>CM062819.1:227756134-228956134 GCA_031772625.1 Pinus tabuliformis | reverse complement strand
GGTACCAAATTTCAACACTCCCTCTTACCGAGGAAGGTGTTCCTCACCACACCCATCTTGTCTCTGAAGTAGACATGCTTGCCCCGTGGTAAGGCTTTGGTAAGAATATCTGCAACCTGCTCATCAGTGGAAATATACTCAAGCTTTACAGCTCCCTTCTGAACATGGTCTCTGATGAAATGATATCTGATCCCGATATGCTTTGACCTGTCATGAAATACTGGATTCTCCGTGAGTTTAATGCAACTCTGATTATCACAGTAAATCACTGAAGGTCTCAACGGCTGACCAAATAAGCCAAACAACATCTTGCGAAGCCAGATGGCCTCACAACTAGCTAGACTGGCTGCCATATACTCTGCTTCCGCTGAACTCAGTGCTACTGACTGCTGCTTCCGGCTGAACCATGACACTACTGCTGAACCCAACCCAAAACAACACCCTGAAGTGCTCTTCCTATCAGAAGCACAACCTGCCCAATCAGAATCAGTGTATCCTGCCAATCTCACTCCATCTCCCTGCCTGTAGTCCAGACCATAATCCACTGTCCCCTGCAAGTACCGCAAAATGTGTTTTGCAGCCACCCAGTGAACCTTCCTAGGCTCACACATAAACTGACTCATCGTGTTGACTGCAAAACAGATATCTGGTCTGGTGTTGACCAAATACATCAAGGAACCAATCAGCTGCCTGTACAATGTGGGATCCACCAACTCGGAATCCGAAGCATGAAGCTTCTTCCAGTTGGTGATCATCGGTGTCGACATGGGTCTACAATCCTCCATGTGGAATCTGCTAAGGATGTCCACAATATACTTCCCCTGCCCCAGGAAGAAATGCCCCTCCTCCTGCCACACCTCCAAACCCAAAAAGTAATGCATCAAGCCGATGTCCTTCATCTCAAACTCCGCTGCAAGATCTCTCTTGCAGTGCTCTATGAGTCTCTCTGCACCTGTAATGATCAAGTCATCCACATACAGCACCAGAATGAGAGGCTCCTCACCAATCACAATAAAGTAAAGGTTCGAATCTGCCTCACTCTTTGTGAAACCCATCCCCTGCAAGTATGCATCTATCCTGGAGTACCAAGCTCTGGGAGCTTGCTTCAGGCCATAAAGGGCCTTCTTCAATCTGCACACATGGGACTCCTTCCCATGCACCTCAAAGCCCTGTGGCTGCTCAATGTACACCTCCTCCTGTATGAAGCCATTGAGAAATGCGGTCTTCACATCCATCTGGTGGATCTTCCAACCCATCTCTGCTGCTATCGATATAATGGAGCGGATCGAAGTATATCGAGCCACGGGAGCGAAGGTCTCCTCATAATCAACTCCCTCTACCTGTGAGAACCCTCTAGCCACAAACCTTGCTTTGAATTTCTCAATGCTGCCATCTGCAGCATGCTTTACCTTGTAAAGCCATCTGGAAGTAACCACGGATTTGCCCTCAGGCCTCGGCACCACCTCCCAAACATCATTCTTCATGATAGAAGAATACTCCTCCTGCATGGCCTCTCTCCAGACCTGCTGGCTAGCTGCCTCCTCATAGCTAGAAGGCTCAGAGTCAAGGATGCTGGTAACCATCGCCATATAGCTACAAAATCTCTCAGGTGGTCTACTCTCTCTGACCGGCCTCTTCGGCTCAGCAACAGATGTGGCATCTCTCAAGGTGTCCTGAAGCCACTTGGGCTTCCTCTTCCCTGAGCATGCTTCTCCCATAGGAGAATGAAACTCCTCCTCCTCATCCCCATCAGTAGCCTGAACTCCTGACTGTCTGTCTGCTGTCCTCCTGCCTGCACCTGAACCTGTAGAAGCTGAGGTACCGTGTGAACTGTCCATCAGTGGACTCCCTAGTGAACTGCTCTGTGAACTGCTCTGTATGCTGCCCGGAGCACCACCCCTCTGGCTCGGCGAGCCACTGCTCACTGATGGACCTGACATCCTCATAGATGTACCTCCGGATCCTCCTGATCCCTGCCCACTGGATCCCTGCGACTGACTCAACTGCTGCTGAGGGTCTGGCTGATCCAGATACTCTAACTCCCGTGACCTCCTAAAGGCCCTGTCCTCCTCGAACTTCACATCCCGTCTGACAACAACTTTCCTCTGTGCAGGAATGTAAATCCGAAAGGCCTTTGAGGTCTCACTGTAGCCCACAAAGATACCCTTCTCTGCGGTGGGCTCTAGTTTGGTCCTCTCCTCCTTGGGTATATAGGAGTATGTAATGCATCCAAGGATATGAAGATGACCAAGATCAGGCTTCTTCCCAAAGAAAGCCTCCTCCGGAGTCATGTGCCCCAAGGCACGATGCGGACTCCTGTTCTGCAAGTAAACAGCTGTGTTGCAGGCCTCTGCCCACAAGAACAATGGCAACCCCTGATCATATAACATGGCTTTGGCAGCCCCTATGATGGATCTGTTCTTCCTCTCCGCAACCTCGTTCTGCTGGGGGTTGTAAGGAACAGAGAACTCCCTCCTAATGCCTGCCTCTGCACAATAGTCAACAAACTCTCCAAGGGTGTACTCTCCTCCATTGTCCGACCTCAGGGACTTGATCTTTCGACCTGTCTGAGTCTCCACAAGAGCTCTGAACTCCTGAAACCGCTTGAAGACCTCACTCTTGGTCTTCAAGAAATAAATCCAGGTCCTCCTGGAGTGATCATCAATGAATAAGACATAGTACTCATATCCACTCAAGGAAACATGAGACATCCGACCGCTCACATCGGAATGAATCAAATCAAGTATCCCCGTCGCTCTGCTGTCACTGCTGGGAAAAGGGGATTTGGCAAACTTGCCCATCGCACAACCTCTGCAAGTATCATGGTGATCAGTACTGAAATCTGGCACACCTGTAGTGATCTCCCGCAATGTCCTCAGGGCTCCATGAGACATGTGCCCCATCCTGCGGTGCCAAATCTCACATAGCTCAGAACTGCTAGCTCTGCTGTCGGTACTACAGCTCAATGCCAAAGGGGGCTGGAATGAAAACTTGTACACCTTTGCATGGCGTACACCTATCACTCTAGCTGAATCAGCTGGAGAGCCCCTGGGATACATCAACACCTGTCCTTCCCTGAACAGTACCTCATATCCTCTGTCCTCCAACGCTGAGACGGATATGAGGTTCTTCCTCATCCCTGGCACATAAAGAACCTCTGACACCTTCAAGGGAGGTTTGGACTCCCTCTGAAATGTCACTGTCCCCACCCCGACTGCTCTAACAACTCTGTCATCACCGAGTACTACCTCAATATCAGTGCCACTCTCTGAAAGCTCTGAGAAGTACTCCCGGACTCCTGTCATGTGACGTGAAGCCCCACTGTCCACATACCAGATACCTGTAGATGCTCCGCTAATCGAGGGAAAAGCATGCTCCCTCTGAACCTGTGTGGCAGGTGATCCTGCACTAGAGGACTCACATGTAGTGAACGCAAACTCCCGGTCAAAACGACCTGCAAAGTCCTCAATCTCAGCTGACGCTGCCACATCCTGGGTCTTCCCCTTCTTCTTCTTCTTCTCCGGACACACAACTGCATAGTGTCCCATCTTCTGACAATTCCAACACTTCACTTTGGAATAGTCCTTTTGTGAGTTACCCTGTTTACCTTTACCTTTGCCTTTGCCTCCACCACCGCTTGTGGAAGCCTGCTTCTTCCCTTTGCCTTTCTTGCCTCCTGCCACCAGTGCTACGTCCTCATCCTGCTCAACTGGCTTGGCTGCCCCAAGCTGTCCTTTCCTGATCTCTGTCTGTATACAATCATCCCAAAACCTCTCCCATGTGGGAAGGGTCTCACGTGCACAAACCCCATCAGCAAAGTTCAACCATGAACGGGGGAGGCCATTCACTGCAATACGCACCAACTCAGTGGATGGAATGGCCTCTCCAATCGCTGCCAACTCATCTCTCACATTGGTAATCTTTGTGAGATATCCAGCTGCACTATCATTCCCCATCTTAATGTTTTTCAGCTTCTCCTTCAGGACCATCTTCCGGTCCTCATTGGTACTCTGGTAGAGATTGGACAATGCTGTCCACATCTCATGGGCATTGCTCTTTCCTCTCACATGAGGAATGCAATGGTCTTTGATTCCGTCTAGAATCAGCCTCTTACCCTTGTTGTTCTTTCTATTATAAGCTGCCAACTGAGTAGCATCAGTAGGCACAACAACAGGGTGCTGTGCTGTATGCACCATGATATCCCAGACTTCTGCCTCCTCAAAGATACTCTGCATTCTCTCCTTCCAAACGCTGTAATTTGTATGCCCATCCAACCTATCCTCCACCCTCAATCCCAATGACATCTTGCTGTCCTAAAACTGAAAAATAGCACTGCTGTGGTAAAGATAAAACTGCTGTTTATGAAAAATCAGCTTGCTGGAATTTTCTGAGTGAAAAAATCAGCAGCTGTATTTTTTTCCTTTTGCTGTCCCAAACTGCCCTTCAGCGCTCAAGCTCTGATACCATGTCAAATTTTCTGTTTCCCACCCCGGTTTTCAGTTTCACCTTATTTCTCCCATATAGTTAAATGCCCATTCCCATAGCCATACATTTAACAGACTGAAAAAATAAATATTGCTGAAAACACAAATTCTGGAAATTTTTCAGAGTGCTGGAAATTGCAGAAATAAAAAATCAGCAATTAAAACAGCCATAAAAACACATTTAATCTCAGTGATTTTTGGTCAACTTGACCCTGGAAAAACCCCCTACAACTCTTGGGGAAAACCAGTTTGAGAGCTCTTCTTTATTTCTGGAAAATGCCTTTTACAGAGAAAATATTTTCAGCAAAAAAATCAGCAAAACAGAAATTTTTCCAGCAAGCAAAACTTATCTGTTTTCAGCCCAAACGACAATCTGAAAACTGCTGGAAGAGCTGTACGGACCGTACGGATGTACGGACTGTACGGACGTACGGATGTACGGATCGTACGGACTGTACGGACGGCCGTACGAACTTGTACGGACAGCCCTCGGGAAAAGTGCAGAAAATCGCCTCCTCGATATTCGTGCTGAAAAATAATTTTTTCACTGTTTTGTTCACTAAATCTGCCTTTTTCTGCTTGTTCTTTATGCTGTTCAGATTTGCTGAAATGCTGCCTTGGTGTGTGTGCCAAACTGCTGCCTCTTTCTCCTCCTTGTCCAGAAATCTCCCTTGCTCTCTTGCTCTCCTTCTCCCAATCTGCTCATGAAAGAATGAATGATCTTTTTCCCCCTTTTCCTCCCTTAACCCAACCCTAAATGACTTTTGGGTGATCCCTAAATCCAATGGCTGAAATAGATTTAGATCAATGGCTGAGATTAAATGCTCATTTAAATCTCACTTTCTATTTTTTTTAATTCACCCCACTTTAATAAAGACCCACTTAGTCATTTATTTCCAAAGTCACTTTTCCTTTCTAATTTTTCATTGACTTTATAAAGTCACTTTAAAATTAGACTTAGTAACTTTATCACTTAAAGTCACTTTCAAATTAGATTTAACTTTATAAAAATTATAAAGTTACTTTAGGAGAAAAATTAAATTCTTTTGGACACTTTTCCCTAGGCCAAAGATCAAAGCCTTAGGGAACCACCTGTCCTCCGGTACCAAATTTCAACAATACCTTTTAATTTTCAAGAACGTTTCTTGATTTTTTTTTGGGAAGGAAAGGAAGTTGAATTAAGGAGTATCACAGGGAAACCAAAAAATATAATAAGCTCTAATGACATGACAAAGCTTCTGAAGCAAGAACAACTAGGTGTAATTGCAGAGTTATGCTCACTAGGGATTCAAACATTGAAATCATCTACTTCTCCAGATTTCCAAAAAACCTTGGACAATCATTCAAAGGTATTTAAGGCTTCCAAAGGCCTCCCACTTATTCGTGATAATGATCACGTTGTTCATTTGATTCCAGGAAGTGTTCCTCCAAAACATTAGACCTAAAAAATATCCCTATGCCCAAAAGAGTGAAATTAAATGTATGGTTGCAGAAATGTTAGAGGCTGATATAATTCAACATAGTAAAAGTTTTTTCTATGCCCGAGTAGTATTGATGCACAAGAAGGATGGATCATAGCTTATGTGTCTGAATTATATGGAGCTCAAAATTCTCACTTTTAAAGATAGATTTCTCATTCTTGTCATTGATGAATTGTTGGATGAATTACATGGAGTAATTTACTTCAACAAGTTGGATCTTCGTTCAGGATATCATCAAATTAGAATGAATACTAAAAACATTCCAAAAACAACATTCAGAACTCATGAGGGTCATTTTGAATTTTTGGTCATGGCTTTTGGCCTTACTAATGCAAACCCTGCCTACCAAGGGGTTGCAGTGTTGTAAATATGCCCACCCGCGACACTGCGGCCCTGTAGAAGGTGGGGGGCCAATTCCAGGTTTTGGCCCCGTGTTTGCTAGGGGCCACAGGTCCACAAGCGTGCCCATCCAGGTGCAAATTTTTACAATTTTTTTTAATATATGTAATAATTTTTTCAAGGAATATTTTTTTGATATCTCGAAGGAACCCAACATCCCACCCGACACGTAACTACTAGTAAACCTCTCGTAGTTTAGGAACTGTCCTTGCCATAAACCAGGTCACCTTAGGGGGATTTGAACTTCGATCTGCATTGTTTTAATGATTTCATAAATTTTGACTTAATGAATTAAGTTGCACCCCAAGATGAACAAAAAATAATTTGAAAATTTGAATTAAAAAATGATTTTTCTATTTTAAAGCCCTAAAAATATGATTTTATTTTTATTTTTTCTCCTAAAACTCCTATAAATATGAGTTTTTTTCTTCATATTTTTCCCTATTAAAAAAACGATATTTTATGTGGTTATTCCCCTAAAATATGGAATTAAAAAAAAAATCTTCGAAAAAAAGAAAAATAGTAAAAAAGAACAGTTTTTTCAACATAAAAACAATAAAACAACATATCTTCCCCAAATTCCTCTTCAAATGGTCAAAATAGAAAGAAAGCTAACCTTTGAAATGCGAATGAATGTCTTCTCGATGACAATGCAACTCCCTCATGAACTCACTCCAAGCTTTTTAACGAATCCTCCAAAAAACTTCTTGTGATGTGAAGAATAGAAACAATGAAAGTTATTATATAGTGAAGATTGTGGGATTACTTGAACTTTTCTTGAATGTGGGATTAAAAATGAAATTAAGAAAAAATAATATATAGTTAATTTTATAGGTTTAAATTAACTTTTGTTAAATGTGGGATAAAAAATAAATTATAAATTATAAAAATTAACTTAATTGCCTAGTTAATCTTAAATAATTTAAGTAAAAGATTTATTTTATTTTGGAAGGAATGCATTAAAAGAAAAATTTTGTGGAAAATTTGAATAGAAAGTAGGGTCAAAATTTTCAAGACAATTTTAGTAGAAGAGAAATTTTGGAGGGAAATATTTCAAACGAAATTTTTGGAGGGAAAATTTTCTACAAGTTTTTTTGGGGAGAAAATTTGGAGGGGAATTTTCATTCTCTAAGCTATAAATTTTCATTGGGAGAGAGTGCATTTGTATCATTCAAAATATTCTGTGAAAAGTCATGGATTCTTCTAATAGTGATTTTTCTCTTTCTACAACATCAACATCTTCCTCACGTAACAACTTTATTCATATTGATGTATATAACAATAATTATTTCACTATGAATAGAGAGTCAAATTTTCCACTTAGTCCTTATCCTAAGGATTGTGAGAGCCCCAGTGACGAAGGGCAAGATGAAAATTTTCCTATAAATAGAGAGACATATTTTCCACTTAATCCTAATCCTAAAGATTATGAGAGCACCATTGGTGAAAGGGAGGATGAACAATTTCTTGTAAATAGAGCCAAATTTTCCACTTAGCCCTAATCCTAAGGATTATGAGAGCACCACTAATGAAGGGGAGGATGAAGAATTTCCAGTAAAAAGAGAGCCAAAATTCCACTTAGTCCTAAACCTAAGGATTACGAGAGCACCATTGACGAGGGGGAGGATGTAGAATTTCCAGTAAAAAGAGCCAAATTTTCCACTTAGACCTAATCATAAGGATTATAAGAGCACCCTAATGAAGGGGAGGATAAATAATTTCTAGTAAATAGAGAGTCAAATTTTCCACTTAGTCTTAATCCTAAAGATTATGAGAGCACCACTAGCGAAGGGGAGGATGAAGAATTTTCTACAAATGATAATTTTACTATGAATAGAGTCAAATTTTCCACTTAGTCTTAATACTAAAGATTATGAGAGCACCATTGATGAATGAGAGGATGAAAAATTTCCTCTAAATGATAATATTAGAGGCACATATGTGGATAATGCATTTTCTTTGAGTCAATATTTCAAAGGCGCTTATGATGATGAATTTCCTCCAAGAGAGGATTTCAAAAGCAGAGATGAGGATGGTGAAATATTTCTTCCAAGCAGTGATTTGAAAGGCAGAAATGATGATGATGAAATTCCTCCAAGCGAGGATTTCAAAAGCATGGATGAAGATGGTGAAGAATTTCGTCTTTGTCAAGATTTGAAAAGAACATATGATTGTAGTGAAGAATTTCCTGCAAGTGAGGATGGTAATGAATATTTTCCAAGCAATGATGTTGACAAATTTCCTAACTATGTTCATAATTATCATAGTGAGGATAATATCCCCCCTAATGATGATGAAAATGATTATAGAGAGGATAATGAAATGACGGAGAGGTTGCAAGAAAATATTGTATCTAGGAGTAGGAGTAGACATTTTCATATCAATCCAAGGCATTCCAATTATACAAAGTATAGGACAAAATATATCACAAGAAGAAGTTCTATCAGTGATCTAATTTCAATCGAATGTTGTCAAAAAGATTGCTTGAAACATATGGATTTCAAGTTTGCATTGGAGAAAAGGAAGATATATTTGTCAATGAATAAAAATTTGCAAAATTCATATTTAGTGGGGTGCATGCAATCTACATTAGCAGGTTATGATTATCATATTAAGAATTTATTGCTCTGTAGAAAGGCTTTCTAAATGTTTCATTCAATTGGTAATTTTTGTCTATCAAGAATCCAAGCAAGATTAGAAAAATATCCCACATTTTATTCAGAAATACATCATAGAAGAGAGATTGGGCTATTAGCAAATATTGCAATGTCATGGATGCAAGACTTATTTTCAAAGCATGGAGAGTGTATGCCAAATAAAGACACAATACATATTCTAGATAATTTCTCAAGACGATGCATATACAACTTATACAAAGAATATGAAGAAGGCGCTGAAGGAGATGGTAATTTTATTACATATTTATATTTTACGAGGATATGGAGGAACAAATTGTTACACAGTAATTTCTCACTGCCTTCCTGTCAGTCACCCTGCTGTGCCCAGATTTCACAATCACTAAGTTCTTGCTCCCTGAACTGGTTAAAAACCCATTTTTCCAAAGTTTTGTTCATCAGCGCGTCTGTTCCTAAAATAACCGCGATGACAGGCGCTCTGTAGTGTATTCTGTGCGCTGCCAGCGCGGAAGAACATCACTTTTCCGCGATGGCCCACAGCGCGCCTTTACCGTGTGCTTCCGCGCTGACATGACTGTCCCAGTTATTGAGACGCGCCGACAGCGCGACAGTCTCCTTATAATCCGCGCTGATCCAGTTTGGGCGAATTTGTTCAAACAACCAGCCTTCCAGATCACTCCAGGCTTGGTTGTTAGCTTTGTGAATGTCGACTTCCTTCTATGGCATGTCTGTTCGACCCTTTCCAACAACTCCCCTTGAAGATAAGCTCATCCTTCCACCTTTTTAGGAGACTCCTTCTCCTATATAAACTCTCACCATTTCCATGAGCAGCTAGTTAGACTTACCTTGGAATAGCTTGGATTGTACAGAGCTTGTAGTGCTCAGATTGCTGCTATAGGTTTGGTGTGCTAGGTGTGGAAGTGATTGATTGCTTAGGGAAGGTTGTTTTGTGCCATTTGTGTGAGAGAGAGAGTTGTTTGTCTTGGGAGAATCATCTTCAAAGGTGAATGCTTGAGATACATGCTGACTGGCCCCTCCTGCGAAGGTTACCGACGTCAGAACATTTGGTTGTACTCTTCTCTATTCTGATTAATAATAGATGACTGCTATTATTGTTCCATTCTCATTTGTCTATGCAATGGTTAAATGTGAATTACATCTTTTCTGACTGATGTATGGTTGCTTTTACTAGATTTCACGCTTGCGTTTGCTTTCTCTTCGTGTGTGCAGGTATCTATTCGCGGAGATCGCGAAGGATTGTGACCAGTTGAAGCGAAGGAGCGAAGGCGACATCCCTTCGTCAAATGACAGCGCAGGAATCCAAGTATGTGCTCTTTACCTCTTGTTTAATTGTAATTAGGAACATGCGTAGCAGCATTGTGTGATTGTTGCTAGACCCCTGCTGGGCTAGTAGGGATCGCCTCTATCCGTAGAGGGGATTTACCTCTCCAACAATTTGGCGACTCCGCTGGGGATCAGCCTTTTTGTCTCTTAAGTCCACTTTTGTGTTTGGCTTTGATTGACCTCTTTTCGAGTTTTTGGGATTGTCTCTGTTGCTTATGAACTTTCTGGGTGTTTCTGGGAAGCATCTTTATTGTTAAAAAGCTCCTGCCCTTGGTTTGGGAAGTTTTTATTTTGGCTTTCCTTGTTTTTTGCTCTCAGCGCGTTTTAATTCCGAACAGTCGCGCTGACATCGCGACCCTGTTCTTTGGTTTTCTTTCCATCGCGCCTGTACGTCTAACAGTCGCGCTGACCTCGTTTTCAAGGGCAGCGCGCTTTATTCGTGTCCTTCCGCGCTGGCATCGCGCCCCCGCTTCTTTGTGGTTTCTGTCATCGCGTCTGTGTGTTTTATTTCCGCGCTGACCTCGTTTTTCTGAGACAGCGCGCTTTATCCCTGTTCTTCCGCGCTGACGTCGCAAAGTTGCTACAGGCCTCCCCTTGTCAGCGCCGAGTTGCTGAAGGCTACCCGCGCTGAGCCTGTAAAATTCATTTTTGACCAAATTGGCCTCCTGAACCTCTTGCTGTGACTTTCCCTTCTTCTCTCCACCTGTCTGATGACTTGTTTTTCACTGTCTGAACTCTGAACTGCTTGATTACGGAGCTTGGTTCCATAAAGTTTCGTTTTTGCTCAGTTTTTTAAGTTTGCAAATACCTTCCCTTTTGCTTTCGCTGCTTGGTTCGTGTTTCCATCATTACTCTTGCAATTGCCGGATTGGGTTGAGTCTCTAATCGACTGGTTGTGGCTCTCGTCCTTCGGGTGTTCGCTTTTCTCTATTGATTTCGCACTCTAGCCCTAGGACATCTAGAGGCCGTGTGTGTGTCAAGCCTGCCGTAGGAATCTTGCCTGCTTGTTTGACCAGCTGGTTTCAGATTTGCTTTCGCACTCGTTCAGTGATTGTCGGAGTGTTTTGGATTGTGTTTCCGAGTGGTTTCTTTTCGCTTCCTCCTTGCTTGCAGTCCTTGCTTGTCTTGCAAGAGCTTAGATCACATAGCTCGTGCGGAATTTTGTTTTCCTTTGATTTGGAAGCTTTTGGTTGAGTGTTTTGGGAACTTTGTGTGCTTTCATTAAGTAGTTTACTTGGTGTTCCGGTTCCTCCAAATTCATTTAGGTGCTTTGTGTCATTGAAAAGAAATCAAACTAGTAACTTCGCTTTAAAATTGAAAAGGAAAAGAACAGTTTGTTGGTTTGCATCTTCAAGAGAAAAATTTCCTTTCCTCGCTTTAGTTGGATTAAGTTGCTTGTTTGCTTGTACTTGCTTTGTTTGATTGAAAATTTCTTGCCCTCTCGTAGCTAGAATTCATCGAACAAAACGAAATTCTTTGGCATGTAGATTGCATCTAGGTAATTGTGAGTGAACATACGATAGAGCTTGAAATCGAAACTTAATCTCAAGATCAACTGTAAAATGAACCAAATGAATCTAAAAACGCATTGGAACTAAACGCAAATATCTAGAGGTATAGGTTAGAGACGTGTTCCGGCGTCTTTAAACATAGTCACTGTTGTTTCACATTAGGTTGGGTGATTCCTCCTTCTGTGACTCGATAGTGGTCTAACACGGACTGCGCTCCCACGTACCGTCGCGTATATAGGGAGACCCCACTAGGCTTTTATCCTTTATCCATAGGAAGCCGAGTCGGCCGCCCTACGATTCGCAATGCAGTGAACACAGCATTCACGAAGATTGACCACCCGTACCCTAAAAAGTATTATGTGGTTTTGCGAAAAGTTTGGCACACCCTCTACCTAGAATTCCAGAGTAGTCACTTTTGATCCTTTTCGGACTCCCTAAACGAAAAGGTGCCTGTGAGCGTCTTGTCACTTCATGCTCATTAAACATTCGAAGGAGACTGGAGTCATCTTTTCGTCCTTTTCTCGACTCCTGAAACATGAAAAGGTCAAGTTTGGTTCTTGTGTCTTAAAATTAATTTGGCCACGATAACATCACCCAGTTAGATCTTGTGAGCGTTAGCTTGAGTAGGTTTCGTTTTCGTTTGCTATGGCAACTTTTCCAGGATTCACTAACCCAGGTTCCCCTTCTGATAGGAATCCAGGACAATTCCCTCCTCTTGGGAATGTTGGTGCTCCGTACATGGCGACGTTGTCCCTACCAGGGTTAACTGTCGGGTTGCCTGTGTGGTTGTTTTCAACCTCTTTGGTCTCTACCGTATCGGCTGTTAGTCCATCAGTCCCTCCACCTGAACAACATCATGTTGATCCAAAGGTGGACCTCTCCCCTTCGACGCCTACTTCTACGTCCTCATCTTCTACTTCGCCTGGTGAAAGTCTTGACTCGACTAACCAGGTGGCTAAGAGGAAGAAGAGGAAGACCAAGAAGAAGAAGTCCCCTAAGGGAGAGCCTACACACACAGTCCCCCCCTCAAGTCCAGCTATCCACTCCAGTACACATGAAGTCGGGTCACCTTCTGCTCCTCCGCGGAAGGTTAAGTTTCCTTGTCGATTGTGCAGGGAGGACCATCTGCTTCGTGATTGCCCTGGCATTCCCAGGGTATTAGAAGTGTGGTCTCACGATCCGGCCCGCCCTTCATCGTCCACTGACGATCACGGCGATGCTACCTCATCAGTTGGGAATGGTAAGGAGAAAGGGAAGCTTCGAATCCCCTGCCGACTTTGTGAAGGCAAACATCCCCTTCACCTTTGTCCACTCATGGATAAAGCCTCTGCTGTGTTGGAAAGTCTTGCTGCTCCTCCGAATCCATTCCCCGCTGGTTATCAGCGTCTTTCTACAACTGTAGATCGCGCCTCTGTTGACAAAGAGATTGCTTCAGATTCCTCTCTTGTCCAGGCTCCTCTTCCCGAACCTGGCTGTTCCCAGCCTGTTCCAGACCCGCCGTTGGTCGGAAAGGGTGTTGATTCGAGTTCACCTCCTCTCAACCACTCTGTTTCGGAAGAGAAAAGTTCTCATGTTCTTCTCGTCTCCTCGGATTCTCCTGAGCTTGATAAAGGTTCTCCTGAAACCTCTCCGGAGAATTTAGATTCGGTTCTTTCCGAGCAGGGGGGCAACCATATGGTTCCCCCACCAAGTAGTTCGGTCATCTCCTTTGATTGGAGTCGTTTGACTGCCCCTCCCCTTCCGTCCCATGTGCCTTTCTGGGTCACCGCCTATGCTTGCAATAAGGCGCTGCCTGGCACTGTGTTAGACGAAGGAGCATCGGTTAGTCTCATGCCCGTTACTACTTGGCGATCTTTGGGTTCCCCATCGCTCGTACCTATCGCGCCGCATCTCACCGCATTTGATGGAGGAACGAGTCAGCCATTAGGGATCCTCCTGAAGTTTCCTATTACTTTGGGAGGCAAGACTGTCTATATAGACATCTCAGTTACCCAAGGTTCTTTAGACTTCAGTCTTCTCCTTGGTCGTGATTATGTGTATGCCATGGGAGCCCTTGTTTCTTCACTTTTTCGTGTGGTCTGCTTTCCACACGACGGAAGAATCGTGACATTCGATCAATTATCGTTCGTTCGTCCACAAGCCCCTCCCGCGCATTCGTCTTTCCCTCCTGGCTTTCATCCACAAGTTGCATCTGCCTCGCCGCAAATCAACTACGTGGCCACCCACCCCATGCCCGTACCCAGTGATGACACCATCGTGCATAGTGTCCTGGGGGCATTAGGTCCTGATTTCCAAGACGTTGGCCTTCCCTCCGGAGCCACTTTCTTGGAGGTCTCCACTTCCTGTTCATTATGATGAAGTCTGCATGGAGCACAGTTCCTTGTCTTGTGTCAAGCTCGCTAAAAAAATGAAACAAGGCGTTCCGAGGATAGTTTTGCTAATGTATCAACCTCGTTAAAAGAATGAAACGACTTTGTTCCGAGGATAGTTCTTTTACTGGTGTCAACCTCGTTAAAACAATGAAACAGGAGCTCGCGCAATTCGAGCACAATAACCATTTTGTCAATCTTCAACCCATTTTCAATAGTTTGAAGCTTGGGGGGGCATGTACCTCGAATTGAAACACGATGCTGGGGGCATGCCCGTCCCTTTCCCATCAAGCATAGTTTGCATGTATATACGTGCCTTTAAGCTTGCATCAAAAATAAAATCCATTGTTCAAAGCATAGTTTGCATACGCGATTATCATGTGTGTTTTCAAGCTTTCGTAAAAATAAAATATGTGCATATTTCGCGATGGGTCGTTTGTTATGCAAGTAGATACATCAGATCACATGTGTGTCGAACAGTTGCATAGCATATAAAACACATCATCATATGCAAAAGATCCATCTAAGAATAAGCATACGTTAATTTTCTCAAGCATAGTTTGCATGCGTGCTGTGTGTGCTTTTAAGCTTGCATTAAAAAATATATAAAATCCATGGGTCATGTGTCATGCAAATTCATACATAAGATCACAATTGTACTAAACAAATTGCATAACATAAACAAGACATCATCACATGTAACAATGATCCATCTAAAAACCGGTATGTATATATATATACATCGTGTGGCGCACTAAGGCGCTCAAAAATAAGTGTACATGTCCAAAATCTCAGTACATCTGAGTCATGTGTCTCAAAATAACAGTGGAAGTAAAACCTAGACAACTAAGGAGCCAGATGATGCTCTTTATAATACGTAGCTGCTCGTGCCACCCGCCTCAGAAGGCGGTGCACCCCCACTGTATGGATCTGATGCTCTATGGGGACCTCCTCGACCCCCTGGTAGTCGGGCACCCCCTCCAGCAACCCCTCAAGGTTGCGAGCCACAGTCTCTGACGTGTCAACCCCTGGAGGGGCTAAAGCCAAGGCCCCAGCTCCCTGTCCTTCCCTCCGTGCCGTGGCAGCCAGACCAATCGGTCTAGTAGGTCCCACATCTGCATACCATGACATTTGTTAAGACATGTACATAAAAAATCCAAAAACATTAAAAAATTCAAAAGCCAAAGTATCATACCTGCATCATCCCACTGTTCACCTGCGGGCAGTGCCAGATCAGGGTCATTGCGGAAATCCATGCCCGCATATGGCCAATCCTGCACAAAAATCTCCTGCTGATCTAGCCAGTCTCTGAAAAATGCTCCCCGGCTATGTGGCCGGCCGCCACCTCCGCGTGGCATGATACGAGCCCACCGTGAGGCCCTCGTCTCCCGAGGATCCCTGGGAGCATCCACGGCCATCACCTGTAACCGCATAGCAGGCACTCGCTCTAGAATGAGCGGGATCAGGATCGACCCGTAGCCAAACTGCTTCGTCTCCCCGCGACGGCAGTTGCTCAGTTGCCTCTTCATGTTATTGGTCACTGTCGTGCACCAATCAAACACTGTAGGCTCAAGGCAATCGAGAGCTAATAGGAGATGAGTCTTTGAAGCCTCATGGTTGGCCATACTACCTGCTGCCCGGGTCACCATGAACAGAATGGTGCGAAGCACTATGTTTCCCACCGTGGGGATCGAAACTTTCCCACTTCGCGCTTTCTCAGCCTCCGGGCATACCCGCGCCATCAGATCATCTAGAGTGCCGCCGCTAGGTCGCTGCCCCTCTATGATGGGCCTCGCACCTCGGCGTGACAGCTCGGTCAAAAAGAAGATGTCCATATGGTCGAACTCAATATCATGACCACGGATGGTGAATTTCCTGTCCACCGGGTTCCATGCTCTGATCACTAGCTCAAGGAGGTCATGTTGAGCCCTTAGACGCGGCGTGAGGAAGAATTTCATAAAACCGCAAGCCCGCATGGCATTGCAGCAATTCACGTCCCCCCAAGCAGCTATATCTTCCACATCGTGAACTCTTTCCTGCCATTGGAAAGCCATGGTGTCCTGCACAAGCCATTAAAAACCAATTAGAAGTGCTAGCATTGGAGAATTCACGTTCATTTTGAAACAAAGTAATTTTTCCGCGCCAGCGCGGCTGTTTTAAAAACAGCCGCGCTGGCCATGGCAGCCCTTTGTTAATTTTCGAGGTCAGCGCGGAAGAACACGGGTTTTCCGCGCTGACCCGAAGTTGGCCACGTTTTGTTCTAATTCGGTCAGCGCGGACCCGTGGGGGATATCCGCGCTGACCGAGCGCGCACCCATGCATGAAAAATTCACCCAATTGGGCAAATTTAACCGTTAAAATCCTACCAAAAACAACTAAAATGCAGGGCAAGGGAACGAGAACCTACCTGGAAGAAGCGGTTCGGAAAATGGTGTCCGTACGGGCTGGAAATCGCTCCGTCAACTTTCTGGCTTCTCCACGTCCTTCACGTCCCAAAATAGTAAAATGGTAAAAATGACTTATTACTCCCCCTATTTATAGTAAAAACTCATGAATTGTCATATTTTTTGGGTTTTTGCCATTTTTAACCATGAATTTAGCCCTGAATTTGTTAAATGCATGTTTCAATATGTTTTTTACACATATCGAATGGATTTATGCGGGTAGTGCTCTTGTGCAGGTTCAGATAAAGCAACTTGGTCGTGACGGTCCTCCGTTCATATGATCCCCGAATGTGTCGTCTCTAAGCTCTTTTCCGACGTTAAACAAGAGAAGATAGCCGAGCCTCCTTTCAGCTCGTTAAAAGGAATGAAAGGCGGTCGTTTTAAGCTCTTTTTTCGATCGTTAAATTAAAAAGATTGCCGGGTGTTTGTCGTTTCGCACTCGATATCGGCTCTAAAACGACGTGTTTTCGACCGCTTTTTTACTTTTTCGGGTCGAAGGCACTATTCACGAAAAGTACTCCTCGGTCGTAATGGCCGGGCGGTTCTTTCGAGCATAGTTTTATACTTTTTCGGGCTCGAGAGACACAACTGTACGAAAAAGGACCCCCTGGAGTCTCCTTTTCCGCATTCTTTTCAGACTCTCGAAACAAGAAAAGAGGCCGAGTTTTTCCTTTGTCAGGCTCGTTAAACACTCAATGACATCGGGTATTGTCTAAATGACACACATCAAGCATATTCTATCCCCGTCAAGCTTGTCATCCAAAAATAATCGGGGTACCTGCCATAAATGGTGGGGAAAATGGAACTATGATTACAGTCGTGTCGGCAGTACGTCGCTCTTGAACATGGCACTCTGTTGTTTCGTGTCTGGGTGGGGTCGTCTCATCTTGTTTTCACTCGCCTCCATGGGTTTGGGATATCCTATTTGGCCTCTCATTTGCTCATCACCATCATCACCATATCCTCTGCTCATTTGATGACAAGTACTGCCAAACCCGTTATAGTGCCGCCATATGTTCAAGAGAAGTTGTCTTCTGCCACAATGCAACCTTGTTCGCTATCTCACACAAACTATTATACTTCTGTCTCATGTCGATGATGTGGGAAACATTATGGCCCACCTTCGATCAAGGTCCCTTCCCGTCGACTCCAACTCATTATCCGGGAAAGTGACTTAGAGACTCCTTTCAGGTGCCTTGGAGCCTGCATGCCTCAATGGCAGGTTCTTCGCGTTCGACGTAAGGCTTGCATCATTGGCCTTCGATCGGATGATTCCATGGGTGTTCGACTCCAACTCATTGATTCACACGCCACGGATTGTACCTATAGTACCTTGAGGACCATTGTCATTATTGGTGGTACCTCTCGCGTCTGTTAACAGTTTTCATCATTGACTGGTAATCAGACGATGTTCACGCGTGTTCGACTTCAACTTATATATTCACATGCTTGGACTTGTACTTTGTTCGGGTCGAGATGGAGCGCAAGACCCTGGATCCTTGTCTGTTATGGTCCAGGCTGCGAATTGTGGATGATCATTACATGACTCATTGATGGATGGCTGCGCCCATACCTGAGTCTTCATGGATGGCTACGACCATACCTTATCAGTCTTTTGGTCTCCTTAGCTGGGTGGCTGCGTCCATTCCACAGACCAGTTTTCGCATGTCGTTCGGATGGCTGCGCCCATACCTAGACTGCATGTACTTGATTATCAGAGATTCTTGGTCCTTCCTGGTGGCGTTCCAGTTCGGCGTGTGTTGTAAAGCATTTCACCCCTCCCACTCTCTCGGTCTTCATGCTTTAGGGGGCATCTGTTACACAGTAATTTCTCACTGCCTTCCTGTCAGTCACCCTGCTGTGCCCAGATTTCACAATCACTAAGTTCTTGCTCCCTGAACTGGTTAAAAACCCATATTTCCAAAGTTTTGTTCATCAACGCGTCTGTTCCTAAAATAACCGCGATGACAGGCGCTCTGTAGTGTATTCTGTGCGCTGCCAGCGCGGAAGAACATCACTTTTCCGCGATGGCCCACAGTGCGCCTTTACCGTGTGCTTCCGCGCTGACATGACTGTCCCAGTTATTGAGACGCGCCGACAGCGCGGCAGTCTCCTTATAATCCGCGCTGATCCAGTTTGGGCGAATTTGTTCAAACAACCAGCCTTCCAGATCACTCCAGGCTTGGTTGTTAGCTTTGTGAATGTCGACTTCCTTCTATGGCATGTCTGTTCGACCCTTTCCAACAACTCCCCTTGAAGATAAGCTCATCCTTCCACCTTTTTAGGAGACTCCTTCTCCTATATAAACTCTCACCATTTCCATGAGCAGCTAGTTAGACTTAGCTTGGAATAGCTTGGATTGTACAGAGCTTGTAGTGCTCAGATTGCTGCTATAGGTTTGGTGTGCTAGGTGTGGAAGTGATTGATTGCTTAGGGAAGGTTGTTTTGTGCCATTTGTGTGAGAGAGAGAGTTGTTTGTCTTGGGAGAATCATCTTCAAAGGTGAATGCTTGAGATACATGCTGACTGGCCCCTCCTGAGAAGGTTACCAACGTCAGAACATTTGGTTGTACTCTTCTTCTGATTAATAATAGATGACTGCTATTATTGTTCCATTCTCATTTGTCTATGCAATGGTTAAATGTGAATTACATCTTTTCTGACTGATGTATGGTTGCTTTTACTAGATTTCACGCTTGCGTTTGCTTTCTCTTCGTGTGTGCAGGTATCTATTCGCGGAGATCGCGAAGGATTGTGACCAGCTGAAGCGAAGGAGCGAAGGCGACATCCCTTCGTCAAACGACAGCGCAGGAATCCAAGTAGGTGCTCTTTACCTCTTGTTTAATTGTAATTAGGAACATGCGTAGCAGCATTGTGTGATTGTTGCTAGACCCCTGTTGGGCTAGTAGGGATCGCCTCTATCCGTAGAGGGGATTTACCTCTCCAACACAAATTCAACAATGTATGTATTCCTAAGAAGACAAGGATGGGGGTTTGTAGTACAGGTGCTTATCTTACATAAAAAAGGGATAAATGTCAAGGGGCAGAAAGAGGTATACATTCATAACATTATTTTTCAATATTGGATAGTTATCAACTATGAAAATGTATTTATTAATAGGTTTATTTTATGTTATGTGCATATTTCATTGTCATAACACTTCAAGAGCATCACAATCAACAAACAAGTGAAAGGAAAAGTTGTATAAGCATTGAAATAAGTGTTATGATAATCCAAATAAATATTTGGGTTCGATAATTGATGGTATGGACTAGAAGAAAACACTTCTACGAAATTTTGTCTGCACACCAAAAAATTTACATGAGGAAAATTTTATTCAGTTTCAATTGGTTGATTGTATGGTCTTTAATGGAAAAATGTGGCCAAGGGTTTACTTGACAACTCTAAATATTCATAATGATGCAAATCTGACCATAACCATACTTCATGATGTGCTTTCTTATTGGTTAGGTAATCTTTCTAAAGTTTTGTATCCGCAATTAGGAAACATTAGTTTTGAAAACAAAAATCAAATTGTTTTTGGATATCTAAACATGCTTGTTGAATTAGGATTTTTTCAAAAGGTAAAGGTTGGTTTCCTTATTATTGGGCACACTCATGACCGTATTGATCAAATGTTCAGTCATTTTTCAATAACATCGAAGAGAAAGGATGTTGGGAGTTTTCTATCATTAATTGAATGTATTAAGAAATCATACATTCCAAAGCCTATTTTTCACATGTTGGAAGAAATTATTGACATGCGGAGGTTTATTTTGGGGTTGCATGGTGGGGGGAAATGCATTGAACAACTTAATGACATTAAGTTCCAACATAAATTTCGTATAAAGAAATGATGGGAAAACACTTATATGGGGCAAGAAGTATTCAATTGTTAGAGAATGGGGGTCATCATCAAGTTTAGCATTTTTGAAGTTCATTCTAGATCATCCAATATTTGCATCAAATATATTGCTAGTACAATCAATTGTTGGAATCCATAATGCATGGAGGCATAAGAGATAGATAAATAATTTTGAATGTTTGGAAGAAATTAAAAAATATATTAGAGATACATATGATTACTTTGATGTTGTTGATTCAATTTGGTGGGAGCCTCTTTTCAATAATCAAAGTGATATCATTTCAAAAAATATACTTTTGAAGATTCCATTTATTTAGCCACAAAATATGGCAAATGAACATGAGGAAAGAAACATTGTTGAACAACAACAATCTCAAGGTATTATTAATTATTCACAAGTAGAGGAAAGAGAAATGTATATTGGTTCTATAAGATCACATGCACAATGTGAAGCCATGGAAGAGCTTTATAGGGGTTATGTGCAAGATGCTAAGGAAGGTTGGATGATCCCAGTGTTATCATATGGAGATACACATGGATATCCAGTCTGGGTTACCAAGGTTACAAAGGTCATTAAAGAAAATGAAGATATTACAATTGTTGAAGTACATTGGTATGCCACAAATACACACTCATTCAATGTTGTGTACAAGTCAACGATGGTAGTTAATAAAAAAATTAGCAGAAACAAAAAAATAAAGGTTACAAATTTAAAGCGTCGCCACACAGATCTTCTAAAATTGGAGGATGTTGATATACTTGTTTATGACTTCAATTTAACAAAGAGAGGAACTCTTCACTTCAGGACCATGGATATTTTGGAGAGGTTGCTACCAGAAGAAACAAGGTTAAGATGGGAGTGTTTTGAACCTAGTCGTGGATCTAGAAAACTTTTGAAACCTGAAATGGTGGGCATGCATGTTGACTCAGATGGGTCACGAGTTGATGAAAGAGAAGAATATGTTGGCATTATGAGACAAGTGTTGGCCTTGATGGCAAAACACACTGATGACAAATCATAGTGCAGAAGGATAACAGCAAGGAATTGATGATCAGACTACAAGTATGAAGAGAAAATATATACACGCTGGTTCACTATATACCAAGTCGCGTATACAAGCAGGTTCACTATATACCAAGTCACGTATACGCAGGATCGCTATATACCAAGTCGCGTGTACACGCAGGTTGGCTTCAGTAAAAGAGCGTGTATGTGGAAAACTTATCTTTGGTCCGTGGCGGTTATTCCTTGGAAGTTGTGCCTATGGTTTTGGACCATGGTGTCTCGACGGACGTGTTGATCCCTAGTTTTGAAGTTGATGGTATTGGATTTCTATGGTTTTGGCCCTTGGTATTGAGCAAGGCCTAAGGCTATATAAGGAGAAGAAGATCATTAGGCATAGTACAATGGAAAAGTCTTGAATATCTGAAAAAAAAGAAAGAGATCTGGTATGCAGGTTCTGGGTTGCTTGATCTAAGCTAAGGAGAGATCACACCGGTTGATGAAAGACTAGATCTAAGGACAAATCGGGATCTAATGGTTTGAAATGCACTATTATGATATGGTTGATTATGCCTATTTCTATATCTGCATATTGACGCAATGTTATGTTGATGTCTGGTACAGCTGCAAGTTAAGAGAATTTATTTTTAGATCTGTACGCAGGTTGTCTTTGGTAAAAGTGCGTGTATACGCGGGTTTCTCTCATTGAAGTAGCGTATATCTTTTGAAGTTTGATTTTTGGGGTTGCAGTTGGGTCTGACTGCTATTGCAGAGTTCTGTAGTCTGCTCTGTGTTCTGGTGACTGGTGTTGACAGGGTTTCAGTGGTTCAGTGATTCAAAGATTGATGATGCTAGTATTGGTTGTTTTGTGCTTCAATGATCTATTATGAAAGTTGAGTGAATTGTGGTCTTCAGATTGTAATGTTGTGCTTCAGGAATATCCAGTCTGAAAATGTATGAAAAGTGGTACCTGAAGGAAAGAAGATTGTAGGCCAGCACCTACGTACTAGTATCTTAGCGAGTACAAGAGTAAAGGGGGTTGGAGCTCCCTTCCAAGGAAGTTTGGAGAATGAGAGAAGGTTGAAGACTTCAGCAGGTTGTAGCCTACGTACTGGTATAAGGCTGCACTAGTACAAAAGATTGTAAACTGAAGTTTCATATTAAAGAAAGATAGAGACGACTTGCAGCAGGTGGTTTTCACCCACATTGGGTTTCCACCTTATATCATGGTGTTCATGTGTGTGTTTTCTGTGTGATGATCTGTTCTGTTATACTGCACCTGTTTTACTATCATGGTTAATAATGTCCTGATGCATTTACTGAAGATAAGCTACTGAATCATAAGTTATTTTGTTATACGCTGGTTTCTTTAGACACAGTAGCGTGTACACGCTGTTTCACTTAACTGAAGTAGCGTATATGTTTCTGAGCATAAAATGAAAAAGTTTTTCTGATAATACTGATTCACCCCCCCCCCCCCCCCCTCTCAGTATTATTTCCAACAATTGGTATCAGAGCAGGTCCTTCAGAGAAGCTTGATCGCTTGAAGGTAGATCGTTCATCATGAGCAACTATGAGAGAGAAGCATCAATCAGGCCACCGGTTTTTGATGGGACAAACTTCAATTATTGGAAGGTAAGAGTTACTTCCTATCTTCAATCTCTTGGTACAGAAGTTTGGGACATCGTAGAGACAGGCTACACTTTTCCTTCAGCTACTCCTACAGATGCAGACGAGAAAAAGAAATATGAAACAAATGCGAAAGCAGTCAGTACTCTATTGGGATGTATATCCCAATCGGAATTCATGAAGGTAATGCACTATAAATCTGCAAAAGAAATATGGGACAAGATTGTCACGAGCTATGAAGGAGACGAACAGGTAAAGCGTGCTAAACTTCAAACTCTCAGGATTAAGTATGAGACTCTCAGAATGTATAATGATGAAAGTGTGGCTAACTATTTCCTTAGAGTTGATGAGATTGTTAATTGCATGAAAAACTTGGGTGAAGAAATAAAAGAGGCTATTGTGGTTGAAAAGGTTCTAAGGTCATTGTCCCCCAAATTTGAATCTAAAGTGTCTGCAATAGAAGAAAAGGAAAATCTACGAATTCTTACTATGTCTCAGCTTCATGGAATTCTAACTGCTTATGAAATGAGAAAGGGAGGTCCATCAGACAGAAGAGAAGCTGCTTTCAGAGCTTCAGGCAAAGGAGATTATTATGAAGCAAGTCACATGCCAGAAGATGAAGAAGAAGAATCAAATTTTGTCAGAAATCTTCAAAGGGGTTCTGGAAGATTCAGAGGTAAGTTACCTTTTAAATGCTTTGCTTGTGGAAGAGTAGGTCATTATGCTGCCAGATGTCCTCACAAAGATAAGAATGACAAGGGAAAGGAACCTGTTAAATGGAACAAGAAACAAAATGAAAAGAAGAAAAGCTACTACACTCATGAAGATAGTGATGGTCTTTCAAATAGTGATGAAGATGAACAAGGTAATAGATATAAACTTTTAATGGCTTTTGAAGATGATGACTACGTGGATGCTATAGATGTAGAAGAATTTTGTGAAGAAATGAAAGATCTCAAAGTTTGCTTAGAAGAGAAGAGTGCTATTATTGATTCTCTACAATGTCAACTAGCTGAAAAGGAAAAACATCTTGAAAAATTGGAATGTGAGATTGTTTGTCTTAGAAAGGAGATTGAGAAAACAAAAGCGATTAATCTTAAATTTGTTAAAGGATCTGAAACCTTGGATGAGATTATCAATGTGCAGCGATCTCCTCTGATCAAGACAGGTCTTGGATATAATGGAGAAACATCTCAAGCCTCTACCTCTAAAAGTTATCTTGATGCAGCAAGGAGAAGCGAGCAAAAGCCAAATAAAAGTCATCAGGTGAATCAAGGACAGTTTACCTCAAGAACAAATAAAGACCATCAAGAAATTCGGGGACAAACTGCCTTAAGGACAAACAGAAGCTACAATCAGCCACAGGTAAAATCTTCCCAATTTGCTCCAAGAATGAATGTGAATAGAAGCTACAATCGGTTGGATGATAGATCTGATTATCGCAGAAGTTTCTTTAATGGCCAATGCTTTTCTTGCCATAACTTCGGTCACAAAGCAACTCAATGTGTTGCCTACAAGACAATCATGACTAGAGAAGCTCAAAAGCAAGGGAGAATGATTGGAACCATGAAAAGGACTTATAACAACTTTTCGGTTCTTGAAAATGAAATTGAATGCTCTATCTGTAATAACTTTGGTCATGAAGACTCTGAATGCAGGAGCTGGTTCCGGAAGACAACTCAGAAGGAACAAACCTCAAATGTCAGAACATGGAGAATAAAGGAACTGCAACCAGAAAGATGTGGGATAGCCTTTTATGCAGAAGGTCAAGAAAGTCTATGGTACATTGACAGCGGATGTTCGAAGCATATGACAGGGGACAAAGAAAAGCTTGAGTCATATACCGCATTAGAAAAGGGGAAGAAAGTTTCTTTTGGAAACGATATCTCTGCAGCCATAAAAGGAAAAGGTGTTGCTCCATTAAAAGAAAAGGTCAAAGCTGGAAATGTTTTGTATGTTGATGGATTGAAGCATAATCTTCTGAGTGTCAGTCAGATGTGCGATCAAGGAACAGAGGTAATATTTAGATCAAATGGATGTTGTGTTCGTGATCTTGATACAGGTAAAACAGTGATCAAAGGAAGAAGGACTCCAAATAATCTATACATATTTGAAGAAGGACCACAACAATGCTATTTGAGCAAGGATGATGAACACTGGCTATGGCATCGGAGGTTGGGGCATCTAAGCTTTTCACAAATAAGGAAAGCATGCAAATATCAGGCAGTTCGTGGTCTTCCAAATATCAAAATTCCAGACAACACTATATGCAAATCTTGTCAGTTTGGGAAGCAAACCAGAACTAACTTTCCAGAGAAGGAAGGATCAGCGAGCATACCTCTTGAGCTAGTCCATACAGATGTATGCGGTCCATTTAGGAAAAGGACACCTCAAGGAGAAGAATATTTGATATTATTCATTGACAATTTCTCCAGGTTTGTCTGGTTAGGGCTTATGAAGCACAAAGATGAAGCATTCGAAAAATTCAAATCCTTCAAAGCCTTGGTTGAAAATGAATCAGGACACAAAATTAAGTGCCTCAGATCTGACAGAGGTGGGGAGTTTACCTCAAACGAATTTTTCGATTTCTGTGAAGAACATGGGATAAGAAGAGAATTCTCTACAGCTAGAACTCCTTAGCAAAATGGGGTGGTGGAAAGAATGAACAGAACAATCCAACAAATGGCTTGTGCTATGCTTGATGAATCAGGTACTCCCGCAACTTTCTGGGGTGAAGCTGCACATGCTGCAGTTATTATTCTTAACAAAACAAATGTCCGAGTAAACAGCACTCAAACACCTCATGAGCTCTGGAGTGGTGAGACTCCTTCGGTGAAGCACTTCAAAATCTTTGGGAGAAAATGTTATATTAAGAATACTGATGAGCAACTTGGCAAACTTGAACCAAGAGCAGATGAAGGCATTCTTCTTGGTTATTCTCCACATAGCAAAGCATACAAGTGCTACAATAAAAGACTTGGCAGAATTGTTGACAGCATTGATGTAGTGGTTGATGAGAAGGGATATATTCCTAGGCAAGTTCATCATGAAGACATTGAAGAAGATGAAGACTACCCTCAAAGGCAGAATGATGAAGAAGAAGAACCTCAAGAAGAACCAGAGGAGCAGGCAAGAGTAGAAGAGAAGACTCCATCCAGATATGTTCAAAAGAATCATCCAGAATCTCAGATTGTGGGGCAGAAAGAAGCAGGAGTACAAACAAGAAGAAGAATTGCAGAAGCTTCAAGCTATTTGGCATTACTCTCTTCCACTGAACCACAAAGTGTGAAAGAGGCATGCAAAGATGAATGCTGGGTCAAAGCAATGGATGAAGAACTTGAGCAAATCGAAAAGAACAACACTTGGGAATTGGTTCCTAGACCAAAAGATAAAAATTTCATAGGGACAAAATGGGTCTTCAAAAATAAATTGAATTAAAATGGAGAAGTAATTAGAAATAAGGCCAGACTTGTTTGTAAAGGGTATGCGCAGCAAGAAGGAATAGATTTTGAAGAGACCTTTGCTCCTGTTGCAAGACTTGAGGCCATCTGAATGTTCCTCGCTCTCTCAAGCTTTCAAAACTTCAAGGTATTTCAAATGGACGTGAAATCAGCCTTTCTGAATAGAGACTTAGAAGAAGAAGTATATATTGAACAGCCAGATGGTTTCATTCTTGGGAATGATCCAAACCTTGTATGCAAATTGAAAAAGGCTCTCTATGGTCTCAAACAAGCTCCAAGGGCTTGGTACTATCGATTGGACAAATATCTTCACCAACAAGGCTTTTTAAAAGGATCAGCAGATAGCAATCTCTATATAAAAGTTGAAAATAACAAATTGCTAATACTTTTTGTTTATGTAGATGATATTATCTTTGGAAGCAATGAAGAGACTATGAGTCAAAACTTTGCCTTGCTTATGCAGAAAGAATTCGAAATGTCACTACTTGGAGAATTGACATACTTTCTTGGATTGCAAATCCAACAAAATGAAGGAGGCATCTTCTTGTCTCAAACCAAGTACTTCAAGCAGATCTTGAAGAAGTATGGTATGGAATATTCAAAGCCAGTATGTACACCCATGGTTACAGGATGCAGCCTCAGTGAAAATGATGAATCAGCAGCAGTTCATCAACCAACTTATAGATCCATGATTGGGAGTTTGCTTTATTTGACAGGTACCCAACCAGACATCATGCATGCAGTCGGAATAGTTGGGAGATTTCAGGCAAATCCAAAGGAGACTCATCTTCAGGCAGTGAAGAGAATTTTCAAATATCTTCAAGGGACACAAAATTATGGATTATGGTATCCTAGAGATACAGATCTCACACTTCATGCTTATACAGATGCAGATTGGGTCAGAAGCGTGGATGACAGGAAGAGCACAAGTGGTGGTGCATTCTATATGGGCTCCAGATTAGTATCTTGGTTCAGCAAGAAACAGAGTTCGATTGCCTTATCTACAGCTGAAGCAGAATATGTGGCTGCGGCATCTTGCTGCACACAACTTCTTTGGATGATGCAGACCTTGCAGGATTTTCAAATCACTTGCACTTCACCAGTCTCTATCTTATGTGATAATACAAGTGCAATCAGCATTTCAAAGAATCCAGTCATGCACTCAAAGACCAAGCACATACCAATCAAGTACCATTTTCTTCGGGAACAAGTGCTTGAGCAGAAGGTCAAGTTGGAGTATGTTCCTTCTAAGGAACAAGTTGCTGATATTCTCACAAAACCACTGCCCAGGGAAACTTTTGAATATCTCAGACAAAAGCTGGGAGTAGTTGATGCTTCATCCTGCTGTTGAAGCTTGTCTGTTCTACAGAAAAGTTGGTATACGCAAGTTACGTAAGGGATATCCGCGTATATACGCAGATTTATGCTGGGAAAGTCGCGTGTATGACGTGCGCGTGTTATAGAAAGCATATTCGGGTACATACGTTGTTTTATGGAGGAGAAGTCGCGTATATGGAGTTCTGAACAGCAAGGGTAGACTCTGGTTGGAGAAGGTCTGAGATGGGTATGCCAAAATTCTTCAGGCACAGTTTCAGGGGGTGCAGCAGGCACAAGTTCAGGGGGAACAGCTTAAAGTCTCATAAAGCATTGTTGGCATTTAGATGCTTTTGGTTCTAGTACACAATTGTTGTTGATTTTAGGAGAAGGAGCTCAGAAGGAAATCTTGGTCGCTGATCTAAAAGATGTTTATCAGATGTTGCTTGTGACTTTCATAAGTCTTGGTCTAGATTTGTTGTCTCTATGTCATGTATCTTTTTTATCTCTTTTATGGTGTCAAGGTCATGTAACGGCCTATGTTGGTTTCCCCACTATGACTGGGATGAATGATGTAATATAATTGGTTGTTATATGTAACTTTCTGATGTATCTCCTCTTGGAGTATGGATGTATGTATTGAGTCTTTTGGTGATAGGAAGGTCTTGGTTCTTTTGAAGAACATCTTTTGCAGATATTGCCTACAGTCAGGGGGAGCATGTTTCAGCACAGCCAAGCAGAGATATCAGCATGTACTCAGGGGGAGCACAGCCCTTTTCCCTTGATGACAAAGGGGGAGAATGGTTCTAAGGATCTTGGGGTTGCCATCAAGTCCAAAGGGGGAGATTGTTGGCATTATGAGACAAGTGTTGGCCTTGATGGCAAAACACACTGATGACAAATCATAGTGCAGAAGGATAGCAGCAAGGAATTGATGATCAGACTACAAGTATGAAGAGAAAATATATACACGCTGGTTCACTATATACCAAGTCGCGTATACAAGCAGGTTCACTATATACCAAGTCGCGTATACGCAGGATCGCTATATACCAAGTCGCGTGTACACGCAGGTTGGCTTCAGTAAAAGAGCGTGTATGTGGAAAACTTATCTTTGGTCCGTGGCGGTTATTCCTTGGAAGTTGTGCCTATGGTTTTGGACCATGGTGTCTCGACGGACGTATTGATCCCTAGTTTTGAAGTTGATGGTATTGGATTTCTATGGTTTTGGCCCTTGGTATTGAGAAATGCCTAAGGCTATATAAGGAGAAGAAGATCATTAGGCATAGTACAATGGAAAAGTCTTGAATATCTGAAAAAAAAAAAAAAAAGATCTGGTATGCAGGTTCTGGGTTGCTTGATCTAAGCTAAGGAGAGATCACACCGGTTGATGAAAGACTAGATCTAAGGACAGATCGGGATCTAATGGTTTGAAATGCGCTATTATGATATGGTTGATTATGCCTATTTCTAGATATGCATACTGACGCGATGTCATGTTGATGTCTGGTACAGCTGCAAGTTAAGAGAATTTATTTTTAGATCTGTACGCAGGTTGTCTTTGGTAAAAGTGCGTGTATACGCGGGTTTCTCTCATTGAAGTAGCGTATATCTTTTGAAGTTTGATTTTTGGGGTTGCAGTTGGGTCTGACTGCTATTGTAGAGTTCTGTAGTCTGCTCTGTGTTCTGGTGACTGGTGTTGACAGGGTTTCAGTGATTCAGTGATTCAAAGATTGATGATGCTAGTATTGGTTGTTTTGTGCTTCAATGATATATTATGAAAGTTGAGTGAATTGTGGTCTTCAGATTGTAATGTTGTGCTTCAGGAATATCCAGTCTGAAAATGTATGAAAAGTGGTACCTGAAGGAAAGAAGATTGTAGGCCAGCACCTACGTACTAGTATCTTAGCTAGTACAAGAGCAAAGGGGGTTGGAGCTCCCTTCCAAGGAAGTTTGGAGAACGAGAGAAGGTTGAAGCCTTCAGCAGGTTGTAGCCTGCGTACTGGTATAAGGCTGCACCAGTACAAAAGATTGTAAACTGAAGTTTCATATTAAAGAAAGATAGAGACGACTTGCAGCAGGTGGTTTTCACCCACATTGGGTTTCCACCTTATATCATGGTGTTCATGTGTGTGTTTTCTGTGTGATGATCTGTTCTGTTATACTGCACCTGTTTTACTATCATGGCTAATAATGTCCTAATGCATTTACTGAAGATAAGCTACTGAATCATAAGTTTTCTTGTTATACGCTGGTTTCTTTAGACACAGTAGCGTGTACACGCTGTTTCACTTAACTGAAGTAGCGTATATGTTTCTGAGCATAAAATGAAAAAGTTTTTCTGATAATACTGATTCACCCCCCCCCCCCCCTCTTAGTATTATTTCCAACAGAATATGGGCCATATTCATCTAGATCCAGTCATTAATATGAAGATGTTGTAGATTTTGATGCCTGAACCTATGAGCGATTTTGAATATCTGTCTAAAACATTTTATGTAAATGATATTTGCATCGGAACTTGAAATAGATATTTTAACTTCTATATGATCTTACATGAAGTTGTGAGTCATTTCTATGTTTGTTGGATTATATGTTTTAATTATGAAGAACTCGTTTGTCTGAAATATCCAGAATGCAACAATAACTTAGAGAAATAATTTATGTTTCATTCAATCTACTAGTATTGATATTTTGATTAAAAGTAAAAAAATATTTCAAATTAATGTTCAATTTTAAATTATACAATGATATTGTCTTGATATTAATTATTGTTATCATTTGATATACAATAGTTAAAAAATTGTTGCAATTTTAATGCCTCATTAAAAGGGGATACTTGGTTTTGATGGTTAAATTTTAGGTTTTTGTTGCAATGGGATAAGTTGACTTAGGCTAAGATTTGAAAAGAGCTATACTTTTAGCCTTTAAAAAAAAATTACTCTTGGTATAATGACTCTTTCATTCAGGTGTTCATTTTTCAAATTTTTTTAGCCATATAATGTTTCCATAATGCAATGGTTGAAATACGTTGAAAACTTAAGGTTTTTTATAGTCATGATCTATGGTTATAATTGCATGGTTGAAAAATTGTCAAAATTTTAAGGTCTCTAAGTCAAGAAATTTTATCTTTAATGCTATGGTTGAAAACAATTATAAGTATTTTACTTTTAACGCCATGGCTGAAAAATGTTGGAATTCTAAGGTTTTCTGGAGTCATGATATTTTATCTTTAATGTCATTGTTAAATAATGTTGAAAATTAACCATGAAACCAAAAACAAAATGTTGATGTAGCATCAACACTTTCCATTTTTAGGGTGTTTTTTAGCAAAAAAAAATGGTTTTTACTGTCATTTTTAAAAAATGTTGAAATTTTATGCCACAAAAAAGTGTTGATTCAGCATCAACACTTTTCGTTTTTGGGTTTTTTGGCTAGTGTTCTCATTTTGAGTTCAAAATACTCGTTATATCAGTAACTTTAATATTAACATTGATGTCAACATCGTCCTTGAATGCTCTTAATATTTTTCTATGGATTGAATGACGGGAAGCTCCATTGGTCAAGAAGCCCTAGAATGATAATGTGGTCATCATGCCCTTCATTTGACAAAGAATTTGGTTGAGAATATCGTTGTATTTGCACGCAAAATCATCTTCATTTGATTTTCCTCGTCGTATTGATTCCAACGGTAGGTGGCGCACCCCCTAACTCATGGTTGAGAAATATGATTTCTCAAAGTTTATGCCACGAATATGTGGTCAAGGTCCCCAAATTGAATGGTAAAAGGCAATCTTGTTATTGGTCAAAGTTTCAAAATATTATTGAATAAATATATTGACCAATCAACACTCAAAATGAGAAGTTAAATCAACCCTAAAAGGAGGGAATTTTCATTGAAAAATCAGCTCCAAATTTTGGTTAATGTTGGGCCCTAAAAGGGATTAATTCAAAATGATAAAGTTCAAGTTGGCCTTAATGGGAGATTAGGTTTTGGCTCCAAAAATAATAATTTAATTTTCAATTTCAATTTTCAATTTTTTGTAGGTTGGCTCCATGACCTATTGGGCATGACAACCCATCTTAAAGCCCCTCCTTTTCTCTATAAATAGAGCTCGGTTAGCCCTCCAAAATACATGATTACAAGTTTATATTTCCTATGAAATTCGATGGCTACGGCAGAACTCATTCTTTGGAGGTCGAAGATTTGAGGATATTTTTGGGTGTTGAAAATTTTGAGGCATCACACTGAGTTTTTTGTGGTTTTTCACCATGTTTTAAGACCTTTTTCAGATCACCCTAAGGTCTATTTCTAACCTTGAGGGTTTCCTCAGGTTAGGTTTTGTGACCAACCCACATCTGAAGCAGATCTTTGAGTTAAATGCTTGTTTTTTTATTTGATTATGTGCCAGAGTTTATGGATTATATATGACCTTGAAATTCTATCATCTAAGGATATTTTTGACGTTGTCCTTTGAGCCCTAAGCAAGTTGATCAGAGGCAAATATTTTGTGGGTTTAGAGGGAATTTTTTTTATGGGTTTAGAGACATTCTCACTCCCCTCAAATGATAAACCTATGCACTTGAATTTGACACATCATCTGCGATTTTTCTAAGGCTCCTTTTGGATGGATCTAGGGCTAATATAATGTATTATCTTGAAGACTAGTGCGAATTATTAGAGTTCTCTGTGGTATTTTCGGCTCTGATGTTTTAATGGCCTAGTCACATTGTTTTCGGGCTTCGTTTTTAGCTGAAGTTGATAGCACACACACCATCATTGTTCGTTAATGACATATGAAGTATTTCAACTCTTTGAGATAACCCTTCTCTAAGTGACTTGAAATCCAATTCGAGGTTGCTCATAGGAATCCTTAAGGCATACTGAGGTCAGATTAAAGGGCTATACATGGATCTTTGCTAAGAACATTGAAGCCCTGATACTTGTAACAAACTGAGGTAAGGGTTTCATCAAATTATTTTGTTTGACTGATTGAACTAAGGTTTCTTTAAGGGATCTGGTATAAGCATAATTTCAAAGGACTGTTTAGGTCTTTCATAGGGTTTGATGCTATAATACGAAGGATCAATTATGGACTAAAAATCCGAGGCATATCGATGGTACATAAACCTCACTTCTAGTTGTGTCGTCTAAGGCATGTTGCATTTGTTCAAGATTTGATAAGATCAATTCAAGGACAGTTTGATAAAGTCTGTCGAAAGGTTAAATATGTATGATTAGGGTTTGATTCTTGATTGAATAAGTGGATAGACATGTTGGACAATTGGTGGTGTCTGTGTTAGTGTTGGCATTGATGTCAACCAGGGTCAACATGATTATTGATGTAAACCGGGGTCAATATGATGATTGGGCATCCAGGAGGAATCCCATGGTTATTGGAGTACTTTGTATAAAATCATCATAGTAGCAGGTTTATTGGAAAATCCATAAAATGATGACTACAGTGATGTTCCAGATGGAATCCCATGGTAGCTACAAACTTCATGTAGAGAATCATCATAGTAGCAGGATTACTAGAGAAGCCATAAAATGTTAACTATAGTGGTTGAGAGTTCATGATTCTAGGCACAAGAAAGAGAGTCAAGGAGCAAAGAGTGGAAGAGAGTTTTCAGCCATTTTAGAGATATCATATGGGCTCAAAGCCTACATCAGACCCTCTCCATTGGAAATTTCTCTGGAAAACCTTTCCAACGATGTGTGGAAGTATAAAAATGGACTCCTGGATCAAAAGATATGGCCTGCCGAAGTCCTCGTAAGGTCTTAAGATTTGCATTGAAACCTTGTAAGGTCTTAAGATTTGGATCGAAACCTCGTAAGGTCTTAAGATTTTCATTTCTTTGGAAGCACCAAAGTTTGTGAAAAATAGGAAATCCAAACCAAATTAACAAAGGCTTTGATGCAAAACCAAGGACGATCGAGACTCTTTCTCTCTCATCTTGAAGGACACATGACGACATGTCAATGGGCCCGAGAAAGTGAAATGGATAGTGATGTAAGAATATCAGAGGACAAAATATCAGAGGATAGGAATATCGTGACTCTTGCAAAAATGGTGTTTAAGAAGTTACGATACAGGGGGGCTCCTATATTTCCAATCAAATGGTCACATGGAGCTTAAAGGGAGCAAAGGATGAACAAGGGAGCTAAGGATATCAGACTGAGTAATGTTGTAACTTTTTGTTTGTTGAAGTTACAATATAGAAGGGCTTCAGTACAAAACTAATCCAACGGTCACAAGTCTCAGTTCTATGAGAAAGGAAATGCCAAAGGAGCTAAAGAAAAAGGGCGTCGAGGATATCGAAGAGTGCAATATCGTAACATTTCTCCTGTGTAAGTTACGATATGATGTGTTATGATGAAGCAATATAATTAGTTTAATGGATGTATAAGTAGACAATTGAATAATTGAATGCAGGAACAACAAAGTTGGTTGTTGAAGTTGGCTACACCTGTAGAAGACTCTGAAACAAGGAAACAAGGACAACATTTGACAGAGACAAATTTATGGGAATGAAGGAAGAAATCAGGTTCTTCGCATGCACGTCTGGGAGAGTTAAATGAGGACCAAAGTACTCATCCCTGAGGACTATCAAGCTCTGTGGAGAAATAAATAAGAATGGGACTCTCAAAGGAGTGTGCAGGCCACCTGAGAATTAAACTCTCAACATGGAGATCTATGCATTCAACCAATAAAGAACTTCAAGGTCCATATCTGTGTTTAATGCTATGACATGGTTCAACTTGAAGATGAAACTGGAGCAGGAGGAGCCATGCCAAAGTACACTTAGGCAATATGGGTACCATCAACATAAACAACTTTGCATAGTGTGAATCTGTGAATCAAAACTATCGATTTCCATTTATCAATTGGTGAGTAGCGCATATTGTCAAAAGATCTAAGTAGTGAGATTAGAGTGTGCAGACAAAGATGTCTAAGCACCAAGGACAAAGAGAGTGTTGGTGGAGCTTGAGAAACGTTGTTATTGTGAGAAGACCAACAAGGGAAAACATGAAGAGTGTGCAACAGAATGATTGTTGTGTGAATAAGAATGTAAGCTACGCTAAGGTAGGTGCAGTAGAGAGCTTGCGTGAGAGAAGGCAAAGCGTTGAGGATATGCTCCTCTGAATAATGAGCAAAGAGAAGTTGCATGAGACCAAAGGGACTCTGTGGAACAATGGCAAGAGAAGGTTGGTGCCTGCATTCAGAAGAGGTTGGTGCCTCTTGGAATTTTGTGCTTACTAATCAAAGGGGTTATTTCCTCCTGTGAGTGGGTGCTCACAAAAAAACAAATGTAATTAAGTAGGTGATTAATTTACATAATAAACAAACAAAATATTGGTGGTTTTTTCTCTTTAGGTTTCCACGTGAAAAAACTACGTCAAATGTGTGTGTTGCTCATGTGATTGGTTGTATGAACATGAATGTTTAACCTTGTTTCTCACCTCCTTTATGAATGAATTCTCTCACAAGTAACAAATTTTAAACAAAGGACTTGTTGACAGTGTTGGACCCACAAACAAAGGGTATCTCCCCGATGTGAAGTCTCAACTAGACCTCACATCGTTTGGTGTAGGAGTCCCATCCAATATGAAGGCCCAATTGCCATATACTTAGATATATGCCTTGGCTCTAGCTATTAGCACATGAGAGTGTTACGATGGTGTCTTCTAACAGTAAGGTACATGTGCCTGGTGAGTGTGTAATGTAACAGTGTCAAGATTCTCTTACTACAAAGGGGGAGAGTAAAGTGAGCCTCTAAGTGAGAGGTAGTAGTACCACCTAGGAAGAGACACACATGAACTAGAAAGGGTTTGTCCAGTATCCAGCGGAATAGTCCACAACATACATGGCAGTCGTTAAAACCAAAGTACAAGGGAAAACACGTACACCATCCAACGGAGTAGTCCACATGGATGTGACAGTCGTTATAACTAGTAAACAAGACATGTCCGTTTAATGTCCTACGAAGTAGTCCATGAGGATGAGACAACAATGATAAGAAATACAACATGTCTTCAACAATGTAAGTACTAAAACAACCGACGTAGTTCAACTATCTTAGTATAGGTTAAGAAAACATGCATTACAAATGTTTAAGAGTAGTCTTACAAACATCCACAAAACATGCGTGAAAACATGCTAGCCTTAACAAGCTTCTGCATTAAGCAAAAGTCCCAAAACCTATCTGTACACCATATACTTAGATATATGCCTTGGCTCTAGCTATTAGCACATGAGAGTGTTACGATGGTGTCTTCTAACAGCAAGGTACATGTGCCTGGTGAGTGCGTAATGTAACAGTGTCAAGATTCTCTTACTACAAAGGGGGAGAGTAAAGTGAGCCTCTAAGTGAGAGGTAGTAGTACCACCTAGGAAGAGACACACATGAACTAGAAAGGGTTTGTCCAGTATCCAGCGGAATAGTCCACAACATACATGGCAGTCGTTAAAACCAAAGTACAAGGGAAAACACGTACACCATCCAACGGAGTAGTCCACATGGATGTGACAGTCGTTATAACTAGTAAACAAGACATGTCCGTCTAATGTCCTACGAAGTAGTCCATGAGGATGAGACAACAATGATAAGAAATACAACATGTCTTCAACAATGTAAGTACTAAAACAACCGACGTAGTTCAACTATCTTAGTATAGGTTAAGAAAACATGCATTACAAATGTTTAAGAGCAGTCTTACAAACATCCACAAAACATGCGTGAAAACGTGCTAGCCTTAACAAGCTTCTGCATTAAGCAAAAGTCCCAAAACCTATCTGTACACCATATATCACTAGTCCTAGTAGTGGGACATTGGAGCCACTCCTCGCTCCTCAAAGAATAGACTACAGACTCTCAAGGTTGTGTGGGAGGAGCTAAGGTGAAATTCCTTGCTCATACAATGGGAGGGGTATATATAGCTAAGGGTGATACTTGAACGTTGTGACTCTTGGACTACCCTCGTTATTGTTCGACTTCCCATGACTTTTCAACTGAAATGACTCTTTGACTTCTTGTGTGCGTTCATTGGACTTCACTTTACATTACATTCAGTTACAACAGATATGGCCCATAATGGTGATGTGGCCAAGATAACTCACGACAAAACTCGACATGAAACTGCTGACATGTACTGGCTAACTATGGTGTCCATGTGAATTTGTTGCGCTGCTGAGTGATGGATGTACTCTTGGTGTGATTTGTCTTCTCCTCTGCATAGCATAGTGTTGTGGGGTATTCGATGGTCTTGGTCTTGTTTGACGGTTCAATGCATGTGTTCCTTTTGCTTGTTGGTTGATATGCTTGGTACGTCTGTCCAACTGCAAGCAAGTCTTCTAGCATGTGTTCTCATTCTTCATCATGTTTGTCCTCTCACCATGATCTACCAATGTACATGTTCTTGCAATTCACTCATGACGGGATGACATCAAATCCAAAACCTCCTAGTCTTGCATGATGCATTATTCTCATGTTTCGGGTGACAAGGAGGGAGGACAACTCATTGAGACATCACAAAGCGCAACTCAGGCTAGAATGAGGCATTCTAGGAGGACAACCTGCATTGTCGGGAAAAACTGCGCAGTGATCAGTGGGAGGCAGGATTGTGCAGTGAAAGTCATCAATGTCGGCTGCAAGGTGAGACCCTAAGAGGGGAAACTTTTGCACAATTTTCAAAGGGAGGATAGAACAAGGTTGCAGACGGACCATTGGGCAGTTCTGCACAGTTTCCAGAGGGAGGACAGAGCAGGGCTGCACAAGGACCTTCTGATCATGATTGCACAATTTCTGGGAACAATGTAGGACATCCAACAAGGGAACTGCCAGACATGTCTGCGTAATTTCTGGAGGTAGGGCAGAGCAAGGCAGCAAGGGTCATCTGGGAATCTATGCGCAATTTTTGGGAATAGTGTAGAGCAAGGCAGCAGATGACCAGTTGGGCATGTCTGCAAAATTTTGGGGAACAATGCAAACCCAGGTCTCAAAGTAGTGGAGGCATCCAGCGGGCAAGGAGGAGGGTTGATGATTGTGCTTGAGAAATGTGTAGATTAGTTGGACATGGAGACAATTTCTGTGCAATTCTAAGAGGTAGACATGATGCTTACCTCTGGGATTGCGCAGTGAAACTGACCTGGTGGATAACCTCAAGTACTGTGCGATTCCAGGCAGTAGATCAGGGTCACTGAGGGCTGAGATTGCGCAGTGCAACTCAATTGGGGTTCGGTGGAAGAGGGTTGTCCGGTGGGGAAAATTTTCAGGAAAATGGCTAAGTTTCAAAAGTAAGTGAAATTGTGTAGGCTAACATTGTGATTGTACACTTAGCATACTTGACAACTATACAACATAGACCACCATGACAACAAGACAAAACATGCCTTCCGTGAGATTGTTTTGGAGTTGAGAGCGACAAGTGCGACACTTGTGATGAACCTTCAAACAACCGTGACAACAATTCCATGACAATGCTTACAACTTTGTATATGAGTATGACGAGTGTTAACATAGCGAAGACAACCCAAACACACAAACACAAACCTTCAAAGTCACCAGAATTAGATCACAAGCATGACAAAACAGTCAACCTGTCGAAAGACAACTGCTGGTCAAACAAGAAAAAAAGGTGAAAAGACTTCACAAGAGATCATGGTGTTAGCTTGAGTGTTTGTAACCATCAAAGGAAAAACCAAGGAAGGCTCCAAAATTTGGATGCAAGAAAAAATTTTGGAGGGTGCTGCAGTCTCTAAAACACTTGGCGAAAGACTAGTTGAATACCAGTTTCTCTGCTTTGGTTCATTTTCAACACAGAGACTTGGCCTTTCGGGGAGTATTGGTTTGTTGTGAAGATCAGTTCAGCTTCTCCACTTACCCCACAAACAGACAAGGTTCACCTTGAACCGACTCAGTTTTACACAACACAAAATTCAGCTAAATCACATTGTTTCAAATCGGGAAGGGTAATTCTACTCGCGAACTTAAGATTTTCAGAGTATAGTTTTCATCTCTCGTGTTGATCCACTGCAAGTAGGCCTGGACAATACCCTGGCGAAGTGACATAGGAACACAAGAATTTCTCCAATGCAAGTGATCTTGGACATTACCTCGGTGCAGTTGCTTGCTTCACCTCTCTGTGCCGGAAGCCTTTCTCTTCTTTCAGATTTGTTATTTTTTTGAAAGAGGATTGTGCATAGGCACTTATTTATTTTTTTGGGGCGGAAGAGGGATCCTGACATATTGAGAGAAAAAGAGGTTGTTCCTTCAGAGAATCATGTAAATACTTCTGATTCAGGTTTTTTCGTTTAGATTTTCCCCTTCTCCATTTCTACTAGTTAAATAAGCTTCAACAAACAAAGTAGAAAATTGAGTATAGGCATGAGGTTTCCCGACTAGGCATAGGTTCATGGTTTGACCAAAACTTTCCTTACAGACGGATCATATTTTCCGTCAAGACTTCATCGGCCAAAAGTTACAACCAAGAACAAAGAACACGGAAGCAGGACTGGCCAAGCGCTGCAGTGTCACAAGACTCTTTGAACTTTAGCCACATACCCATTCAGAAACCAGAACACAGTGCAGGAACAACACTTATTCGCGTAGTGAAAACAAAAGTAAAACTCAACACAAAAGGGAGAAAAAAGACGAGAGGAAAGGAGTACACAAAAAGAAAGCAAAACTAGAAGACAAGAAAACGAAAAGACCAAAGCAAACATGATGTAAAGCAAAAATAAGAAAACCATGACGGACTACAAGTGCAATATGAATGTAAGGAAGGGAAAAATGAGATGCAACTAATCATACTCCTTTCCTAACATCTAAACGGTCGAGGTTACGTGAAATTAAATTTCCAGTGAAGCCACCATAGTCACTTCCGACCTGCATCCACAAAGATACAAACGGTTAAAACACATAAAAAGTAGTGTGCAACTGAAAATACAAAAACTTGAGCAAGTTGCACACGGAAAGGAAGGTCTTTCATGTGGGAAGAAATATATGTCACAACCACCCAATAAATGTTCTTACCTTTTTGATGTTTACCCTTTCTAAACAAACCTCAGAAGCTTCTTGCGGATGTGTCCTTGTCTGCACTGATCTTCTTAGCAAGCGCAAGGAAAGATTGAAATTTGTTGCATGCAACATGGCTTGCCAAGGAAGATTGTTCCAGCCATTCAATGATTGGATCATAAAATTTGTGATGGATGTTTGGAAAGCCTTGTGATCTTTGAAAAGAAGGATTTCTGATTTGGGAGACGAGATCACGATGGGAATCTGGGAAGGAAAGATAGATCTGATCATTCTCAACAGTCATGCCAAGATAGTGAGGACCTTCCATAACCATTAGCGAAGGCTGAAGTGCCTCACCTGCCTGATAGAAGTATGAAGAGAAAGATGGTAAACAATGAATATCGGAGTGTGAGAAGTAACTATGATTGGATGTGCTAATGGGAAAATGATAAGTTGAATGACAGTCACCCAAGATAGAGGAATGATTAGATGAGCTGGTTGAAATGTTAGATTCCTAGTTTGAAATGAACAAAGAAAAATTTATTTGAACAATCTTGTGAACGCTCCGAATAATGGAACCAAGTTCTCTGTGAGCTAGATATGACGGACAGATTTGAAGTGCAAGGTTTGTAAGAAGGCCGAGGTGCTGACCATGAAGAGGTGAATTCAATAAGTATGATTGTGGGCAAAGAGAGCCTTTGAGATGATCAACTTCACAATCCCATGATTTCATTATAGATGAAAATTCCCAACCCGAGTTCAACATGAGAGATTTGTATGAAGACGGATGCGTTGTGACAGATTCGTGAATTTGGTCATAAGTGAAATTTTGAAAATTTGAGAGTTCACATCCGGAATACCAAACATTTTTTACACTTGAATTCACATTGAGTGCAACCATGCAGATAGACAAATTGTGCATGAGAAACCAGATCTAATTGAGTTTAGGGGGCTTACTAGAGTCGCGAGGTCCTGACATAACCATCAATGGATGTTGAAGTGTCTCGACTCCCTAGTACGACTCGGGACTTTCCAGAATTACAGAATTGTATTTTGAAGCTTGAACCATATCATGCATGGCTTGAGGATGGTTGTTGTTGCTGATTTCAAAAGTCATCTCATGATGGAAACCATCTCTATCACAGGTTGCACCAGATTTTTCAGCTTCAACAAGCTAACTTAAAGAGTTTTCTTTAAGCAAGAGAAGAGATGACGGGGAATGGGAAGTACGTTATGTGATTATAATTTTTTTATCATGGCCAACCTCACTGACTTGTGTTAATTGAGGAGATATCTCATCGGATGAAGAATAAAGAGAACATGGAGTATCTCCAACATGTGGATGTGTTTTGAATGGTAGGACACATGAGAAAGTGAGGTGAAGAGGAAGTTTCGATATGAACATGTTCTTTGACCAGAGCACATTCTAGATCTGAGTTAGAGTCTTCATGAGAAAACGGAAGCTCACATAATGTGCTTGAGTGATCGTCATAGAATATGGAAGTATCGGAGTGATGACTGCCCAAGGCTGGGGGTGATCGAAAGAATTAATTGTACAGGATGTTCCACTGATCCAAAATGGATCTTGGATAAACCTCTAAGTCAAAAAGACTTCATACAAGAGGTAGAAGGTGCTAAATGGCACAAATCCTTTGTAAATCTGAGTCGGATAAAGAAAAGGCTCTTTAAAGGGAAATCGCATCGGAAGAGGTTAAAGGGAGGACTTAAGCGGAGATAGAAGGACTCCCCGATAGCGATCTCCGATATATCACATCAGAGGAAGGCCTTCATGCGATATCAAAACCCTGGGCAAGCGATTTGTGATTGCGATCGGAGGAGCAAAGACATAGACCCACCCCGACAACGATACACCGAAGTGTTGTGCCAATAGCAATATTCGATGTGCGATATCAACGATCAGCGATCGGGATCGCGACAATACAAAGGGCCAATGCACATGTGATGGGGCTGATAGCGATATGCGATGTGCCGATATTGGCGATTGGTGGATCCCTAATATAAGGGGTCTTTGACAAATACGATTGCGATTTGTGATCAAGGCGCGGACCCGATGAGGTTTATGGACGCGATTGCATATAATTTGAAATTTGGAAATTCAGATTTTCTATGTATTCCTGTGTATTGATGTTTTTGGCCATTTCTTGGGTTTTAAGCATTCCACCTATGCGATCACGATTTGCGATGACAGGACAGACCCGAGAGGGATATAGATGTGATCCTATATTATTTGAAGTCCAATTAAACAACTCATGATGCATTTGCCTGTGTATTTCGTTATTTATTGATCTTTGGGATTTCTGCACAGGAAAGCCAAACGACCGGGTTGCCTGTGCCTGCCAATTCCTTTGTAATTGTCCCCGTTGTAAAATCATTGTGCCACGTTGTAAGTAGGCATTTTATAACAATGATGTGTTGTAACAGGAATGTGTTATATGCAAAAAGCCACAGTGCCACAGAGCCAGATGGCCAGTCGCAGAGCCATAGAGCCAGAGAGCCAGAGGGCCAGTCGAAGAGACAGAGGGATGATTACACATAGAGAAACGAACAGGAAGCCGTAGAGCCGGAAGGATGCCTCACAAAATTCAAAGAGCACAATTGAAAGTGGGGGAGATTGGAGCCGCTTGGAGGTCGAGCAAAATGAGAGAGCTCAACTGACGGGAGTCACTTGGAGGTTGAGCGAACCTAGAAGCTCGTGAGAGCAAGAGCAAAGAGCCAAAGCCAAATCCAGAGCCAAGGGACAAAGCCAAAGCCAAAGCCAAGAGCCAGAGCTAGAGTCGAGAGCCAAGAGCCAGAGCCAAAGCCAGAGCCAGAGCCAGAGCTAAGAGACAGAGCCAGAGCCAAACCCGAGAGCCAAAGCGAGAGCCAGAGCCAAGAGAATAGTAAAGGGATCAAATGATCCAACTGTTGTTGATGTCCATTGTGTGTTGTAGACAGAAGAAGGAGTTCCAGAGATAGTAAGAGAATTCTAAGGGAGTTGGTGCAAGCTAGAGCTCAAGATAGCTTAGAGCGTTGATTGAAGGAATCTAGTCCAGAGAAGCCTAGATCTGTTTGCAGAGTATGGACAGCCAGTGGGATAAGATGGTATTCTAAACCCATAGGTTCAGTTGTAAACCAATGGAGTTGAGCGTGGAGCTTGTAAAAGAATTTAAGCCATAATCCCAAAGAGCCTAGTCAAGTTGATTAGAGCTCAAGGAGACGTAGCCCAAGATATCAGGGTGAACTCCATATTACATTGTTGTCTCATGTGTTTGCTTATTTGCTACTTTTATTTACTGTTATCTGAGTTTTATTTCAGCATAAGAAAATGAACTCAAAACACATAAACAGTTAAGGACAAACACAAGCATACACCTATTTCAAGTTCTTTTAATTCCGCATTTATCAATTATAAGCATAGATCTTGGGAATATATAAGCTTTGGAGTGGGAGAGGTTCTTGTAAGCTTGACAAGAAGCCTTTAGGCCCCATTTCAGATTAGGTGGTATCAGAGCAAGATGCTTGATTGACAAAGCAATCTATATGCTTGTTTAACTTGAAAGGTGTTCAAACAATAGCAAGGATTTTGTTGTTTGACTGTTTGTAAACTGACTGTTGTTTGAATTTGCAAAGGTTCAGGGAAATTTATTGATAGCTAAGTCCAGGAGGGGATAAGAAGGAAGAAGGGTTGAAGGCATTCTTCTTATCCCAAAGGATCTCAAAGGAATCCTGGAAGCACAAGATGTTTTGTGCAAAAGGTTGCTTGAATAAGCTCTTTGTTAATCTTGTTGGAAGTTCTTTTGTTCATTTTGATAATGACAACTTCTACAAGTGAGTCCTCAAATCCCTCCTTCATCACAAGATTATTTGATGAAAACAAGAAGCAATACTTGTTCATCATGATGGATATGGTGATAGAAATGAGTTTTGGACTTCAAGAGCAGTTGAATTCCATGGAGGAAGAGAAACAGTTGCTTTCTAAAAAATTATAGGAAGTGGAAGGACAACTTCATATTGAAAATATGAACCTGGAAAGGGTGCATGAGTTGGAGATGCAGCTCCTTGTTACCAAAGAAGCCTTAGTCAAGTATTAGCTAGAAGGAGAGGTAAATAATTCCATTTTGTCTTCAATTTCCTCTAAGAATCATTATATTGGTTCTTTTGAAAAACATACCAGAGGCATAGGTTCCAAGTTAATGTCCAAGATGGGCTATGAAGGAAAAGGCTTGGGAAAACATGCATAGGCTATTGTTGAGCCAATAATGGTTGAGGAAAGGCCTAAGTATTTGGGTCTTGGCTATGGACAATCTTATGGAGAAAGTTTCAAAGTTGCCATGAAGACAATTGAAACAGTTCCAAGGAGGAGTTTCATTTCAGGTCTTCTACCTCAAGACTGTAAAGGTTGTATTCATGGGGAATGCAACAGTGTGAAGCATACTTTGCAGAAAGAAGGTGTATATCAACATACACTTGAACCAGAGAGTTGTGGAAACTCTGAAATCCTTGAAGAGGTTGATGGTGTTCCAAAGGGAGCTACTTCTTCATTCAATTCACCTCCTCATGAAGGTAATAAAGGTGAAAGAGAAAGGTATAAATCTGCTTCTAATCATATTCCTTTTTATTATGTTAAGCATGATAAATTTCTATATAAGAATGGGAAAAGAATTGCATGTTCCTTTTGTGGTTTAGATAACCATAATATTTCTAGATGTTGGAAGAGAATGGCCACATACAGGAAACTTTCGAAGGAAAGGAAGCAAGAAGCCAAAGGTCCATTGGAAGAGGCAAATCATGCTATCAAGAAGATGCACATGTGTTGCACTTACTTCCATAAGCAAGGACACATTGCTGAAAGGTGTTGGACTCTGAATCCAACAATGGTTCCATGAAACTTGAAGAAGGTGGAAAGAGAGAATGGAAGGGATGGGAAGAAAAATTCCATGATTGATGCGTTTCAGGATGATTCACATGTTGATGTTGATGTGCATACAAAGGAAGAACCTTTGAAATGGATTTGTAAGAAATGGTTAAATTTCTTATCCAATTAAGGTTGCATGTCTTTTGATAATGCATTTATTTGTAAATGGAATGCAAGTTGCAAGGTTTTACCAAGAAGGTGAATGGAAAAGTTGAGTAGGAGACTCACTTTGTTGCTGCCACATTATATTCATTTCAACTTCGAAAGTACAGTGTGCTTAAGCGAAAGTTGAAGGATGAAATGCATGCATAAGCATGATATGCATGAACACAGGGATGTTGATGATTTCCTTGTATTTGAACATGTATGTGTAATTAACTTGAAGGGTTGATTGCTTTGGCATGCATGTAATGTTAATGTTGACTTGGAAAAAGTTGATTTGGTCTCCAAGATGGAGATAATGATGAAGTGTTTCATCTTTGGAAAAGCATGTAGAAAAATATGTAAAGACATGCTTGACTTGAAGGGTCAATTGCTTTAAATGCATGTTTTGTTGGCTTGTTATCTAGTCAATCATTTGTATGCATGTGTAAGACATCGAGGTAATTCACAAGATGTGAAATTTGTTTCTTTGGTTGAAGCAAGAGTTTAGGCCATCCAGTTGTTGTCTGTAATCCTGTTTTTGTTAACATTTGTTGTTAACAGTATGTCAAACAGGTACAAATGAAAATTTTGTGAAGCAGATGTAACTTCACATTGGTTTGAGCCACCTTAGATCGATGATCAAGGCAGAGAAGTTCAAACTACCTTCTATGACCTTCTCAGCAGGAGTTCTGCATGAAGTCAAGGAGGAAGACAGTTCTTCCCAGGAGGACCAGCACATCCAGGAAGGAAAGTGGTCAAAGGCTTTGGTTCAGAGGCACTAGCCATGCAAGCAAGTGTATGAAGGCTGAAAGAAGAGGGTGTTGTACTCTCATCTACTGTTCAGATCAGTATATCAGACTTTTGGAGACCAAAAGCTTTTTAGTGGGAAGGCGTGATCCAAAACGGATCTTAGATAAACCTCTAAGTCAAAAATACTTCATCTAAGAGGTAAAAGGTGCTAAATGGCACCAATCCTTTGTAAATCCGAGTCGGATAAAGAAAAGGCTCTTTAAAGGGAAATTGCATCGAAAGATGTTAAAGGGAGGACTTAAGCGAAGATAGAAGGACTCCCTGATAGCGATCTCCGATATATCGCATCGGAGGAAGGAATTCATGCGATATTGGAACCTTGGCCAAGCGACTTGCGATTGCAATCGGCAGATTGGCAATCAGGCGATCGGAGGAGCAGAGACATAGACCCACGCCGATAGCGATACGCCGATGTGATGGGCCGATAGTGATATTCGATGTGCAATATCGGTGATCGGAGCGATCGGCGATTGGAAATTGGGATCGCGACAATACAAAGGGCCAATGCACATGTGATGGGGCGATATCGATGATTAGTGGATCCCCAATATAAGGGGCCATTGACAGATGCAACTACGATATGCGATCAGGGTGTGGACCCGATGAGGTTTATGGATGCGATTGCATATAATTTGAAATCCAGAATTTCGGATTTTCTATGTATTCCCGTATATTGATGTTTTTGGCCATTTCTTGGGTTTTAAGCATTCTGCTTGTGCGATCGCGATTTGCGATGATAGGACGAACCCAAGAGGGATATAGATGTGATATTATATTATTTGAAGTCCGGTTAAATAGCTCATGATGCATTTGCCTGTGTGTTCCGTTATTTGGCGATTTTCGAGATTTCTGCACAGGAAGGCCAAACGACCAGGTTGCCCGTGCCCATCGATTCCTTTGTAACTGTCCCCGTTCTAAAATCATTGTGCCACGTTGTAAACGAGTGTTTTATAACAATGATGCGTTGTAACAGGAATGTGTTATACGCAGAGAGCCACAAAGCCAGATGGTCAGTAACATAGCCACAGAGCTAGAGAGCTAGAAGGCCAGTAGCAAAGCCACAGAGCCAGAGAGTCAGAGGGTCAGCCGAAGAGACAGAGGGATGATTACACATAGAGAAACAGAGAGGCAACCGTAGAGCTAGAAGGATGCCTCACAAAAGACAGAGAGCACAATTGAAAGTGGGGGAGCTTGGAGCCGCTTGGAGGTTGAGCGAAATCAGAGAGCTCAACTTACGGGAGTCTCTTGGAGGTCAAGCGAACCCAGAAGCCCGTGAGAGTGAGAGAAAGGAGCTAGAGCCAGAGCCAGAGCCAGAGCCGAGGGCCAGAGCCAAAGCTAGAGCCAAAGCCAGCGCCAGAGCTAGAGACAAAGCCAAAGCCAGAGCCCAGAGCCAGATCCAGAGCCAGAGCCAGAGCCCAGAGCCAGAGCCAGAGCCAGAGCCAGAGCCAAGAGAACAGCAAAGAGATAAAATGATCCAACTATTGTTGATTTCCAATGTGTGTTGAAGACAGAAGGAGTTCCAGAGACAGTAAGACAATTCTGAGGGACTTAGTGCAAGCTAGAGGTTAAGATAGCTCAGAGCGTTGATTGAAGGAATCTAGTCCAGAGAAGCCTAGATTTGTTTGCAGAGTATGGACAGCCAGCGGGATAAGATGGTATTCTAAACCCATAGGTTCAATTGTAAAACAATGGAGTTGAGCGTGGAGCTTGTAAAATAATTTAAGCCATAATCCCAAAGATCCTAGTCGAGTTGATTAGAGCTCAAGGAGACGTAGCCTAGGATATTAGGGTGAACTCCATATTACATTGTTGTCTCATGTGTTTGATTATTTGCTGCTTTTATTTACTGTTATCTGAGTTTTATTTCAGCATAAGCAAATTAACTCAAAACACATAAACAGTTAAGGACAAACACAAGCATACGTTTATTTCAAGTTCTTTTAATTCCGCATTTATCAATTATAAGCATAGATCTTGGGAATATATAAGCTTTGGAGTGGGAGCGGTTCTTGTAAGCTTGACAAGAAGGCTTTAGGCCCCATTTCAAATCATCCATCGAGATTAGCAGATTGAGAATCGTTCAAGAATGGTAGCTCATTGTTTTGATGTGCACAATTTTGAATCAGAGAGGGAAGATTGATAGTGTCCCTACCTTTCTGCTCCTCTGCATGTGCAATGTGATTGCCTTGCGCCTGATCGCAAGTCAAGCCAACAACTTGAGAATCAAGAGAATGTGAACAACTGGTTGGTAAAGTGGATTGATCAAGCAAGTCATGGTACAATGAGTCATGGATTGTAGATGATGGAGGATGGCAGAGATGCAGATCAGATTTGAAAATTGAGTTATGAACGGTGACATCCTCTTATGGAATGGAGTGAGTCTTAGTTTTAGGCTTCTTGAGCCATTCTATAATTTCCTCCATTGAAGTGGGAGATGGATGAGAAGATGGGCTAGGGACATGTTGCGTAGATTTCTCAGCTTTGCAATCACCGCAAGGAGGCACCCACATCAGGACCATAAAGGGAGAAGGACAAGGAACAAATGTGGTGTTGGGCTCCTCTACAATCTAAGGTGCCTCTGATCCATAGGAGTTGGGAAGGAAGGGAAATGAAGAGGTTCACCGTATTGAGAACTATGAACCAAGCATTTAAACTCTTATCTTAAGAAGTCAAAGTTCACAAGTTGTTCATGAATTTCCTAATAGAGGTGAAAGAAGTGATCAACAAAGAACTCAATTGATTTGTCAGGCTCCATACTTAAACGACATATTTTTTCACGGAAATCTCGGTGGCTATACTCATCGAATGTTTTAATCATCGTTTCAACAATCTGACCAAATGAATCGATAGAGAAAAAGGGTAATGTGTAACACCAATATTGAGCATGACCTTCGAATGTGAGGGTGAGTAATACTGTCCAGACATCTTCATACTCTATCTTGTTTCATAAGAAAAAATTTATAGCTTGGCGCACATGCGCACGAAAAGATGGTTCACCCTCACCACTGAACTTTAACTTGCATAGGTCATGGATAAATTCTGCGGGGATGGTACATTCGAAATTTGTAGAAAGACATCATGGGATTATGATGTCAAGAAGAGCCACTTTTAAATAAGAGATTCAAACCAGAGTCTATGGGCACAGCTTGTTGTCTGGCCCTCCTTCTCGCACCATTTGTTTTAGGTTGTTGCATCCACCAACAAAGGGGATCTCCCCGGTGTGAAGTCCCAACTAGAGCTCACATCATTTGGTGTAGGAGTCCCACCTAGTATGAAGGCCCGATTGCCATATACTTAGAGATATGCCTGGGCTCTAGTTGTCAACACATGAGAGTGTTACACCGGTATCTTCAAACAAAAAGGTATGTGTGTTTGGTGAGTGTGTAATGTAATTGTGTCAAGGTTCTCTTACTACAAAGGGGAAGAGTAAAGTGAGCCTCTAAGTGAGAGGTAGTAGTACCACCCAGGAAGAGACACACTCGAACCAGAAAGGGTTTGTCCAGCATCCAGCAAAATAGTCCACAACAGACGTGACATTCTTTAAAACCAAAGTACAAGGGAAAACATGTACACCATCCAACAGATAGTCCACACGGATGTGACAAACGTTATATGCAGTAAACAAGACAGGTCAGTCTAATGTCTTGCGTGTTGAAGAATCTAGGGCAAACTAGTGTTGTGGTGATTCTTCGTTACTTGATAAAAAATTGTGGAGTCTTTTTACTTTTATTATTAGACTATGCTTATTCTTCTTCTTATTAGTATATATGTGTGTACTTCATCAAACTTTTACCAAAACAAAATAACAAGAACACAAAGTTTTGTCTCTCTGCCAGGGACAAAACCGACAAAACCTCTCCACTATTGAGAGGAAAACCCTTTGTAAGTTTTCTCTTATTGAAGCTTCTTAATTGAACAACTGCCAAACTCTAAACCTTTGACTAGGATATCCTCCAAGCATAATTCAAATCCTTCCTCTTTCTGCACTATAACTTCTGACACATGGACCTTTGTTTTACGGTACTTTTCTCCTCAACCCTTCGTCCTTTTTCTGTTCCTTAGACTTCTTTTCTTCTTAGGAGAAACCCTATAGCATTAGGGCTTCTTTACTTTATAAATATAACCTTCTTTGCTTTCCTTACAAGACCTTGTATGCCTAGTCACATATCAAAATGAGGCCTCTAACTATGTTGCCTTCACCTGCTCTCGAATCACAAAATTTCACTTATTGCACGTGTGGATAGAAACCCTAAAATAACTCCTTTTCCTTGTTGGTATTTCCTTCCTTATTCAATGGATGGGGAGGCCTTATAGGCCTTGTATGTTAACCCAGAACAGAGATATTTTTCCACTATGATTTCCTGTTGTAGTAAATCAGACCTTCATTCCTTCGCACGTGTGGCTGTGTGAACCCTAGAAAACTGTCTTTTCGCCTTCAATGTTTTGTCTCCTTATCTCACTGCTCTTGTAGACCTTCTTCCTTGGCTTTGCGTCCTTCTAGTCTTATTTCCTTGCTTGCGGATTTCAGAGCGTAGTTTTCGTCTCAAATGAGGAGTGTACAACCTCTATAAATAGAGGTTTTTCCCGCCTCTTTTAGGCTGACTTGACTGCCCATTAGGTCGACATACAGTTTGCACTATAATTCAGCTTTTATCCATTGTTTTTGCTATTTAGAGACTTCGTTTATTCCAGGAGAGGATTTGAATTATCTTGGAGGTGTTCCCATGACGTTGTACATTGAGATACTTGATGTAACATGCCCTCAAAGGGTCTTATCATAATTAAATTTTGACTTTGTCTTTCTAGAAGCACTTTAAAATGTGCTTGACCTATTTTCAATGAGCAAGAAACTCATTGACAGATATTACAAAAATAATTTCTCTTTTTCTTGAATAAGTACAAATATCAAAATTACATTTATGAAGACTTAGCCTAGTTACATTTCCTTCAACACTCCCTCTTAATTAGGGAGGTATTCATACAACACTATAAGGTGTTTGGCAATTTTCAATCTTGAATAATTCACATAAGAGAAACCAGATTTTCAATCCATCTGTTATAGGATCATATCCATTAGCATTTTCATAGTGCAAGGCCTTAACTAACATCTCCATCTCTCTACAAGATCATGAGATAAAATGATGGTGATACCAATGATTTATAGACACCTTCATCATTGTCTCTCAAGGTACATACCCACTCGGGTGTTCTCCGAGTATGATCTTCTAGGACTATTCTTATCTTGGGTTCCCATCCCTCAAAGAATATCGGTCCTCTTTCCTACTCTTGTCTTAGATGCCCTACACATCCTCAAAGAGTATCAGATGTCAAATGATTACCTAATCCTCCCATTCTTTCTTCCCAAGTGAAGAAAAGAATGTTGTGTCTATCTCGTGTCTACATTTCCATTCATGGCCTTCATCTAGACTTACGGTTGTTAGTCCTGGTCTAGTGCATGACCCATGAAATGGAAAACACAATTGTCACTCCTTTTTAATCATGGGTGATCCAAAACTCTCTCTTGATCAGGGACCTGTCAGAGTTCCCTCTTAAATGGGGACTCTTTCCTTCATCAACAACGCCTTCTTCGTGTGTCCTTAAACTGCTTGATATCCTTTCTTTCTTGATGTCATGAAGTCTTTGTTCGAACTTATTCTAGGTAGGGCACCATCCATCGATCACTTTCCTTCTTGGTTTGTCATGTCATTGCTTCGTGGAAAGTGACTATCAGGTTTTCTTGTCATCTTGGCTACTCCTTTATCATATTTTCCATGCTTCAGAATACTCTTCTCATGGATGCTTCATAGTACTTGCTAGGTTACATGCTTTGACCTAGTAGCTCATCATGACTTCATCCCAATATTGCTTCAACATTGATTTTTCTTTTGTTGGATGGATTCTTCATCACAACATCTATGTAGAGTAGAATCAGTTATCTACACCTTTTGTATCTCCAAGGCCTTCATAGGTGTCAAGGGTTCTTTCTTTATTTATCAGATTTGTCCAACCTTCTTTTGGGAGACCTCTCCAAGGCCTTTTGCTAGATAGTGATTCTCAGTTACCATGGTGTTCTTCACATGATCTCTTTCTTCATTTTCTCCTTCTCAGATAGATAGGCCAACCGACTAATGCTTCTTATGAGAGCATTCCTTCATTTCTTGCTTTCTGGACTTGTTAGCATTTCCTCTTGCTTCTTAGTCAGCAATCTTATGCCTCTTATGTGAGCATTTTTTTTGTTGACCCTCATCGCATTGTAGTACATGCCTTCGAGCATGTCCTTGGTGAAAGAGATTCTTTCATGCTAGATCATGTTATAGAACTATACCCATGACTTAATAAGCTACAAATGATAACATGAATTTAACTTTGATGCACACATACCTCATCTTGATTCTCCTTTGATCATCCTTTGGTGTGGCCCTTCTTGCTTCATCATAGATTGCCTACATATCATCCTTTTCTTGAATCCCATGAATGGGATTCCCAATGAAACATCTGCCTTGGTTCATGAACCTTCTTTCGAAGATTCCATCAGAGGACCTTAAGGATCCTAGCCTTGAAATTTTTTTCTTCCTTTGATGACGTAGGTCTTCTAAGATTCTTATCATGATCAAGTTTTATTTCATCATGTATGAGGTCCTATACTAGATATGCTTCTTCTACATTAATATATTAAGCTATATTTCCATGCTCCTATATTCTAGAAGATATTTCTACTTATGCATTTTGTTCTTATCATAAATGCTACATCTACATGAGTGTCTAGAACTCTATGTCAATCATGTTGCTAGATTCTAGAGGGTGATTCTAGCCATGCAGTTTCATTTGTTCCTACATGCTCCTATTCTACTCAAAATTTTGAAAGAATTCTAGAAGTAAAGAGTTTGACCTAGTCATAGTAGAGATCTGGAGGATCTTCCTTCTTTTGTTTCTTTCCTTCTTATTTCATCTATTGAGTTGGACATGTCTTTGTTGTTTGTTCTTCGTGGACCAAACTTGCCAAATTTACCCTTTCTTTTGGCCATGGTAGAAAATTCTTGCTCCTTTGATCCCACATTTTATTTTGCCTTAAGTCTGGTTTCCTTTGTTCTGCATAGAGACCACATTTCACTGAGAGTGGTTGCTTCCTTCTTGGCATAAATTCTAGATGTGAAGTTTCCCCACTCTTCAGGTAGAGCATTGAGTACAACAGTTGTCATCTCTCTGTCAAACATGACTTCCCCAAGCTCTTGAAGTTAAATCTCATTTCATATATTTCCATGAAGTAGGGAGCTATTCCTTCCTTTGTTATCTTCATCTTGTATAATCCATTCCTCAAATATATTACTTCTCCAGTGGTGGATACTAAAAATATCTCTACTAGCTTATCATAAATTTCTTTCGATATCTCAAACTTGGAGACATATGGAATGAGAGAGTCTTTGATTGATTCTATAAGAATCCTTTGAGCTCTTGTATCATTGTTATTATACTTGGCTAAGGCTTGATTCTTCTCCTTAGAAAGGATAGTGATATTCCCTTTAACATGCTCTAGGAGTTCATTCTCCTTGAGTAGTAGATCAGTCCTCTTCTTTCATGCAAGAAATTTATTGGTACCTACCAATTTATTGCTTTCCTTGCAAAAAATACATTGATGTATATTCAGAAGGGGACATGTACTTACTTGATAGATTTTGAGATGTAATGGAATTGCTTCCTTCTTGAAGGCTTGGTGGACTGTCTTCCCTGGATCTTAATGCTCTTCAAGTTTCCTTCTTCAAATGGACTTGATTGATGATGATATTTTCTTGATGACTTGTAGCTTGATGTAGGTCCTACTCCAATCTGCTCTTCTTTGTAGGTGCCTTTATGTAAGGCTCTTCTTCTAGCTTTGAAGACCTCCTTGGTGAATTATGGATTGTAGACCCTTCTTGTCCTTGAAGTGATTGAGACTTCTAGGATTGATGCTTCAACTTTGTAGATGATTATTTTGATGAGTTTTCTTGAGTTTCCCTCTCCTTGATGTGTCACCTATGCTCTGATACCATGTTGAATAATCTAGGGAAAACTAGTGTTGTGGTGATTCTTTGTTACTTGATAACGATTTGTGGATACTTTTTACTTTTCTTGTTAGGTTATGATTATTCTTCTTCTTATTAGTGAATGTGTGTGTACTTCATCAAACTGCTACCAAAACAAAATAACAAGACACAAAGTTTTGGCTCTCTGCCAGGGACAAAACTGTTGGAAATACTGAGAGGGGGGTGAATCAATATTTCTTATCAATTATTACTTTTACCAGTTAGATCACTTATATTTAGAACACAAAAATGAACAATAGAAGTCAACACTTTTATTAATATAATCTTTATAAAGAATCAAGTACAATATGGATAGGGCTCCAACCCTTGATGAAGACACCCAGGCTCCAACCTGGGATGTGCCAAGCACCTACTTGGACTTTGGTGAGGCTCCGACCTCTAGGGCTTCGACCCTATCTTATCCAAAGCACCAACCTTGAGTTTAGGAGCACCAACTCCAAGGAAACCAATCCTCAATCTTCCAGGCTCCAACCTGTATTCGCCAACCACCGACTTGGACCTCCAAGGCTCCAACCTTGTCAATTTTTGGGTACTAATCTCAAGGATTCCAATCCTATATCTACTTTAGGAACCGACCTGGCTTCTTGAGGACTCAAATCCTCTAGGGCTCCAACCCTATCAGTGTTGGGGCACAAACCCCAAGGACTCCAATCCTTTATCTTCTTCAGGAACCAACCTGGATTCTTGAGGAATTTGATCCTCTAGGGCTCCAACCCTATTATCCAAGGCACCAGCCTTGTTTTTCGAGGTTCCAACCTCCGGGCACCAACCCTCTGGGCTCCAACCCTCTGGGCTCCAACCCACTTCTCGTACTTTGTTTAGATGTGTTTGATTATACTTCGCAACTCCCTATGTCTTCTTCAATGAGCTTTATCAATCTTCAGCAATGTCTCCTCAAAATTACTTCATCAATGACAACCTTGTCTTCACATGAAGGTGTCTCCACAGCTCTTCATGGTACCCAAAAAAATTCTCCAAGTGACCTCATGATGGCTTATGAATCATGGTCTTCAAGGGTGTCTCAAAAACTTCAAACAATGCATGTCTTCAATGGGCTTCTCCAAGAAAGTCCTCAATAATTTTTCACAATCTTAGCAAAGGTCTCTTACAACAGCCTTCAATACACTTCCAAGAATCTACTTCAAGTCCTAAAAATATTCCCAAGACAACTTCAAAATGTCTCCAATGGATGTTCAAAGAAACCTTCTAAGTCAACTCCAAGGGCAAGGATGTGTGCCTTAAAATATGATGCCCAAATCAAGTCCAAAGAGTGTGATGCTATTATTGTAATCTAAGCTTCTTCAAAGCAACAAGTCCAAGCCCCCTTTTTTAAGATGAATGTCTTCAAAGTTCTCAACAATGCTCCAGGACCTCTGTTATTGTCTACTTATTTTAGTGAGGTGAAAGCTTGGATGTGGCTCTCATATGATGCCACAAATACACACAAAGCAATCTTAAAAAACTTTGGCTTCCACAATGGAAATAAACTCAGCAAGTGGTGGTGATAGGAGCCAAAGTAATAGTCCCAAAAATTCCTGCCCACAAGAGACTGCAATCATTGTTCTATTCGAGCCTTTCTATCAAGTCCAATCTTGAACCTTAACACTAAAAAATAATGGCACCAAGCCCAAAAAAAACTTATGACAGTTCAAAGATATGAATGACAGTTCAGACTTGATTTATCAAATGGAGATCTTTGATGGCTAAGCATGTCATCCAAGACTTGAGAGATGTTCAAGATTTTTTCCATCCCTTCAACCTTTTTTCTGAGGGAGACAATCTCTTCTTCCAATATTTCACAATCATTATTCTTCTTAGCAAGTTGTTTCTCAGATTCTTCCTTCATACGAGTAGCTTCATTTTCTTCTATTTTAAGGGAGATGATATCTGATTTCATTTTGAAAAAAAATTCATTTTCCTTAGATAGACTGCTCTCCATTTCTTCCTTGATCCTTGTAGCTTTACATGTTTCAACCTTGAGAAGGTTGATATCGGATTTTAGTTTGAAGATCTCTTCATCCTTATCTTTTAGTTGGTATATCATGGTGTTTCTCTCCTTTTCTGCTTCATCAACCTGTCCTCCTATGATTACCAATGCTTCCATTTTCTTCTCAGCTCCTTGTGCTAATTTTCTTGCTTCTTCTAGTTGAGATTTGAGAGAGGAGACCTCTACCTTGTACTAACCAGTCTCTTCTTCAAGTTTGTTCAATCTGACTTGACAAGGTATCTTCTTGTTTCTTTGCCTTATCTAATTGATTTGTCATGGATATGACTTCTTCATGATGCTTTCTTTTGTTTTGATGAAATTCCTTCTTAAGCTTGGCGAGCTCTTCATCTCTTTCTTGTACTTGAAGCTTGACAAGGTCAACTTCCTTCCTTGTTTGGTCTTGGTCACCAGCTAGTGCTTTCTTATTAAGTTCCTCATTTTCCTTTTTCAAATTGATAATCTCTTCCATGGCAACCATAAGTTTAGTGAGGAGATCTTCTTCAAAGTCTTTTTCATTCTCTTCATCTTCTAGGTCTTCTTTGTCCTTGATGTCATCAATATTATCTTTAGCTTCCTTGATGGGCTCTGTATTTTCTTCTTGTTTTCCATCATTTTCTTGACTGGAGATCATTGTCAACGCTCATTTTGAGTGAAGATCATGAAGTTTATCCCATATGCCTTTTTCTGACGAGCATTTTTCAAAATTGGCCTTCATAAAATCAGGTAGCCCATTCAAGATTGCTTTCATTGTTGTTGTATAATGTTCCTTGGATTCTCCATCCATCATGCTATCAACAATCACCGATTTCCAAACTTCAATGCCTTGAGTCTTTAATAAATTCCTCATTCTTGCCTCCCATATATCAAAATTTCCATTGAAAAATGGAGTCTTCACAAATTGATTGACTTCAGTTTCAGTGGTTGAGGGAGACACATCTTTAGGAGGATTGGAGACTTTCTTCCTTGGCTTAGCCATTTGTGTTCTAATGATCAACCTTCAAGTTGTTAGGCTTTGAGTGAAGGTACTAGCTTTGATACCAATTGTTGGAAATACTGAGAGGGGGGTGATTCAGTATTTATTTTCAATTATTACTTTTACCAATTAGATCACTTATATTTAGAACACAAAAATGAACAATAGAAGTAAACGCTTTTATTAATATAACCTTTATAAAGAATCAAGTACAATATGGGTAGGGCTCCAACACTTGATGAAGACACCTAGGCTCCAACCTGGGATGTGCCAAGCACCTACTTGGACTTTGGTGAGGTTCCAACCTCTAAGGGTTCAACCCTATCTTATCCAAGGCACCAACCTTGTGTTTAGAAGCACCAACTCCAAGGACACCAATCCTAAATATTCCAGGATCCAACCTGTATTTTCCAAGCACCAACTTGGACTTCCAAGGTTCCAACCTTGTCAATAGCTCATTATAAAGAGGAAAAAATCCTCTTAAGATGGTATAGGACCCATTATGGAAAGATGCCTCCAAGGTTTCAAAAATTATTTTCTTTGTGACTTCCCTTGAATTTTTTTATGTACATAAGGTGATTAGGACAACAAGGCTTTTCTATTTTTTGGGACAGCATGGCTTCATCGTTGTTTGGCTCAACAATATTATTATGAGTGTATCATCTTGTATCCAACTATCCAACAATTTTATCATATACTTGTGCAATGAGAAGTCATAGTGCAACATAAATTTCCCATTAGTAGAGCTACAAGGCAGTGTTCCAATCATGTCATCAAGACCATCATCAAATGCCATCAACAAGTGTGGTCATTAAGATAGTGTAGTGATATGTCATTAACCATATGCAACATTCATCAATTTGTTAGAGCAAGGGCTAGATCATCACAAGGAGAGATTTTTCATCAAGAGTCACTATGATCATAAATAAGAATGACTTCTTCATCAAGAGTAAGGACACCATCATGATTTCTAGGGTGTCTTCATAAATAGCAAGGATACAAGATGTTATAGTGTCTTCATGGTTAGTTCAAGGACATCTAGGACATTATGAACAATAAGCATTTATGACAAGACTTTTTCACATCATAATGGCATCATTAATAGCTTGATATCTTCATTAATGACATCCTTATCAAACAAAAAGTACTTCTCATCATGATCAAGGACATAATCATAATATGCATGCGGTTATGATATCACAAGAATATTTTCCATCCCAATAGTACCATATTGACATGATGACAACCTTGATTAACAATCTCCCTCTTTGTCATTGATGGCAATATTCTTCCCCTTTGACATCAATGGCAAACTAGGTGCCCAAGTACTCCCCCTATCAACCTGCTTCCTTTCATCATATTTTCTTTATCAACAGTAGTTCTTCATAGGTATGTTACTCCCTCTGTCATGGTGCTATTTCCTTTAGAAATGTGGTCCATGATAGATGTTTCTACATTTCTTCATGTGATGAACCAACTCTTCCAATCTGCATGAACTCCTCTACCTCAAGAAATATTACTTGCTTAGTGATCAAATGGAAGAGATCCTCAATAATAGTCCATCGGATGAGTAAGTGATCATGTTCTTCAATGGAGTTTCTCCCAAGAGATGATCTATCAAAAGGTGATCGTCTATGTGTGACTCATCAATAATTTCATAGGGCCCATTCACGGATAGATTCTGTAAGAATGATTAAGAATCATAAGCTCCCTTAACCAGTATGCATGATCCCCTTTGGCAGAGTCTCATTATCAAATTCTTGGAATATCAAGGATCACTTCATCAGATCAACAACATGTGTTGTTGTCTGGAGTGAACAAGAGATTTTCGGATCCAATTTGTTTCTTTCTCCATATTTGTGTAACCTTATTTTATAGCTTGGTTGTCATGGTTCTAGCATGTGTAGGGACCCAAGTCAAGTTACAATCACATGCCATATGTTCAATGTTATGGAAATTGAAGCACTCCATCTTGTTTATGAATGAGTAATCATGATTTCTTCTTGCAAAATTGCTTCTAGAATATTAAAGAGGACCATTATATGTGTCTTTGTGATATGCCCTACAATCCTTTACCATGTGCCCAAATTTTGTACAAGAATAGCAATAACCAATAAAATACTTTGGTACTTGGGAGATGAAGATTTCCTTGATGTACTTCTGAAGTCTTTTTGCCTTGGGATTCTTTGATGATATTCATTTCCTTTTGTATTCTTGATACCATCTGCAAATCTCCTTGGAGTAGGATTTCTTCCATAGTTGTCTTGACTCTTCTCCTTGCCTTTGCTAGAACTAGGAGCATCAACATTTCTTTCTATCTTCCTCACATCCTTGTTGTTTGAAGCATTATCATTCTTGCTTGAGGATTTAGCTACATAGCCAAGACCTAATTTATAAGGGGAAACCTTTGATGACTTAGGATGTCATCTAGGGTTTGAGAACTTTTCAAGTTCTTATTCAGCAAGTCAACTTTCTTTTTAATAAAGACAATTTATTCCTTCATTTTCTCTCATTCTTCATCCTTCTTTGATAGAATGATCTCCATTTCTTCCTTCATCTTGGTTGCTTCATATGATTGGGCCTTAAGAGAAGTGATTTCTAATCTTAACTTGGTGATGTCGTCATTCTTATTTTCATCTTCCTTTGATGGGTTATGGATTTCCTTCTTGCTTTCCATCATCTTCTTGACTAGTGGTCGTGGTCGATTCTCCTTTTGAGTGAAGGTCATGAAGTGTGTCCCATATACCCTTTGCTGACGAAATTTTTTCCAAATTGGCCTTTATAGAATCTGATAACCCATTCAAATTATCTTCATTTCTCTTGTATTGTACTCCTTGGATTCATCGTCCATCGTGCTATCAGTAATCATTGATTACCATACTCCAACACCTTGAGCCATTAAGAAATTTCTTATTCTTAACTTCCATACATCAAAATTTCCATTGAATAATGGAACCTTCCCAATTTGATTGTCTTCAGTTTTCACAATTGAGGAAGAGACATCTTTAGGAGGATTGAAGGTTTTCTTCTTTGGCTTTGCCATTTGTGTTCTAAGGATCAACCTTCAAGCTGTTAGGCTTTGTGTGAAGGTACTGGCTCTAATACCAATTGTTGGAAATACTGAGGCGGGGTGAATCAATACTTCTTTTCAATTGTTACTTTTACGAATTAGATCACTTATATTTAGAACACAAAATGAACAATTAGAATAAATGTTTTTATTAATTTCTTCTTTACAATAAATCAAGTACAATATATGTAGGGCTCCAACCCTAGATGAAGACACTGATCTTCAATCTCCCAGGATCCAACTTGTATTTTCCAAGCACTGACTTGGACTTCCAAGGCTCTAACCTTGTCAATTTAGAGGCACCAACCTCAAGGGCTCCAACCATATGACTGGTTCAGGCTCCGACCTGGTTTCTTAAGGACTCCTATACTCTAGGGATCCAACCCTATCTCTAGTACAGGCTCCGACCTGGTTTCTTGAGGACTCATATTCTCTAGGGATTCAACTCTATCCTCTAAGGCACCAACCTTGTCCTTTTCCAAGGCTCCAACCTCTTGGGATCCAACCCTTGCTTTACTTCATCAACGTATATTTAGTTGTACTTCACAGCTCCCAATGTCTTCTTCATCGAGCCTTGTTAGTCTTCAGCATTGCCTTCACTTAGTCTCCACATCATATCATCAGTGACTACCTTGTTCTTCACAAGAAGGTGTCACCACTTCTCTTCATGTCACCCAAACAAAATTCTCCAAGGTTATTCCATGAGGTCTTCAATCATACATCAAGGTCTTCAATAATGCCTCCAAGTCAGCGTCCAGATATCTTCACAAGGTCTTCAATATGTTTCCCCAAGAACTGAAGGCTTCTCCAAGGTGTGCTCCAAATATTCAAGAGTGCTAAACAAAAGTCCAAGAGATAGACTCCAAGGATGTATTTCACAAAGCTTCAACAATAATGGCTTTAGATTAAGGAAATTCCCACAAATGTCTTCAAGGCATCTTTCAAGATGTGATGTTAATGTTGCTTTAACAAGACTTCTTAAAGATACTTCAAAGTGTCACAAAGGCTTCTCAACAAATTGTCCAATAATTTCCGAATACAATGATGAAAAAGTTATGTCACAACCTTGCAGCTTTTTGATCTTCATTGAACTTCCCCAACACAGAAATTCAACCCAAACATTATCCACAATATGTCCTTTATAGTCTGCTCCAACAAGAGCTCAAAAATGTCTTCAACAGTGGTTCACAACTTCAAAGGTGGTCTTCAAGGAGGTGATAATAGATCCATGTCTTGCTTGTTATTCTTTGGGCTAATAAGCAGCCCCAACACCACCTAAACGCAACTTTGTTTTGCGACAAATTAAGGCCTATGGCCTATGTTATGAAACCAGCTCAAGAAAAGATAGATCAACGCCTTAGAATTCAGCCTCTTCGAGGGGGCAACCTCCTTTACATTACATAAATGAACAATTCTTGGATCATACAAATGACAAAACCTCCTTTCTATATATAGGAGTCTAAGGAGTCACAGTATAATCCAGCCGACCTAACAATAATAATATAAAGCCACAAAAATAACAATAGAGGGATTCTATGGGGCACAGAAATAACAATATGGGGGTAATAGGGGCACAACAATATAAATAAGGGGTATAACTACAATAGTAATGGGGTAATCACTAGTATTATAGGGACCCAACATGCCCCTCTCCTTCAAAAAAGTGTTGTCCTCAACGCTTGAGTAGTTCTGGATACTTCTGCATAAAATTCTCATCCTCCGATGTGGAATCTTCAGCGGATAAGTTCATCCACTTGATAAGATACTCTGAAATTGATCGATTTCGTAGTTGTCAAGTTCTTGTTTCTGTGACTACTTCCGGTTCCAATATAATTTTTTCTTCCTCGCCAAGTTCTAGAAATATTGTTTGAATTGGGAGCTTGTCGCCTAAAACCTTCTTTAAACATGAAACATGGAAAACTGGGTACAGTCGAGAAGCTGCAGGAAGCTCCAATTTGTATGCCACAGTACCAATCTTTTGCAACACCATGTACGGACCATAATACTTTGGTGATAATTTATTATCCTTCTTAGCTTGTTTTAGAGACATTTGCTTATATGGTTGTAGCCGTAGGAATACCCAATCACCTACATCAAAACTTCTTTCACTGCGATGTTGATCTGCCTGTTGTTTCATTCTATTTTGTGCCAACACGAGGTTATCCTTTAAGAGTTGGAGGACTTGTTGTTGATGTTCGATGTGATGTTCCACTGCCTGAACCTTAGAATTTTCTCTTAAATATGATGTGATGGATGGTGGTTGATACCCATAAAGTGCCATAAATGGGGTCATTTTTGTTGTTGTATGGAAGGAAGTGTTATACCACCATTCAGCCAGAGGCAACCATTTGACCCATTGTGTCTGTTTATCAGATACAAAGCAACGAAGATATCCTTCCAAACATTTGTTTACTATCTCAGTTTGCCCATCAGATTGAGGATGATAAGATGAGCTATGAGCTAACTGAGTACCAAGACAAGAAAATAATTTTGTCCAAAAATTTCCAGTGAAAATGGGATCTCTGTCACTTAAAATAATCTTTGGGTTTCCATGTAGCTTTTGAATTGTTTCCATAAATGCAGTAGAAACTGTACTGGCTTTAAATGGATGTGATAATGCACAAAAGTGTGCATACTTGGTAAGTCTGTCAACTACCACCATGATGACACTCTTTCCCTCAGACTTGGGTAAACCTGTGATAAAATCCATTGAAACCTCCTCCCAACGTTGGCTTGGAATGGATAAAGGTTGTAATAGACCCGGTGTCTTAATTGTTTCAACTTTATTTTGTTGGCAAACCAAACATTCCGCCACAAACTTTTGAATATCTGATTTAAGGCCATCCCAAAAAAATTCCTTCTTAACCCTGTGGTAAGTTTTTAAAAATCCTGAGTGCCCTCCTAAGGGAGAAGTGTGCAATTCCATAAGAATCTTTTGTTTTAGCTGGGAATTCTTACAGAGGTATAAGCGATCTTTGTACCATAACGAATCATTTTGCCAGCTAAATGTATCAGAAGTACTGGAATCTTGTTGTAGCTTTCGAATAAGTGCCCACACTTCTTCGTCATTCTTCCATTCCTCTCTTGCTTCGTTTATCCAATCTGGTTGGATAATAGAAATGGCACACAACAATGCTTCCACATCCTCATCCTTTCTTGAGAGTGCATCTGCCACCACATTTTGCTTCCCTTTTTTGTAGATGATTTCAAAGTCATAACCCAACATCTTTGTGACCCACTTTTGTTGCTCTTCAGAGGATAATCTTTGTTCTAAAAAGTATTTAAGGCTATCATGATCCGTTTTTACCTTGAAGTGTCTTCCCATTAGGTAGGGTCGCCATTTCTTAAGTGCATGGAGTATTGCCAACATTTCCTTCTCATAAATAGCTTTGCTTAAAAACTTTCCCTTGATTGGACGACTTTCAAAAGCAATGGGTCTTTCATCTTGCATTAGAACAGCACCAATTCCATTTTCTGAAGCATCACATTCCACAATAAAGGTTTTTGTGAAGTCTGGTGTAGCTAAGACCGGTGCTTGGCACATTGCCTCTTTAAGATGTTCAAAGGCCTTTGTTGCTTCCGGAGTCCATGAAAATGAATCTTTCTTCAATAATGTTGTTAGAGGTGCTGCTATTCTCCCATAATTCTTAACAAACTTGCGATAATACCCTGTCAACCCAAGAAATCCTCGCAGATGCTTTATGGATGTGGGGATTTTCCATTCCTTAATGGCTTTAATTTTGCTAGGGTCTACCTTAACTCCTTCATGAGATACAATATGACCCAAATATTCCACCTCCTGGACTCCAAAGAAACATTTGGATCTTTTTGCATATAATTGTTTCTCCTCCAATAGTTGTAGCACCCTGTCAACATGTTCAACATGATCCTTCCAAGACTTGCTGTAGATTAGTATATCATCAAAAAATACTAACACAAATTTTCTAAGGAATGGTTTGAAAATTGAATTCATCAAACCTTGAAATGTTGAAGGTGCATTGGTAAGGCCAAAAGGCATGACAAAAAATTCATAATGACCCTCATGAGTTCTAAATGTCGTTTTCGGAATGTCTTCAATCTTCATTCTGATTTGATGATATCCCGAACGAAGATCCAACTTGGTGAAGTAAATTGATCCATGCAATTCATCCAGTAATTCATCAATGACAGGAATGGGGAACTTATCTTTAATAGTGAGCTTGTTGAGCTCCCTATAATCCGGACACATGCGCCATGATCCATCCTTCTTGTGCACCAATACTACTGGAGCTGAGAAAGAACTTTGACTCGGTTGAATTATACCAGCCTCTAGCATTTCTGCAACCATACGTTCAATTTCACTTTTTTGGACATAGGGATATCTGTACGGCCTGATGTTTGGAGGAACACTTCCTGGAATCAGATGAATAGCATGATCATGATCACGCATAGGTGGGAGACCTTTGGGAGTCTCAAATACCTTGGAATGATTGTCCAGGACTTTTTGGAGATCTGGAGAAATAGATGATTCCAATGTGGAAACATCTAGCGAACATAATTGTGCAATTACACCTCTTTGCTCCTTTTTTAGAAGCTTTGTCATGCCATTAGAGCTGATTATCTTTTCTGGTTTCCCTGCAATACCCCTTAATTCAACTTCCTTTCCTTCCGTAGAAAATTTGATGAAAAGTTCTTGAAAATTAAAAGCTATTGTACCCAAGATTGTAGCCATTGGACTCCTAGTACAACATCAGCACCTCCCATTGGAATGGAAAGCATTGGGCTAGTCAATACATATTCTCCCATGGATAGCTTGATATTATGGCACTTTCCAGAGCAATTTATTGTTCCTCCATTTGCAATCATCACTTGACACTCTGGTGCTGGATATAGGAAGCAATTCAATTCTTTTGCTACCCTACAATGAATAAAATTGTGGGTGCTTCCTGAATCAATCAACACTATTACCTTTTTCTTCTTGATTTGTCCTTCTATCTTGATGGTTTGAGGAGTGGTAATTCCCGCCAATGCATTACAAGATATGGTCAAATTTATTTGTTCTTCATCTAGGCTTTTTTCTTGGAGTATATCCTCTTCTTTTGACCTTTCTTGCTCCTTTTCTTCTTCCTCTTCACAATCTATGTAGAATAATTTCTTCTCAGCACACTTATGACCTTTTGTGTATTTTCTATCACAATTGTAACAAAGCCCCTTTGCTCTTTTTTCTTCCAATTGTTGTGGTGTCAACCTTGTAGGTTGTGGAAGACTAGGGGCAACAACACTTCCATCTTTATAGTTGTGAATGGTATGCTTTCTAGTTGCCATAATTTTGCTTTCCATTTTTCTTGCTAACCTGAATGCCTTCTCTAATGAATCAGGTTCCCAAAGGCGAACATCATGTTGGATATTATTCTTTAAAGACCCTATGAACACATCAATCCTATGCTCCTCTGGAATATCTTTTACCCTTATGTTCAATTTTTGGAACTCCTCAATGTGCTCCATTATTGAACCCTTTTGTTTGAGACTTATCAATTGGCTAAAAAAAGTGTTGCTTTTTGTATCCTCATAATGTGCTATCAATTCTTCCGTAAAAATTGCCCAAGTGATAAATTGTTTACGAGAACAAAGCCATTGATACCATACAAACTGATTTGGTTCCAAATATACAGTTGCCATACGTACCTTTTGTGCGTTTTGCACATTATTGAGATCGAAGAATTGCTCCATCTGTAATATCCATGTGGCGGGATCCTTGCCATCAAACTTCCTCATATCGATTTTTGGAATATGGTGATTCTTCGATCCAACATTAGCGTCTATGGAATCATGATTAACATTTCTTTTGTTCTCATCATGAATTTCCTTTACTACCTTTTCACCATTAGTAAGTATTTCTTGTAGAAAATTTGTCAAATTTGTCTTCAAATCTACCATGCCTGTCTTCAAATTTGTGTTCAAATCTATCTTCAAATTGTCCATCTTAGCTTCCATGCCATTCATCTTAGCTTCCACGCCATTTATCTTAGCTTCTGTTAACTTTTGTGAGCGTGACATTTGTTGCACTTGTTCTTGTAATTTTGATATATCATGTAGCATTTCTTCCTCTTCTTCATGAGTCATGCTAGAGCTTTCAGGTTCCTTACTAGGTGTTTGCATTTTCTTTCCTCGGGGCATCAGTTACCGATAATAATGCTCTACTATGCCCTTTGAATTCCTTCAAAATAAATTTTCAAACCAAGCTTAAGCAAAAATTCTAAAAAAATTTACACACCTTTTTTCACTTTGTAGGAGCTTGATATTGCCTCTGATGTATCTTTGTACTTTCCAATCATCTAATTCTGAATTTGTGACCTGTAGTAGCTCTCTGTGTCCTCTTTCCAATGCCACCAGTCTGATCCAAATTGGATTCTCCAAGAAAGAGTTATGCACAATCTCCCAAGATGACCTGATTATAGACCTTTCCAGAAGAGCGAACTTGTATGAAGTGCCACGTGTACAATTTTCGATCTTTGGTTCTGAAAAAGATATACAAGAAACTGCAATCCGTCCTCTTTCTGTACCTTCTTACAAAATTTCAATCTCATTCCCAGAGAGAAAGTTATGACAATTTTCCCCAGGTCACCTGTTTTGAATGTAATTTAGGAGTCTGCAAAAAGACCAACTTCCTCAGATCATATCTCCGCAAATATCGCGCGAAAAGCTCTAAAATTCAGATCCAAGGTTCAATGTGATTTCTTCTCAAATGGTTTTTTTTGCGACTTATGAAACATCACAAAAAAAAAAAAAAAAAAAAAAGTTATAGTGAAAATGCCACGCTGACCTGTTTGGAGCAGCGAAACCCTAGAATCCAAAGCTCTGATACCAAATGTTATGAAACCAGCTCAAGAAAATATAGAAAAGATAGATCAATGCCTTAGAATTCAGCCTCTTCGAGGGGGCAACCTCCTTTACATTACATAAATGAACAATTCTTGGATGATACAAATGACAAAACCTCCTTTCTATATAAAGGAGTCTAAGGAGTCACAATATAATCCAGTCGACCTAACAATAATAATATAAAGCCACAAAAATAACAATAGAGGGATTCTATGGGGCACAAAAATAACAATATGGGGGTAATAGGGGCACAACAATGTAAATAAGGGGTATAACTACAATATTAATTGGGTAATCACAAGTATTATAGGGACCCAACAGCCTACTTTCGTTCTCTGCCTGGACTGCGGATAATATGCAGGAGATAACCCTCTGCTAAACCACACAAAAATATTCCTTCTTTCTACTCAGAACTATGGTTGCTTTCCTTGCTCGGAAATCGGATTACAAGAGGAGAAAAACATCATTAAGACAACAGTTGTCCTCTTGTACTAATGGGGCCTTCTTATAGGTGTAAATTTGCCCTTAAAAATAGTCCCAATCACCTTCGTCATTCTCCTTTTGAGCTCGGTTGTCTTTCTGATTTTATATTTTCTCTCTGAATTCCTGTGATTGTCTTCACCGAATATTATGTGCTAGAATGATGAATTCCGACTTGTAATTATATTGATTTGTGTTTGAAATGAAGGGACACGTATTTTTGGAGGGAGGCCAACATGAGTGACAAAGTGTAGGTTGGCTAGCCTGCAAATATATATTTTTTAACTTAAAAATTCAATATTTCATCAACCACTAGGAGTATGGGGGCAGGTAATAGCTCACTAGAAAGAGGAAAAATCCTCTTTAAGATGGTATAGGACTCATTGTGGAAAGATGCCTCCAAGGTGTCAAAAATTATTTTTCTTTGTGACTGCCCTTGAATTTTTTTATGTACAGAAGGTGATTAGGACAACAAGGTTTTTCTATTGTTTGGGACAGCTTGGCTTCGTCGTTGTTTGGCTCAACAATATTATTATGAGTGATATCATGAGTGTATCATCATGTATCCAACTATCCATCAATTTCATCATACACTTGTGCAATGATAAGTCATAGTGCAACATAAATTTCCCATTAGGAGAGCTCCAAGGCAGTCTTCCAATCATGTCATCAAGACCATCATCAAGTGTGGTCATTATGATAGTGTAGTGATATGTCATTAACCATATACAGCATTCATCAATTTGTTAGAGCAAGGGCTAGATCATTACAAGGAGAGATTCTTCATCAAGAGTCACTATGAGCATCAATAAGAAGGACTTCTTCATCAAGAGTAAGGAAACCGTCGTGACTTCTAGGGCGTCTTCATCAAGAGCAAGGATGCAAGAGGTTATAGTGTCTTCATGGTTAGTTCAAGGAAATCTAGGACATTATTAACAATAGGCATTTAGGACAAGAATTCTTCACATCATAATGGCAACATTAATAGCTTGACGTCTTGATTAACGGCATCCTTATCAAACAAGGACTTGTCATCATGAGAAAGGACATCATCATAATATGCATGAGGTTATGATATCACAAGAATATTTTCCATCCCAATAGTACCATATTGACATCAATGACAACCTTGATTAACACACAACGCATATAATAAAACCCTATCGGATAAATATCATATCGGCATTTTTATTGTGTATCACCACTCAAAACCTCTGATCTCCGATATGCGATATCATATATGCAAACCAACATCGATCTCTGATACATGATATGGACCTCTGATCTCCAATATGTGATATGGACCTCCGATCTCCGATATGTGATAACCTTTGATTTTCTTTAATTTCCGATATGCAAACTTGACTTGATTGAATAACGATTTAATTATCAAATTGCATCTGCCACTTTATCAGAAATTTTGAAATGGCACCTCCGATAAGACCTAATGTCCAATTACTGATATGGTTGTGGACCCAATTGGCTTTATCATAATGTTTTAATATTATATCGCGTCCATTGCATCAGAAATTTCCTATATCACAAATTTTGCACACTGTGTCATGTTAAGGCTTCTGATGCCCAAACATCCAATACCCATCTGCGTCTTGATGACACATGATGAAGGATTTGATGACATAGATGACGTGGATAGTTGAGGCCGACCTACACTTAGTCATACAAGTCAAACTCACTTAAAATAGATGTGTCCCTTAAGTTATAAAGGGAATCATTATAAATGCAAGTCTAAACCTTCATTTCAACTCATCGATTTGGTGGAGATCTATTACAGGGACACATTACAATTCACAACTCGTGAACTAGGAACACCGAGAAGGAATTGAAGGATAAATTTGTTTGGGGATATATGTTCTAGAGCTCAGAAATCAGATCTGTAGAAGACCTGTGGAAACTGAATTTGTGAACAGCTAGCATTGCAAAGGTTCGGAAGCTCAATTTTTTTAGGCTCAGCCAAATCTGTTGGGTACCTCATACTCCCTTTGCACTTCGCATTTGTGACTAGATAACTCGGTGTTAGACAATGATAAATACTCAGTATTGGATAGTGATAAAAACTTGGTGTTAAACTGTGATAAATCTCAAACTAGTGACTTAAGTAGCCCTCAAATCTGGGTTACGAATTGCAGTCAGGTTTTAAGGGGTCGGTCTTGTGGTTTATAATCTATGAACAGCTCAGAGTTACCTTTTTGGCAATATCACAGTGATAACACATATGTGGATACTTGAAGAGTTGACCAGTACTTATTTGGAGCTCGGATAAGTGTTTCTTTGGAGGGTTTGTGGAAGATTACAGATACAACTGTGGAGGGCTCAATGCTAATAATGAGTAGTCAACAGTAAAGCTTGAAGTGATAGATGGAAGCTTGTGTAGGAAAGAATTTGAATACCTTGGATAGTCAAGCAATTGAAGAAGCACTTGCCAAAATAAATCTTGGAGCAATTTGTGACTTGAAGTGGACATATCTTGAGTGTCGAAGAAAAATCTTGAAAGACTATTTTGGAACCTTGAAGATCATGGAAATCCTTGGAGCAGTTTTTGGAGAAGGTTTGGTGCAACGTATTGAAGAAACTTTGAAGAAGTCTTAAGGCACCTTATTGAAGACCTTGAAGCATCCTTGAAGAAAGTTTGGAAGATCATTTGAAGGTTTATGAAGACATACATTGGAATTGACATTTTGAAGGTACACTTGGAGACATGATGCTTTGTTGAAGCCCTCATGGAGTAACCTCGAAGATCTTTGTTTGGGCACTATGAAGAGCAGTGTTGACACCTTCTAAGAAGACAAGATTGTCATTGATGAAGTGACTTGGAGGAGGCATTATTGAAGATAAACAAGGATCATTGAAGAAGATATTGGGAGCCATGAACAATCATCAAACTTATCCTGACGATTTGAAGTTAAGGGTTGAAGCCCTAGAGGTTGGACCCTCATAGAGATAAGGTTGGTGCCTTGGAAGATAGGGTTAGAGCCCTAGAGGATAGGAGTCTTCAAGGGACTAGGTTGGAGCCTGTAACAGAGATAGGCTTGGAGCCTTAGAGGTTGGTGCCTCAAACTAACAAGGTTGGAGCCTTGGGAAGTCAAAGTCGGTGCTTGGCATAATACAAGTTGGAGTGTGGGAGCTTAAAGGTTGGTGTTTTCATCTAGGGTTGGCGCCCTACACAAATATTGTACTTGATTTATTAAGATTAATAAAAAAAATTAAATAGAGGAGGATGACATGTTATTCTTATTGTTCATTTTGTGTTCTAATTATAACTTATCTAACTAGTAAAAATAACAATTGAAAAGAAATATTGATTCATCCCCCTCTCAATATTTCCAACAATTGGTATCAGAACCAGTACCTTCACTCATAAGCCTAATAGCTTGAAGGTTGATCCTTAGAACACAAATGGCAAAGCCAAGGAAGAAAGTCTCCAATCCTTATAAAGATATGTCTTCTTCATCCATGAAAACTGAAAGACAATAAAATTGGGATAACTCCATTGTTCAATGGAAACTTTGATATACGGAAGATGAGAATGGGGAATTTCTTAATGGCTCAAGGCATAAAACTCTGGAAATTAGTAATTGTTGAAAGCATGATGGAAGGAGAATCCAAGGAATATAATACAAAAGTGATGAAGGAAATCTTGAATGGGCTACCAAATTCTATAAAGGCCAAAATGGAGAAATGTTCATCGGCAAAGGTATGTAGGACGAACTTCAAGATCTTCTTTCAAAAGGAGTGTTAACCATGTCTGCTAGTTAAGAAGATGATGGAAAGCAAGAAGGAAATCCAGAACCCATTAAGCTGAAAACAAGAAAGAATACATCAAGGCCAAGGAAGACCTAGAAGATGAAGAAAATAAAGATGACTTTGAAGAAGATCTTATGGAAAATCTTGTAGTTGCCCTAGAATAGATTAGTAGTTTGAAAAGGAAAATTAGGAGCTTAAGAAGAAATTACAAGATGGTGACCATAGCCTTGACAAGACAAGGAAGGAATTTGACCTATCTAAGCTTCAGGTACAAGAAAATATAAGGAGCTCACAAAGCTAAAGGAGGATTGTCATCAAAATAAGAAAAGACATCATGAATCAGTCACATCCATGAAAAATCAATTAGATAAAGCAAAGAAAAAGGAAGAAACTTTATCAAGCCACCTAGAACAAAGACACAAGATCTTTAACAAACTTGAAGCAAAAATTGGTTAATACAAGGAAGAGGTCTCCTCCCTTAGATCTCAAATAGAAGAAGCAAAGAAACAATCACAAGGAGCTGAGAAGGTGATGGAAGATTTAGCACTTATAGGACAAGTTGATGAAGCAGAAAAGGAAAGAAATGTCATGGCATGCCAATAGAAGAAAAGGATGAAGAAATATTCAAATTAAAATCATATATCACCTCTGTCAAGGAAAGCAACTAGGTTGAAAGAAGAAATGGAGATTAGTCTAGCAAAGAAGGATGATGAATGCAAGAAAATAAAAGAAGAAATTGATATCCTAAAAAAGGAAGATGATCATTTGAATAAGATTCTAAAGAGCTCCCAAACCCTAGATGACATCCTAAGTCATCAAATATCTCCTCTTGATAAATTAGCTCTTGGTTATGCAAGTGAACTCTCAAACAAGAATGATGAAAATACTAATGCTTCAAACAAGAAGGATGTGAAGAAGCCAAGAAGAAATATTGATGCCCCCAGCTCTAGCAAAATCAAGGAGAAGAGTCAAGATGACATTGGAAGAAACGCTACTCCAAGATGTGCATATGGTGTCAAGGATGCAAGAGGTAATGGATATCATCAAAGAATACCAAGGCAAAAAGAATTCAGAAGTACATCAAGGCAAACTCCATATCTGAGGTACCAAAGTATATTTTTTGGTTATTGTTATTCTTGTACAAACTTTGGGCACATGGAAAAGGATTATAGGGCATACCACAAGGACAAATATAATGGTCCCCATCCGTCTCCTAGAAGAAACTTTGCAAGAAGAAGCCATGATTCCTCATTCATGAACAAGATGGAGTGATTCAATTGTCATAACAATGGACATATGGGTCATGATTGTAACTTGGCGTGGGTCCCTAATAAGCTAAAATCATGACTACCAAGCCAGAAAAGAAATTTACACAAGTATGGAGAAGGAAGCAAATTGGATCCGAAAGTCTCTTGAACACTGAAGCCAACAACACATGTTGTTGATTTGATGAAGACATCTTTGGCAAATATGATATTCCAAGTTTTGATGATGAGACTCCCAAAAATAAGACCATGTATATTGTTAAGGGGAGCTTGTGATTCTTAACTTTTCTTGCAGAAACTATCCATGAAGAGCCTGATGAAACCCTTGATGAGTCATAGATGATAGATCATCTCTCAGGAGTAAATCCATTTAAGAACATAATCCTTTACTCATTCGATGGACCGTTGTTGAATATGTCTTCTATTTGATCACAAAGCAAACAATCTTTCTTGAGCTAGAGGTTTTTATGCAGGCAGGGGGAGTTGGTTCATTACATGAAGAAATGCAAACATATCTATCACAGAGAACTATCATTGAATAAAATACACTGGGAGCAACATATCAAGAAGCAGATTGATAGGGGGAGTACTTGGGCACCCCATTTTCCATTGATGTCAAAGGGGGAGAGAATGTTGGAAGGGAAAGAATATTGCCATCAATGAAAAAGGGGGAGATTGTTAGTCAAGGTTGTCATTGATGTCAATATAGCATTATTGGAGATGGAAAATATTCTTGTGATGTCAATGAACCTCATGCAATCCCCAGGTGCTAAGGTTTCTCTTACATTATGAAGATGTCAAGACACTAATGAAGAAGTCTAGTCTAAGATGCCCATGATGCTCTAAAACATGAAGATTGATGTTCATAGTGATCTAGTCTTTGAGTGTCAATTATGTGTCCAATATACAAGCCCTAGAACTATCCTTCTTGTGGGAATATGATATCCTTGCTCTTGATGAAGAGGCCCTAAAACCATGATGATGTCCTTGCTCATGTGAAGAAGCCTTAACCTAAACATTTAATAAGTTGATGACTTAGATGACTATACATAATGACATGGTTGGAGACCACATGATGATATGGAGGACCATATGATGACATGGAGATGATATGATGACATAGTTGAAGACATGACAGTGGAGATCATATATAACACAATGCATATAATAAAACCCTATTGGAGAAATATCATATTGGTGTTTTTATTGTGTATCTCCACTCAAAACCTCTAATCTCCGATATGCAATATCATATATGCGACCCAAATCTGATCTTAGATATGCGATATGGACCTCTGGTCTCTGATATGTGATATGAACCTCCGATCTTCGATATGCGATATGGACCTCCGATCTCCGAAATGAGATAACCTCTTATTTTCTCTGACTTCCGATATGTGGACCTGACTTGATTTAATAACAATTTAATTATCAAATCGCATCCGCCACTTTATCGAAACTTCTGGAATGACACCTCCAATAAGACCCTTCGGTAAGACCTAATCTTCGATTGTCGATATGGTTGTACACCCGATTGGCTCTATCATAATGTTTTAATATAATATCGCGTCTGTTGCGTCGAAACTTTCCTATATCGCAAGTTTTGCATGTTGCGTCATGTTAAAGCTTCTAATACCCATCCACGTCTGCCACTGATGACACTTGATGAAGGATTTGATGACATAGATGACGTGGATAGTTGAAGCCGACCTACACTCAGTCATACAAGTTGGTCTCACTTCAAATAGACGTGTCCCTTTAGTGATAAACGAAATCACTATAAATACAAATCTAAACCTTCATTTCAACTCATCGATTCGGTGGAGATCTATTACAGGGACACATTACAGTGCACAACTCGTGAACTAGGAACATCGAGAAGGAATTGAAGGATTAAGTTGTTTGGGGATATTTGTTCTAGAGCTCGGAAATCAGATCTATAGAAGACTTGTGGAAACCGGATATGTGAACAGCTAGCATTGCAAAGGTTCAGAAGCTCAGTTTTTTTAAGCTCAGTCAGATATGTTGGGTGCCTCAGACTACATCTGCACTTCACATTTATGACTAGATAACTCGGTGTTGGACAATGATAAATACTCGATGTTGGACAGTGATAAAAACTTCGTGCTAAACGGTGATAAATCTCAGACTAGTGACCTGTGTAACCCTCAAAATTGGGTTACGAATTGTAATCAAGTTTTAAGGGCTCGGTCTTTTGGTTTATAGCCTATGAACAGCTCAAACTTACCTCTGTGGCAATATCACAATGATAACACATCTGTGGATACTTGAAGAGTTGACTAGTACTTCTTTGGAGCTTGGATAAGTGTTTATTTGGACGGTTTGTGGAAGATTAGAGATACAACTATGGAGGGCTCAATGCTAATAATGAATAGTCAACAGTAAAGCTTGAAGTGATCACTAGAAGCTTATACAAGACAAAATTTGAAGACCTCGGACAGTGAAGCATTTGGTGGAAAATGAAGCAATTGAAGAAGCACTTGCCAAAATAAATCTTGGAGAAATTTGTGACTTGAAGTGGACAAATCTTGTGTGTGGGAGAAAAATCTTGAAAGACTATTTTGGAGCCTTGAAGATCGTGGAAATTCTTGGAGCAGGTTTGGTGCAGCGTATTGAAGAAACTTTGAAGAATTATTGGGGCACATTATTAAAGACCTTGAAGCATCCTTGAAGAAATTTTGGAAGAGAATTTGAAGCTTTGTGAAGACATACCTTGGAACTGACATTTTTAAGGTACACTTGGAAACATGATTCTTTGTTGAAGCCCTCATGGAGTAACCTTGAAGATCTTTGTTTGGGCACTATGAAGAGCAGTGGTGACACCTTCTAAGAAGACAAGGTTGTCATTGATGAAGTGACTTGAAGGAGGCATTGCTGAAGATAGACAAAACTCATTGAATAAGATATTGGGAGTCGTGAACAATGATCAAATGTATTCTAACGATTTGAAGTTGAGGGTTGGAACCCTATAGGTTGGAGCCTCATAGAGACAAGGCTGGTGCATTGGAAGATAGGGTTGGAGCCCTAGAGGATAGGAGTCCTTAAGAGACGAGGTTGGAGCCTGTACCAGAAATAGGGTTGGAACCTGTTGTGTTGTACAACAACCCCCCATTTCATAAAATTATTATTTAAAAGCTTTCATAAAATGAAATGGGTCCCTTATAAACTTAGACGTGTGAATAAATTGGTATTAACTCATCATTAGAAAAACCCTCATTAAAAGCTTTAATGGAAATGATATATTTTAGAATAAACCTTTTAATATAGAAATAAAATCGGTCTTTTAAAATAAATATAAAGTCCTTTGTTATTGCGATAAAGTGATCGCAAGATCGCATATTGCAATGATAAGGAAAACATATGTAAAGACCCATTGACTCGCTCTGATCCGAAAAAACGAATAACTATCGGATATCGGAAAAGGCAAAACACAAAGGATAATAAAAGAGCCTTCCTCATTTCCCAAATGTGATATCGCTATCAGCGGTCGACGGTAACAACCCAACACGTGATTAATGGCACATTCAAATCCCCCGACGCAATAAGGCATATCGTAATCGGCGATCAGCGAAGTTGCAATGGCATAAGTAATAAGACCCGAATCCATCCCCAATTCGCGATGCATTTAATCAAGGCGCATATCTCGAAAACGTACATAAAATCCTTGCATGCATTATATTACCTTTTGGTGATCGAAAGATATTTAGGACTAATAAACTCAAATCAGTAAGTCACACTATTGTACTTCTGATATATTTTTTATGAAGACTGGGCCAATATTCTGAATTTTAACAAAGAAAGCTTTGATGAGATATGCACTATTGCTTTGTTATGGAAGTGTTTCTAAGTTAGAAGAAGGAATCTGAATGCAATTGATATCAGGAGTGATCCAAATAACATATTGTACTATTACCTATTCTCTTGCTTCATTTTTTCATGTGAATCAACATTTATTTAATCTTGCTATCATTGGATATATGTATGTGTTTTAACAGCAGTCCTTATACTTATCACTATTGAATGTTTGAGTGTTATCATTTCAATCATATTTATGTCAATGATATATGAAGAATAGTGTAATAACGTTTTAGTGATTACTTTGTTCAACTACTTGAACAAAGTAATTATCATATGAATAGATGTCTTTGTTTACCAATAGAGTCATCTATATGCCTATTTGTAGATAAAGATCATCAAAAGTTACACTGAAACAGAAATTCCCCGAGATAGATTAGTTGTTTATAATTTTACTTTTTAGATTAAATCATCCATCTATTACCATTAGATATTAGAGAATCAACCACTTATCCATCCCATCTACAAACAATTGGGAAATTGGTCCCATTATTTCCAGTCAGAGCCACCACACCAAACAGAAAAGGAGTTGCCTTTAAGGTCCGGACCGGGTGGTTTTCCTCGATGTTGTTGTAGCAATTTTCGAGGCATCAACATTTTTTGCGCTAGGAGGGCATAAACTGTGAATGGCGAGCAAACCCAAACCTATAACCCATTCTGAGAGTAAATCTCCCTCCACCTCACCTCAGACCTCTCGTTTGCATGCTGGAACACGAATATTCAAACGAGAAGAAGAGGGGTCAACTACCACTGCTCAAACCCAACATACTTCAGAACAATTAAGTCCTGAGTCCCCTGAAGTTCAGTCTCTCATCCATAAACTTCAAGGCTTCTCGATATGACCACAGAAATCTGAAGTATCTCAAGGCAGTGAGACTTCGCAATTCAATCTACCTCACCCTCTCACCAGACTTCAAAGTGGAAAGCTCGGTATTGAACCTACCAAGTTGCCTTTACCCAAAAGGAAAATGGCAAAAAAGAACACTACAGGATCTGAAAGTGAAACTTTCTCATCATCATCCTCCATTTCATCTTCTCCAGTGCGAAGTCAACCATCCACTCCTCCATTACACATTGTTGTCCAACAGGGATCAGGAACTTCAACATTCCAACCTCCTCAAACTTCAATAAAAACTCCTTCCCAAACATCTGGAATTTCATCGGCAATATCATCTACTATTAGTTTTACAATGGCTCAGAATCCATGGAACAATCCTGGTGCGGTCACTATGCCTGCACCATTACATCCATTGCCAGCACATCCTGAAAAATGGTTGCCGAAATTTAATCCAGAGGCAGGAATTCAAGCTGATGAACATATTAACAATTTCATGTTATCAGTTAATTTAAAAGGAGTGACAGAGGAAGATGTTGTTGTTAGGCTTTTCCCTTATACCTTACAAGGATCAGTTGGGTCTTGGTATTTTTCCCTGCCCTCTGGATCCATTACCAGTTGGAATATTTTTCAAGAACAGTTTTTGACTAAGTATGGCGATGATAGATCTTTAGCAACGTTATTAATGATCTCTCGAATCTTAGGATAGAATCTAAAGAACCTATAAAGGAGTTCAACTCACGATTTAATAAACACTTGAATAAGATTCCAACCGCCTTTAAACCAAGTGAGCAAATCAGAAATGAATGGTATATAACAGCCCTACCTTCAAATATACCTATTTCTGTAGATAGAGCTGCAAAACCAACTTTAGCTGAAAACATGAAAGAGGCGTTGGCTGTAGAGAAACGCATTATTGCTTTAGAAAAGAAAGTTGCTCTTGAAGATAGAAAATCCCAAAAAGTTTCTTTTAAGGATGATTCAAATAAGAAAACCCCTAAAGATCCATATGATATGGAGGGTCTCCAAAAGGTTCTCAAGACCATGTCAAATGAAATGGTAGAAATCAATAAGCAAGTAGTTGGGACTTCAACAAAAAGGCCATTTAGGAATTTTAAGAAACTTGAATCAAAACCACCAAATGCTATATCCAATGCAGACTCAGATCCTGAAGAAGAAGAAGAAGAGGATGAAACAGTCTTGTCATCTGAGGAACCCAAAGAAGAAGAGATTGTTGAATGCCATGGGATGTGGGACTTTATTTTACCTAATTCCGATACAGAAAATTAACACGAAGCTTTCCCTGTGACTACCAGGAGTAAGGTTACTCCTGAACCTGTTCAAGCAACTTCAAAGAAAAGGAATGCAGGTACCACTACTAAAGAAAAGGTTCCCACAAAGAAAATTGAAGCAATACCATCCCAAAATCAGCCATCATCTTCAAATCCACCTTCAACATCTAAGACATTAGTAGTGGCAGATTCTATGGACTGCAATATTATCGAAGACATGAAGAAGACAAAGGCAAATATTACTATGTTTGAACTTAGTAAACTCAAACATCAACAAAAATTACTTCTTAAGGAGTTAAATGTTGTACCTTCTTCTCCTCTTCATAATGTTGTATTGTCAAAAGTTGTTAATGAGTCAGGACAAGCACCTCCTGGTAGAGTAGAAGCTACTGATGCTGTTTTAATTGGGGATAGATCGAATTCCCATACTCCTCCTTTCCTCTTAACCTATGAGATCTACAATAGAAACCTACACAACTGTTTGATTGACTCAGGGGCTTCCTCTAATATCATGACAGCTTCGGTTTGTTCAAAACTGAACATTGAACCCCAAAAGTCTGCAATTCATATTGTACAGTTGGATAGAACTAAGGTCCAGGTTTTAGGGGAAATCAACTCAATAACTATCAGGTTATCAGCAGACCCACGAGTGGTTCAAAGAATTGATATTTTAATCGTTGATATACCTGAATTCTATGGTTTGATTTTGAGTAGAGACTGGTATGAGAAACTCCATGGTTATATTTCCACCGATTGGTCTCATATGTGGCTACCTTATAAAGGAAATCCAAATCAAATCAAGATCGATCGGGAGAAACACATGACCCATATTGTTACTGAATTCGAACAAGAAAATCAACCAATAGCATTCAATAACAATATTTTCGGGAATTATTCATCTGAATCATTCTTTGGCAATTTCACTGCTCAACCATCTCCTTTCTCAGTTAATAATTTCACATCCCAAATCGAAAAAAAATTACAAACAGATAGATCAAGATGTGTTAATATCACTGAAGAAACTGTAGATAAAATTGTTAATAATTCTTTATTTTGGTCACTATACTTTGATGGGTCTAAATCTAGTGAAGGTGCAGGAGCAGGATGTATTTTAGTTAATCCTGAGGGAGAAAAGACCATGCTATCATGCAGATTAGAATTTAAATGTACAAACAATACAGCCGAATATGAGGCCTTAGTTCAAGGACTCTACAAAGCAATTGGACTTAAAGTTCAATATTTGAAAGTGTTCGGTGATTCAGAAATTGTTATAAAACAAGTTAAAAATGCAATTCAATGCCTTTCTAGTCATCTCAAACACTATCAGTCTTTGGTCCAGAAACTCATATCTCAATTTTTAGCATTCAATATTTCTCCCATCCCTAGGTCCCAGAATGCAGCAGCAGACCTACTAGCTAATGTTGCTTCCAAACTCCTTCCTTCAAAGATTATAGCCCACACAAATTTTCAATAGAATTAATTTTTAGACCATCAATTCCCGATAATGTCACCAATTGGCGAGTGTTCAATCATGATGAAGACATTTTAAATTCCTTGACTTCTGACAAGTCCTACGATAATCAAATCATTGATGAAAGTGATCATGACCTTCAAATGAAGGAAAAGCAAGAAGAAAACTCAATACCTAAACCAGTGGTTAAACTTGAAGATCTTTATGATATTAAAGACAGGTTTAAACAGATGACCAATTCAAAGCTCCAAAGTTCGTCTTTACGATTTGAATTAATAAACCTAGGTACTGAGGAAAATCCTCAAAACATCAATTTGGGATTAGGACTTTCTTCAGAAGAAAGAACAGCATTCATTAGATTATTGCGGAAAAATAAATGTCTTCACCTAGAAATATGATGATTTGAAAACATACGATACATCAATCATTCAACATACTATTCCAATGCTTTCTGAACAAAATCCAGTGCAACAGAAGTTAAGGAAGATTCATCCTAACCTAGAAAATCAAATAAAAGTTGAACTAAATAAACTATTGAAGGCTAAGATAATTTTTCATGTTAGACATTCAAACTGGGTGTCCAATATGGTGCCAGTAAGAAAGAAAAATGGCGACATTAGGATTTGTATCGATTTCAGGAATCTTAACAAGGCAAGCCAAAAGGATAACTTCCCTTTACCTACCATGGAGCAAACACTCCATTTGGTAGCTGGTTCTGAGTTAATGTCCTTTTTAGATGGTTTTTCAGGATATAACCAAATTTTGGTTCATCCTGATGACATGCTTAAAACTACCTTTAGAACTAAGTGGGGAACTTATGCTTACCAAAAAATGCCTTTTGGATTTATCAATGCTAGAGCTACATTCCAAAGAGCAATGGACATAGCATTCAAAGGTTTGATCAATAAATCAGTAGTTGTCTATTTAGACGATATTACTGTATTTTCCAAGAAAATATCTAAGCATTTACATGATTTGAAACAGAGCTTTGAACGCTACAAAAGGTATGGTATCTCGCTTAATCCAAAAAAGTCATTTTTTGCTCTTAATCAAGGAAAGCTTTTGGGCTTCATTGTTTCAAAGGATGGTATTTATATTGATCTAGATAGAATCAAAGAGACTTCTGATATTCCATTTCCTCATAATAAAAAATCCATGTAGTCATTTTTGGGTCAAATTAACTTTGTTAAACGATTTGTTCCAGATTTTTCCCAGATTATTTTACCACTGCAAACGATGATTAAGAAAAATTCGGTGTTTAAATGGGGATCTGCAGAGAAAGAGGCATTTGATTCTATCAAACAATCAATCATTAATGCCCCTGCTTTAAACACTCCCAATTTTTCAAGTCATTTCATGCTATATACCCTTACATCTGCTTCATCTTATGCAGCAGTGCTGACTCAGATTAACGATCAAAACTTGGAAGCACCAATCTCATTTTACAGCTCAAGTCTACAAGGTGCTAAACTTAATTACTCGGAAGTTGAAAAACAAGCATTTGTTGTGTACAAAGCCATTAAAAACTACAGACCCTTTCTCTTAAACGCTAACACAAAAGTTATAGTTCCTTTTTCAGCAGTAAGACAATTACTGGTTCAAAGGGAATTAGGAGAAAAGAGAGCAAATTAGGTCATAGCATTACAAGAATATGACTTAGAAATCAATCCAACAAAGATTGTCAAAGGCCAAGGTTTTTGCAGGTTGTTAGCAAGAGCATCCAATATTCAGGAACCTGAAGGTACAGAAGATACTGAAGAAATCAATCAGATAAGTATCACAGATCCTGAATTGCAATATGCAGATCCAATTTTCTATTTAAATAATGGATTCGCTCCTTCTAATCTTTCCTATAAAAACAAACGAGCCATTAGATTGAAAGCAAAAAACTTCATAATTGTAGATGATGTATTGTTTAGGCGAAATTATGATTCAATTTTATTAAGATGCTTAGAAAAACCTGAAGCGCAAAAGGTTTTGCAGGAGCTACATGATAGGCCAGCAGGAGGACATTTTGGAGCTGACACAACAGCTCACAAAATCATTCATGTTGGATATTATTGGCCCACCTTGTTCTGAGATATTCATCAATACGTAAGGAAATGCCGAAGTTTTCAAACCAGTAGTGGAAGACAAAGGAGGTCACCTTTCCCTTTGCAACCAGTTAACATTGAACAACCCTTTGAACAATGGGGATTAGACATCATTGGGGAAATCACTCCACATTCATCCAAGCAGCATAGGTATATCCTTACAGCCACTGATTACTTCACTAAATGGGTTGAAGCAATTCCTTTGAAGACAACAAACTCTGAGGCAACCATAGAATTCATAGATCAATTCATTATTACCAGGTTTGGTGTCCCGAACGCTCTTGTTTTTGATAATGCATCTTATTTCTCTGGAAGTTCTATATTTGAGTTTGCTATCAAAAGGGGATTTAAATTGAAGTATTCTGCAAATTACTACTCTCAGGGTAATGGTTTAGCAGAATCCACCAATAAAAATCTTATCAAAATCATTAAGAGAACTATTAAGCAAAATCATAAAAACAGGCATAAATCTTTGATATTTGCACTATGGGCTGACAGAATAACACAGAAGGCCTCCATAGGCACTTCTCCATTTAATCTAGTATATGGAAAGGAAGATGTCATACTAGCAAATTTAGTACTTCCATCGCTAGCTTTAGTGCAGTTTATTGAAGAAAGTCCCTCATATTCTATTCAACTTAGATATGATCAAATTTTGAAAATAGAAGAAGAAAGGGAAAAAGCCAGAATCATACATGCAAAACATCAACAAATTATCAAGTCATCTTTCGATACAGCTTCAACTAGTTCAAAACAATTACAAGTTGGTGATCTAGTTTTGAAATGAGACAAAACCCATGAGGATAAAGGAAAACACACTAAGTTCCAGAAGATGTGGCTTGGACCATTTCAAATCAGCGAGAAGATAGGCCCTTCCACATTCATATTGCAAGATTTATCAGGAAAGAGAGATTCTCTTCCTGTTAACGGCCTTATCTTGAAAAAATTCTTCAATTGAGGAGGTAACCCCTTCTCCCTTTGTAAATATTCAATTTTTAGCAAAATTTGTGTGCATAATTTATTTTTAGGATCATAGGAAAATAAAGTTGTAAGAAGCCTCCCATTGGTCTTTGCTATATTGAAAAAAGTTTCTCAAAAGAAATAGTTCTGATATTTACTTTTAAGAAATGGAAGCCTTAAACGAAAGAAAATTTCTAGGAAATTAGGAATACTTAGATTCTGAAAACCCCATTTTATTTTTGTGAAATCTTCTCAAGATTTAGAAGTACTGTAAATCATTTTAATGTTTTCAAGCAGCCTGAAAACGGTTATCAATACAAAACAGAAACTGATTCAATCTTAGCATCTTCAACTCTTACCCTGTCATCCATGTTCTCTTAAGGAGAAAATTGTTCATCCCATTCAACAAAGTTTATAATTACTCAGAGTGTAATTCTAAAATATATTTGATACAAAAGATAAGAGGTCTTATTACAAGTCTGCTTACCATGATCATAGGGGAATAGTTCAACTAACATTACCAATACTTCGTACCAAAATAGGGTAATGGCTTATAATTATAAGACAAGGGGTCTCATCACGAGCCAGCTTGTTCAGTTAAATTACAACCAGTGAATGGCATTGTCTAAATAGCTGGCCACCAAACCAAGGCAATGGCTTTTTATCTTACAAAATAAGAAAAAGGAAAAAGTAATACAAAATATGGAAACGTATTTTTGGATTCATTCTTTTTAATTATACTCTGAATTGAATGGAATAATGAATGATCAAATGGTTAAAAGGTATCCCTGCCGAGACTATGGATGTTTGTTGGCAGCAGAGGCTCTACCTATAACAAAAGAGTCATTATAAAGCTAAGTTGGAAAAGTTTGTCGTTTTATCATTATCAACCAATTAAGGCTAATTTAAAACCTAAAATGTATTTAATTTTAACAAGAGAAGAAAATAGCAGAAATAGTTATTATTACATTCAGGATTTATATATACCTAGTTATATTAGAATTCTTCTATTAGATGAGATTTCCATATTAAAAAAGTTTAAGTATTTTAATTAATTTCTCAGAGATAATTGTTTCTCCCAGTGAATCGCCAATTGTTGTGCTGTACAACAACCCCTATTTCATAAAAATTCTTACTTAAAAGTTTTCATAAAATGAAATGGGTCCCTTCTAAAATTAGACGTGTGAATAAATTGGTATTAACTCATCATTAGAAAAACCCTCATTAAAAGTTCAATGGAAATGATATATTTTAAAATAAACCTTTTAATATAGAAATAAAGTCGGTCTTTTAAAATAAATATAAAGTCCTTTATTATTGCGATAAAGCGATCGCATATCGCAATGATAAGGAAAACATATGTAAAGACCCATTGACTCGCTCCAATCCGAAAAAATGAATAACTATCGGATATCGAGAAAGGCAAAACACAAAGTATAATAAAAGAGCCTTCCTCATTTCCCCAATGCGATATCGCTATCGGCAGTTAGCGGTAGCAACCCAACACATGATTAATGGCACATTCAAATCCCCCGACGCGATAAGGCATATCGCAATCGACGATCGGCGAAGTTGCAATGGCATAAGTAATAAGACCCGAATCCATCCCCAATTTGCGATGCATTAAATCAAGGCGCATATCTCGAAAACGTACTTAAAAGCCTTGCATGCATTATATCACCTTTTGGTGATCGAAAGATATTTAGGACTAATTTTAAAGCCATTCCGTTCACATTACCAACCGTCGATTGCGATTATCCGCCAAAGAATCTAACCCACGCTTGAACGAATCATTCGCCATATAAACGACATAATGGGTATTTAAAAACTCCTTTACCATGATTGACAAATTAAACGGCTAATTAATGAAGCAGTTATGGCGAGATTTTCCTTTAGATTGTGACTGCGGCAGTGTCACTATAATTAATCATTATCTGCTAATCGACATAATTCTTTCATACGGGTTCATACTAGCTATTCTTTGTATCACGTTGGTTTCATTTCTTGTGCAGTATTCCACCGAAAAAACGAATTTGAAACAAATGGGAAAGAAATCAAAGAAATCCGTAGCAGCAGCAGCTCCTATAGCAACAGTGCACCCAGCCAATATTCTAGGACCAAGCAAAAAAGAGTTAATCTCAGACACTACGTGCCTCGACCTCAGAAATACTAGTTGGCAAAGCATCTACAATTTAATTGAAGCAGAGGAACCTGAGGAAACATCGGAAGAAGCTACTGCAGACTCAACTAATAAATCCGAAGCTTCCCTCAAGGATTTAGCCGATTCATATTGCACAGGATAGCAACGCGTGAGAAAATTCTTCCATACATTGATGTAGTGAGATGGGCGGTTGAATAAATTACAGTTTTAGACAGAAAATTTCGCACAATTGATGGGAGGATTTTCGGCTCATTTTAGCCTGACGACTTAAGGAAGATGTATCACTTACCTGAACCTGAAAATAAATACAACAAAGCATTCCTTGAGAAGTTCGCAGCTGAGAACGAGACTAAATCGGCTCCAATTAAGCAGTGGAGACAGAATCCTGAAAATCACAAACATGAATCATCGGGTAAGTACTTTGTGGATTCATTATCTTCTCCTTACTGTTATGCTGGAGCAATGATGTGTAGAATGTGGGGAATGCATGACTCTGCAAAGTTCACTATAGAAATGGTTCCTTTAATGGAAGCAGCGGTCAATAGTTATGTGATGGATTGGGCAAACATATTGTCTGACAAATTAGCCACTGCAATTCTTGAATTTAGATCAAATACACGCAAAATGACCAGGACCATTCCCCCTTTTTATTACAGTGATTATATTATTCTTTGCTTTAATTATGAATATCCGGTACTTGGATGGAGATGGACTCCATAGGACTCTAAGCCCATCCACATTTATCATCAGATGTTATGGAAGGCTCACTATAAAAACCATTTGTACCAAATCTGTAATGGTTTCATGTTGCCTATCTACTATGTTATATTTGATAAACCTGCCCCAAGGATTTCCGAGGAAGCATGGATTGATTTGACTGCTGTAGGAAATTGGTTCGGAAAAGACAAGTTCACATATATAAGGCTTTTTGGTAGACTTACAAAACCTCATGTCCTTCCTTTGTATGTACCCGATAAGCTGTTAGCTCGGGAATTGGCATACCAGATAACAACCGCAGGAACATCCAAAACTCTTATAACTTCTAAGAAGTAGGTATGGCCTACATTTCCCTTGAGATGCGGTGTTTATACTCTCCATGATTACAAACATGCAGAAAAGGAGGCTGAAAATATAAACACGCTCAATCTTGCAACCATTCCCAACAGGAAATATGATACAAGGAAAGTTGCTTATAATGTGCTTGAACAAGCCAAACTTACAAAGTTTGATCATGAAAAAGATGAATTTGATGACTTGTTTTCCTCAGCAGAATCATTATTTCAGGTGAAAACATTGGCCAGAATGAGATATAAAGATGAAGGACTGGTAGAATTCAATAGGCTCAGAGAACAGAGGTTGCAAACTCTGCCTCTGGACTTATTAGCTACCACCCCAGCAATCCAATCAAGCGAGCCTGAACAGCGAATGATTGACAAACCTCCTGCTATAGAGAAGATTCCCGAGAAAGGAAAAGAGCCAGAACATGAGAAAGAACATGAGAAAGAAAAGGAACAGGGCAGTGAACATATCGATATAGATACTCAGATTGATCCCAAACTCCTTAAAGAATGGCAACAATTTGATTTCATCATAAGCAATCCTGAAAGTTCACAAGGTTTCAGCACACCTCAAGTAACAGTTGGTCAGGAGACAGCAACAACTACGGATCCAATTGGAGGAACCAGTGGCCTACCCATCAGCAAAGATATGGAAATAATTCCTAATGATCCATCAGAACAAATTGTTTTGCAGATAGAAGACATACCACCATTAGATGTCTTTTATAGTCCCAAACATAGGGTTGTAGTAAAAAGACAAAGGAAAAGAAGAAGACTTGATCAATCTTCCCTTTTACCAGCACAAACAGAGATGGCTAATGTGGTGTGGAAAGAATAATTCGATCCTTCCCAAGACCTCACAAAACTTTCTCAGTATGCCAGAGCCTACTCGACAGCTACTATGGATAAAGCATCGAAAGTAATCAATTTACTTAAGGAAAAAGACCAAACAATTGTTTCATTACAGTCACAGATATCCGAAAGACAGGGAAAAATAGACCAGTTAAAACAGCAGCTATCAACACAGCAGCAGATAAACAACCAATTAAATGATCAATTGCTCAAGGAGAAGCAGAGGATAGACCAAGGCGCAGTACAGAAACAAAAGGAATTATCCGATGCATTGACCAAGCTAAAGACAATGAATGAACAAATGAGTAAGACAAAAGATGAGCAAATCGCTCAACTGTGACACCAAGTAGAAAAGTTCAAGAGTCTTCCTCAACCAGCATACTTCAGGTCCGAAGCTCTCCAGATCAATAAATCATTGATTAAACAACTAAAATTGCTATGTCATAATATTTCCCTGGTTGAGCCCCTCTATGAGATTATTTCATCAATAATTGACAAAACAGTCGACGCCAGGTAAGAATTGGAACAGGCCGATGAGACTTTAACCAACTTTCTTACTTGGCAAGAAACCAGTGAAGGAAAAGCCGCAAATCTACCTAAAATTCTAGAGTCACACAAAGAGATCATTTTCCTAGAATGGCAGTCACAATTGATGAAAGCAGAAAGAGAAACCTCAAGAAGTAGATTGGCAACTAGCAATTTAATTGAGTTAATCAATGGTACTCTTTATCTGTCTAACTTGATTTCACAATGCACTCTAGGTAAATTGTCGTCAGCCAAAGTATTGGAACAAACATGCAATCAAGAATTGGAGAAGAACGGAAAGTTAATCGTCGGCATCCAAAGTTTAACTTGGGATACATTTTGGTTTTCTTAGTTAAACCATACAGTCAGAAGGCAACACTCAAATGTTTAACCGATGCAATCGGTTATATAATTCCCGAAATCCATGATGCCACATATTCATCCCAACTGCATTTTCCCCTGAGTCACCCTCCAGAATTGCAACCAATGCTTGCTATCTGCCAGCTCAAGCCAAAGGAAGATCGTCTGAAACAGTGAATCATGCTGCCGACTGCAAACAGGCCTATTTTTAGGAGATTCTCATGATTTAGTTATACCACCTAATAGCATTTTTATTTCATAATTAGTTAGCTTATATAGTATTTATAGACCCTTTCATTGTCTTTAGAAAGGGTCCTCAGTTTTTGTATAAACTCAAATCAGTAAGTCACACTATTGTACTTCTGATATATTTTTTATGAAGACTGGGCCAATATTCTGAATTTTAACAAAGAAAGCTTTGATGAGATATGCACTATTGCTTTGTTATGGAAGTGTTTCTAAGTTAGAAGAAGGAATCTGAATGCGATTGATATCGGGAGTGATCCAAATAACATATGGTACTATTACCTATGCTCTTGCTTCATTTTTTCATATGAATCAGCATTTATTTAATCTTGCTATCATTGGATATATGTATGTGTTTTAACAGCAGTCCTTATACTTATCACTATTGAATGTTTAAAGAGTGTTATCCTTTCAATCATATTTATGTCAATGATATATGAAGAATAGTGTAATAACGTTTTAATGATTACTTTGTTCAACTTTGTTCAACTACTTGAACAAAGTAATTATCATATGAATAAATGTCTTTGTTTACCAATAGAGTCATCTATATGCCTATTTGTAGATAAAGATCATCAAAAGTTACATTGAAACATAAATTCCCCGGGATAGATTAGTTGTTTATAATTTTACTTTTTAGATTAAATTATCCATCTATTACCATTAGATATTAGAGAATCAACCACTTATCTATCCCATCTACAAACAATTGGGAAATTGGTCCCATTATTTCCAGTCGGAGCCACCACACCAAACGGAAAAGGAGTTGCCTTTAAGGTCCGGACCGGGTGGTTTTCCCCGATGTTGTTGCAGCAATTTTCGAGGCATCAACAGAACCCTAAAGGTTAGTGCCTCAAACTGATAAGGTTGGAGCCTTGGGAAATCCAATTCGGTGCTTGGTATAATACAAGTTAGACCCTGGGAGATTGAATATTGGTGTCTTTATCTAGAGTTGGAGCCCTACACAAATATTGTACTTTATTTATTGATATTAATAAAATTATTTATTCTTATTGTTCATTTTGTGTTCTAATTATAATTGATCTAACTGGTAAAAATAACAATTGAAAAGAAATATTGATTCACCCCCCTCTCACTATTTTCAACACACTCCCTGTCAACAAGAAAGGAATTCAACTCTATCTCGATCTGGTACCTTCGGAATATTCTGCATCCAACACTTCTCTCAAGTGTTGTTGTTGCAACAACTTCTGAAACTGAAAAAAAACATTCAAACTGAATCAGTATGATGCATCTATCACCAAAGTCTTTGACTACTACTAGCTCTACCGTTGTCGACTTAAAACTCTACGCTTTTGTTGACTCTGCCTCTGTGCCATTTGCACTGTTGTTAACTCTGCTTTGCACTCTCCAGTATCTGATTGTTGCTAGCCTCTGTCTTTGTCACTATGATATCTAATTGCATCAGCCACCATTGATCCATCCTGCTACTGTGCATTGTGGGCTCCTGTAACAAGGTAATGATCCAAGAGACAAAACCTCTCAATGGACCCTACCCAATTTCTACCCTCTTGAAACTATCACTTCACATCGTCACACCTCTCAACTGGAGGCATGGTTGCATGTGCTCCCTCTGCCCACTTGGCTCAAAGTTTCTCCCTACTGGAGGTCTCTGCTTGAGTGGATGCCTCCACTCTGTCTCCTCTTTCCTTCTCCAATTATGGCTGCTCCACAACTTTCTGAGTCTACTTTTGAGGTTGCTTCTTCTCTGCTAAAGTGGATCTCTCCACTCAGTCTCCTCTTTGCTTCTCTAATTGTGGTTGCTCCACAACTTTCTGAAACTGGTTTGAGGCTTCTTCTGGGGCTACATGTTGAGAGGTAATTCATTCTTCCTCTCAACCACCAAGTCTCTAACCTTTGTCTTCCTCCTCAAGGATTTGCATGCATCTTGTACCTCAAGAGCATACAGGTTCTTATCTCGCACACCAATCTGTTTCATTTGTCCCGCCATCACAAAAAATTTTGAAAAAAAAATAGTTGATTATAAATAAGCGATATCTCCCTCATCCAAACTCTGATTCAGACGATTTTTTTTTGGGTATTTTTTGGCAAGGAATCCAGATCTGTTATTTGTTTTTGAAAAATTTCAACAAAAATTTTCAAATCTACTCTGCAAACTCACTGCCCAACATATTCCTACTCCTTAATCTGCAATATCAATGATAACAACTCCTTTTTCATCACTAAACATTGGCTCATTGATATGCCCACTAGCAACCTTCTAGCTCCATTAAGAATTTTTCACATAGGGTCTTCTAGATTTGCCCTGAACTAGAACACCATCGATCTGCAAGGACAACTTTGAATTATTCTCTTCTATACTGTCTTCAGCTCTGATACCATGTAAATTTCTACAAATATAGCTTCAATACCATGTAGCTTTTTACTTGTAGATTCAACAGCTTATGTGATTTACTAAAACATAAAAAAAAAAAGAATCTACTCTACTCTTCTCAGAAAACAATAAGCAGAAAGAGGAAGAATATCAATGGCACATAACACAATATTTATCTGGGGAAAGCAATTGCTAAAAACCCTGACTATCTATATTGCATTAACCAGAAGATCTGAGAAGAAAATACAATGCTTGTTCCTCTTAAACAACTCCTGAACAAGTATAATTTAACTCTCTACCTCACAAGCTAGCTCAAGCCAGCACTTAGCCAATTATGCTACCTGCTAAGCCCCTACTTCCTTGCACAATTAGTCAAAGAATCTGGGTGAATACAATATGCTATGCTCAACCTTGAGCTCGACCTGCACAAGTATTTCCTGTCCTCTTCCTAATGACTTCCTTTGGCCAATACTTCGCCAAATTCCTAGCCTTTAAGCTCTTAATTCCTTGCCCAATTCCTGAGAGAATTACCCTATATTTAAAGAGAAATCCTCACTCCATAACTGTGCAATCCAAACATAGGTCCTCAATTGATTACATGCACTATCTATAAAATTCGGAAAATTATATAATTGATAGTACATTGTCCCTGAACTCTAATATCAACTGCGTCTTCCTCTGAATTGACATGCATGATTTATTTATGAGTGAATCTTCAGTTAGTTAGTATGGTATTGGGGATGCATTGGTGCACTACACTACTAGACCTCTACTAGTTCCTCCAACATTTAGAACTAGTTTAACTGACCATAACTCAGTTAGATTGAGTTATCTAACTACAACTCAAAAAGAACTCAATCTGGACCCCTAAAATTTAGGGATCACTCTACATGACTCTAGATAGACTTCCAACTTGAATTTCCTAAGTCAATTAAGTCATTTTAACTTAATTAACTATTACACGCTGCTATGAGAATAGAATTACAATTTAATTAAAGGACAAATTAAATTGGAATTTCTAGATGTTATTTTTAACATTTCTTGTTGCAATTTTCAACACTTATCCCTTGCATTGATTTTCTATTTCCTAGCACACTTTCAGGCCTTATTTCTTAGCAAATTTGAGCTCCATTTTTTTAGGACCTCATCTCCTTTCTGCACACAACCAATCAACTCCTAAATCCTGTCACATTGGTGCACCTATTCTTTAGGAAACAATTCATGCACTCCAGAATCAAAGCTCTCACACTAACTCGTGAACTTTGTCTTGTCACAATCCTCCGTGCACAAAACAATTGTATTTACTTGTGCCTTTGTCCTTCCTTTATAGATTTGATCCATACGAAATTAGGCAAGTACAAATTTAGAACTCGAGGTGTGATTGAAAAGTTAACTGAGTCGAATTGGTTATCTCTCCAATCATCACTGGAGTCATAACTTGTCCTTTCAATCAATAACTAAAGCCCCAACTTATTCTATATGAACTCGTAACTTCCACTCGATCTTGTAGTCAAATTGATGAAGACTCCACTTAACTGAAGCTCCAACTCTACACATACCAATTTGATGGGTTATTGCAGTAAATTGGAAATAAACTCATCCTAATTGAAGTCTAACTCATAACAACGCACTCATACTAAGAGAAGAACAATTTGAGGTCTTCACTGGCTAAGGCACAAGCCAGAAGACCTTTACTCGCTACATTTTCAACACTCCCTCTTAGCAAGGAAGGTAGTTATGGAAGAACCTCTTCCACCTGGATTTGTCTCCAACACCTACCACATTCTCCATTGTTGTAGCTACTCCCACTGAACTAAAATACTTCCCTACTTCCTGCTACGGAATCTGATCTGAAGACCTAATATTTCTAACCATGCTTTGTGCATCTATCACCTCAATCATAAGTGCCATGTACCCCGTGTATCTCAATGGTTGCTTACTCTATCTAAATATGGTACTAAGAGATCCATCTTTCTCATGATCCCCCATAAACAGCTCGTCTTCCCACCTAGCTCGAACTCTTCTTGTACTGGGAATCACATACCAATGGCTACATCCACTTGCCCTTGTCTCTTCTCCTCATCATCTTGTTGGTCGACCCACTTGTCAACTAGCTGAGACACAACCTGAGATACTGGATGAGGCTCCTTCTTGAGTAGCTTCTTCTCAGGTATTCTAACCCTCTCTTGCTCTAAGCACTTCCTCGAAGCTCTACTCTCCTCAACCATCACTTCTCTATTTTGTGCACTTCCTGCCTTTTTTCTCAAGGTTGCACCTGTCTCTACCTGAAACTAGTAGATATTCTTCATCCTCACACCTATATGCTTCTTACATCTAGAAGCTAAGTGTTAGAGATAAGCCTTAACTCTGTTGAAGATGACATCATAACCCTTGTCCTCAAGGGTAGCTATTGAAACAAGATTTTGTTTCAGACCTAGAATATAGAAAACATCTATGAGATGTTGAGGATTACCTAACTCCCTATGAAAATTGACAGTACCAACTCCTCTAGTCACATACATGCCATCATCTCCTAGCTCAATCTAAAATTGCATGTCCTCCTTCAAGTATCTAAAATTCTTCTTGTTCCTGGTCATGTGGAAGGATTCTCTTGAATCAATATGCCACACATTATTGTCTATTGAGATTTCCATGCAAGCTATCAATGAGAAATCTTTCTCAAACTAGGCAGAAAATGCATCTACCTTCGTTGATGCAACTACATGATCCTTACTAGACTCCTTTCGATTAGGACACTTTGTGGCATAGTGTCCAAACTCATGGCAGTGGAAGCACTTGATCTTTCTCATACCCTTCTTCTTCTCACCCCTATGATTGGACTCGACCTCTCCTTGCCCCTTCTTGCCTTTGGCTATGCTACCTTTGCCTGCCAGGGCAAAGTTCTCCTCGTCCTCTACTAGAGCTTCTCTACCAACTCTCGTGCTTCTTTGGATCTCTTCTTGAACACAATCGCTCCATAACCTTTCCCAACTGGGAATATTCGCTCTGCCACTTACTACATCTTGGTAACTATACCAAGACTTATGGATTCCTAGAAGCGCAAGCCTTGTAGGGTCTTTTTCTGCTACTGTCTCGCCCATACCACCTATCTCATCCCGAATACGAGTGAACTTTTAAAGATGTGTGATGATGCACTCTTCTTTCCTAATTTGAAAACTTCTCAACTTCTCTTTGAGAGCAAGCTTCCTAACATCTAGGAACCCTGATATTGATCTAACATGGCTTTAAACATCTCATATGGTGTCTTCTTCTCATGGAGGTGAGGAATAATATGGTCTTTAATCCCTTCAAGAATGATCCTCATCGTCGTATTGTCATTCTTGTTATGTTGGGCCAATTATTGGGGATATTGAGGTGGAACTATTTGATTCTTCAAAAATTCTATCACCACATATATCTTCTCCTTCCATGCACAGAAATCTTAGGCTCCATCTAAATTGTGATCTGACCTTAGCCCTAGGAACGAAACATTGTTATCCAAGGCACTACTCTGCTCTACTCTTCAAACTCTAGCACTAGCCTTCCTGACTAATCTATGCTCTAACCTAACTTATCAACTTAGCGCTAGTCTTTATACTGATCTTTGCTCTGATACCACGTTAAATTTCCATGAAACTTTTCAACTACTTAGATGAATAATCGATAATTAAAACTAGTTAACCTTCACCAAGATATAGAGTCTCTTAATAATTCATATGCAACGGAATAAAAACATAGAAATAAAAACACATCACATAAATTGACACACTTCTCAGGAAACCCAACAAGGAAAACCTACTTGCTTGATGTGGTTATTTTATTGATTGTATTGGAGCAATTGAATTTATTACAAAGCAATGTCTCTTTGAGAAAGCATTATGTTTCTTTCACACAAATCTCAGGTAATACAATTATCTTTGCCTTCATTGATCACAACTTGATCTTGGTTCCTGCACACAATTGATCAATATGGTGCCTCCTTGACTTGCTCTGCAAACCCTACTGTCATACTTCAATTCTACTCCTCCTTGACCTCATTATCTCTTGCATTGATTTCCTATTTCCTAGCACACTTCCAAGCCCTATTTCTTAACGCACTTCAGCTCCTACTTTTTAGAACCTTGGCTCCTTTCTGCACATAACCAATCAACTCATAAATCCTAGTGCACTTGTGCTCCTATTCTTTAGGACACAATTCATGTGCTCCACGATCAAGGCTCTCTCACACTAACTCATGAGGGTTGTCTTGTCATAATCCTTCATGCATGTTGGACACCTAATCCTCAATGGGTTAGCGTGAAAGCCGAATAGACAAAAGGAAGTCCAAGAGACCTTGGGATGTGAAACCCAACGGTCAAATCATGTACTATAAATGCATATGATTTGTTAATAAAATTGTATTCTCATGTTTTATCTTTCCTATTTGTCTTTGCCATGTGCGTGTTTAACATGGTATCAGAGTAGACATATTCCTACCCTGCATAATTACTTTGAGCCATTTGTTTTATGGCCTTTATGTGCAGGTCATTTCTGCCATCACTTATGCATTTCATGAATATTTTCTCAGCTAAATTCTAGCTGCAACCTCTATCATTTCTCCAGCCCTATTTTCAGCATTCTTTTCTTTATAACTCCATTTTCTGCATATGCTCTGCCCATATTGCAGAAACTGACATCACTGAGAGCTAGAGCGCAGGTTTCAAATACTCACAGAGCATCTGGCACGGGAGTGGCTGAGTTGAGCCTCAATTTGGCAGCAACATCAACCAGAGAAATTTGAGAATAAGAAATGTTGATATTCTGAAGTCCATTTCTTATCACATTGTGTCGTAACTCTATAATCAAATTATGTGTTCTATATGCATTGAATGCCTTTGAATATTTATCCTTTGAATATTTATCTCAGTTCCCGGTGCTCGCGTTTGATCTGATCGCAAAACAGTTTTCGTCAAGGGCTATGCCTTAATTATGAAATATTTAAGGAGTCTCAGGCTGCAATAATGAATCTTAATGGAGCCGAATTATTGACTCAAAACATATCCGTTGATTGGGCCTTCAGCGATGGTCCAATTCGTCGGAGGTCATCGGGTGGGGGTCATCGCTCAAGGAGTCCTATCAAGAAAAGATACTGAAGTATACATTATTAGATGGTGAGATCTCTAACAGCTGGTAGTTGATTTGAGTTATTACTAGTCTGCACGTGACTGATTGAGTTGGTTTGATATTTTGGTATCTGGTATGTATTATTTCATAATGCATATTATCGACCTGTCAATCTGTACTAAAGGATGATGTAATTGAAGCACTAGAATGCTCCTCAACTTCCGGAGAAAGATCATTTGGAATGCCAAGCGTCTGACGGACTCTTTCGGGTGTTTCACAACTCTTAATTATCTCAGCAATTTTTCGACAAACCAGGCGTGAAAGACTCGGGATATCAAGAAAGTGGGTGGCCATTGCAATTTCAGAGAGGGTTTCACGATCGATTTCTAGGAACTAGACATCCCATGGATCGATATCGTCTATGGTCTCCATGGGCCGTGGCGTATGATCTATATGATATATGCAGTATTCGATAATCTTCTCCAAAATTTTCCTGGAAACGTCGAACAGAGGAATGGGGTCTTCAATACCCATATCCCCTATCACTTTCGTTAGGATCACCAACTGCAACACCACCGCCTTTGGCACCTCGAAAATTTTTCCATCTGAGCTCAATAGTCTAACCAAAACATTGCCATCCTCGGCATTATCCTGGGTTCGGCCCTGCTCCATGGCCATGGTAGATGATGAAGAACTCAGAACGACTTCTATGTCTTACTGTAAAAACCTAGCTTGGGCAAATGGAGCTCAGCGTCTTGTGAGCAAGGTTACAAAGAAGCAGATATCCAGACAGTAAATGCAAGAATGTGGCAATAGATTTATCTAGTTTTGCATTGTATTCTCTATTCTGAAGCTCCCGGTCTATCTGTAGGCTTTCTGAATTGAACAAAGTCTTCTTAAATGTAGCAAAGGATCTCACAATTGTGGAGAGTTCATCAAGCCCTCTGAGAGAAATATCATAAACACTTTCCAAACCAACGTTTGTTGCTTCAGTGGGATCGAAAAGAATTAATGGTCGCGTGAAAGGCCTCTTTTTCAAATCCTAAACTTACACATGGGTGGAGGCAACAGCTTTAAGTTGTGATTCTAGAGAAGTTGTTGCAAAAATAATAGCACCCAGATTGTCTCCTAAAGGGGCGAGTTCAACTCTAATGCGGGGACAATTCTTCATGAAGATAATTATCAGATGAATGGGTTGTTGATTGCTATGATTAAACCTTCAAATCAGTGGGACTAAATTTATCAAGTTTTGGTGCAGACTTAACAGTGGACAATCATTCCCTTGGCATAGCAGGTAATCCTAGGGTTGTAGCAGACTCTCTAGAAGTTGAATTTGTTATACAAGTGGTTGGGTTAGATTCCTTTTCAATTTGCGCACTGTATTTCTTGAATAGATGATTGTGTAAAGCTTGCATCCTTGCTAATATATATTTCTAAGTATTCATAATGGAGAAATAAGTATTTTATTTGTTGTAGCGTTTGAATCTCATTGTTTGGGAATGCACAGTATACTTTCCTTGTATATGAATGCAACCAACCATCGTTGTGTGTGGATTTGGAGAATAATTATAGAGTTAAAATCTTGCTTTTGGTTCATTTCTCAAGGAATAATCTCATTTGATTGTTGTAGTTCTCTGGGAGAACAAACTTTGAGAATACCTTGTAGTGACATTAGTTCCTAGTTGGTTTAAAGTGTAAGTTTAACATTGGAGAAAATGGCCAGAATCAATGAAGTATTAGAGTTCTTCAAAACCCTGATATTCTCTACTACTCATGATACATTAAAAGTCAGCAACGTTTCTCTCACAGAGATTCAGGGTTGTCTACAAAATGCACAAGAGAAAATTGATTTTTTGCAGCTCGAATCTCAGCTACAGCAAGAAGAATTAAAACAGAGGAATCATTCTAAACTTGTTTTTATTCAAAGGATTGAAACAGACTCCCATAAAGTAGCAAGGTTACATGCAGATGCAGAAGTTCAACTTGCACTTCCCAAGCCCATCATCAGACCTTGGGAAGAGCTTGTCCATAACAAGCACGGAACTGGTCTTGGCTATGACAAGGACTTGTCCTTTCATATTCCAAACTACTCCAAACCAATCCAATTTCCAAGTGTTGGATTTCTTCACAACGGTTCATCTTCACTTGCTACTCATGACAGTTCACCTTCAACTGTTTCAGACTCTAGTTCTCTTCCATAGCAGCCACAACAAATTGTGAAATGCCAACACTGTGACCAAGTTGGCCATCTGAAAGATCACTGTTTTGATCTTTATCCATGTAAGCATTCTCATAAAACCACTCATTCTTCAAACAGATGCTTCAAAAACAAACGTCCTGCAAGAACAAAGATTCATCTTGGATGGATCTTTTCTTGGCAATAGGCATCAACAGCTAAGAAGATATTCCAGTCACATGTCAGAACTTGTGCTAGAGTATTGAACAGTCTTGCAGTTGAGTTTTCTCCATCATCTCACCTTGTCTCTGACAGGGGGGGAAATGATGATCATCTACAAGCTTCAAAGTCACATCAAGTGAGCCTGAGCCACAACCTGCCACACCAATTTCAGAGTTGTAACCAGAAACAAAGATGCCCCTGAACATGCCTTCAGTTGGTAATCTGGGACACTTCCTCTAGCAAAAGACTTCAGCTTCTTGCCAGTTTCGGAAGAATTCCAGGAACAAAATTGAGAACACTTCCTCTAGCAGAAGACTTCATCTTCTTGCCAGTGTTGGAAGAGTTCCAAGAATTGCATTAAACATTCCAAGAGTTGTTGGTCATCCTTAAACCATCACAAGTTGAGACTTCCCTTTTCAGGTTGAAGTTCTCCCTTTTATGCGGGGTGAGACCTCCCTTTCATTGTTTAAGGTTTCCCTCTTCAAAACAATAGGAGCACTTCCTCTAGCAGAAGACTTTAGCTTCTTGCCAGTTTTGGAAGAGTTCCAAGAACTGCATTAAGCGTTCCAGTGTTGGTGGTCATCATTAGACCACCACCCTTTATACCAACATTTCAGAGAGCACATACAGCCTAGTGCAGCCATGCATTTTTGCACATTTTGTATTACAGCTCTCTTCTTGGACTCATACATAACCCTTCGGATTAAGGGGGGGAATGTTGGACACCTAATCCTCAAAGGGTTAGTGTGGAAGCCGAAAAGACAAAAGGAAGTCCAAGAGATATTGGAATGTGAAACCCAACAGTCAAACCATGTACTATAAATGTATTTGATTTGTTAATAAAATTGTATTCTCATGTTTTATCTTTCCTATTTGTCTTTGCCATGTGCATGTTTAACAATTCACAAAACAATTCTATTTACTTGTGCCTTTGTCCTTCCTTTATAGATTTGATCCATGCTAAATTAGGCAAGTACAAATCTAGAACTCGAATTGTGATTGACAAGTTAACTAAGTCGAATTGATTCTCTCTCCAATCATCACTGGAGTCATAACTCGTTCTTCAATCTATTTAAAGTCCCAACTCATTCTATTTGAACTCATAACTACCACTCGATCTTGTAGTCAAATTGATGAAGACTCCACTTCACTGAAGCTCCAACTCTACGCACGCCAACTTGATGATTATTCTAGTAAACTGGAAATAAACTCATCCTAACTTAATTCTAACTCATGAGAAAAGGACAATTTGAGGTTTTCATTGGCTAAGGCACAAGCCAAAAGACATTTTTCAACATGGTTTGGTGTAGATCCGGACTTTTCACAACCCCATGGTTTCCATATTTTGATGCAACAAATATGGTGGTAACAATGATGCTAGTTTGGGTAAGGTTACCAAACCTCCCCCTCCCCTTTTGGCACCATCAAGTCTTGGAGGACATCAGAAATATCCTGGGAAATTTTTAAAAAATAGACTCAGACAAAACATCAAAAGGCATCTTTACTTTTGTTAAGATATGTGTTAAGATTGACCTTAGTAAGAGTCTCCCTGATCGCCTTCTTACAAAACATGAAAATTTTCAGTGGGCAAAGGTACTCGACCATGAGAACATGGCTTTCAGATGCCAATATTGTTTCCAAACAAGGCATCTGCAGAATACTTTCCCTCAAGCAAAATGGCACCAAAAAATAAAAAGAGGCAAGTCCCAAAGCAAAGGGGATGGCAGCGTCCAAACAACACAGAAGAAGAAGAAGAAGAAGAGCTCAAGGAAGAACAACTGAATTCAGAAGCACAAACTCAAGCCAATAGTGGTGAAGGGTAAAAATCCTGATCAATGGAAGACACCCAAAGGGGGGCGAAATCAAAGGAAATCATAGTTCCAGAGCAATAGAAAGAGTAAGTGCCCACACAAAAAAGATTCAGGAGGCATAAAGATATCTCATGTATATGAAAGCTTGGACTTAGACAAAGAAGTTCCCTCACATATGGATGGAAATCAGATGGCAATAGTAACAACCACCCCCAGTCAAGGAGGTTGGCAAAAGGTAGAAAGAAAAAAAAAAGGGAAAGAAGGGGAAGTGATTTTTATCACACATACCCAGTAAAAAAATTATGTATTGATTTTTATAATGTCTTTCTTTATAATGGGACCCGCTGCAAGGTTGGTCTTGATTGAATGCCTTTAAGCATCTGCAAAATGTAATTTTGTCCTTGTTCTTAGGTTGAATAAAATTATAATATTTTCCTCAATAATAATAATAATAATTAGTCTGAGATGATTCTGAACCCTATTTCCAAAACTCTAAATAAGCATGCTTTATTTTAAGATTCTTATTAATCTCCATGAACTGTGAATAGATATTATCATATTTCCATGTTGTTAAAGGTTTCTTTTGTGGTTGTTTCTCCTCATCCTCTATCTTTGAGATTGAGAATGTCTGTTGTATCTCTAAATATTCTCTTTTTAGATCTTTCTCTTTTTGTTGAGTGCCCAAAACAAGAGGTTGGGAAGTGTCACCTGCTTCTTGACTAATTTGAGTAATATGAATTGGATCTTGTTCCCATAAATCTCTATTTGCAAAATTTTATGTCTGGTTTAGCCACATGGTTGTAAGCATCAGATCCCTATTTAACTGTTATTTCTAATATACTTTTGTGTGGACCATATGGCCACACTACTCCTTGAGGGAATTTCATTTGTTTTAACATTTCCCCAACTTCTTTGTTGTGCCGCTCTAGTATTAACCAAACCATGTCCAACTTCTTTCTTCAATTTAGACATGGATGGATGTTTCTTTGATACAAAATGAATTTGATCAAAGTTGAGGCACTGCCTCATGAATTCAAGAGCAAATATTCTCATTGGCAGAAAAACTAGAAGCTTGTAAGGAAGCAATTCACAACCATATATCCGTATTTTTATAAAATCTTTAAACATACCAATATCCAACTCTAGTATGTGGGTTGAGCTACAAAATCTTATTAATTTTTGCAAAATACTATGGGAGGGAACTCATCAAACAATAAATAATATGCAACTAATAAAAATTAATTGACAAATCGGCAAAACCCAAATTTTGGGGATGCTTTCTCACCACTGGAGTCCAATGAATGACAGAGATGACATTTCCATTTTGATCTTGATTTTGCACATGTAGGCTTGAAAACTTGTCTACTTGAAAGAAAAGGAAGAGATACACAAGGATAGACCAGTACCTAAAAGACTAAATCATACCATAGTGGGCTAACTAGACAATAATGACATATGCCAAAGATTCATTGAAGTAAAATCAAGTGAATTTTAGGCATGTGAAAGGAATGATGGTTGATTGGTCATCATCATATCCAAACAAACAACAAACCATGGATATGATCTATCTAGACATTTCAAAATATATAATTGAAGGGTATGGAGGGGCTTTTTTGGTAACTGGGCATTCAAGGTTAGGAAAGATTCAGGAACAAATGCAATTTCCTCAAAAGTCAACTTATTATAACTTTGGCTCAAGAAATCCTCATTCAAGAGTTGTGTTTGATTACGCAGTACAATCTTTAACATTTCTTAAATAAATGAGGGGTGAATAGTAAACAAGACAACATTCTTGGATATAATGGCTTTCTTGGAAGGTAAATAATGCTCAACACACCAGGAGATGAATTCAGGGTAAGGATAGATCTAGGAAATAATGAATTGGGCTCAATAGGATTCCCAAACCAAGGAGATGATTTGTTGGTCTTTGAATTGTTAAAGGGCCCACCCCTTGAGCTCATACAAGTCAAATTCACAATGGGTTTCATGGTTATCTTCTGCCCGATCTATTAATGGGAGGTCCTCAAAATTTATAAGGTTGACAAGAGTATGAGGGATGGGGTTTAGTCACTTTGATCATCATCCTTGCTTGAAAGAAATGGAGGAAAGCATTTGAATTTTACCCATTGGTCTGCTACTATCTGTTGTGTAATTGTTGAATGGCTCTGGAGATAAATCGTCCAATTCGCTTGCACGGAATGAGACAAAGAAAGGTCCTTTTACCCTTTAACAATTATGCCCATCATTTTTAGACATGCGACGATCTCTAATTGGACAAATCCAAATTAGTTTCAAAATAAAAAATTAATTCCCACTTATTAATTGCTACTAACATCATTTTCACGCATAAGCCACATGGGCCAACAGTCTTCTACCACCTAGATGTCAACTAGGTCACTTGCTACTTGTCTACCACTTCATCTCCACAATTGTTCGTTGTGGTCCTCCACTATCCAATGACAATCCCACTGTTTATGTCACTAGAGCTCGTTGTTTCAAAAACCTTTTAGGGAGGGATGGCCAACATAACTCTTTGTGATCTATATCCTAGTGGTATATAGCTTGGGCACTATTTCGAACTACCCCCCTCTTATTAAAATTCGAACACACCAAGGCCCCCGATATAGCTTTTTATCCATTGATCTATAATGAACCCACAATGCGCCTTGGAACTTGTGCAATGGTTAACAAAGCGCGGAAAGGTTGGAAATTTTGACAAATTTCCATTTTTTTCTACAGCAACAAAAATATTGTGAACTTCTAACTAATGCATTCTAAATCTTTGACGTTACAACAGCTTGTACAACACCATCAACTCCCCCTTGATCCTTGCCTCCTTGTAGAGATCTTTGAAGCCAATGGAGGTATACTTACCCTTACCCTTCTTGTTTGGGCACTGTGAAGCATAATTCCCACTCTTGTGGCACACAAAGCATTTCACTTTGATCAAATCCTTCTTCTTTCCAACCTGTGAAGTAGCATCTCCACCAATATTTTACTTAACCTTTCCTTTGTCCTTTCTTTCCTCGCTGGCAAGAGCAAGGTTCACATCATCACCCTTTTGTTGGCCTCCTAGATATTCCCCCTGAATCTCCTCCTAGACAAAACCATGTCATGGCCTATTCCAATCAAGAAGATGCTCTCATGCAATTATGCCCTTGATAAAAGGAGCCCATGTCTTGGTGAAGCCATTCACGACCATCCTTTCCATCTCATCTATCACGATCTCCCCAATTGTTGCCAACCCTTCATGTACCTAAGTGAACTTGGTAAGATAACAATGAACATATGACCTAATAGATGATAATGCAGCTATTGTGATAAGGCATTAATGCTCACAATATTCGATCTGGTCATCTTGCTGTTCTTGGGTTTCTCTCTCAACACCATCTTCCTATTTGTGTTATCGCTCAAATAAAACTTTGCCAAAGCCTCCTACATTTCCCTTGTCTTCTTCTTAGAGAGGCGAGGAATCACATGACCCTTCACCACATTCAAACTTATCTCTTGGCTTTCACATCCTTCTAGTTATGGGTGACCAGTTCTACAACATTTGTAGGCAAGGTGAGTTTGGTGTTAGAAAACTCCCATAAGCCATTCTCCATCAAGATCAATGTAATTGTTCCCTTCCAGAGAATTAAGTTTAATCCACCCTCCAATGTCCTCAAATATTAACCTGATTGTGGCCATCTCCCAAATCAAAAATTATCCTAAAAAAATTGCTGATAACAGTTTAAATCTGCTGTAAACCGATATGCATTCTAATTTTTCCTTTTCAGAGTTGAAGCTTTGATACCGTGTTAATTTTTTAATTCCAAATCTGATTTTAATTCCTAGCAATGTTTATAACCTAGATTATTTCTGCAATTACTGAATGTAAATACACCAGAATTCTTAACTCGGAAAAATTTAGATAGTGGAAGCAAACAAAAGAAATCAATCACACAGAAAATTATCATCCAACTGATCTTCACTTTCTATTCTTAGAACAGTGAGGGCTCCCTTACCGGGCAAATGTCCTATAGAGCAAAAAGAAATCTACAACAAATTTCCAAAAATTATTGTGCACCTGTATGGCCTATACATCCCTCAGAAAAACCATGGATCGAACCCACAACCATCAGCCTTGCTCCTTGAATTTCTACAACCCTTTGTGCCCGTTGAAGCTCAACTTATGCACATTGTATGATTGGATCTGTGATTTGTGAGGTCGCAACTCCTCCAAATCAACCTCCTTGCACAAGTGGCACAATCCTGCAAAATCAAATATATGACCCGAGTTGGAGTAACTTGCTACAAAAATATCTCTTGCCAACTTTCCTCTCTTGGCCTTGAGTATCATACTGAGAAAATCACTCTCTCAAATTGTGTCTCCCTCCTCTCCTTAGGCTTACTTTCATAATTTATCATTCAACTAGATCCCTAACCCTAATCTCCAAAGTGATAGATGGCTATGATTAAATCCTAACCCACTTGAGATCAATGGTTGAGATTAAAACAAATTCACTAATGTAATTAAAATTACATTTCCTTAGTTTTATTAACTCAATAGCCAACATTAATTAATTAACATAATTAACATGTTTTTCCGAAGTTAGACTTTAGGCTAAATCATAAAAAAAACTTCCTCAATTAATTGAGCAAGTTTCCTAAGGAGACTTTGGACAACTCCTGCATGCTTGACACCTAAGTCACCAGGTTCGTGTTCGAGTTCGAGTTCGGCGACCATGAAATTCGAATAAAGTTCGGCAACTAAAATTTTGTCAATAAAGTTCGACATAAAGTTCGACATATAGAAATTCGAAAAAAAATGTGTTATAATCAATTTAAAGTCAAATTCAACTAAATTTTTGGCTTAGCAAGAGAACAGAGACTAGAAAAGTTGAGCATTTTCAAAAGGATTGTTGGCATAACAGTTTAGAATTTTCATATGACAGTGATGCAGTATCCAGATGATATCATAGTGGATATCTGGTTGACTAAGCACTGTATTTGTTTATGGTTTCTGTTTTTTTTTCAAGACAATTTAATAGCCTAGTGGATATCTCGTTGACTAAGCACTGTATTTGTTTCTTCTTTTCTGGATGACAAGCATAACTGCTGTTGACATGGTCATTGAGTCAGTGCTGTGTATAAATATTTGTCATAAAATTTAATACATATTGTTTCATCATTTTTGTTTTAAGACATGCGTATAGGACTAGTGATATGTCTGTGATCTTGAAATGGTCACAGACAAAACAGATAAGATGTTGTCATAGTCATCAACTCAGTGCTATCACTGCTATGTTTATCTCTCAGAACGTAGGCTAATGTTTTGCATTTTTTCCTTTTTAAGACACGGGTGAGTGATGTAAATGTCTATGATTTGGAAATCGCAGACAAAACAGATAAGATGTTGTAATAAACTCAGTGCTATGTTGATCTCTCCGAAGGTAGGCTAATGGTTTGCATTTTTTCCTAATTAAGACATGGGTGAGTGATGTAAATGTCTGTGATTTGGAAATGAATACTAATTCCGAGATTAATCTATGAACTAAATGTCTCAAGATTGCTGCTCTGTTGTAATTTGTATCAATGTGTTCTAGGGTTTGTCAAGTATCCGAAGGTGCTAATGGACCCAAAACACCTATCATCCTACAAATCTTTATCCTCCAAAACAGATGTCAATATTTCCAATATTCTTCCATTGAGATCAGGATATATTTTCCTCATTTTGTTTATCAATGGAGCTGGATATTCTTTGTTGTCTTTCTTTGACACAGCACTGTCTTAAGATCTTTTGACAAAATACATACCTGTTCTAGGATGGATCATGGAGCAGGTCAGATAATATGTTTCGCACAGACATCAACCCATACCTGTGTTAATGTTCGTGTACATGCATCTTGAAATTCAGTATTGAGCTCAGTACTGTGATGAAATTGTTTCTAATCATATATATAAACTTGCACTGATTTCTATTACTAATCCAACCTCCAACCTGCGTATGGAGCCATTCGATGAACCTATTGAGGTTGCTCAGTTGAATCCTAAACAATCGGAAAGCTTTGATGCTTCAACGGACTTAACAGTGTTGCTTAATTTTGGCTGTGAGAGTTGTAGTCATAGGCTCTATGTGACAGTCGTGACTACGTCTTACAAATTAAACATTATTTATTATGCGTCTTGCCCTCAGAGTCTCATACGAAGCATTGAAATGTAATTTCATGCATTGGTTTAAAAAAAAATAAAAAATTGTAAGCCTACAGGCTATAGGCTAGCCGCTACATCATACATGATACATGATACATCCACCCGGGCCTGAGTTGAACACTGACAGCCTACAGCCGTGACAAAGAAATTAGGCTCGGATCACTTACTTGGAAGTTGGGATTCGGAACAGGACTGCAGACAATGAAACCCTTCGGCGAAGTTGCGATTAGCGAACAATGAAACCCGCGCAATGAAACCGGGCAAAACGCACGTAAAAAACGAACTTCAACGAATTTTTTTCAGCCCTAAACGAATTTTTTCGAACTGCAAACGAACTTCAACGATTTTATTCGCCAAAAAATTCGAATTCGTCATTAAGTTCAAGTTCGCCATAAAATTCGGCGAACTCGAACGATTAAATTCGTTTTCCTTTCAAATTCGGCGAATTTCGAACTTCAATGATTTTGTTCGCCGAATCTGGTGACTTAGCTTGACACCTAAACAATGCAGAAATACCTGTCCGCAGCTACAAATAGCAACAGCTCCTCCATCAAGGATTGGGAAAACATTGACCACACTATTACATTTGAAGACAAGTCTAATATTATCATGAGTGACAACAAAGATAGCAACATGGAGGACAAGAGTCCCAAAACCTGCTTATTGATGATAGTATCCCTTGAATTAAACTAGCGATTTCTGACTATTGATGACAGCTCCATGTGTCTTGACATTTATGAGTCTTGGCAATTGTGCTAGTGCATCCCTATCAGCATTTATTTTGAAACTGTCAACAAATATGAAAAAAATATAAATAGTCTAACCCTCAAAGATCAAAAGCTCCATGTGTCTTGACATTTATGAGTCTTGGCAAATATGCTAGTGCATCCCTAGCAGCAATTATTTTGAGAACCATCAACAAATATGAAAAAATAACAAATTGTCTAACCCCCAAATATCAAAATAGTGTGAAAGAATAGCACAATGATGCAATGTATAAAATGAGGTGCAGATTGTTCTGCAAGTATAATAAAATCTATATGGTTGTAACTCTAATTATTTTAGTTGAATGATATAAAACGATGAAAAAAATAGTTTAAATATAATTAAGCAGGGAAAAATAGCATCCTATATGCAATTTAAATTTACTTCAATTTTCTTGGATCTGGTTTGTGAATGTAAATAAAACTAAACCCAGAGCAGGATCAGTACACTATTCCTCAAGTTTACAAATTTCTTAACAAATTAACAATACAAAATATTATTCGCTTTCTTAAGAAGCGTACCACAACCACTATTATTTGCACAAATCTTCGTATCACTTGAGTCAATTACAACATTTTGAAAGGACAAGAAATTAACAATAAAGAACCCATCCACAATATAATAATCTCAGTTGGCCGACACAGAACTTGCAACAAGTGACCAAGGCTTTCAACCACTTTACTATTTGTTTGACCTTCTGTTATTTTCCCATATTGAATTAGTACACACATTTAAGGGATTTCTACAATAAGCTAATGAATTATGAATCAAAATTTAAATCCACATATATGATCAAAAAATGTAATACATAAAAGAGAAAATTGGATTCACGGATTATCTTTACAACTAAATATTGCCAGTTGGAAATTACAATCTAGTCTATATTTATCAACCCACGAAATAAAGATCTCAGCACAGCTTCATAAACACCAATTTGCAATATTCCTGACCAGGGTGAATGATTTGGAGCATGATAAGAAATAACTGTATAATATTCAAGAAATTAATCAGTCAATCCCTTTCGAGAATGAGGGCACTTAAATCATGCAATACAAAATAATGTAGCTTATGAACAAACTAAGATCCCAAAAGCCCAAGTGCAACAGGTACTTACAAATCAAATGTCTCTTCATTCACTGAGATTAGGAATGATACTAAGATTTTTAATTCATAGATATCATCACCCCAATATTTCTCAGATTAACTACAGTGCCCAATACCTAGGTATGAAGATAATTCGCTGCCATCATCAATTCCAGAGTAATTTCAGGTTCAATATGAAATTCAGTTTCCTTGCCGCTGTAACAAATTCCAAAACAGACATTAAAAAACATAGTATATGACAAAAGCTGAAGAATTTCAAGCTAGGTAACAAAGAAAAATGAATATACAGGCTAGGATCATGTTTGGCAAGTTTAGAAGGCTGTATGCCAAATGCTTTATCCTATAAGATCAAACTAAGCTAATGAAGTGCAAATATTATTATTGTGTTCCTAACCAGATAACAGTTCAAAAAGCACAATCGGAATCCATTATGGTAACTGAAAGTTGCTCCTGAAACAGCTGGAAATTTCAAGTTTCTGTTGAATTACCAAGCTATTATACCATTACAGTTTCCAAACGAGAAACAAATATACTCGGAATAAAACCCAAGCATTTAGTTGTTATGAACTATCTCAAGTCTCAAAATAAAATTTAAATTTCTTAATAACCTGGAGACCATTTAAAAACAAAGAACGCCACTGAAATATTTGTGCAGTCCTCAAAATATTACCTTTAGTAATACAAATTACTGTAAATTCCATACAATAATATATAAGAGCATTCCTACTAAAGGCCTAACAGCCTCCAATGGCAATATGAATGCTACACTTGGCAATGGGTTCTGTCTCTCATGGTCTATCTGAAATAAACTACCCTCAAAAACATATTCCATTATAATGCTTAATGATCTATTAACCATTTCATTTTCATTTTCTTTTCTATGTGGGATAAAAGATATTAAACTTTACTTTTATATTTTTAATACCCTAATAGCCCTGAGTTCACTTACTCTGAGGCTACCATACAGCCATTATTTCCTCCCTAATTCCAGACTAGCCTTTCTAACTCCAAACTAGGCTCTTCTAATTCATTTTTCTTATTCTAGGCCATGCATGTTGGTATTTCTTCTCAACTACAAACATCAGCGTAGTCTTTAGACATCCCAACAATACCCTCTCCTTGAATTCTGTTTGCCCAATGCAACTGAAGTTCTAGATTACGTGTTTATAGGTTTTTCATGTAGCATTCTCAGAGGAAAAAACCTTCCATCCAATGGAAAATCAGGAATACAAGCAACACTTAATTTCACTTCGTCTTGCTAAGGCCAGCATGAAATCTGGACCCAGTAACATAGCACTAATTATCCACAAGAGGAAGGGTATTTAAAATTTAAACACTTTGTCCTTCTATCTTTTTTTATTATGGTATATAAAATGTAATATGCACTCACGTTCATAGTTGTAGCTCCGTGGTATATATACAACCTGTCCCACTCATGCCAGTTTTTATAAGGCTCACAGAGTCTAGGCCTAGGTTTCTCTGCCCCTTTTCCTTTGACAGATTTCTGCTTATAAGATTGCAATCTCAATAAAACCCAATCCCCTACCTCAAATCCCCACTCCTTCAGTGTTATTCCTACACATATTTCATCTTATCTTTGACCAGCTTGAGGTTTCCCTTTACTGGATTCAAGATCTAGTCAATCTCATCAAGGAAATCATACTGCTGGCACCTGGGTGTCTTCAACAGTTCACTTGATCAACAAGGGAGTGTCATAGCTGTAAATGGCTTTAAATGGTGAAAATCTAAATAGTGTGTTATGTTGTATTGTACCAATTTTCTGCCAAATGCAGTCATCTTGGCTATGAAGCTTGTCAGTCTGCAACATAGTTTCTCAAGTAACCCTCTAGACATTTGTGAACAATCTTAATTTGTCTATTAATTTGAGAGTTGATAACTAACACTGAAATGTTATGGTGGTACCAACAAGTTAAGATAGCCACTTCCATAAGTGTTGATAGATTTAGTCAGTCAATCAACCATGATATAGTGTTTTTCCCTCCCGTTTGGGGAAAACCTATGACGAATTCCATGTTAATGGATTCTTGTCTTTTTTGAGAACTGGCAAGGGCTGAAACAATCTAGGACTTTTCAATCTCTGTTTTATTCAATCTAATAAATCTTGCATGAAGCTACAAACATTTTTACATCTATTTTTAAACCCTTCCAAAAGGAATTACTCATTATTTTGTAATGTATCTTATAGAAGCTAGCGTGACAAACAATAATCAAGGAACGGCATTCCACTAAGATCTTTTTGAACTAAAAATAAGATCAGGGTACTTGTGTTTTTTGGATAAAATTAAACCACCTGAGTATGTATACACATTCTCTTCTTCCTCCATGATTTCCAGGTACTATAGCAAAGCAATAACCCTCTCATCTTTGGCATACTCAACTATATCTTTTCTTTGCATCTTGGTTTAACTGCAGATATTACGTGTGTCCCTCTCATCTTTGGCATATTCATCTATATCTTTTCTTTCCATCTTGGTTTAACTGCAGATAATTCTTGTTTTTGACCTGTGAAATACACATCCCCAGGGAAACCCACTGGGCACTTCCGTTCATTCCAAGGACAGTACCCATGGTAAACTGGATTCTTCATGGTTCAAAGGCAATATAGCAATATGCTAATCAAGAGCTTAACATGTCACTTGCAGGAATTGATCCTGGGTGGGGAGGATACACTGATTTCACTTAACTGCAGGAGCTAGAACCAATTGACTTAATCACACATAATACTTATCTCTTAGGTAGCCAGGATAAAGAACCTTCAACAACATTATTTATGGCCTTATTATATTGAATTTTAAAGTCCAAACCTTGTAACTTGGTTATCCACTTTGTTTGTTGCTGGCTCAAGTTCTTCTGAATAAAAAGCAATTCAAGCTTTGGTTGTTTGTTTAGAAAATAGAGAGTTGCTCCAAGAAACCATTATTCATTCTTGTAGTACATGTATAAGGGCCAATATTTCCGTTATAGATGCATAACAATTTGTTATTAGTTAGCTCTCTGTTTTCAAAAGAGGTTGACCACTTCTTTTGCAAGAGTACAGCCCCTATGTCAGTACTTGGTGCATCATGTTCCCTAAGGAAGTGCTGCGAGAAATCTGGAACAGCAAGTACATAGCAATCATTCCTTTCTTCATAAGTTGGAATGTTGCGTTAGGCCTATGCTACATTATCCATTTGAATTTGTCCTTTGTAAGATTAGTGAGGGCTGTCACGAGGCCTCCAAATCTCTCAAAAAAAAATTCTTACAAAGCTGGAGGAGTTCTCATACAATTCAAATCTGGTGTAAATGCTCCTACATATTCTTGCCCAAAATAAGAATATTTTTAAATAAAGCCATAATATATTTCCTCAAATATGGCCTAAAAATCAATTCATATACATTGAAAAGCCACCGAGAATTTGGTTAGTCCAAGATGAATCGCCTAGAACTTGTGGTATGGCATTTATTAATCCAAAAGGCAATCTTGAATTGGTCCCCCATCCTCACTATCTATTGATGTGTGAATCCTAAAATCAATATTCATAAATACAGTTGCCAATGTTTTTCAGCAAGTAGATCATTTCTACATGAAATGGGATGTATATTTTCAACAGTCCTCGTGTTCAATTACTAATAGTTAAAGGAACTATAATTTTTCATTGTTAGCACCACTATAGATGCAAACTAGTCTTGCTTGACAATATATGACCCCAAGTTGCACAAAACGCCAAAACGTCTAGAAGTTTCCAAAATAGGGACGGCCCGAAACACGATCCCCGGAAAATGGAAACGCAGCCGAAACATCATATATATATATATATATATATATATAAATAGTCAATATTAAATAAATTATATATATTAAATAGTCAATATTAAATAAATTATCACATTATTTTGCAAGAAAAGAAAGAATGAGACATATAAATGACATTTTAGAAGGAAATCCAAATTTATATTAATTCCAACAAATGATTACATGATGCAAATATCCAAAATTAGCCTTTATAGATGAGGCTTTACATCCAAGACTCCAAAATGAGCCTTTATATGTGAGGCTATATGTGCTAAAACTGAAATAAAACATGAAAAGACAATTATGGTTACATTAACATATCATTACTAATAAAACTCCTCATCATCATCAGCAAAGATAGAACAAGATGCTTGTTCAGCAGAAGAGGCAACTCTACTAGTACTTCCAGTTGCACTTGCATCACCACTGACACAAATATCAAGAGCAGAAAGAGAGAGCTCTAAATCTGGACATTTTGCATCCACATCCCAATCTTTATGAGGTCCACTTGTATATTCTTCACCCCCATGAGACACAAGGCATAGGTTTGAATGCACATATACAAGGTCCTTTGCCTTTTGTGATCCCAGCCTATTGCGCTTCACACTATGAATGAAACTATAGGTGCTCCAATTATGTTCTGCTGATGAAGAGCTTGCCGCTTGTGATAGAATATGAGTGGCAAGACTTTGCAAATGAACACCACTTGCCCTGTGACAAGTCCACCACTTAACTGGGTCCATGGTCCTCCTCTCATCCAAAGCTGATATGTCTGCAAAATCCTCTAATCCAGCAGCAAAACAGGGAAATTCTTGCCTTAAATCAGTTTGTAAAGAAGCTAGAAACATCCCTTAAAGGCTTTCTTCACTCCATTGGCCACCTCCATGTCCTTATGTGGAGCCTTCCTCTTCCCATTACTTTCAGCAATGAATTCTTCATCATAAAATTTTGGATTCAGAGCATGTGCCAAGTGTGCAATGGAATGTTGAAGTTATTCCACCTGGTAACAATAATACCTCACTTGTTCAGCAAAATCAAAATCCACAAAAAGAAGAGTGGGAGCCTCCTGTGTAATAATTTCCACAGTTTTTTCAACCATGGTATCCATGCCATCATAAACCTCTCTTAGGAAAGGTTTCTCTGTGTTTGCATCTCGGAGAAGATCAAATGCAAGTGATGTGAACTTGAGCAAGAAATCAATCTTGCTCCACCAATCTTCATCAACCAACACCCTCCTCACCATACTTCCCTTCTTTGAATCTGCCTGTCTCCACTCAAGCCCAAGTTGGACCCACCACCATACTCATTAATGCATTTTTAACTTCAACAAGGCGACGCAACATGATGAAGTTTGAGGCATACCTTGTCTCAACAACTTTCAACAACTCCAATTTGGAGTATTCTCGATATATTGCTTGAGATTGGTGGTGGTTGGTGATGAATTTTATAATCTCCCTAGCTTGCCTTGTGACCTCCTTAATCCATTTTGTTTTTGCCTCAATCTCTTCTAAAATCATATTCAAATTGTGGACAATGCAAAGAGCGTTGAAGCCAGTGTTGCGGGGGAGCGCCCCCCCCCCCCCCCTCCACCCCCTGATCTCGCTCCCAATCCGCGCTCCCAGCAGGAGCGGGTTGGGAGCGCACTCCCGAAATCGCTCCTGAACAGGAGCGATTTTGGGAGCGCGCTCCCGGTAAAAAAATTTGCACTCCCTACCAATTTCGGGAGCGGCTTAGGGAGTGTCGCTCCTGTCGCTCCGGGAGCGAATTTTATAACCCGGGAGCAGTCAGGGAGCGAACACTCCCAACCGCTCCCGGGTTATAAAATTCGCTCCCGGAGCGACGCGAATAGCGGGCGGGAGCGAATTCAGAGGGAGATTGAGAGTGTGAAAGAGCAAGGAGCAAGGAGAGAGTGAGACTCGGAGAGAGCAAGGTGCCAAGGAGAGAGCAAGGAGCAAGAAGAGAGTGAGGAAGGAGTAAGGAGCAAGGGGAGATTGGACGCATTTGAGGTAGGTTCGCCGCTCTACAATGTTGAATAGAATGTTTAGCATTTTTTTTAATGTTTATTAAATTATTCCTAATTTCTAAATAAATAAATAAATTTTTCTCTATTTCGGTTTCCCATTCCATTTTATTAAATTTTGCAGATTCAAAACTACAAATTTCAAACATCATGGTTATATTTCTTGGCATTTTCTTCTTCTTGGTTCCTTTTTTGGTTATTATGGTGCTAGAGAGTAGAAAAAGGAGGGTTGAAAATGAAGAAGGGGATGAAGAAGGGGGACAAAGTGGATTTGATGAAAACCTCGGTGAGGAGGAGCTGGAGGAGAGTGAACATGATTCAGCTCAAAAAACTAAACAAGACCAAACCCCATTGTGGAAATATGTTAACAGGCCTGAAGCAGGGAAAGGGGGTGGAACCACTAAATTTCATTGCCCCCATTGCAACAATAATTACACAGGTTCATACACCCGTGCCAGAAAACACCTCTGCGGGAAAATGCCATGGGATGGAGATAAACAAATAGGAATCAAAACTTGTACAGGTGTGTCAGCAGCAGATAGAGCCAAATACATTAGGGAAGACGAGGAAGCCCAATACAAATCTAAAAAATCAAAGGGTTTCTTTGAACCAAGCTCACAGACACAATCACATGCACAAAGAACTCCTTTAGCATCCTCCCAAGGCAATGTATATGGAGGCACAAGGTCACCAGGTTTAAGGCGTAAAACCATATCAGATTTCCTTGATGAAGGGTGTAGGAATGATATGGATTCAAAAGTTTACAAGTTTCTCTATGCATGTGGGATACCATTCAATGTTCTTCGCTCACCTTATTGGCACGAAATGGTTTCTGCCATAAATGATCCCCCTAAAGGATACAAGAGCCCTGGGTATGACAAGGCAAGAACCATTGGACTTGATCATGAAAAAGCAAAAATATCACATTCTTTGAATAGAAGGACAAGCTCTTGGACTGAATATGGGGTGTCCATTGTATCTGATGGATCGACAAATGTAAAAGGCAAGCCATTGATAAGTGTTCTTGTTGTGTCTGTTAGTGGTGCCATCTTTCTTTCAGCATATGATTACTCAGACAAGTTCAAGACCGGCATCAACATTGCAGAAGTATTACTTGAAATAATTGACCGTATTGGGCCATAAAATGTCATCCAAGTCATCACTGATAATGCTCCTAATTGTAAGGCAGTGGGAGCAATTATTGAGGATAAATACCCCAACATATTTTGTTCTGGGTATTTGGTTCACACATTGAGCCTTTTGATGCATGATATTGTTAAGAACAAAAACGAACATTACAAATGGATTGATGATTTGTACAAGAAAGGCAAACAAATGATATAATTTATTACAAATCATAGCAATACCCATGGCCTTTTCCGCAGTCACTCAAGATTGGAGTTGTTGAAGATTGCGAGGACTAGATTTGGTAGCTATTACCTCACCTTCAGGCGCCTTTTGAAGGTAAGAGAGTCATTGGCTAGCATGGTATCAAGTCCACAATGGAATTTATTAAAGGAAAGGGCTACAAATGAAGTTGACATGCAAGGTATTGAAATGGTGGAGGAGGTCGCTCTTGATGGTATGTTTTGGGCACGTGTGAAGCAAGTATTGGATTTCACCAAGCCCATTTATCACATGATTCGGTTTGCAGATACAGATAAACCAGTGATTGGCAAGGTGTATGAGCAGATGGATACCATGTTGGGGGTCGGGGCAAATAAAAGATATTGTTCATAACAATGATCCCAACTTGTACAAATTGATTCATGATTGTGTGTGTGTACGGTGGGATAAACTTAATCTTCCATTACATTGCTTGGCGTATATCCATACACCAAAATACTACTCTACATCTTGGTTGGACAACCTGCACCAGGGGTGGGGTTAGGACAAACCCCATATAGATGAAGAGGTATCTAAAGGATATTTGGAAGCGTTAGAAAAGTTGATACCTGACAGGGAGGAATGTGCTAGTGTGTGCCTTGAAGACAGAGACAGATTTGATGCTCTCCCATGGTGGGAATCATATGGCGACCATGGACTTTTGCCAAAATTGGCAAAAAAAAGTTCTCTCACAGGTTGTAAATACTTCTTCTGCAAAGAGGTGTTGGAGCACCTATAGCTTCATACATAATGTGAAAAGAAATAGACTCAATGAAAACTGGGCAGAAAGCTTGGTTTATGTGCACTACAACTTGAGGTTGTTGAGTCATTACTGTGATCGGGCTTATGAGGATCCAACATATAAAATTTGGGACAACCACCCAGAGGATGACAATTTGAAGGATGGCACTATACATCTTGAAGAACTAGAAGAGGAACTTATAAGGGAGGAAGATGAAGCAGCAACCATGCCACCTCCACCATCCAGTAGCAGTGCTCGAGTTCTGAGTCTTGTTCCTTTGTTGTCGCCACCTCCATCTACACCCTCACGTGGAGGGCATGTGCCTTCTAGTTCTGGTCGTCGGTATGTGCAAGAGACTCCTAGAAGACCACCATGCCCTGCTCATACATTAGACTCTCGTGGCAAGGGCCACATGCAGTAGTAGATAATAGATTTACAGTTTACTTGTCTTTTCTAGTTTCTATTAGTTTTCATAACTGTTGAGTCTTGACTCTTGACTCTTTCATATCATAATGATATTTTTTGTAAACAATATATGACTGTGACAATGAAAGTTTGAAGTTTGAAGTTAGCAATTATAACTCATTGGTAATGATTTTGAATTATGAATATGATGCTTTGTGAAAGTTGTTTCATTTCATTTCATAATTCATTTTATAACATTTCATTTCATGTTAACAGTTAGATATTATTTCTTGTAATGGTTAAACTTAGCTTACAAGTACAACTTTGGTGATCAATGATGATAAATGTTATATATTGAATTTTCAATTTTGAAAGCTTGAAGTTGAAACTTTAAGATTGATGAATCATGATTCACGAGACTCAATATGTTGTAATATGTATGTTACTAACTTGTGGACATGGTTGATGAAGATTATAATTTCTAGATGATTGATGTTATATGGTTCAATGATCAATCTATGTTTTTTTATGTTTTTTATATCTAATTCATCATTCTACATGTTTTTGTTGACATATATGTATCAAAATATAAAAAAATATAAAATATATATAAAATATATATATATATATATATCGCTCCAGGATTCGCTCCCAAACCGGGAGCTTTTGAAAATGTCGCTCCCGCTCCCAAGTAACATTGGTTGAAGCTATTCCACCTAGTAACAATAATAGACCTCACTTGTTCAGCAAACTCAAAATCCACAAAAAGAAGAGTGGGAGCCTACTGTGTAATAATTTCCACAGTTTTTTCAGCCATGGTATCCATGCCATCGTAAACCTCTCCTAGGAAAGGTTTCTGTGTCTGCACCTCAGAGAAGATCAAATGCAGGTGATGTGAACTTGAGCAAGAAATCAATCTTGGTCCACCAATCTTCATCAACCAACACCCTCCTCGCCATATTTCCTTCTCTGAATCTGTTTGTCTCCACTCAAGCCCAAGTCGGACCCACCACCATACTCATTAATGTATTTTTAACTTCAACAAGGTGACACAACATGATGAAGTTTGAGGCATACCTTATCTCGGCAACTTTCAACAACTTCAATTTGGAGTATTCTCGATATATCGCTTGAGATTGGTGGTGGTTGGTGATGAATTTTGTAATCTCCCTAGCTTGCCCTGTGACCTCCTTAATCCTTTTTTTTTGCCTCAATCTCTTCTAAAATCATATTCAAATTAAGGGCAATGCAAGGAGTCCAAAATATGTGATTGTATCTCCTCTCAACAATCAAGTCTGCAGCTTTGCAAACAGGTTCATTATCTGTGATAATTTGCACCACATTTTATGGCCCTACTTATTCAATAGCGGAAATTAAAATATAAGCAATGAACTTACTATCCTTTATCTCACCCGAACAATCTTCTGCTTTGATGAACATGACTCCTTTTGATGATGATGCAATGACATTAATCAAAGGTCTGTGTCTTGTATCAGTCCAACCATCTAAGATAATGGAAAGCCCTATATTACCCCATGAGTTACGAATTGGTTTCAAAACATCATCAAGAAGTTGCCCCTCTTTCTTCAGCAAAATTGTTCTGACTTTTCCATAGTTTGGGCCCTACTGTGAGGAGCTTTGCTAATCGCTCTCACCAGATCTTGCCAATATGGGGATCGAACCACATTAAAGGGGATGTCACAATAAAAGATGGCCCTTCCCACTCTTGAGTCAACTTCTTCTCTCCCTTGACTATCAAGCATTTTGAACAATCTGTTGCCTTGAATTGGAGTTGATGGCTTTGCTAACTCTAAACTTCTAGTGGCCTCCTCTTTTTTGCTTCCTGAACAATCATTGACTCAATGCTATCAGACATGCGAGGATTGGTAGTGCCCATGTCCATCTTGCTTCTTTGATCCTTCAACCTTTGAGCATCATCGCTCTCTTTCTTGAATTTAACCCTCACCTCTGCATTTTTGGTATGTGCACACACATCAATACAATTTATTTCTTCATGCAAAATGTGAGCCTTCACTCTTGTGTAAGAGCGCTTGAAGGTCTTTTCATTTTTGCATAAATTACACTTCCATTCCCATGTACCAAAGGAACCCATCTGCTTCACTTTGGTAACATACTTCCATATAGGATAATAATCTCGTTGCTTGGTTTCTTGAGTGGACTTAGGGGCACTTGAAGCACAACTTTGAGAAGCCATGAATGCTTCAAAATTACAATAATACAAAACGAAAAGCTCACCCAATTTAGGGGCACTTGAAACACAACTTTGAGAAGCCATGAATGCTGCAAATTGGGAAATGAAAAATTCACCCAACTAGTTGTTGTCCACACTCTTCCTCTCGCTGCTCATACCCTTCCTCTTGTTGCCCGCGCTCCAAAACACAAATAAACTCCTTGTTGTCGCTATATAAACTCTTCTTGCAAAACAGTGTGTCATAAATGACTGAATGAAGTGTCTTTTTAAAGAAAAGAAGAGGCTCATAGTGTTTCTAGAGAATTCTATTTTTTTCATCTTCTAAAGAATTCCATTTGTAATTTTTTTTATTAAATTTAGCTAACAACCACATAAAAATTGGTTTATTAGTGTTTGGTTGTTAGATGGGGCCCACACTCTTTTTCCACCACTTGAGCTGGCCAAAAAAGGCCAAAAAATTTATTTTTTGTTTTTCGATCGCCGAAACTCGACCTGTAGTGGTCGAAACACCGTCAGTCGTACAGTACAGCGTTTCGAAATCGTGAAACGTCGTATAGTACAGCCAGCGGCGTTTTGGCCCTGTTTCAAGGTCATTTCAACATTTCAGGTCATCCTCGATACACCTATGCCGCCATTTTTGGCATTTTCTGCAACATAGATATGACCCCATATGTAGAATTTCCTTGAAATTATGCCACTGCTATGATGCAATCCTGAAAACAAGTTCGTTGCACCAAGACACAAAATTTCTCTACGTAATATGCAGCGGAATAGGAACATAAATAAAAACACATTCACACACAATAACATAGTAAATTTTCTAGGGAACCCAATTGGGAAAACCCTCTGCTAGCGGTAGAATTTTATTGACAGAATTGAGCAATATAGAATTTGTTACAAAGCAATCTATTTCACTAGAGAACAAACCTATTCTCACTACTAACACCTAGCGGAAACCTACTTGCAATAAACCCCGACCCAACTCCTAAATCCTTGCGTTGTCTGGCTACTATTTCCTAGTGTTAGGCAGCCCCTATTATTTAGGAATTTCCTCCTAAATATCAGCACACTTCTGCAAGGAATTATGTTTGTCAAAAGCTACATAAAGGCCTCACTTTACACACTCTTCCTAGCAACCAACTCCCACACAAACTCATGCTCATAAAAATTATGATACAATTGTGCCTTTCGACCTCCTTATAAGCAATTCGACTCAGCTAAATATAGCAAGTTTATTTTGGGAACTCAAACTTGTGATTGATTAGTTGATTGAGTCTCACTGACTCTTGTAACTCATCCGAGTCTCAATTTAGAACTTGAGACTCTCACTCGTCCTTCTCCAAATTTAGCTCGCACTTGGAGACAAACATAATTGAGTCTCCAAATTCAGCATACAAGTTAATTGCTTCATGACTCATCCTAGTTTCTAGGAACTCATGCATGCTAAGAAAGACTTGAGTGAGGTCTATCTTGACTAAGGCACCAGTTAAAAAGTCCTTTACTCACTACTTTCAACACTCCCTCTTAGCGAGGAAGGGATTTGTACAACTCCCAACTTATCTCTGAAATGAACAAAACTACTTCTTGCCAATGTCTTGGTCAAGATATTTGTTGTCTGCTCCTCTATTGGAATGTAAAGTAGCTTCACTATCCCTTTCTGTACACAATCTCTGAGATGATGATATATGATCTTGATATGCTTTGAGCGATCAGGAAACACTAAATTCTCAGAGAGCTTGATGCAACTCTAATTATCACAATAGGGTCCATCCTATGTCTAAAAAGTCCCACAAGCAACTTCCTCATCCAAATAGCCTCGCATGCTACCAAACTAGCAATCATGTACTCAGCCTCTGTTGGCCTGAGTGCAATTGATCTCTACTTCCTGTTGAATCATGAAACAACGGCTAACTCAATGTTGAAGACGCCACCTGAAGTACTCTTCCCATCTGTGGAGCAACCTACCGAATCTGCATATGTGAAGCCCTCAAGCCTCACTCCATCAACCTGTCTATACCACAATCCATAATTCGTTGTGTTGTTGAGATACCTCAAAACATGCTTCGCAGTAACCCAATGAAATCTGGTCAGTCAACTGACTCAACTAGTTGACTGCAAAACAAATATCAGGTCGTGTGTTGACCAAGTACATTAATGACCCGATGAACTGCTTGTATAATGTAGCATCTACTCGCTTTGCTCTACTAGCATCCACCTTCCACCAGTTTGTGAGAAGAGGCATGGCAATGGGCCTGCAATCTTGCATATGAAATCCCTTTTTCACATGTGCCAAGGAGAAATGCCTAGGAGACACCACCTTGGTACCGTTTTCAACACTCCCTCTTACCGAGGAAGATGTTTCTCACCACTCCCATCTTGTCTCTGAAGAATACATGCTTGCCCCTTGGCAATGACTTGGTGAGAATACCTGCTACTTGTTCATCAGTGGATATATACTCAATTTTCATAGCTCCCCTCTGAACCCAGTCTCTAATGAAGCGGTATTTGATCTCAACATGCTTTGACCAGTGATGAAATATTGGATTCTTATAGAGTTTAATACGACTATGATTATCACAATATATCGTAGTTCGTCTCGGCCTCTAACCAAATAAACCAAATAGCATCTTGCAAAGCCAAAGTGCCTCGCAACTTGCCTTACTAGCTGCCGTATACTCTGCCTCTGCACTACTCAATGTCGTTGACCTTTGTTTCATATTGAACCATGACACAACTGTTGAGCCCAATGAGAAACAAAACCCGGAAGTACTCTTCCTATCACTAGCATTGCTAGCCCAATCTGAGTCTGCGCAACCAATCAATCAGAGTCCATCACACCTGACATAGTCCATACCATAATCCATTGTGCCCTGTAGGTACCTCCATACATGTCTCGCAACCACCCAATGCACTCTCCTGAGCTCCATCATAGATTGACCCAATGTATTGATTTTGAAACAGATATCCAATCTAATGTTGACCATATACATCAAAGAACCGATCAACTAATGATAGAAGGTGGGGTTAACCAACTCAGAATCCGAAGCATGCAACTTCTTCCAATTGGTGATCATAGGAGTAGCCATAAACCTGCAACCCTCCATAGGAAATCTCCTCAAAATATCGCCTACATACCAACCCTGGCCAATGAAGATATGCCCATCCTCCTACCAAACCTCAACCCCAAAAAGTAATACATCAGTCCCATATCGGTCATGTCAAACTCTGAAGCAAGATCTCTCTTGCAATGATGGATGAGTCTGCCCTCTCCTGTAATAAACAATTCATCCACATACAAAACCAAAATGAGTATATCGTCACTAACCATAATGAAATAGAGGGTCGGATCTACATCACTCATATGGAAATCCATCCACTGCGAGTAGGCATTTATCCTCTCGTAGTACGTACAATGCCCTCAGCGCCTGCTTTAATCCATACAAGGCTTTCTTAAGCCTACACACATGAGACTCCCTCCCATGCACCTCAAAGCCCCATGGTTTCTCAATGCACCCCCTCCTGTATAACACAGTTGAGAAAGTCGACCTTCACATCCATCTAGTGAATCCTCCAACCCATCTCAACTACTATAGATATGACTACTCTAATGGAAGTGTAACGAGCAACTAGAGCGAAGGTCTCCTCATAGTCAACTCCCTCTACCTGTGAGAACCCCCACGCCACAAAACGAGCTTTGAACTTCTCCACACTGCCATCCACAACTTGTTTGAACTTATAGAGCCACATAGAAGTCACCACTAGCTTCCCTCAAATCTCGGCACTACTTTCCAGACATCATTCTTCATGATGAAGGCATACTCCTCCACCATGGCATCCCTCCAAATCTGTTGACTAGCAACTTCTTCATAATTAGTTGGCTATGTCTCCACCAGTGCTTTAAGATTCAGCCGGCTCGGAACCGATTCGGCTGAGTTGGTCCGAGTCAAGGCCTCACTGGGTCGACTCGGCTAGTGAACCGGTTCGTCCAGCCGGGTTTTTACCAAGCTGGCTCGGCCAAGTCCGAGCCTACTCGGCTAGGTTGGATGACAGCGGCCCATGAATTAAAAAACAACGATTTTTTTTTGGCTTTTGGAGGACTCCAAGTTTTCACGATGATACTTTAATGGTTTTTTGTCCCTAAATAAGTTTATCTCGCTTGATCTTGAGAGGTTTGTTTAGGTGGTATCACATATGTAGTAGATATTCCTTAAGGGATAGCTTCATTCTTCTTCAAAATCTTCCAATAGGTTCTTTGCCCCTTTCTTAAAGCAAACCTAACTTTGTGGCTCCAACCTTGGCCCTCCAAAGATCAACATCCAGCCTTGAGTTGATTCCACGTGATGCTACACCCCTTAATGAGCCTCCAAATGCTAAAACACTAAACTTAAAAGCTTGGACATTGGACTATTTGATGATATGCCCAAATGGATTGAAGATGCCCCCTGGCTGGCCTTGACCCTATTTTGGTGGATGGTGCCTTCTTCCAAAGCACAAATGAGGATGGTTATCATTGAGATGACTTAGGAGGGCTAGCACATCCGTCTTTGATGCCAATGCTTACCCTTAGGGGTGCCATGTCACTCACATGCTTGAAAAGGGTGACATAAGGTCTCTCTTAGATGACATCATGGTGGAGGATGCACATTTTGAAGATGCACACATGCACTTTGGGACTTTCTTGGAGTGAGGAACACTCTTGGACCCTTGTATTAGTTCCTTGATGACTTACAATCTATTTTGGAGGATAACGCCATTTCTAGCCTCCTTGGTTATGTGTTTTTGTTTTGATCTCTATATCATCATCATGTATGTATTGGACAGTGCACTGGGTGCCATTTTGATATAATGGATATATTCATGAGCCTATTTTGATCATATATTGTCTTCTATCTATATTCTAATGTTGTGTTTGGAAACATGAATGAAAATCTTTAAAATTATGTCTTTTTATAAATAAATAAATATTTAATGTATTTTTTACAACGCCAGAGTCATTGAAATCGAGCCGACCGAGTCGATACCGAGTCGGAGTCGGAGTCGGAGTTTTAAAACATTGGTCTCCACAACATCTGCCACAAAGCCACCCAACCTCTTTGGTGGTCCTCTCTCCCTGACAAACCACTTGGGTTTCCCAACAACCTCTTGAGCCTCCTTCAAGGTCTCCGAAAGCCATCTTGGCTTTCTCTTCCCTGTAGTAGCCTCCTCTGTTTGAATGGGAAAATCCTCAACTGGGCTCTCCTCCTAACGAGGAAGGCTCTGTTATGATCAATGGAGATCCTAGAATCTAAGATCCTGCACCTGACGACCCTGCACCAGATGATCCTGCACTCTGTGAACCTATCACCCCTGAAGAAGGTGAACCTCCTAATCTTGGTGTACCACCTAATGCTCCTAAAACCTATACTGTGACCCCCTACTAAGGAGCCTACTGCTCAACCTGATCAACCTCCTGAGACCTCAGGGCCCTCTCCTCCTCAAATCTCACATCCCGCCTTTGGACAACTTTCCTCTATGCAGGAATATATATACAATAGGCCCTGATGGTCTCACTGTAACCCACAAAATACCCTTCTCTGCAGTGGGTTCCAACTTCGTACTCTTCTCCTTAGGGACGTGTGAATATGTAAGGCACCCAAAGATCCTAATGTTCCCAACCTCCGGCTTCTTGCTAATAAACACCTCTTCATGAGTCTTGCTCCCCAAGACTCTATGTGGGCTCCTATTCTACAAGTACACTGCAGTGTTACATGCCTCAGCCCACAAGAAGAACGGCAATCTTTGGTCATGCAACATGGTTCTAGCTACAACCGCTATGGCCCTATTCTTCCTCTCTGCCACCCCATTCTGCTTGGGGTTACAAGGCACTATGTACTCCCTCTTGATGTCCGCACTCCTACAAAACTCCTGCATCTTCGTAGAGGTATACTTGCCCCCATAATCTGATCTCAACACCTTGATCTTCTTCCCTGTCTTGTTCTCCACAAAAGCCTTAAACTCTTGGAACCTCTTGAAGACTTCATCCTTGGTCTTTAGAAAAAAAAAATCCAGGTCTTCTTGGAGTAGTCATCAATGAAGGCCACATAGTACTCACATCCATTCAATGAGACATGAGACATAGGACTACAAACATCAAAGTGTACCAAGTCAAACATACCAGCGGATTTGTAGTCACTGCTCGGGAAAGGTGTCTTCGTGTACTTTCTCAAAGCACACCCCTTGCATAAATCATGATGCTCAGTGTTGACCTCAGGTAAACTTATAACCATCTCCCTCTACATCCTGAAAGCTCCATGGTGCAAGTGGGTCATCCTCTTGTGCCATAACTCACACAACTAACTACTATTGGTTTGTGCTACCAAGGCTCTAATAGGCTGAAACATAAACCTGCATAGCCTCCCACTATGGACTCCAATAAGTCTAGCATGCTCAACACTAGATCCCCTGGGATATATCAACACTTGTCCTCTCCAAAACAACACCTCATACCCCCTGTCCTCCAAGCTGGAGACTGATATCAAGTTCTTCTTCAGCCCTAGAACATAAAGAACATCTATCACTTTCAGAGGAGGTAATGACTCCCTCTAAAATGATATTGTCCCCACTCCTGCTGCTCTGACGTTGGATTTATCTCCAAGCACAACTCCAAGTCAATGTGCTCATCTGGGAGACTCATGACGTGCTCTCTCACTCTAATCATATGGCAGGATGCTCCACTGTCAACAAACCATGCACAGGAAGATGTAACATGAGTGGCTAAACTCACCACCACAGCAAACTCATCCACCTCTGCTGATAAGGCAAACTCAGTGTCAAATATGGAAGTGAACTCATCCACCTCTGCTGAAGCTGCACCTCCCTGCTTCTTGTTCTTCTTGTTGGGACATTGAATAGCATAGTGACCCATCTTCCCACAAGCAAAGCATTTTACTTTGCTCATGTCCTTCTCCTTCGCCTTCTGCTTCCCCTTCTCTTTCTTTGATCCACTAGAACACCCCTTCTTAGCCTTCTTCTTGCCCTTCGCTGCAAGGGCGACATTCTCCTCCTTACCTCCCCCACCGCTCTGACTGCCCACCTTAGCAATCCCCCTTATCTCCTCCTGGATGAAATCATCCCACATCCTCCTCCAATTTGGAAAGTGCTCTCTGGCCACAATGCCATGTATGAATCCATCCCATTTCTGGGTGTATCTACAGGCACACATTCATATGCAGCTACAGGCACACATTCATAGGCAGAGCTGTGGCACACAAATCAAGGAGGCACATACAATACAGCATCCAAAAAATCGAGAATTCAGCGTGATTTTCGAGGGGTTGAAGTGCTGACAGAGGCACAAAATTTGAGGAGAAATTTCAGGTCTGACGGCACAAAATTTGAGGTAGAAGTGCAGGCCTGACAGCACATTTTTCAGAGCAGAAAAGGGCACAGCCTGTGGCATGAATTTCAGGGGTTGAACAATCAGCCTGTGGCCCAATTTTCAGGGCAGAGAAAAGCTGACTGTCGCATGATTTTCAAGGCTGGAAAGTCTTAACTGTGGCACAATTTCCAAGACAGTAGTGTTGGACAGTGGCACATGTTTCTAGACAGCAACACAACTTTCTAGAAGCTGACCCGAAAAGCAAGGAGGGAGATAAGTACCTCTTTGTGTAAAAGTAGTGGTAGCTTCTAGTGTTTTAATTGCAATTTATATTCTTTGTTAAATCTCAACAAAGAACATGGGGTTTGGGCATTAAACTTGATGTGTTAAACAAATTGAAACCAGGTGGGGCTACAGGACATAAAATTTCTCATAAGTCGCTGAAAATTGGACCTGTGATGATATCTCCTCTCTCCAAAAAATCAAGCCTCGCAGAATTTGTACTTGTCTAGAAAAAGACATGGCTGCATGAACACCTGGAAACCTTGACATCATTGGCCCCATCATCTGATCCCCTCTCTCTCTTGACAGGTTCTTGGGTTAGGTTGTCCACCTTTCCAGTCTTGGACAAACTCACTTACTGTTTTCTATCATTGTACCTTTGTCACGGTTTTATACATATGTTCGGATTTTTTTACTTATGTAGGTTTCTTTCTTTCTATTATTTTTGGCATTTTCTAGGAGTTGTGCTAGCACTCTCATATTGTATTCATACTGGTTGTACTCTTCAGTTCCATTGACCTACTTTTGTAGTAATTTGTGGGACATCAATAAATTTATCTTATCTTATCTTATCACGAGTCTGGATTAAGCCACTGCTTTACCTCTTTAATTGCTTCAAATTGCACCAAAAAGGAAAGTGGATCAAGATATACCCAGAGTAACAAAGTATTATGAAATATTCATAAGATAATTCCCCTATTTAGAAAATAGCACAAAGTATCAAAATACTGCACAAATACAAAAAAATAGGATGAAGCACATTATACAGGTCACTTCCAAATGATGGGGGGTTGCACCCCTGCCCTAGAAAGATAGAGGGGAATGCTTCCACCCAAATACATGCAAAATGCCTTGTACATGCAAACCGATAAAATGTAAGAGGATTAATTTTCCCATGAAGCCCTAGAAAGAGAGAATAATATTAAATTTTTGAACTGACCAATCCTAATCCTCATGCTAGATCATGGCCTGTGTGCTTACACATATAATAATGTAACATTATGGGTGCCTAACAAAATACTCAACCACAAAATTACCTTCTAGGCTTATTAACACATTACATTGACTTGTACGTACCAATTAACAGTTGTGGACCAATAGGACCCAATGAAAGGTTGAATATTGTTCCCTTTTTGTGCCCCTACCACATCATAAATGCTTTACCTATATGATGTGGCAGGGGCACAACAAGGGAACAATGATCAATTTGAACCAATGTTTAGAAGGCGAAATCAGACTCGGATTGGCTATGTGCTCGTGGCACGACAAGAGAACAATGATCAATTTGAACCAATGTTTGTAAGTCGAAATCAGACACAGATTGGATGAGAGTTAGACCAGACTCATATTGAAATCAGATTTGAATCAGTTGAAGGCTAGACCAGACTTGTATTAAAATCGGATCTGAATCAATTAACGACTTGGTTTATGAACCAGTTTACTTAGTACTGCATAAGATATGAAATTAGAAACAAATTATATTCATGTTCAACAATGTTGAACCAGTTGAATTGGGTCCATATCAAACCAGCCAGTTTGGTATGGAACTGAACCAGGCAGTTTGGCATGGAACTGGTTCAAGGGTCAGTTCATCCTCCTTTTTGTTCAAACATCAAACTGCCTGGTTATCAGTTGGGTTTTCAAAACACTGATTTGACCATCACCTTCAAATCAATGACATTTTCTCGCCCCTATTTGATGCCATCCATGTAGTAGGTCCTAATGGACAGACTTAGCAAAAATTGTTTTGCCATTTTTTGGACTAAGATCAATGTTTTACATCAGGTTATAGACTTCAAATTTAAGTCATGACTGTCCATCCGTAAATTCATGACACTAACTTGCAGTCTATAAAGTTATGAGTGGTTGTTGGAATCAACAAGTATGAGCATAGCTCTTCCCTCGAGTATGCATCATTCTCTAAAAGTCTAATAGTCCCAAAATCGTTCAGATCAACTGTAATTAGTCTTTAAGGTTGGCAATTATCCCTTTATCCTCATCTTCCACTTTATCTTGTTGAAATAATTGTGGAAATCCTCAAATCTGGACCTTTATTGACATTAAATAATATTTTAAGCATTATGTAAAACCAGCTTATAGATGCATCTTAACTCCGGATCTATCAAGCGCCAAGAGGGATCAAATCTCTCAAGGTGCAAACCTCTTTTTGAGTGCAAAACTTGAGGAAAGGTTTGCACCTCAAGAGATTTGATCCCTCTAGACGCTTGATATCCAGAGTTAAAATGAATCTAAGTTTGTTTAAAATATTATATATCTTCTTGTCACTGAAACCATTATATTTCTATGATCATTCATGGCCCAAAGGCAAATTACAAAGGAGACTTCACATTTTTAAATAGGCCATATTACATAAGAATACCATTGGCAAAACCATGGGTTGTCAAAACCTGGAGCCCAAAAACTATCCATGGTAAATTCACTCTATGACTTCAATTTTACCTGAACTACCGTAACAATATTATAAACATTAGCTTGTTATAATTTTTTAATTAAAATTTTACTTTTAAATAATATAACCCTTCCAATTTTATTGTTAAATTTTATATTTTAATTATCAAGCCAAAACGAATAATTATTCATTATGATTATTGAATATACTAATTTTATTTTATTTTTGTGTTTACATAACATAACATTACAACATCTCTTCCATACTGGGTTGGAGAGCGCCTCTCAGTGCAATAATAAGACCACCCTAGATCCATCTTAGCAAGCGCCACGAGGGATCAAATCTCTCAAGGTGCAAACCTCCTTTTTGAGTGCAAATCTTGAAGAAAGGCTTGCACCTCAAGAGATTGGATCCCTCTTGGTGTTTCATAGATCCGGAGTTAAGATGGATTTAGGCTGGTTTAATATAATAACATTGGCAAAACCATGGGTTGTCAAAACCTGGAGCCCAAAAACCACCAATGATAGATTGACTCTATGACCACAATTTTGCTCGAACTACCTTCACAATATTTATAAGCATTAGTTTATTATAATTTTTTAATTTTAATTTTATTTTAAATAATTTGAAAAAAAAATTACTGAGTCAAAATTTTTACATAACATGGATGCGACAACTCCGGAAGAAGACTACACTCAAAATTTTTACATAACATAACATAACAGGGCATTACAATATCTCTTCCATACTGGGTTAGAGAGCAACTCTCAGCACAATGAGAGAACTTTTCTTAAAAGGTGTGGACTATGTCTTAGGCCTACGAGTGTTAAGCCATGGGTAGGCAGTTGCTTCACCAGTTGCTATAACAAATACTTAAACAAAGAGATCATCCGGGCTGCTTTATGACCAACCGCCATTGGTAAAGAAAGCAAGTAAGCAATTAATCAAGGGGTCAATTTCTTTTGAAGTAGGGAGGATTTGAAAAGTACCAATCCAAGATATTCAATATTAGATATTTTTGTTATGAAGTTCTATATGCTCATCAATACAAATGGGCATGTTAGTAGATATAGTAAGATGTGTTCCCGAACTCACATAAATCAGTTGATTTGTTAGAAAAAAATAAACTCAAAATACATAGAGTTAGATATGTAGTTTAAATGTCCATGTGAGAAACCCTCATGATGTCAATGGCATCAGATAAGCCTCCCTTCTATACAAACTTATGAAGTCACCTTAATTCCTTGTAAAAGATAAAGTTTGTTTTGGATAAATGATCTACCCCCGCATTACCAAACAAACTAGCACCTTGAACTTAAGGTCTCAAAGATAGGGTACTAGCCTTGTGGAACTAGGAGGTTGGCCACTGCCACATAGGGTACTAGCCTTGTGGAACAATGGGATTGGCCACTATCACCTCACCAACTCTCCTCTACATCTTGGGCTAAGGTAAATGGAATCCTAACCAAGGGGGGTTTTCCTATGGGTCACGAAGCTTAATGTAATGTAGTATGTAGTGGGAACATGAGAAAGCTTAGCATCATAAGCAAAATGGAAAAATGGATTTAGATAGTTGAGGAGTGGTGGATAAAAGGGATATTAATGCCTTCAATTGCTTGGGGAATGGAGTCATGTGAGTAATCTTAGAGAGGGGTGCAAAAGGAATATTTAGAGGTAGCAAGCAATGCTTGATATTCACGACGACGCACATCACTTGTTTAATATACAGGTGTGATGATGGAAAGGGTCCTATAAAAGATCCACTACTCAAAGCAAATTGCAAAGGTGGCCCCTACCAAAGACTATCTACAAACACACCTAATCTAGTGATATAGAATGTGTAATGTTTTCATCTTGAAGGTAAAGGATACAAAAGGGAAATAAGAGGGAGGAAACCATTACCCTATCCCTTTCCATTGTAGCACATGTGCTTCTCTATGGCACTTGAATTGCCTTTGTCATCCATACACCTTACAAACAAATTCCCAATTGTAGCGCATTGAACCAAAATCCATACATAAGGAAATTAACTATACATCACTCTATTACTTAGGCAAAATAAAAGCAAAAATACTCCAATAGCCTTGAGATCATTTTATTTACACCAGAAATTCCCAAGTGAAAAATAGAGCGACCAAACCTTTATAAAATTTTAGCTCAACTCTCCCTTACAATAAATATTATTTTCCTAATGAGACTCTCTAAGGAAGAAAAAAAAAAGTTTAAGATTACCTAAGTGGGTGAATTAGGTCAAAAGCCCACAGAAAAATGCTTGGATACAATGTTCTAGATGATTGTAGTGCCACGCATCTCCTTCTTCCATCATTTTCTTCATACAAAGGCAAAATTTGAGTGCCATATGTCCTCCTCATTTGCAAAAATAGTAATAAAAGGCTTGTTCAAATAGGTAGGGCAAATTTCCAATAGATTTGCATGAATGCCAAGTGTAAAACCCCATGATAAAGACTTCCTAGAAATAACCACCTCCAAACAATAATATTTAGGGGGTCAAAATTCCAAGAAAATGAGCAATTTTCCATGTGTAAAGTTTCATTGATGAGGGTGTTCTAGAAATTTATGCTAATATCAACTACAATGCTTAAGTGTTTTTTCTAGAAGCCCTTTGACCAAGAATTATGATTTGTGTTCACATTTAAGCCTTCACCATGCATGAATTCCCCCTCGAAGAATATGAATTTGTGCCCATTTTGACTAAGTCAACCTTGGAATTCTCACCCTAGAAGTGGTGCCTTTGACACATGCAAACAGATCTTCATCAAATCCATGAGATCTCCTCAAAATGTGTGCATATAGACACTCTTTGACAAAGTCAAACCATCACTAGTCATTTCACATGTGTGCAAGATATGAACAAGTTTATGTAGGAAGTAGATATATCCTCTTAGTGGAGTGCACCACCTAGGGATGTGTGCATGAGTGGATGAGGTGGATGGATGAGATGGAAGGTCAAACCCTAAGGCTAAGGCTCAACTAACTCCTCAAATCTCGTGCTAATGGATAAGGATAAAGCATGAATGAGGTTTAGCACATGTGAACAAGGATAAATTGAGGCTAGGGCGAATTGCCTTTTTGTCATGTGTTTTTGCCTCAACATATGTGCCAAAGGGGGGGGGGGGGGGGGGGGGGGGAGGGAGATGGGAGGTATTAATTTAAGTGTGTACACCATGAATATAGAGATGATTTCCCTAATGAATAATCAAGAATTAGCAATGTTACCAAACACGGAATTGATAATAAATTGGCGAGGGAAAAGAGCAAAGAGTTTTTAGCGGATCAAGAAAAAATCGGTGAATTCAATAAATAAATATATACACATATATTGAATTAACAACCAAAATAAATATAAAAATTAAAAAATTAAAAATTAAAAATAAAAATTAAAATAAAAAATTAAAATTAAAATTAATTAATTAATTAATTAAAATTTATAAAAAAAATAAAAATTAAAAAAAAAATCATTGATATTCAATAAAGCCATGTCCAAACAATGCATAATATCAATAGATGCCCAAAATATCGTTAATGAATAAGTATCTCATATATGTTATGAGTCCAAACATGATCCAAACTTCAAAGCATTGAGTCCCGACTCCTAACCAGTGACTACAAAGCAATGTTTTAAAACTCTGACTCCAACTCAACCGAGGGTCGACTCGGACTCCGACTTCGACTCGGTCAGCTCAATTTCAATGACTTGGTCATTGTAAAAAATACATTAAATTATTTTTTTTATAAAAAAACATAATTTTAAAAATTTTCATTCATGTTTCCAAACACACAGCATTAGAATATAGATATAAGACAACATATGATCAAAGTAGGCTCATGAATATATCCATTATATCAAAATGGCATCCAGTGGACTGTCCAATACATACATGATGATGATATAGAGATCAAAACAAAAACACATTACCAAGGAGGCTAGAAATGGCATTATCCTCCAAGATAGATTGTAAGTCATCAAGGAACTAATACAAGGGTCCAAGAGTGTTCCTCACTCCAAGAAAGTCCCAAAGTGCATGTGTAGATCTTCAAAAGGTGCATCCTCCACCATGATGTCATCTAGGAGAGACCTTATGTCACCCTTTTCAAGCATGTGAGTGACATGGCACCCCTAAGGGTAAGCATTGGCATCAAAGACGGATGTGCTAGCCCTCCTAAGTCATCTCAATGATAACCATCATCATCTGTGCTTTGGAAGAGGACACCATGCACCGAAATAGGGTCAAGGCCAGCCAGGGGGCATCTTCAGTCCATTTGGGCATATCATCAAATAGTCCAACTTCCAAGCTTTTAAGTTTAGTGTTTTAGCATTTGGAGGCTCATCAAGGGGTGTAGCATCACGTGGAATCAACTCAAGGCTCGATGATCATCTTTGGAGGGCCAAGGTTGGGGCCACAAAGTTAGGTTTTCTTTAAGAAAGGGGCAAAGAACCTATTGGAAGGTTTTGAAGAAGAATGAAGCTATCCCTTAAGTAATCTCTACTACATATGTGATACTACCTAAACAAACATCTCAAGATCAAGCGAGATAAACTTATTTAGGGACAAAAAACCATTAAAGTATCATAGTGAAAACTTTGGAGTCCCCCAAAAGCAAGAAAAAATAAAAATCATTTTTTTAGTTCAAGGGTTGCTGTCATCCAACCCGGCCGAGTAGGCTCGGACTCGGCCGAGCCAGCTCGGTAATAACCCAGCTGACCGAACCGGTTCACTGGCTAAGTTGACCCAGTGAGGCCTTGACTCGAACCAACTCGGTCGAGTCGGTTCCGAGCCGGCCGAATCTTAAACCACTGCTACAAAGAACCAGAAGCATCTGCTTATAAAAGTTTACAAAACACTGCATACTAATCTATAAAAAATCAGTAACTAAGACTCTAAGACTCTAAAAGTGAGAACTAGAAGCAATTCCTCCCACTCCTTCGCTTGCTTGACTCTCAAAGTTCTCCAAGTCATTTAGGGTTAAAAGAGGAGCCTCCTCTAATTGGACCCAATCTGATGCATTTGTAGTTTGCAAACTATCTCTTCAAGGTCGATTAGTGAATGATCCAAACCTATCATTATCATGAGACATTGAAATGTGAATCAAAGTTTGAACTTTAAAGTGCAAATCAGAGTATGAAACCTTCAAATTTAGGCTCTCGCCTAGTATTTGCTTATTACAAAGTCGTAGATTGTAATGGGCAAATACAAGGTCATTTAAGCGATTTTGTGTTAATCGATTGCGCTTCTTAGAATGTATTTTCTCAAACATGCCCTAGTTGCGCTCACAACCTGAAGCACTGCAGGATTGGTTTAACATTCGAATGGCGAATCTCTTCAAATCTGGCGTATCTCTTAAAATTAGCAACTAGGACCAAATTCCACTTTGGTCTACTTATTTGAGGAAGATTATTGTGGCATTGAAATCCTCTTTTCGAGAGGTCCAAAATCGACCTATAGATCACTAAATTTGGATAAGGAAAAATATTTATTCATTCAAAAGAAATTTCATAAGGCATGACCTTATCAAGGCCGGAAAAATTGAAAATTAAAACTTTAAATTTCCCTACTAAAATGACCAAGTCGTCCTACACATGAAGGATATAAATAGTCTATTCAAAGCACATCGATATATCATTCTTCTCCTCTCTGAAGTAGCCGCAGAAGAAGAAGATCTCCAGCGAAGGAGATGAGGGCAAGGTTGGCTTCATTCTAGTCATCTTCAAGGGCCGAGTTCCACAGGCTGGAGGCCGAGATTGGTCTGGGCATATTTGTGAATTGTTTTGGGCACTTTTATCTTCATCACAGGTCCGAGTTTGAGCAGAGAGGAATCGCACCTGTTGAGGGTTGTTTTGATGATGGTTTGGGACTATTTGAGGTGGAGTCTTTCTCCTAGAAGCAGGCCGCATTATTCAGGAGCACTTCCAGGAGGGCCGCAGGCCTTATCTTCCTTCTGCTTTGAGGCCGTAAGGAATATTGGAGCGCTGGACCATAGAGGAATGAGGACAGTCTAGCTTGAAGGGAGGCCGCAGCCAAAGAAGGAATCCAAGTGTTGTGGAAAAGGGTTGTAGCAGCTTATCATCAAGCCCTAACCAGATTATCAGAAAGAAGAAGCCTCTACAGCAGTATGACTGGAGGGTACTATTTGTATACTTCAGATTTGCAGCCATCTATTTATCTAAGAAGTAGTGATATTGATCTTCAAAATTGGCAAGTCAAATTTTGACCTTGAATTATTGTACTCTCTCTGCTGAGCATTTGATATTAATAATAAGAAGAATTGATCAAGGGTTTTCCCCATCTTGGGGTTTTTCCCTGGCTTGTGCCATATCCTCGTGTTCTCTTGTCTTGGCTTGCCGCCTTCATTTATTGTTTGTGTTCTTTCTTCAGTTACTGCCAATATGATGACAATTTAAGTGATTGTCAATCAAATAAATTGATAAGTGGGCTATATGAAATGTTGAAGTAACTATCCTAAGCAAAGAGCATGTTAACCAAAATTTAACATGGTATCAGAGCTAGGTAAGGACAAGCCCAAGTAAGAGAAGGAATGCAATCACAAGGAAAGTTATCAAGTTTCCATCAAGCAAGGGACTGTTAGAATTCAAGTTTGGGAATATGTCAGAGCTGGGCTCAATAGCTCATGAAGGCCAAAAATCAAATTTGAAAATACAAACCATGATTGCAAAGTCCTCCTTCAACATTTAATGGAAGCAGCCAGCAAGGAGGCTTGGAGAGCTAATTCAAGACTATTTAGGGCAGCATCTCACTTGCTAGATCAGGCCACAGGTCAAGAGGTAAGTATTGATGGTTTTTCTGTGCTATTTTGTGGACGGTTTGTCTCTGTTTACAAGGCTGCAGGAAGGTGCTGCTACAGTTGTATAAGGAGGAGGATTTGAGAGGACCGAGAGGCCTAGAAGGGACCTCCTGCCCTAGCCGCAGTCATCTCAAGAAACAACGCAGGTAAACGGGGGTGGTTCCTTGTCCTAGAAGGAGATTCTCATTCTGCTCTGGGCCACAGAGAAGGGTTGTTTCTACAGCAGCTTGGGAGGTCTGTTTTGAGGGTATAAAGGCCTAGTTTAGGTCCTCTACCCAGGCCACAGTCATCCTGAGGAACAGTGCAGTTAGAACCAAGTATATTTTCATGTATATGAAGACCTAGACCTTGCTGTAGCAAAACCATGAATTGTAGGAGGCTTGAGGTTCCTCCAGCCCTACCAGCAGTACTTTGAATGCCTAGTAGATCAGAATAGGTGGAAGCACAGTTGGACATAAGATCACAGTGATTTGAAGCAGGGTAAGGGCAGCAAACTACATTAGCAAGAATTGTAGACTTTACAAGGAAGTCTCTCAGATCTACTCTCACAGTGTATTGATACTGCACCTCTGGAATAATTGGATGTTTGTTATATGGCTATGCTCTTGCTCCTGGTATGAATTACCTATAATGTCATATGATCATTGGTATATGCTTCAATATGATTCTTTGCATTATGACATTTGTTCATGACATCAATTTAATATTAACATGTCACTTGCTTCAGTCATATATATGTTATTGTTTCTCATGTAGATCAACATTGGTATGGCTTCCCAATATTGGCAATGATGGGTATCAACCTATTCACGCAGACTTCTTCATTCTTATATGCACTCAGCATCATGTATGGATATCACTGCTCAAATAGCTCCAGTATGGTATTGCTATGTTCTAATTACAGAAGTAGATGCATGACCTCGATTTAACAGTTGTATATATATATCAATCTCACACAAATATGTATGGCATCCCTATGTATGATGGTACAGTATATGAATATGTAGAAGTGCATCCATCAGTTCAGTATATATATATATATATGGCTTCTCTGCTTTATACGTATGGTACCTCTACATTGTTTTTCAATGTATATTCATTGAGTTGGCATTGTATTCAGAGCAGTAAGATCCCCTAAGACCGTATATTCAGGCTACAAAGCTCAAGTTATATGGTATCAGGAATCCTATACAAGAATGATGTCACAGTGATGTAGCTGCAATATCCTCCATCTAAGATATCAATGTTTTTGCTATTATTGATTACTGTTTTGAATGCGCAGTATTGATTTCATTCACAATCGTGTTCCTTCAACAGTGTCAGCACATATATAGATACTCAGTTTGAACTTCTGTTACAAAAAAAATATATATAAATAATGTAAACAATAATAATCATAAATAATTATTAGTTAATTAGTAATTAGGTTGAAGAGGCATGTCTAAATGAGACATGACTCTCCGTGAAGAGACATCTGCTTGATATATAAGCAAGCCTCTCTTCTCATCGTAAATCATTCTTATTCACACATTTAATATATAATATTTGTATCCTCATGGATATCTTTATATTCCAAGTCTTCTGAAGTAAATAATTTGTAGAAGGAACTTTGTGTCCCTCATCCTCTGCCATTCATACATGTTGTTTCCTTCCAGTGTTCTGTGACCATCTCTGACTTGTGCATCCACGCCGCTCACCCATCTATAGTGACTCTCCAATCGCTTCCACTATACTCTACTGCCACAAATGCATATTAAACTCTTATAAAGCTAAGCTTCTTATACACAACAACGTATATGACCAATCGTTATACCACAACGCTCCACCGCCGCTACATATTACTAATGCCATCATGATCATCCACACCATACCCATCATCGACTGTAGCACACCGTCCGTTGTCAACCAATGAACCGTTGCACATTTTAGCACGTCGTTTGTTGTCAGCCAATGAATCGTTGCACAATTTAGCATGCCGTTTGTTGTCAGCCAATGAACCGTTGCACACTTTAGCACACCGTTGTCACTTTAGCTCCCACTCCAAATTTTCGAGGTGCTAATATTGTTGAGAATCTCAAGAGACGTAACCCTTCAATAATAAAACAAATAACTAATTAAGGATACAAGTATTTCATCGGCAAATTACCAAAGCTCATGTCTTTTTGACATCCTATGAGTTGGCTTTAAGATGTTAAAGAAACGATATATTATAAAGAGGAAAGTAATTAATAAACTAGGAAAATTACTATTATAATAATAAAAAAAGGCCTCTTGAATTACAAAAGAAAAAGGTTCGAAGTATTAAAAATAACTTATATATATAAATATTGGAAGTGCCTACTTATAAAATTATAAGGAGGTTTGGAAGCATCCAAGGATTATTCAAAGTTGCGTAATATCATAAATAAAATAAATTATAAAAAAATATAGAAGTAATTATTAAAAAGAGTATATTTTGGAAAAAGGCGAAAAGTATAAAAGAGTCAAAAATCTTAAATTCAACTCAAAAGTCCAATCGAAGTACATCTTGACAAGCACAATGGCATCTAGTTTGAAAATAAAGGAAGGAAGATTTTTTGGAGCATCATGTTGCGCTGCTTCAGTGCTATTCAGAATTAAAGGGACTCTTGCAAGAAAAGATGTTATTATTTCTATTTCTCCCATTGAAAGGAAAAATTATATAAACTCTAACCTTGCTAACCAATTGGTGATTCCAGAGTCAAATATAATAGAGTTTAGACTGGTTGGGTAGAAAACAATATGACAACCGAATTACAATTAAACATTGCCGATTATACTTTTATATCGCAATTCTTTGTTCAATCTCTATGGAACACTCTAGGTGACATTATTTTGGGATCACCATGGATGGGAACCCTAGGTTCCTTCATCCTGAATACGAAGAAGAAGTTTTTGACATTTTCTTACAAAAAGAAAAAATAACGCTCCAAGATGTTACACTAAAACCAAATTCAGTAACGCCAAAAGATATATCAGATATTTCAAAAGTAATTTCTCGAGAAGGTAAAAAAGTATTACAAAATATGCAAAATGAAATTGACAAAATCACTTTTGACAAAAATGAAGAAGTTTCTCGACTTAAAAACCATAGTGAAAAATCACTGACGCAAATTAAGAAAGTTAAGGATGATAAGAAAGCATACAAGTTGGAACAATTCACTCATGAAGAAGTATTGAAATCCACAATCGTAACAGTTCAAGTTGATGACGAAACAACAGATACCGATCCAGTGAATGTCACAACTCAAGAAAAAGACAAGCAAGTTGAAGAAAAGGCGGACTTGGATGTTGCAATTCAGATGATAAACACCCCAAGTGAAGGTTTGGTAACGAAATCAACAACATCATCCGCTGAAGTAAATCAAAAAAATTCCACACACTTAATAAGGGAATGTCAAACCAAAAGAGTTCCATATCGACATCCGAATCAAGAGATTAGACAAATCAACCAAGCTACGTATAGGGACCATTCAAACCAGAAACAACAAATTGATGTTCCAGAGAATGACGTAAAATCAATCCCATCTTATGCTGACAAGTTGTTACAAAACTCCAGTGATCAAAATACTACACAGAAGATTAATTTAGGATGGTCTGATCCCTTCTCAGTGTGACAATTTTGTTTGTCACTTAGAAGATCATATCAGCTTGTATCGACGAAGATGATTGTTTCGAGAGAGAAATACATTCGAAGCTGAAAAAGAGATCAAGCTTTTTTCATCGACAAGCTTTGAGGACAAAGCTTTCTCAGGAGGAAGGCAATGTTACGAATAAAATATATATAAATAATGTAAAATAATGTAAACGATAATAATCATAAATAATTATTAGTTAATTAGTAATTAGGTTGAAGAGGCATGTCTAAATGAGACATTACTCTCCGTGAAGAGACACCTGCTTGATATATAAGCAAGCCTCTCTTCTCATTGTAAATCATTCTTATTCACACATTTAATATATAATATTTGTATCCTCATGGATATCTTTACATTCCAAGTCTTCTGGAGTAATTAATTTGTAGAAGGAACTTTGTTCGCTTCAACTTCTTAGTTATAACGACCTATGAAACTTTATAGGCATCAAGCAGTATCAATCCTCATTCAGTTTTGAGAAGGATCAGTCATTTACCTTGAAGACCTATAGTAGCATCATTAAAAGAAGCAATGTTAAAGACGTATAAATCTGAAGATCAGACCTCCTTTGTGACAGAAATCACTACACACATTATATATCCGATAATCTTAAGAAGTCAGGTTGGACCCTCCATTAGCCTGCAAAATAAGTCAAGGATGCAGCAAGTATTCAGTCTTTAATGGCAAGCATCAGAACCTGGAGGGAAGAAGTCAGTTCTTCTTCAACAGTTTAAAGTGCATTAACTATTTGCCACATTCTTTTGCAATAATACTGAACCTTGGAAGAAATTCAGTACATCAGATAATGTATTTGTGGCTGAGAAGTAACTTGGCATAATTTGGAATTTCCTTGGTCTATCTAGAAGATGTTAAGATCAGGCTAGAAGCCTGGATCCATGGCATAATCAGACTTGGAAATCATTCCAAGGCTAAATTCAGAGTAATTCCCTTGGTATCTTTATAATGTCAGTCATTCTTATAATATCAGTAATAAGGTTCTATTGATATACTGCTATTGAGATCTGTCAGTTGTACAGGTAGAGCATGTGAGAGAGTTCACCTATGTATTGCTGAGGTTTCATATGCTAACGTATCATCTTAAAGATAAGGACCAGATTGATAAAAGGTTGAAGCAAGAATTCAGAGGGAGCTATATGGATGACTTTGGCACATGGACCAAAGGAATAATGACAGGAAAAGTAGCAGGTTGCAGATAGCTCTATGACTATGATTTTGGCAAGGTCACTTTCCTTATATTTAGAGGGAGTTATGGACAAGCCATGATGATTGGATTGTAAGGATGCAGCTATTAACGATATCTGATTGATGACACTCTCGTAAGAGGGAGTTGACTTTTGAAGACAAGATGGAAGACCTAGCCTTGATGCATTATTCCCTACACTTAAGAACTGATGGAAAAGCTGATGGTCTGCATATGCATATCTTGTGGGATCCTTGGTGTTCTTGATCAACACTCTATCAGTCATATGTTTCGCCATGAAAACTCTGAAGTCGATTTATGGATGAGCCTCATATATTGGACAACTGCTTATTGAGACATCTCAGTGATTCTATTATCTATAATTTGAGGTACACTGCTAGAATCTAAGATTCCATGAATATTTTGATGATAACTCAGTCGACAATGTGATGGATGGAAAGAGCACATCTAGTGCTATATCTCTTGATTCGGTTGTTCTGGAAGCACTATTGAGGCTGAATGTATATAGCAGCAAGTATGGCTTATTATGAAGCAAATTGCTCAATGAGCCATTTGAGCATGTGTTGGTAACACCGTTGTATATTGCGATATTGCTTGAGTGGATAGATCTCATGATGAGCAGGTTGTCTGATGGACACTATGCACTTTGGAAAATCAAGTTTAAGTTGTGGTCTCCATGAGTAAGAGGGAGCAGTTAAATATTATCTTCATCAAAATATGCAAGAAGCAGAGAATTGTTAAGTGTTGTCAAGATCTTTTGCTGTAAATCAATATGTTTACTATGTATACATCTATATGCTGCTAAATGAAGTTGTAAGGCTTCCCTTGATCTAGTCTTGATTTTCAGAATACAAGTTGGCACTATTCCCTATATGAAGGGATCCTTGGGTAAGATAGATTATTGAGCTCTGGGAGCTCCTGGGGGCTTGGGGTTCTTATTGAGCTATGAGCGACCATAGGGTGAGCGGTCTACCTTCCCCCAGTGGTGTGTTGTGTACAAGGTGAGTGGTTCACCTTCCCCTACTGTTGATGACATATACATAGGATGAGTGATTCACCTTCTCCTATGGCATATGAGCCAGATGAATGCCTCTCTCCTGCGGGTACCCCAGTGAGAGATGCATATAGGCATCTGTTGACATGTTGGTGGGACATGTTTCATCATTTCCCCACATGTAGGATGCTCATTCCCTACGATTGATGGTTGACATGTCAGTGGGATGTGGTTCATCCTTTCCCCACATAAAGGATCCTTCCTACTCTTGGTGTTTTGCATGCATGTAGGACATGGTTCATCCTTTCCCTACATGTGATTGTAGGATGTGGTTTGCCCTTTCCCTACATGTGATTGTGATGTGTGATTGTAGGATGTGGTTCGTCCTTTCCCTACGTGTGATCATGAGCAAGATGTGATATATACTTAACCTGCTATTGATTCAGTATCATCCTACCCATGTAGTCCGGGACACATGGGAAGTACCTCTCATCTGGCCAAAGACTTGGGGAAAGTGGTTAGGGACCATAGCACTACCGATGGACGCATCGGGTACTATCGTACTCCCTATGACTAAGATGCATGGTGTTCTTCAACTTGATCTAGGATCATGTCTGATTGAGGTTTTACCTCAGTAAAGAGTGGTAAAGTCTTGTGACTCACTCTCGATCAATTCTTCTTCATTACTACATCAGTGTTCAGCAGAGCAGAGCAAAGCAGAGATTCTGGGATGGTTCATGGTAACAGTGTTTGATGGTTTGACAGGTGGAATTCTCCCTAGTTGAGAGTGAGTGTTAAAATTAGCAACTAGGGCTAAATTCCACTTTGGTCTGCTTCTTTGAGGAAGATTATTGTGGCATTGAATTCCTCGTTTCGAGAGGTCCAAAATCGACCTATATATCACTAAATTTGGGTAAGGAAAAATATTTATTCATTCAAAAGACATTTCATAAGGCATGACCTTATCAAGGTAGGAAAATTTGAAAATTTAAACTTTAAATTTCCCTCCTAAAATGACCAAGTCGGCATACCCATGAAGGATATAAATAGTTTATTCAAAGCACATCTATATATCATTCTTCTCCTCTCTAAAGTAGCTGCAAAAGAAGAAGATCTCCAGCGAAGGAGATGAGGGTAAGGTTGGCTTCATTCTAGTCATCTTCAAGGGTCGAGTTCCACAGGCTGGAAACCGAGATTGGTCTCGGCATATTTGTGAATTGTTTTGGGCAATTTTATCTTCATCACAGGTCTGAGTTTGAGCAGAGAGGAATCGCACCTGTTGAGGGTTGTTTTGATGATGGTTTGGGACTGCTTGAGGTGGAGTCTTTCTCCTAGAAGCACGTCGCATTATTCAGGAGCACTTCCAGGAGGGTCGTAGGCCTTATCTTCCTTCTACTTTGAGGCCATAAGGAATATTGGAGGGATGAACAATAGAGAAATGAGGATAGTCTAGCTTGAAGGGAGGTCGCAGCCAAAGAAGGAATCCAAGTGTTGTGGAAAAGGGTTGTAGCAGCTTATCAAAAAGCAGAAGCCTCTACAGCAGTATGACTGGAGGGTACAATTTGTATACCTCAAATTTGCAGTCATCTATTTATCTAAGAAGCAGTGATATTGATCTTCAAAATTGGCAAGTCAAATTTTGACCTTGGATTATTGTACTCTCTCTTTGTTGAGCATTTGATATTAATAATAAGAAAAAATGATCAATGGCTTTCCCCATTTTGGGGTTTTTCCCTGGCTTGTGCCATATCCTCGTGTTCTCTTGTCTTGGCTTGCCTTCTTAGTTTATCGTTTGTGTTCTTTTTTCAGTTAATGTCAATATGATGACAATTTATGTGATTGTCAATCAAATATATTGATAAATGGTCTATATGAAATGTTGAAGTAACTATCCTAAGCAAAGAGCATGTTAACCAAAATTTAACAGTATCACTACCAAAGTTTTGTCGCCAAAGACCTAGCAAGTGGTAAGTGTTTGTGAGTAGTAAGTACTAAATACTAAATAGTAAAAACTTAAAAAGAAAAAAAAATTTAATAAAACATAACATACAAAATAAAGTTTAAACAAATTTAATGAATTGATGAAGCCTTCAAGCCTCAAAGGGTACTTGGCAACATCTTAGTCATTTCTCATATAGCACTGGTATAGGCAAATAATTTAGTTTGCACCCCATAATCCTGTAGTTGGGCAAACACACGGATTTGAAATTTTTATAATTTAGTTTGCACCCCATAATCCTGTAGTTGGGCAAACACACGGATTTGAAATTTTGGATCAGGGAAGCACCTTTCAATGCATGTCATAAGTCCTCTGCCAACCTACCCATCCTCATTAAATTTGCTCTTATCATAAAAATATTGTGGGTTTAAGAAGTACCCAGCAGCATGTAAGGGGTAATGCAATTGCATATCCCAACGTACATCAATAATGTCTCAAAGAGGCAGATACTTTGCCTCCTCGTCCCCATATCTTCTTTTGATGGCCTCCTTTGCAAGATCCACCGCCTCACACATGTAACCCGTAGTGGGTTTGTCACCATCAACCATCCTGAAAGTTCAAGCTTTCAAATTTAATGAAATATGAAACTTTGAAAATAAAAATAAGCTTGAAATGAGATTTTAAAAATTAAAAAGTTAAAAGACTTGAAGTACTGAGAACTTTGACAAGGGCCTCCGTTGCGGCAATAATCTCTTTGGCATCTTTCCATGAATCGTCGTTAAACACAAGTGCAACAATTTCAATGCCTTCAAGGGCCTTGGAATGTTTAGATGCCATCCACTCAAGTCCCAAGAACATCCTCTTCAAATTTATCTTTTGCTCAACCACAGATTGCAAAGATATAAAATTTGTTGCAAATCTACTCACCGCAAGTCAAACAATTTCTTTACCTTCAGTGTATTTTCTCACGGTGTTTAGGACAATAGTGTGGTTGTATATGTACTTGGTTATGGATTTTACCTTCTCCACAACCTCATGTATCCAATTAAGCTTACAAATGTCCTCAAGCATTAAATCTATGCAATGGGAAACACAAGTGGTCCAAAAAAAAGTGGGGAGCCTAATCTCAAAAAGTCTACCAGCAACCATATAATTAGCTACATTGTCGGTGACAATTTGTACAACATGTTCTTCTCCCACTTCTTGAACGAATTCCTCCATAATTTCACAAATAAGTTGGGCAATCTTAACCTTTTTTGAGGCATCCATTGATTTGAGAAACATTGTGCCTGCTAGACAAGATACAAGGAAATTTATTAAAGTTCTATTCCTCTGATCCATCCATCCATCACTCATGATGGTGCACCCTGTTTCTACCCATGATGAACGAAACTCAGATAGCACAAGCATGACATCTTCAACACTCTAACAACAAATTTGCCCTACGGCCCTCTAATGAAGGGGCTTTGAACCCTGAACCTGCAACAAACTACATCAATCATAGCTTGCCAATAGGACTTCTAGCATAGTGGAAAGGTATGTCAGAATAGTACCAAAAGTTAGCAATGGCCTTCCTTCCTAACTAAGGATATTTTCTTTCCAACCAGTGGCATCCAAAGTAGGTTGGAATCAAGTTTTGTGCAGGGAGAAAAAAAAAGTGTTTATGTTTCCACCTCCAGTGTTGAATGCAGGAGAATTCATTTGGCCTTGAGTTTGACTTGGACTTGGAGGCATGTGTGGGAAACTTGGGAATGGCATTAAGGATTCAACAGAGGGAGACGACAAGGGGGTATTGAAAGAAGAATATTCAGCTCCAAGAGTTCCTATTTCTTTATTTTGCTTTGCTTTCTTGGCATTATGCTGACCCAACATATCAAGGGCCAATGTTGCTTGGTGTTTGATATTTTCGTCAACCTTGTTGCAGAGACCAATATCATGGTCGAGTTTCTGTGCAAGGTGGTACTTGAATCTATAAATGCCTCCTCTACATTTCGCTTTGCAAAATTTACAAAGGAGCCTCAAGTCTCTAGGAATTTTGTCATAATAAGCACAAGCAAAGTCCTTCTCCCTCGACATTGTTGTTGTTTTGGACTTGTGTTTAAATCGAGACTTCTGTTAAGAATCAAGATTTGAAGTCATGGCTTTTGTTTAATTTGTCGCTCTTGTAAAAGACAAAAAGGTTAAAAATTAAAAATGCAGATATTCTAATATAGATAAAAATGATCTTAAAATTTAAATCATCACTATTCTTTTGACCCAGTAAATACCTATATAGTATATTAGTAGTATACTTAGTAAACTACTAGACAATAAATACTAAATACTAAATAGTAGATTCTTTAAATACCATTAACTTATGTAACAAAGGACAGACAATTAACTTAATTGAGCTACGAATAAAGGATAGACCATCCTTTTTCATCTCCAAAACACGCATCTCACAATGGCCAATACAAGAATGTAAGATGTGCTTGAAGGGAAACCAAAGCAATTGCAAGCTTAAAAAGGAGGAAAAAAGGTCTACCGGAACAGCATATGAGTTCAATTAGGGTTCGATAATATTCCAATCAAAATACATGGTCGTGGAAAGGCCCCTGGGGATTCGAGCAAAACCACAGAAAAATAACGAAACAAATGGAGGTAGCTTCACTTTGTTTCAAATTGGACAGGTGGAAATTCACTGATTTATTGAATTCACCAATATCAAATAGTTGCTTGGAAACATTCAATGCTACATCTATCTACTATAATCACATAGTATTCGCACAGAGCACAAAGCAACATACTATAAACATTCGATGCTACATCTATACTATATAACAAATAATATCCGCATAGAGATAACGGTTTATCTCAACATTTGAAGGCCATGTTAGAAATAATTGAAGGCGGAATCTCTTACCAATTACAGTAACCAGACCGAAAGGGGCGTGTGGAGGAGTCCATTAGCGGTTGCAACAATTCGTGAGTGGAGAAATTTGCCATGAATTCGTGAGTGGAGGAGTCTGTTGCCGATCAATTAGTGGTAGAATTGAGGACCCAAAAAATCGCGAACTATGAAGGCAGACTCCATCAAAACCCAAGAAACACACTCCAAACTCCAAGTGGCGACAGGCAAGTAGAGTAAATGGCAGGCGAATAAAACCACAGGTGAATTAACCTAAAAACTTGTTGAGTCAATCTGGGATAATCGCTGAATTCGTGGGAGTTGCGTTTGATCACCAAGTCGCGAGTCAAAATTGCGTTGACCAAGAGTCAAACTCGGTCAACATGAGTTTGACTCGCGCAGAGCCAACTCTGCTTGTTTAGCCGCTAAGCCAACTTTGAGTTGTGATTAATCGCGGGACTCATTGATTCTTGTTTCACTGGGAATTAGAGTATCACTTCAATATATGCCAAAAGGGGGAATGCATAGTCTCATGTGTACCACATGGACTCTAAGTTACAACTCCTAGTGACCAATTAAAAGGTGAAAGTTAGGGAAAAAGGTCTTAATAAAGGATTATAACAATAAAGTATTAATAGGCTAATTTTAGCCACTCAACCTAACATTAAGGATATTAAATTTAAATTTAAATATCCTAAACCACTTAGGCATGTGTACACACTGGAAAAAATGGAAATATGAAATTAAGGGGTAATATGATTTAAAACTTACGAAATTATAGACAAAAAGTACCATGCGCCTTCCAGAAGATTGAGTATGTGGGTATGAAAGTGAATTATACTTAGTTGAAATGTTAAGATGTGATGTGACACAAAAATCACCTAAGAAAAATGGCAAAAAGTGGTGATAATGTAAATGTGAAGTGGATTTTACCTAAGGCAAAAGTGGCAGTATGCTCACAATAGACAATTTTCCTAAGTAAAACTATGGATATTACTTGAATATGAATGGAACTAAGTAAATGCATCACCATGTTAGAGGACAAGCATGCAACACTAAGTGACAATGACTAAGATGTGACTAGGTGACCACCATGATGAAGATCTATGAAGAAAAAGATACACCCCTAAAGCACTTCCACCAACATTCCACCTTTAGAAGGATAAAATGATCCCATCAATATGCACAAGACCATTTACTACTCGTCAACATAAGGGCCAACACACCAGACTATGAACAAGCATTGTTTTATATAGTTAGTTACAAGGCTTTCCCTTCTCATTTTGTGCATATCAATTGTAAGAGATCTTCTGTGGAATATTACAAACGAGTGCCACTTATCATTTGCAGATGCTATGAACAGGTTCTGTTTTACATGTTTAGTTACAAGGCTTTCCAAGTTCTCAACATCATCCCAAACAAGTGCGGCTTACAGTTGGTCATTTTCTCTTCTAACCTTGTTCTTGATTCTTGAAATTCGAACAGATACATATACCTTAAAATGGCATTTAGAGCATGCTTTCACTCTGAAAAATTAAAATAGTAGAGTGTGGCTGATCGACAACCCTCAAAAAATTCCGAACCATTTTCCTAGAATTTTCCTATTTCGCATACAGCAACAGTAGTTTCAAGCCTACATCTTAATTTATTATTTCACCTTACTTATGATCTAAACCATTAAGCAATGAACAATGGACACTGGACAGATCCGAAATGCTCATTTATGTAGCGAATTCTCTATTCAAAACAAACTGTCGAACTGCTTCCTTTCACTAAACTTTCTATTAAAAACATGTCTACTTTGAATATGGTTACCAAAAAATATTTGCGGCAATATTATTCTCTTTCAAAAATTACAATTAAAGGAACTTAGAAGAAAGTTGGTAGCAATTACCACTGATCAGAGATAGGACCATTCCACATTAAAATAGTTCACACTTTACATATACCATTAACTTTTGGGAATGATAACATCGTCATCATGCTCAATTATAAGATAAGTTTAAAAGCGGCAACCATGGGAGAGCATATTTACATAGCTAAAATATACATAAGGATATCTGACAGGCAGCATGGAAATGTGATGAAGTTATAGTGTTATTAATGTGGCATACCTTCTAGTTACTCTACATAGTAAAGAAATGTAGAAGTTGGAAATATGGTATATACCACATAATTCCAACCATTGTTATCAGGACTGGACCAGTCATTGAACTGGTAGACCCCCCGAACAGGGAACTGGTCAGAACCATATGGAAACCAGTAAAAAAAACGGTCAACCAGAAACACATAAAATATTCAAATTTTAAAGAAAAATATATATATTCATGTGCATCCATATGAATCAAAAACATTTATATACAAATAAGCAAAAGTTCTCATTTATATAGCATGTAAGGGTGCACATAACCAAAATCACACCGAGTGCAATCCGTCTCTAAACCGAATATACGTCTGCAAACAAGCTCCACATGGCCTCTAGCATCCAAACAAAATTATGCTACAACAAATACCTACATATCATCAAAATCATTGTCTATATTGAGAGCTTCATCATCAATATCACCCTCTAAGCATTAAAATAAGATAGAAAAATTATAGCATGTCAAGGCAAGATTTTGTTTGAGTGATGAGTATTTTGTTTAGTAGACTCATGATAGAGTTCAACAACCAATACCACTAACATAAATGTACATAGAGGGCTTGGTGCTCTTGATCAAATACTAGTTCCATACCCTCGTACATGAGAAAATCCAATGTAGCATTGCAATCCCCCCAATCCTGAAATCCTGGAAAACTGTTAAGTCCGCTAGATTTTAACTGAGATTTAAAATTCTACTTTCTCCATATGAAATCCAATGAAGTCAAAACTACTCTCCAACATCTTGAGTCTATGTGGCTTCACCGTACCAAACCGGACAAAAACGGTTCAAGTCACCAGTTCAAACTAGTTTTTGGCTCAAAAGGGTCGGACCGGTCTGAACCGGTTCAGTCCTGTTGAGGGCCCCGAAGTCGGGTCGACAACAAGGGGGATACCCACCCGGTCCGGAACCTGGTTGGAGGCTCCTTGCCCGTTTGGAGTAGCGGGTCCAACTGGGGGTAATGGGACCAGTTTCCCAATGTGATGGGTGTGTGTGTGTGCGTAGAGTCTGATGATATTAATCTAGAGGTTTTTCTAAACTAGTCTTGATTTTAACTGCTAAACTAACTCTATGCTAATGTAATCTAATGAAGAGAAATACATCTGACCTATGCTAACCCGAGGTATTTTTCTTTTGTTTATGTGATCTAGAAAGATTTCTAACAGCAGCTGGTAATAAAGATCATTCAACTGATATCAGAATATAAACCAATAAAGATAAACCGTTCTGCATAAGAAGTTAGGCAGAGTAGTTGTGAAAAACATATCGCATAATCAGTTTTCTATATGTTTAAGCATGTTTAAACGATCCCACCGTACAGAAGTGCCAAATGGTAATGCAGACATTCATGCAATAACATATAAAGAACTCAGCTACATATCACTTTAGGGATACTAGCAGAATCTAGTCAAGAGATAAAAGTACCATTTATGACTAATTTCACCAATAAACTTCAAGTAATAATGATTTATTTCTACTTGTTCTAACATCTGCTAAGAGTACAGAAGTGCAACATCAGTAACAGATATTAAAATGCAAACATAAATAAATCTTGATCCATCCATTCATCAAAAACCTCCTCTGAGGGTGCAGAAGTGCATGTTCTGAGGATAAGTTTTTTGACAGATTTCCGGACCCTTCTCCAAATGCCATGAGAAGGGTTAAATACTACTAGCTAATTGATATTAATTACACGAATCTAGGGAATCGGCTTCAAATGACCGCCCTTTACTAAAAGCAAATTTATTTCTAAAACTTTAAATCTAATTTCTGACCGTTTTTGTATATTCTCTTTAGTGCTGTCAACAGCGCAACGTTTTCCTGGGAAGAGTCGGCTGACTGCCTTCTTCTTTTGCTCGGGAGATAAAAGTGGAAATAACAGGAGCTGACACTTTCTTCTGACAGACCGGAAGATATTTTCGAAAACCTTTCTCTAGCTGGGTGTATTTGCCGTGTGTATACTTAGCACAACCCAGGTTCTTCTCGAACTGATTTTGCTGTTGCTGTTTTCGGTTTCCGGTCGTGCGAATGACTGAGTGGGTTAGGAGTCGTGCTGTATGGACATCTCCCTGTTTTAAGAATTGTTTCCGTTCTTTGTTCCAGGTTTTCCTAAAGCGTCTTCCTTCTCATGCGCTTCTTTCTCTGCTTTACCAAGTCTGAGCTTCAGGATCTTTTCTGAACACGCTGCTTTTGTGCGCCTTTGACTCTGAGTCCTGGATAGTCTAATTTCATCAGTGCCGGTTGTCTGATAGTCTGGAATCCGCGGTCCTGCTGCATGCGGCATTCGTTTGCGGAGTCATCTTCTCTCTGCTGTTTGATTGGCGCTTTCCCCTTTTCCTCAGATGTTTCCTGCATATAGATTTATATCAGTTGCGTGTCTTGCAGTCTACGCAAAGAAGAAGGGAAATGAAAAGATTGACATGAAAGCATTAAATTCTAATGAATGTGTAATCCTGACATGCATCATGACTTGACTCTTCGATAATTGCGATGCAATCATTCCTTGATACTCAAGCATGAGGTTATTAAATTCCTTCAAGGCGCGCACTTAATCCTGGGCTTGTCGTGTGATAAGTCTTTTCATATCGTAGACCGCAAATCGCTGCCATCGCAAATCGCAGATATCGCAAATTTTGTTTAATGGTTATGCCGTATAGCGCGATGCTTGCGATTTGCGATATCGCATATCGGCGGTCGGCGGTTTTCGAAGGTCTTCTTTTAAAGAGGCGCGTGTTATGTATGTGACGCGATGAACTTCGCATCGCTCATTCGCGGTCTTGCGTTTCGCGCTCGAGTAATGCTTCGGCCTTTCTTTGCGATGCGATTTAAGCCTTGGGGAGAGAAATATAAAAACTTTAGAAAAATATTTTTTGGGATTTTTTGTTCAGGGTCCCCTCTTTGCTTGACGTTATTGCTAATGTCAAGTGAAGAAGGGGGGTTGTTGGTGACCACAACAATGGCGATTCACTGTGAAGAACCAGTTATCTCTGCTTGTTCTATTGCATTTTCACTTCCAAAACAGAAAAGTTTTCTTATGCCTAAATTTTGTTATGGACAGATAGAGTATTACCTCTTATCCTGTCAATGATGTTTCGTCACAACTTTTTATTTTATTCCGATTGTTTGCTTCCTCTGGGTTATTTCTTGTATTTACACCTAGACATTACTCAGTCTTTTCAAAGACAAAATAAGGTCTTCCCTGCGTACTGGCTTTGTAAAGTATGCTCATTTGTCGTAGGTAGAGCCTCTGCTGCCCGCAAGCGTCCATAGCCTCGACAGGGTTACCATATTATCCAGCAATGATCATTTTTCCTGCTTGAGGTTATTTACAACATTCCAGAGAAAAACCCTTTTGACACTTTTTCTTTCCTTTTTAATTTTTTATTCTCTAAAGAACAATGTCTTGGTTTGGTGGCCAAATTATGACACAATCATTCACTTGATTTACACTTTTGCTGAACAAGCTGGCTCGCGATGAGACCCCTTGTCTTTTGATTGCAACAATCTTGAGTCGTTGCCCTGTTTTGATAGACAGTAGTGGCAAAGTCAGCAAGTTATAATATCTGTGATCATGATAAGCCGGCTCGTGATGAGACCTCTTATTCTTTGAGATATAGTGTTTTCTTGGATTGGTTCTCTGGATGTTGCGATTTTCCTTAACAGGGAGGAAGTCATTGTTTTTCCTTAAGAAAACTCTGGACGACAATAATAGAGTTTAAGAACAGCAGTTTTGCAGAGAATACTTATTTTGCTATTGATGATACTTTTCATTGCGTTGGCATAGAACAATTTTTTGCCAAAAGTTACCTTCATCCCAGATTTCCTTGTAAAGTTGAAACTAACATCACATTCAGGCTAAAGTTAACTCTACCTGTCAATAATAAAAGTCAGATGTTTCGAAAAGTTTTACTATTTATACAAGTGAAATCGAAATCTGATAGAGAAATGGTATATACTTCATAAATACAATTTATGATCACTCACAACCAACCTTATTTATATTTAAAAAAATAAAACTAAAATTATCCTACAAAAATTAGAAGGATAACCTTCTATGGAAAATACATTTTGAGGATTTGTCCGTTTACAGGCAGAGAATCTCTCCTGCCTGTTAAGTCCTGCAACACAAAAGTCGATGGGCCTATGACTTCTACGATTTGAAAAGGACCAAGCCATAGCTTCTGGAATTTCGTATGTTTGCCCTTCTCTTCGTGAGCCTTATCCCACTTCAAAACTAGATCTCCCATCTGAAAAAAATTTCTGGTCAGTATGTTCGAATCAAAAGAGGATTTTATCAGCGCTTGGTGGTGAGCGTGGGTTTTCTTGGCCTGTTCTCGTTGTTCTTCTAGCTTGATTATTTCCGTTTGCCTTAGTTGTAAGGGAGAAGTGGATACTTCATCAATGTATTGTACTAAGGACAAGGAGGGAATGACTAAGTGAGTAGGAAGAACTGCTTCTCTCCCGTAAACTAAATTAAAGGGAGAAGTGCCGATAGAGGCTTTCTTTGTAATTCTGTCTGCCCATAGGGCGTTTACTAGCGCTTTATGCCAATTCTTTTAGCTTTGGTCGACTGTCTTTTTGATAATCCTAATTAGGTTCTTGTTCGTTGATTCAGCCAACCCATTACCTTGCGGATAGTAGTTGGCAGAATACTTTAGTTTGAACCCTCTTTTGAGTGCGAACTCAGTCATGGTATTTCCAGAAAAATATAAAGCGTTATCGAATATTAAGGCCGTTGGCAATCCAAACCTAGTAATGATAAACTGATCTATGAATTCAATAATATTTTCAGAATTAGCTGTCTTGAGAGGAACTGCCTCTACCCATTTAGTAAAATAGTCAGTTGCAGTGAGGATATACCTATGTTGTTTAGAGGAGTGAGGAACGATCTCACCTATTATGTCCAGGCCCCATTGGCTGAACGGCTGTTCGATGTTAACCGGCTGCAGTGGCATGGATGATTTCTTTTGTTTCCCTGCAGCCGTTTGGCAGACTTGGCATTTTCTTACGTGATTGTAGGAGTCTTTGAACAGCGTGGGCCAGTAGTATCCTGCACGTAAGATTTTGTGTGCGGTGGCTTCTCCAGCATAGTGTCCACCTGTTGGTCCATCGTGGAGTTCCTGCAAAACCTTTTCGGCTTCAGTTTTCTCAAGACATCTAAGAAGCACAAAATCATAGTTTGTTTTAAATAAGACATCATCTACGAGCTGATATTGTTTGGCTTTCAACCTCAGGGCTCTCTTTTTGATGTGATCTAGGTGAAATGGAGCATATCCGTTTTTCAGGAAATAAATGATGTCAGCATAAAATGATTCTGCGTCGTTTAGGCTTACCTCATACGTGTGTACCTCTCCAGGCGATTCTTCGGGGATTTGCGATGCTCCAGCTAACATCTTGCAGAAGCCTTGGCCTCTTACGATGTGTGCCGGCTTGATTTCCAGGTCGTATTCTTGCAAGGCGGTGATCCAAGTCGCTCTCTTCTCGCCCACATCTTTCTGAATCAGGAGGTTTCTTACCGCTGGGAATGGTACTATGACCTTGGTATGGGCCTTCAGCAAGAAGGGTCTGAAATATTTGACCGCTTTGAAAACGGCATACGCCTGTTTCTCTACGTCCGAATATTTTAGCTCAGCACCTTGTAAGTTTGAGCTAAAGAATGCGATCGGGGCTTCTGCCTTTTCTTGGTTTGCCTGGGTCAAGATTGCAGCATAAGAATTTTCTGAGGCAAACGTGTATAAGATGAATGGCTCTGAAAAATTTGGGGTTGCTAGGGATGGAGCGTTGATGATGGCTTGCTTGATTAAGTTAAACGCTTCGTGCTCGTCTAGACCCCATTTAAAGTTTGAATTCTTTTTTATCATTTTTTGTAAGGGAGAAATAATGCGTGAAAAATCTGGGACAAATCTTTTCACAAAATTGATCTGTCCTAGGAAAGATTGCATGGTCTTTTTGTTATGGGGCATGGATATCTCGGAAATTTCTTTGATTCTGTCAGGTTCAATGTGAATGCCCGATTTGAACACTATGAACCCTAGCAATTTTCCTTCACTCAATGCGAAAAAAGATTTCTTCGGGTTAAGCGAGATTCCATACCTCAAACATCTTTGAAAGATTTGCTTCAAATCTTTGAGATGGTCGTTTCGGTTCTTGGAGTACACAGTTATATCATCCAGGTAAATCACTACTGATTTATTGACTAACCCTTTGAACGCAATGTCCATAGCCCTTTGAAAAGTAGCGTCGGCGTTGATCAGACCGAACGGCATCTTCCGATACGCGTAGGTACCCCATTTAGTTCGGAAGGTGGTTTTTAGCTGATCGTCTGGGTGTACCAGCACTTGGTTATATCCTGAAAATCCATCCAGGAAAGACATCAATTCTGAGCCTGCTACAGCCTGTAGTATTTGCTCCATAGGTGGGAGGGGAAATTGTCTTTCTGACAGGCTTTGTTGAGATTCCGGAAGTCGATGCAGATTCTAATATCTCCGTTTTTCTTCCTAACAGGTACCATGTTGGATACCCATTTGGAATGTCTGACCGGGAAAATTATTCTGGCTCTCAACAACTTATTCAGTTCAGTTTTTATTTGATTTTCCACGTTGGGGTGGATTTTCCTGAGCTTCTGTTGGACGGGCTTCTCGTTGTCGATCATAGGGATAGTGTGCTGAATGATAGAAGTGTTATAAGTTTTCAGCTCATCGTAGTTCCAGGCAAAGACGTTTTTGTACTGTCGTAGAAGACGGATGTATGCTGACTTTTCTTCAAGAGCTAGGCCTTGGCCTAGATTAACGTTTTGGGGTTTCTCTTCGGTTCCTAAGTTCACTGATTCGTAGTTCAGAGTTGAACTGTAAAGTTTGGCGTTAGCTGATCTTTTGAACCGACTTTTTAAGTCATACAAATCTTCTAATTTGACCACTGATTTGGGTATAGCATTATCCGTGCCATTTTGTTGTATTTGGTGGTCATGACAGTCCTCATCGATTATCTGGTTTGAGTAGGATCCTTCAGAGGTAAGGAAACTTACGATGTCTGGGTCGTCGTTGAATACTCTCCAGTTGGTGATGTTGTCAGGGATAGACGGCTTAAAAATTAACTCTATGGAAAACCTATCTGGACTAAAGTCTTCGGAGGGGATGAGTCTGGAGGCTACGTTTGCTAGCAGGTCTGCGCTTGCATTGTGAAGTCTTGGGATTGATGAAATATTGAATGCCGAAAAATGCGCAGTGAGATCTTGCACTAAAGACTGATAGTGCTTTAAATGACTAGACAGGCAGTGTATGGTGTTACGTACCTGTTTGACGACGATCTCGGAATTGGAGATATTTGACGTTGCAGCCGATTGCTTTGTATAGGCCTTGCACCAAGGCTTCGTATTCCGCTGTGTTGTTCGTGCAATCGAACTCCAGCCTGCATGTGAGTGTGGTCTTATTTCCGTCGGGGCTAATCAAGACGCATCCTGCTCCCGCTCCCTCATTGGACTTAGAGCCATCAAAATATAATTTCCAAAATAAAGAAGTATTTACAGGGTTATCTAAGAAACTAACACATTTTGAATCATCAGTCTGGGAAAAGTTTTCTACTTGGGACACGACTGAATTTTCTAAATATGGTGATATGTGAGCATTGAAATTTCCAAGGAAAGAGTCTACCGAGTAGTTGCCGATGATGCTGTTGTTGTATGCTATGGCTTCGTTCTCTCCCTCCAAATCTGTCACTATGTACTTTTGGTGCAGTTCTCGTTCAACCTTTATTTGATTTGGCTTCCCGTTGAAGGGTAACCACATGTGTGACCAATCAGTCGAAAAATATCCGTGGAGCTTCTCGGACCAATCCCTGCTAAGAATTAGACCATAAAATTCAGGGATGTCAGCAACTAGAATATCGATGACCTAGCATACCTTGGGGTTGGACGACAATCTTATGTTCACTTGATTAAGTTCGCCTATCACTTCGACTTGTGATCGATCAAGTTGAACTATGCGCACCGCGGATTTTTGCGGTTGAACATTAAGTTTGGCGCATATTGACTTGGGTAAAATATTGGTTGAAGCACCAGAATCAACCAAGCAGTTATGCACGTTTCTGTTAAAGATCTCATAAGTGAGGAGGAAAGGAGGAGTGTGAGATCTAGACCTCCCTCCAATCAAAGCGATGTCATTTGGATCGATTTTATTGATCGCGTTGATTGGGGGTCTTCCTATATTATGGGAAGCTATAGCTGTAGGTAGAGGTGCAGTAGGTACGGCGTGTAACTCTTTCATCATGATCTTCTATTGGTGTTTCAATTTGCTCAACTCATACAGGGTGATATTAGCCCTAGTCTTCTTCATGTCGTCGATGATGTTATACTCCATTTCATCCGACACTATTAGCGTCTTTGATGGAGGCGATTGCTCTGATTGGACTGGACTAAATGAGGTCGCTTTAGAGGTTGTCTTCTTTGTTGCGACCTTTTCTCTCGCTGGAGGGCTTGCGCCCTTCTGTTTTGGGGTAGTCTGGGGAGGATCAAGTTGATTTCTGCTTCGTGTGCTAACCGGAAGTGCTTCTTGATCTTCCTCTTGTGGGAGGATGAAATCCCACATTCCTTGCAGTTCCACCACTTCTTCGTCGTCGGTCTGCGTTTCGATGGTGCTCTCTTCTTCTTCTTTTTCAGATTCCACATTTGAGACCACGTTGGGTGGCTTCGTCTCCATAGGGGGATTTCTTTTGAAATTCCTAAAAGGCTTTCTTGGGGACGATTCTGCTACTTGCTTTCTTATATCAATCATCTCATTAGACATGGCTTTCAAGACTTTTTGTAATCCTTCCATGTCGAAAGGATCCTTCGTTTGCTTCTTCTTGGTTTCCTCTTTGAAAGAGATTTTCTTAGATTTACGCTCTTCGATTGTAGATCTCTTTTCTAGGGCTACTACGCGTCTTTCGACTGCCAATGCCTCAGCCAAGTTTTCGACTAAGGTTGTCTTGCTCGCCCTATCTACGAAGATGACCAAGTTTGAAGGTAAGGCCGTGATGTACCATTCGCATCTTACTTCCTCGCTGGGCTGGGAAGCAGCGGGGATTTTATTGAGGATCTTGTTGAACCGTAAGTTAAAATCTTTAATGGGTTCCCTAGCCTCAGCTTTAAGATTGGACAGATCGTTGATCAGTGTCGCTGTCGATCTATCATCGCCGAATTTGGTGAGAAATTGATTTTGAAAAATATCCCAGCTGGTGATAGATCCGGAGGGTAGCGAAAAGTACCATGACCCGGCTGTCCCTTGTATCGTATAGGGGAAGAGTCGGACCACGGCATCTTCGTTGGTGACCCCGTTGAGATTAACTGAAAGCATGAAATTATTGATATGTTCTTCAGCTAGCATTCCAGTTTCTGGATTGAACTTTGGTAACCACTTCTCAGGATGGGCAGGTATTGGACTCAGGGGTGGAGGCATTAAAACCGCCCCAGGGTTGTTCCATGGAGATTGTGCCATCGCTGAGCTGCTGGTTAACAAAAGTGTAGAAGATGATCTTCGAGGTTGAGAAGATAGAGATGTTACGATCTTTGACGATTGTGGAGGAAGGGTTGCGGAAGATGGATGAGTGATTTGAGGTGGAGATGTGGGTGGTTGACTTCGCGGAGAGGGAGTTGAAATGGACGAGGTGGATGAAAGAGTCTCTCTGTCAGACTCTTGAAGTGCTTTCCTTGCTCTTTTCCTAGTGGGGAGAGGGATTTCAGTTGGCTGAATGCCGAACTTTTCACTCTTCAATCGAGTCAGGGGATGAGCAGGGTTGTATTGCGAAGTCAAGCTGCCTTTAGATTTATCAGATTTCTGGTTAAAAATAGAGAATCCCTGGAGTTTACGGATCAAGGTTTGAACTTCAGGGGGATCAACAATAAGTTGTTCTGATGTATCGGGATGTATAGCAGCGGTGGATGTCCGAGCAACTTCCAGTTCCGAGTTTAGTCGTACCGGGGAAGTCGGGGAAGTTGGTTAGGGTGACTTGCTCTTAGAATGGTATTTGAATTTTGAATTATGCGCCATTCATAGCTTGGCCCTCCTTCTAGCGCCAGAAATGTTGAAGGCCCCGAAGTCGGGTCGACAACAAGGGGGATACCCACCCGGTCCGGAACCTGGTTGGCGGTGCCTTGCCCGTTTGGAGTAGCGGGTCCGACTGGGGGTAATGGGACCAGTTTCCCAATGTGATGGGTGTGTGTGTGTGCGTAGAGTCTGATGATATTAATCTAGAGGTTTTTCTAAACTAGTCTTGATTTTAACTGCTAAACTAACTCTATGCTAATGTAATCTAATGAAGAGAAATACATCTGACCTATGCTAACCCGGGGTATTTTTCTTTTGTTTATGCGATCTAGAAAGATTTCTAACAGCAGCTGGTAATAAAGATCATTCAACTGATATCAGAATATAAACCAATAAAGATAAACCGTTCTGCATAAGAAGTTAGGCAGAGTAGTTGTGAAAAACATATCGCATAATCAGTTTTCTATATGTTTAAGCATGTTTAAACGATCCCACCGTACAGAAGTGCCAAATGGTAATGCAGACATTCATGCAATAACATATAAAGAACTCAGCTACATATCACTTTAGGGATACTAGCAGAATCTAGTCAAGAGATAAAAGTACCATTTATGACTAATTTCACCAATAAACTTCAAGTAATAATGATTTATTTCTACTTGTTCTAACATCTGCTAAGAGTACAGAAGTGCAACATCAGTAACAGATATTAAAATGCAAACATAAATAAATCTTGATCCATCCATTCATCAAAAACCTCCTCTGAGGGTGCAGAAGTGCATGTTTTGAGGATAAGTTTTTTGACAGATTTCCGGACCCTTCTCCAAATGCCATGAGAAGGGTTAAATACTACTAGCTAATTGATATTAATTACACGAATCTAGGGAATCGGCTTCAAATGACCGCCCTTTACTAAAAGCAAATTTATTTCTAAAACTTTAAATCTAATTTCTGACCGTTTCTGTATATTCTCTTTAGTGCTGTCAACAGCGCAACGTTTTCCTGGGAAGAGTCGGCTGACTGCCTTCTTCTTTTGCTCGGGAGATAAAAGTGGAAATAACAGGAGCTGACACTTTCTTCTGACAGATCGGAAGATATTTTTGAAAACCTTTCTCTAGCTGGGTGTATTCGCCGCGTGTATACTTAGCACAACCCAGGTTCTTCTCGAACTGATTTTGTTGTTGCTGTTTTCGGTTTCCGGTCGTGCGAATGACTGAGTGGGTTAGGAGTCGTGCTGTATGGACATCTCCCTGTTTTAAGAATTGTTTCCGTTCTTTGTTCCAGGTTTTCCTGAAGCGTCTTCCTTCTCATGCGCTTCTTTCTCTGCTTTACCAAGTCTGAGCTTCAGGATCTTTTCTGAACACGCTACTTTTGTGCGCCTTTGACTCTGAGTCCTGGATAGTCTAATTTCATCAGTGCCGGTTGTCTGATAGTCTGGAATCCGCGGTCCTGCTGCATGCGGCATTCGTTTGCGGAGTCATCTTCTCTCTGCTGTTTGATTGGCGCTTTCCCCTTTTCCTCAGATGTTTCCTGCATATAGATTTATATCAGTTGCGTGTCTTGCAGTCTACGCAAAGAAGAAGGGAAATGAAAAGATTGACATGAAAGCATTAAATTCTAATGAATGCGTAATCCTGACATGCATCATGACTTGACTCTTCGATAAATGCGATGCAATCATTCCTTGATACTCAAGCATGAGGTTATTAAATTCCTTCAAGGCGCGCACTTAATCCTGGGCTTGTCGTGTGATAAGTCTTTTCAGATCGCAGATCGCAAATCGCTGCCATCGCAGATCGCAAATCGCAGAGATCGCAAATCGCAGATATCGCAAATTTTGTTTAATGGTTATGCCGTATAGCGCGATGCTTGCGATTTGCGATATCGCATATCGGCGGTCGGCGGTTTTCGAAGGTCTTCTTTTAAAGAGGCGCGTGTTATGTATGCGACGCGATGAACTTCGCATCGCTCATTCGCGGTCTTGCGTTTCGCGCTCGAGTAATGCTTCGGCCTTTCTTTGCGATGCGATTTAAGCCTTGGGGAGAGAAATATAAAAACTTTAGAAAAATATTTTTTGGGATTTTTTGTTCAGGGTCCCCTCTTTGCTTGACGTTATTGCTAATGTCAAATGAAGAAGGGGGGTTGTTGGTGACCACAACAAGTCCTTATAACACTAATTCCAACCCTTAACTTCAAAAAAGGTAGGAACCTTTGTTATTTACCAACATATAGTAACTATGAAGCACCAAGAGGGACCAAAAAGAAATTGGGCAGCAAATCTCTTGGTGCTTGAAAGATCCTAAATTAAAATGAATCTATGCTAGTGTGGGTGTGGGTGTAAGTGCTCGGTATTGTTCTTATATATGTGTGTGTCAATTGGGGTTTGTGCGTGTGTGTGTGTGTGTGTCAATTGGGGCGTGTGCATGTGTGTGTGTGTGTGTGTGTATACGTCAATGGGGTTATCTCGAATGGTTGGACAGAATGGTTGTTATCTCCCCCACCCAAGTTCAATTCCCTACGAGTAACATGATTATGAGAAATGTTGGTGTAATGGCTATGTACCTATGAAAGTGAGCCAACTTATGCCATGTGCGACACCGACAATAAGCACAAAGCCACAGAGACTACATTCATATTGGGTTGTACAATGCTCCTTGTTTCTCTCGGTGTAATCAAGCAAATATCAAAGATTGCTTCAATGGAAAGGCTATCAGTGGACCCATTTTGTATTTATTGTGTACTTTATCATACATTAGCCAGCCAAGATTTGTATATAGTTATCTTGTATTTTACTTAAGCTAATACAACTTCCATAATGCTCACAAATTGCATTTAACTATGATATGGAATACTTTGCAATTTCCTAGATAGCTTATTGTTAATTTGGCAACTCAGTGATAAATCCCAACCATGGGACGAGATTGAATTAAAGCCCACATGTGCATATTTGATCAAGTCGGCCCTAAAGCAAATTGGACACCCTTGGAAGGCTATAAATACAAATGACCTTGTTAATTTTAGGCAACAATGGTATGTTCTATGCTTTAGAACAATTTTACTTCAATTTCTTTATGAGCCCAATATCAATTTCAGTTTAGGAATCACATAAACATGTAAATAAAATGTTGATAGAACATAAACATAAACAGTTGAAGACAAGCCAAGATAAGAGGACACAAGATGTGGCACCAACCAGGGACAAACCCCAATGTGGGGAAACCCTTGATCAAATCTTCTTTTAGTCTTCAATAGTTCAGCAAAGAGAGATAGTACAATTTACAAATTTTGATAATTTATAACAGCAACAAAAGAGCCCTAATCAAAAAAGTCAACACTGGTCAACAAGACACATTTGATCTCCAAAATGGCTCGGTTAAACCCAGTCAACTCGGTCTCCAACAGTCCTCTAAATCAGCCCAAAAACAGTCCCGAAAATCACAGTCAAACTTGGTCAACACAGAAGTCAAACCTGCGGTCAATTCTCTGCAATCAACATTGGTCAAATAGTATGGAATGCCTCGATTTTTGTGCCCAGAAATATGGCCTGCCCAAATAGAGATTTCCCTCACAAAAAAGTAGTGAAACAAGTCAATGTTGGTTGGTTAATGCTAGCCAAAACCCTTCCTGAAATTCAGTCAATGTTGGCCAATGCCCAAAACAGAGAATGACTATCTTCTTCTTCGCACATGTGGAGAGGCTGCCCAGAAATCCGTACCCAATCATGTGAGGAGAGAGAGATGTGTGAGAAGTGAAGTGTGTCCAAATGAGGAGGAGGCATCATGTATTTATAGGCAAACGTTGAGGATGAATAGACGTGACTGTTGGGCTTCTAAGCCTACATGAGTTTGTTGGCCAACCTTGACAATTTTTCCATAATCAAAATAAATTCATAACTTCATTTGTACATGTCAGAATGGGACGATCTTTAGGTCAATCCTACACCTCTTGGAGAGAGGAATCCAAGAAAAATATCAGTTGTCATAAATAAGATGACCCATGTGGACTTTGGCCCTAGTTGCCACTTTTAACACTCCATCTCAACTAGGGAGAACTCCACCTCCTAATCCATCTGCCAATCTGTACCATCTCTGCCATCCTTGCATTGCTCTACACTGCTCTGCTCTACTCTGATGAACTATGAAAAAGAAGAAGAAGTGATCGAGAATGTATCATACCATTCTCTATTAACCCGAAGTCAGTCCCAATCAAAAGAGAGTGCCTCATACCATTCTTATTGACCAGAAGTCAGTCCCCATTGATCCCAAATCAATATTGGACATTCTAGCATAGGGAGTACAGTTGTACATGTTGCGTCCATCGGTAGTACTATGGTCCCTATCTTTATTTCCCTACTCACTGGCCAGATGAGAGGTACATCCCATGAGTCCCAGACTGCATGGGTAGGATGTCTCGGCAAGAGAAAGATGAACCACTCGTCCTGCTCACATGTCGCCAAGGGGTATCACAGTGGAAGGATGAACTACTCACCCGGTACACAACAAACCACTAGGGGAAGGCTGAACCACTCACCCTATGGTTGCTCACCACTCCAAGAAGTACCCCAAGCCCCTCGAAGCTCCCAAAGCTCAATGTCCATCTCATATAGGACCCTCGTAAGAGGGTCTCTCCACAACTCCAAGTTGTTCTCAGAAAGCCAAGAATTTGACCTTCCCCAGGGCCTTTGTCAGAATATCGGTGACCTGCTCATCAGTCCCAATGTGATGGAACCTTATTGCTCCTCGTTGTACCATATCCCAGATAAAGTGGTACCTAATATCTATATGTTTGGAGCGATCATGAAACACAGGATTCTCTGATAATCAATTCCCACTATGGTTGTCGCAGAAGATCACGGTGGTATCTAGCACATGTCCAAACAACTCACTGAAGAGCTTCCTCAACCAGACAACTTCACAGGAGGCCATACTAGCAGCTATGTATTTGGCCTCAACAGTGCTCAAGGCAACCGATTTTTGCTTCCTGCTCATCCAGGATATCGAAATAGAACTCAAAGAAAAACAACATCCAGAAGTGCTCTTGCGATCCACCACACTGCCAACCCAATCAGCATCAGAATAACAATGCAGCCTCAAATTTTCAGCAGTGTATCTCAGTCCATGAGTGATTGTGCCCCGAAGATATCTCAAAAGATTCTTGGCGGCAATCCAATGTATATGATGAGGCTCAACCATGAATTAGCTCAATGTGTTAACTGCAAAACATTGGTCTGGATGGAAGTTCACCAAGAACATCAGTGCTCCTATGAGTTTACGGTACTCAGAAGCATTTCCCAATTTAGGTCCAACAGCAATACCACATAGCTTCTTAAAGTTAAGTTCCATCGGAGTAGTCACAGGCTTGCAGTCCACCATACCAAATCTTTCCATTATCTTCATAGCATATTTTCCTTGAGAGAGGAAAATTTCACCTGGTTTTTGCCAGACCTCCAACCCTAAGAAATAGTGCATCGATCCTAGGTCCTTCATCTCAAATTCAGAAGCCAACTTCCTGTTACATTTGTGAATGAGAGAGTTTGCACCTGTCAGAAAGAGGTCATCCACATAAAGTACCAGAATGAGAGGTTTATCATTTTCAACTTTAAAGTAAAGGTTCAGATCGGCTTCACTTCTAGTGAATCCCTGCTTCATCAGACGGTGATCGATCCTCTCATACCAAACCCAAGGTGCTTACTTCAATCCATAGAGAGCTTTCTTCAACATACATACATAGGATTCTCGATCATGAACTTCAAACCCCTTGGGTTGTTTCACATAGACTTCCTCTTTGATTAAACCATGCAAGAAGGCAGTCTTAACATCCATCTAATGTAGGTTCCATCCTTGCGAGGCAGCGAGGGCTATGATCGAGCGGATGGTGGTGTATCAAGCAACATGTGCAAATATCTCATCGTAATCTACAGTGTACACCTTCCTTTTGAAAGAAGCCTAGAGCAACAAAGCGAGCCTTGAACCTTTTTGCACTTCCATCAGCTCCATGCTTGATTTTGTAGAGCCACTTAGAAGTGACAACCGATTTGCCCTGGGGACTAGGTACCACATCCCATACATCATTCTCCATAATTGACTCGTATTCTTCATTCATAGCATCCTTCCATACTTGTTGCTTCATGGCTTCTTCGAATGATGAAGGCTCATTTTGAATGATAGTGCTCATGGCGGTCAAATATCCTTGGTACCTATTCGGCTTCTTGCTTTCACGAAAAGTCCCCCTTGGTGAAGTGTGCCTCTCAGCATCTTCGAGAGTCTACCTAAGCCATGAGAGTCTCTTCTTGGAGGAGGAAGGCTCATGAGGGAGTGGATCAATAGGATCCATAGGTTCATCAACATTAGGCATTTTTTCGTCCTCTTTTTCACCCTGATTTCCTGTGTCGGCTTCTTTGTCCTTTCTTAGGATAGGAAGGTTGTTGATCTTCCTAAGGGCCATATCTTCATCAAAGGTGACATCATGACTTATCTCAAATTCCTTTTGACCAACCACATAAATTCTATATCCTTTAGAATTTTCACTATAGCCCACAAAGATTCCTTTCTTCCTATGCACCCAATTTGCTTTTTTTCTCTTTCGGCACATGAAAATATACGGGGCTTCCAAAAAATCTAAAATGAGAGACATCGAGTTTCTTACCAGTGAACATTTCTTCGAGAGTCTTGGAATCCAATACTTGATGAGGGCATCGGTTTTGAACATACATGGCGATATTTCCAGCTTCACCCATAGAAACTTCGAAAGGCCTTGATCATGAAGCATGGCACGGACAGCTTCTACAATAGAGCAATTCTTCCTTTCAGCCACACCATTCTGCTCGGGAGTGTATGGCGTTGTAGTCTCCCTCTTAATGCCAGCGTCTCTGCAATAATATTGGAATTCATTGGATTCATACTCGGTCCCATTATCAGTCCTCAATATCTTGATTTTCTTCCTGGATTGGTTTTCGATCAAGGCTTTGAAATGTCGGAACCAGGTGAACACTTCATCCTTCTTCTTCAAGAAGTAGATCCAGGTCTTGCGAGAATAATCATCCACAAAGGTGAGATAATATAAGTATTCTCCCAAAGAGTTTACAGGCATCATACCAGATATGTCGGAGTGGATCAATTGCAATATGTCTGTGGTCTTGCTATTACTTGAGGGGAATGGTCCCCTTGTAAGTTTTCCTTCGACACATCCCGAACATACACCTTCATGCTCTACTTTGAACTCGGGCATACCTGTCACCATCAGTCTCACATCAAGAAGGGCCTTATAATGAAGATGAGTGAACCTCCGGTGCCATAGTTCAAATTGTAGAGATGTGTTGCAAGACATGGACTTCCTCCAACCTAAGACAAAGTGTCAACCCTGAACCCAAGAGTAAAAGCATCCTTGAAATTTATTTTCCAAACACGTACTTCTTGCAAATGAATAGTGTTACCTTGATTCAATTGAAGGGTAACATTCCCTACTCCCTTCACAGGATAAGTGGCATCGTTTCCAAGGATGATCTCCAAGTTTGTCTCTTGCAATATGTCTGTGGTCTGGCTATTACTTGAGGGGAATGGTCCCCTTGTAAGTTTTCCTTTGACACATCCCGAACATACACCTTCATGCTCTACTTTGAACTCGGGCATACCTGTCACCATCAGTCTCACATCAAGAAGGGCCTTATAATGAAGATGAGTGAACCTCCGGTGCCATAGTTCAAATTGTAGAGATGTGTTGCAAGACATGGACTTCCTCCAACCTAAGACAAAGTGTCAACCCTGAACCCAAGAGTAAAAGCATCCTTGAAATTTATTTTCCAAACACGTACTTCTTGCAAATGAATAGTGTTACCTTGATTCAATTGAAGGGTAACATTCCCTACGCCCTTCACAGGATAGGTGGCATCGTTTCCAAGGATGATCTCCAAGTTTGTCTCTTTTTCTATCAGATTAGAGAGGGCTTCCTTGTATCCGATGAAGTGCCTTGAGGCACCACTATCAATCAACCAATTTCCCAAAGTGTCCGAAGGAGAGGCAGTGGAAAGGGTAAATAAGATAGTGCTCTTTTTGCTTATTGTTAACAACATTGGATTCATCATACCTGGAGTTCCTTGATTTCTTGGAGGGTCGGCCATTTCCTTGATGTCCCGCATTCCTTTTTCCTTTGCTATTGGACCTGCCATTCCTTTGATCATTGTTGTTGTTGTTGAAGTTGCCCCTGGAGTTGTTATGATCAATGTTGTAGTAATCGTTATCGGGGTATTATCGACGAGGGGAAAAAATTGGAAAAAAAAATCGTAAAAATCGGCCAAAAAAAAAATCAATAAAAATCGGGAAAAATCGTAACATACAAAAATATTCATTTTTTTTCAATTTTTTAATATCTAAAACATCTACAACATAAAATCAATACATTGACACATAAATATGATACAAGAACTAATATATAAGATGTGTATTATCATTTCTAGTGCTACATCACACATAATAGTGAATCATGTCCTGAATAGTAAGTCCTGACTCTTGAGTCCCAACTCAGCCTCAAAATATCAACAACAAATATAATAATGTATCTCATATCATGAGTCATAATGTCATATACAATGAAATGAACCAAATAACTAAAGTCTAATACTACTGATTTCCTCTACCCCTCTAGAAGTAGATGCCAGTGGAGTTGGTAGTGGACTCCGCTGTGTTCTAAAAGCTGAAGAACTAGGAGCTATAGGAGGTAGACCACGTCCTCTTCTAGTGACGGGTAGCCTGGGTCCTCATCAAAAAATCGATGAACAAAACAAAATAAAAATAAAAAAAATCCAAAGATTTTTTCCCAAAAAATAGCGATTTTTACGAAAAATTTGTGATTTTTTCAAGTTATCGCGATTTTTTGTGAAAAAAATTAGCGTAAAAATTGGGCGATAATATCGCCAAACTCAAAAAATCGCGATTTTCCGATAATATCGCGATTTTCGCAACACTGGTTATGATAGTCATCATCTCGAGGTGTATCCCTTTTATTAGGACACTCCCTTGCATAGTGGCCAAACTTATTGCAAACAAAGCACTTGCCCTTCCTTCCTCCCTTAGATCCAGGCTTTCCATGGAAATGACCTTCTAGCCTCGTAATTTACCCCTTCGTTGCTAGCCTAGATCACTAAGCCTAGCAGACTAAGCGCTTCTTTCTAGCCTAGCTGATTAAGCTCTTGCATGACCTGATAACAACAAACAACCTTTTTGACCAGTCAGCCTCGCTTTCTAACAACAAGGGGGAAAAATGACCATCCGCGCTAGTCCCTAGATTATTCCTCCTTTTGGCATGAGCGGAGAATGCAGTGGGGTTGCTTCTATTAGAAGGCATTTTTTGCTCCACCATTCTTGTTTCTTCTTGAATGCATCTCGACATCAATTCTTCAAACCTTGGAATTCGATCATTGTTGAGTATAGTGGTTCTAAATATATACCACTTAGGTGGGAGTCCTCCAAGGGCTGTGAGAGTAAGTTCTCTGTCAGGAATGACTTCTCCAATCAAGAGTAGATCATTCTTCATCTCAGCAATCCTCAAGAAATAGGATTGAATGTCCTTGTCTTTCCCTTCTTAATATCCTTCAACTTATTCTTGAAAAAGAAAATTTGATTAGCATTACTAACCTTGAACATGTCGACCAACTTGTCGTATATCTCCTTAAAGGTCTTCAATTCGAAGATATAAGCCACCAGATTGTCAATGGAATCCTTGATAATCTTCTTTGCTTTGACTTCAGCCTTATTGTACTTGGTCTTCGCAACAGGCGGTGCATTTGAAGGAGGCTCAAGGATTTTACCCTGCACATAATCCATCACTTCCTTCTCTTCCAAGGTCAAATCAAGAGACATCTTCCATCCATGATAGTCAGATTTATCATGGAGCTTGTCTTCAGTCGGGAAGTAGGATGAGGAATCCATTGAGTCTTTTGTCCTTGTCCAACTATCTTTGGTGATTGCTCTTTCACTCTTGCTTGGGCTTTGTCTTCACCTTAGCTTTGATACCATGTTAATTTTAGGCAACAATGGTATGTTCTATGTTTTAGAGCAATTTTACTTCAATTTCTTTATGAGCCCAATATCGATTTCAGTTTAGCAATCACATAAACGTGTAAGTAAAATGTTGATAGAACATAAACATAAACAGTAGAAGACAAGCCAAGACAAGAGGACACAAGATGTGGCACCAGCCAGGAACAAACCCCAATGTGGATAAACCCTTGAAAATAGTACAATTTACAAATTCTGATAATTTATAACAGCAAAAGAGCCCTAACCAAAAAAGTCAACACTAGTCAATAGGACAGATTTGACATCCAAAACAGCTTGGTCAAACCCAGTCAACTCGGTCTCCAACAGTCCTCTGAATCAGCCCAAAAACAGTCCCAAAAATCACAATCAAACTTGGTCAACGCATAAGTCAAACTTGTGGTCAATTCTCTGCAGACAATGTTGGTCAAACAGTACGAAATGCCTTGATTTCTATGTCCAGAAATGCGGCCTACACAAACAGAGATTTCCCTCACAAAAACGCAGTCAAACAAGTCAACGCTGGTCAAAACCCTTCTTGAAATTCAGTCAATGTTGGTCAACGCCCAAAACAGAAAATGACTATCTTCTTCTTCACACGTGTGGAGAGGCTGCCCAGAAATCCGTACCCAATCATGTGAGGAGAGAGAGATGTGTGAGAAGTGAAGTGTGTCCAAATGACGAGGAGGCATCATGTATTTATAGGCAAACATTGAGGATGAATAGACGTCACTGTTGGGTTTCTGAGTCTACATGAGTTTGCTGGCCAACCTTGACAATTTGTCCATAATCAAAATAAATTCATAATTTCATTTGTACATGTCAGAATGGGATGGTCTTTAGATCAATCCTACACCTCTCGGAGAGAGGAATCCAAGAAAAATATCAGCTGTCATAAATAAGATGATCCATGGGAGTTTGGCCCTATTTGCCAAATTTTAACAAATCTCAACCTCATTTGCACATCATCTTGGATCATTCTTCTATTCTTTTTCTTGGTTACGGCTCGCACAGGAACTGCGAAGGGTGAACATGAACTACGAAGGGTGAACATGAAGTGCACGGGTATGTTTGATTGCATTATCTTGACTATTGGCACATCTTTTGGATATTGTTTGGTAGATTGTTGATAAAGTCAAAACTTTGACTTTGATTATTGTTTATGGATTTGGGCTCATTGTACTATCTGCTAAGCATTTTACGACAATCTAATAGAAGAAGAATCTCTATAGTGGATTTTGCCCTGGTCTCAGACCAATCCTGGTGTCTCTATGTGTGAATGTTTTTCTTCTATTATTCATTTATGTTCTGCTGCATTGATGATGATGTAATTATTTCTACATAATTAGATATGTTGCTAAATAATATTGTAAATCTGAATAATGATATGATACTATGAGTTGAATTTAATGTGTAAACGAAGAAATGCAATTATCAAAGCAAAGAACAATATAGCCCTGAGAAAAATTAAAACTTATTAGGGAAAAAATTGCTTCATTTTGCATTTTCACTAAGTCTCTGTTGACAAACAGTTCACTACAGTAAGTTAATCAATTACCAAATTTTGAAAAGTCAAATTCATCACCAGAGAAAAGCTTAAATCCAAAAGTAGTATAAGAAGTACCAACCTGGCATATTGCAGAGACCAATAAAAGTATTGGCAAACTTTCTCTAGAACAGCAGTACTAATTTCGGGAAATCTGACTTCTCCAAGTGTTGTTTCCGTGAAACTCCCTACTCAACATGAGCATTTATCAATAAGTACTTTTGCAATGATGGACAATATTATGTAAAAACAATTCAAAATTAACACAGGTGCCAGTGGGAAAAAAAATGAGCTATCTACGCAATGCATGAAAAGAAAAAGGCAGTAAATAAATTTGTCAGCGTCAAAATTTAAAATGATAGTGATTTGAAATACCTACTATGCTTGTTTATGGGAATTTCTCACATATGCCTGAATTTCAGCTAAAATTTACTGGAGAAATATTTCCCATATACAAAACACATAACGTAGGCATCTGTACCAAGTGCCCAACTCAATATTTTCTTCACATTCGTTACAGTGAATTGGGCAAACAATAAGATTCTGTCTGAACTTCTGCAGATCTAGACAAGTGCTTCATGGAAAGTTTTCTTAAAATGCACTATCCAGAGTTTGGAGGTGCAGATAGGTATCAAGTTGCTGTGCAGTATTGTTACCAGCATTTCCACAAGCTGAGATAACATTGGGAGATGCAAAACAATATACATGTTAGAAATAATAACATATATGGGGAGGAAAAATACCATAAATATGACTTAAAATGAGATGTTGTGAATGATGACATATAGAAACCAAATCATTAGTCAAAAATGTTTGATTGATTCATGTAAACTGAATGACAGGCAAAATCAGGAAACAATGGCATGTGTTTTGATTTATGAATCTGCCCATGAATTATAATTTATTTTTAGGCTGTTATGTTTTCTGATTCTTGGGTCATTGTCAGCTTCCAGAATAGTAGTAGAATTTATAAACTGTTTTTCTATCGCTTAGCCTTCTTATTCAGAGGGAATGTGACTTTGCAAAACCTTATGAGCCTTTTTTTCTAGCAGTTCTTTTAATCAACTTTGGCTGGGGGGCCTCAAAGTCTTCCTTTTATTTTGTTTTTCATTCATTCTCTCAAAGTACTTTGAAAACGAAATCTCATGACTTGTTATGTTCTTCACAGGTTTTGCCATAAATCCATTGCAAGGAACCTCGAGAGGTCACAATTTGGACCCAGAACCACCTCAAGTCAAGTCAATTTCAGAACCTGATTAAAATTTATGTAGACTTCGACAGTAAGTCCTTTTTGTAGTACAGCTTTGAATATGCACTATGTTGGATAATTACTGATTAAAATTCCTTACTAGTTGGGCTCAAGATGTTATAATTCTAGCAAACCTAGCACCCGACACTTAATTCCTAGCAGATTACAGATATACTAATTAATAGCACAGCTAGATTCATTAACACAATAAATTCTGCTGAAGCAAAATATACCAATCGCAATCATGATGGCACAACAGATTCTACCCAATCACAGTTCTTCATTTGCTTTCAAAACTTAGTCTTCCATCCTGGGAAATGGCCCAACTGAGAAAAAATATAGATTACAAAAATGCCTCGGATCTGATCCAGCAGATTAGGCCCTAGATTGGTGTTTGATCCCATTGGTTGATCAGGATCTCCAAGCTCTCCTTCTGCACTCCCTCAGACCCAGCACCAAGCTCTCCTTATGCACTCCCTCAGACCAGCACCAAGCTCTCCTTATGCACTCCCTCAGACCCAGCACACTAGAGTATCACATTCCTCACCAAGATGCCTCTCTCAATCTTGTGCTATTGTATGGTGTTTCTTCTCCTTCTCCTTAGCCTTGTTTTTATAGCTTTACATTAAGTTAATCCCTAACTCTAATCTCCAAAGTGATTGACGGCCGAGATTAGATCTCGCCTCACTTGAAATCAAGGGCTGAGATTAAAACATAATCACTAAAATAATTAGCTTATTTTTCCTAAGTTTACTTTAGCTTAATAGGCCAACATAATAATTATGTGTTTTTCTTAAATTGAACTTCGGCTACGTTACAAATGCAACTTGTTCGCACTAAAACAAGTGCCCTAAGAAGATCAGTGAACAATTTCTGCGAGCCTAGACACTTAGGCCTATGCAAAAGTACCTGCCCGAGCGACAATCATCAACACAAGAAACAAGGCTACAAAAGTGAGAAAAGGGTCGTCGATAAAATCTAACCCAAAAGTTCCAGGACGTGCTAAACACTGCAGGGCTGGTTTCTGTGCTAAAAAATATCTGGCTTATCCTGAATTGAGAATCCATGAACCACAATTTCAAGTAAATGAGAGGAATGATGCATATAAATACATTTAAAAAAATAAAAAGTGATATAAACCCGACTGCCTACCCAGTAATGACAAATCGCCATGCTTTCCGCTCAGTATCTTAGAAGATGGGCAATTGTAGCTGGATGCAGAAAACGGTTGGGGCCTGCTGTTCTAAATAAGCCCAACAAATATCCTGTCAAGCCTATAAAAGGAAATGACGATGAGCTGCCACCGTTTGCAGCTATCATGGCAAACGGTGCCTGAGCTAGCAGGTTATTTGTACTTAGCACTTTCTTAACTGCATGCTAGTGGCAATTTATTGTAGTGATTTCCCCTTTGGAGCCTTAATTTTGGACATCGTAACTGACTGGTTCGGTGGAATGGTTTCCGTTTGACTAAGAAGTAAATGCGGGTATAGGCCACAGGGGAAGATATTAAATTACTCCGAATCTCGTTCCTTCGTAGGGGACTGTCTACCACCCTTTTTTTCTAATATTTTTATATGCTTTCTGCATGATTTTTATTGTATGAGAAATTAGAAGCATATTTTGTATATAAAAATTTGTGTATACACCCTCAAAAAACTTTAAAATAAGAAGTCTACTAATGCAACCACCATTATAGAAATTATGGGAGCTTACGTTTACATCTGCAGGGCTAAAAGGCCCTTTGCAGACAGTCAAGGCAGAAGGACCAGTTTATTGATGCACAAATAATCTCGACTTAAAGGCCCAGAAATCGATCAAACATTTTACACAGATTAACAACTGTCATCGAAAATAACCTCGACTTAGAGCCCAAAGGCCCAGAAATCGACCAAACATTTGACCTAGCTTAACAAACTGTCGCCGAAATTATTAGCTCGTGTAAGAAGGGCGTTGTCTAATTATCTTAAGTTTGGGAGTTTTTATTGAAATCTTGCCAAACAAATTTTGTTCAGATTATGTTTTTTTTGGTTTAAAAGTCGATTTTATTATATAAAAGAATTTTGAGTTTTGAAAAACATCTGTGGTACTCAGATTGTACAGCAAACTTGTAATTTCAACAAATTCCTGCCCAATTCTTAAAAATTTTGACTAAAAAATGTGCCCAGGAAAACTCCACAACTTAAAACATTTAACTACAGCATTGCATGTCTGTGAATAGGGCTATGAAAGGATTCAGGAAATTGGGTTTCTCCGGAAGGCAAAAACATTTGCCTCTGTAAAATACTATTTCTGTGAAAACAAGTGGATACTCACCTGTAGATGTTAGCATATTCTTGAGAGTGTTGGAGACAAGAGCTGCCTTCCGATCAATAACGAATTCAAAACCCTCTGCACTAATGAGTTTGACTGTGTCCTCCTTCCTCATTTTGCTGCCTTTCGCTGTCAAGAAGAAGGACGCCGACGCTGCACTTGCGATGATAGGAGGATTCGATCCCCAACCAATTGAATTTTATTGCATACAATTGCTGGAAACTAAGAAACTCGGGGCATTACAGGTTCCTTGACTGGATCGATGGCCAGGCCAAGGAAATCCCAACAAGAATAAGTAATGAAATGCAAAAGGTGGGGAGCTTTTGAATATGGGAATGGTATATTAATGGACAGGAACGTGAAAAGGGAAATAGTTGCTGTGATATATTGTTTTTAATAAGGCATCGGAGCCATGATTTGTTGGCATACCTCAATGAGCGAGGGTGGGGTAATTCGGAAGATATTATTCTTTTGACTTTTGATTTTGGGGAATTTTTTTTTAAGTCACACCTTCCTTTGATTCGGGGTGAGGAACTTTGTGACAATTACATTTTCTTTGCCCGCACAAATACGCTTGAATGTGAAGAGGTTAATGTGTCAAATGCAATGGATTATATGATGATTTCAACAATATAGGAAAGTGTCATGATTGTGATGGGTTGATGGTAGAATTTAAGTGTGTGCAGATGAAAAGATGGAGAGAGAATAGTGAATCTTCTTAAAGTTCTATTATGCTAGAATTTTATATTTATTCATAGAGTTTGTTTTATAATTAAAATAAGATATTTAAAATACCAAATAAAAGTGTAAAAAATAAAAAAGTGTAAACATTGCATATAAGAAATGAGATTGGCTTTTTAAAAGATGGAATATGATTTATATTTTTTTTTATTTTTTATTTTTTTCAGAGGGAAAATCAACATATGGCCGAAGCCCGCAGATTACATATGGCCGAAGCCAGCAGATGAGCAGAATTTTTTTGGCCGAAGCCAGCAGACGAGCAGAATTACGGCATAGTTGTCGCAAATAACACCATAGCGCGGGGCCTCAACCACCGCCGTAGGAATCGATCCTGGCTGGGGGGAGCGAAAGCCACCCCAGCCATCATGTCATGCACGTCACGTGCAAATATGATTTATACATACATCAACATAAATTTAGTGGACAAAATAATGTAGTCATGTAACATCAATTTTAATTTTCGCATTAACACATAAGAATAATAATAAGGGACTATAAGAGTTTCTTACAAGCCTTAAGCACTCTCTTGATAAAATCAATCAACTCAATCTTACTATATAGTTGTCTAATAATGTGTCGTCACTTAGCAAATCAAAATTTGACAAGAGAAGGAAAAGCAATTATAAATGGAATGGTCGATAATATCCTTCATGAAAAGGGGTGGTGGGTGCAAGGGGATGTTAGAGTGCCTCATAGGACAAGTAGAACTATACTACTCTTGGAGTATGGGTAAAGCCTCTAATAACCAAGTGGAGTTTACGTGTTGCTTCAAGGAGTCATGAAAGTTGTCTTATTATGTATTAGCAATCTCGTTATTATGGAAGACTAAAAAATTATTATTAAACATCTTCATTTTGGATCCTCACCCCATATCTCAAACTTAACTCAATTTTCAAGAAGATCCAGTGTAGTATTGATTCCATTGAGGAGTTCCATGTAAAGCATGTTCTTAGGCACAATAATGCAATGATAGATTCTTTAGTCAATTGTGTCATCTACAACGAAGAAGGAACCTTGTATATCAACAATTAGGAGTCCCACTTCCACATTCCTTTATGACGGCATTCGGTGACTATTATGAGCATCACCTCGCAGGCTCTGGGGTCACATGCAAGTCCTTTTTGTCATTTGGCAAGATTTTTTTCATCTTATTTCACTAATGAAATTGCCTAGTTTTATCCTCCCCTGCTCTGTGGTAGTTATGGCATTATACACCCCAAATAATGTTAACTTAAGTTGACAATATATGGTGCTAGTATAGGCGTCCACTAATATGATGCAACCCCTCCATTTGGTTTTCAAAGCAACTTCATTGAGGTTTTGAGCTTAGGACATTGTGATTTTTGGGCTTGTGGAAATCAATTTGATGCAACAATCTAATTGTTTGGACCCTAAGGCGACAATTGTATGGTTATAAGGATTGTAAGGGTTATCTAATTTGTGGGGAGTAGAGTGTAAAACTAGTTGAGGAAAATGACACATGCTAAAGTGGGCGAATGGAAAATTCCTTACTTTCATTCCTCTAAAATCTCAAATTTTCAAGATAGTAGGGCTTTGTGACAATTGAAGTTTCACTAATTGGAAACACAATGGTTTCCACCATGGAATTAATGATACAATAATGATAGTGGCTTCAATGATTAGAATATGAAATTAGCAACTCAAGGAATCAAATTAAATAAATACAACTTGTTGGTGTTTAGATACTTTGTTTTCTTCCTCCATTGTCAACTCTATTTGCTCTTTTATTTGCATCCTTTCTAATTTTAATGTAGATGATCCAATCTTGGAGCATGTAGCTTTACGAGGCCTAGTTAACAACCCTTCATCTATAATAACCCTAGATTTACCCCTGCTTTTGTAAATTTAATTATAATCGTGAATGCTAGCAAGGAAGTCATGGTTGGTTGACACAAAATCTTGTGAACGCTTGAAAACTAAATTTAAACTTTAATGACAGCATCAAGGAGGGGATGCCTATAGATTCATTTTTTGAGGGAGAACTTGGTGTGTGCATTGAAAGGTCATGAGTCATCCTGAATTAATTTTTGGATACAGTTGTAGGCCAATCAAGCCACCCTCCCCCCCGAAAAGAATTCAAGAGACATGATTGGAGAGGTGGGTAGGGGATCATGCCCATCCCCATTATAGATCGAGGAGGCCAACTGAGCGGCCTCTCAAAATAGTAATGGAGGCTAGGAAGATGAGATGGCTCCTCAGAAAACAAAAGGGGAGACAACAAAAGCGTAGGCAAAAAAAATTGGAAAAACAACGAGAAACTAAAGGAAGAAAATGCTTCGGAGAGGAAAAATGCACAGTTGAAAGGACTCTCGTTGGTTCTTGTGTGTTAACTCTCTCTTATTTTCATTGAATGGAAGAGGAAATTCAAGGTTGATTGTGGATTGCATGGAGCAGTGGAGCATTCATAGTAGAAGACATAACAAGGATGGAGTTGATTGCAGAGCCCTGTGTTTTGAATTGAGCTACTATGAATTTAGGTGATATGAATTTGTTGAGGCCACTAGACCATATTTATAAACTTGAGTGATCAGTGGGAGGCTTAGTGGATGAAGAAATCATTGTGGTGCTTGTTATATAGCTAATAAACCACCTGTACATGTTAATATTGGTCATTGTAGTGCTTGTTGAGTAGCTAATAAACCACCTGGACAGTGGACTGCAAACCCATGTAGTGATTACAATAAAAGGATAGCTAATAAACCAACTAGATAGTGGATTCCATTCCTTGGACTAAGCAATACCCCATCTGGACCTTGGGTGAGTCCCTATGAATGAACTCATAATATTGAGTCACGGTGCCTAATGTTGGAGAGCAGTTGATAAACTACCTGGACAATGGTCTACATCTTTGAGTGCGTGACCATGTCATTGGTGTGAATTTTCCCTTAACAAGCATCCCCTCAAACTTTGAATCCAACTCGACGGTGGTCAACTACAAGAGAGTTGTAGTGTAGTTGGCTTATGGTTGGGTGGAAAGTCTCTCCTTCAATTTCCAAGCATATTAACATATTAAGATAAGTTTATTGCAGTTATATATTTGATTTATCAATTGTGATGTTTCTTGAATTTCATATGTCTAGTATGAGCTCTTATGTACCTCTAAATGTTAATGAATGCCTGAATGGTGAAGGTCATTCGTGTGCTCATGATTGGCATGATATCTTGTATGTTACAAGTTTGATAAATGTTTGGAATGTTTTGATTAAGGTTTAGTTCATGGTTGATGTGAAGATTTGTATGCTTATGTTCTCTATCTTTCTTTTGTTGAAAAGTGTGCAACAAGAAATGCTTGTTGAGAATGCAACAAGATGATGGAGCTTAGTGGAAAAGAGTCGCCTTCACTAAGTGGGCCCGCAAGCAAATTATGGTGCAAGTTCTATTTTTGGATCCCAGCAGGGATGATCACAGTATGGGTGATCACAGTATGGGTGATCACAGTATGAGTGATCACAGTATGGGTGACCACAGTATGGGTGACCACAGTATGAGTGATCACAGTATGAGTGATCAAAGTCTATTTTTAGACTGGCTGTCAAAAATAGAAAAGTCAAATATTATTGTCTCATAATAATATTTGGACTATAAACTTGATCTTATTCTCTTGGAGCACTTCAGGATGAGCTACGGATGTGGTACATGCAGATCCCAGAAGGAAATACGTGGTTACCTATGGGATGACTAATATTTGCATGCAGGACTTCAGTTAGAACTCAAGTGAGTTGAGTTTAGTGGACTGGAGGTGCAGTTGATGGAGTTGTGTTCAGTTTAGCCTTGTTAAACTAGTTGTATTTAGTCTAAATGATCAATAGACTAGAGATGAGTTGGGTGAATTAGTTATTAATTAATTCACAAGTTATTAACTCATAATGCAACTATAGAATACATCAGTTAACTCAGTTGCATGTCAGTGCATGTTCAGTTCAGTAGGGATAGGTGTTAGAGGATCATATTGCTATCAGTTGTGACTATAGCTGTGCATGATGATTTGCACAATCAGAGGGATTGAGTATGCCAATGAATTGGTCAATACCAAGAATTGTAGCCTGTGCTCACGTCCAACAGAGTGTGAGTGATTATTTGCAGGTCAAATACGAGTTTGGTAAGCCATTCTCATCAGTTCTTGAGCAGGTATTGAGCTGGAGAGGCAGGCAAGCAGCGGGGGAGATTTGGAGATCAAATCTGAGTTGTATTGTGTGTAACAGGTGGAGCTGGTACTGGATTGCTTGTGATAAGCATTGTACTTTGTAATGTTACATGATTCAATCAATATAATATACAGATAGTGTGGGGTTTTTAGCGAGATGCTTTCCCCGGGATACATACTGTGTTTATGAGTTTGATTGATGCTTCTATGTGTGCCTGTGAATGTTTCTGCTTCTGTAAATTGATGATCAATGTAGAGGAGATTATGTATTATACATGTTCCGCTTATAATTGTATGATCAGGATAATCTCTGTGAATATGTGTTAAATTATTCAAAATTTCTACATCTTTCTCAATACACAACAAAGATTCATGAATCATTATAACTTAGCTTATTTGTGGTTTGTGATGCCTAATAGATAAATTGTAATTCTCCTTGTGAAATTATTTAAACCTATGTCTCTCGTGTTTGTTTAAATAAGGAAGCACATGTCATTGAATCAATTCAACCAACCTACTAGAGCCCAACATAACTGAATTGAATAATACATCGCCCCATGCATAACAGTGATAGTTGTGAAAAATTGGTGTTTGGGCATCTTGCCCCCTTTGAATTTAAAAATGGTGCTTTATGGTGTTATGGAACCTCGCACTTTTGTTTTGCTCATACTCATAAAATTGAAATTTCATGGTTGTGAACCCTTGTGCCATACACCATAAAATTATGGTGTTCTCACCCTTGCATCATAACTCACAACGAAATGGAAAAGCAGGGTAGTCACCCTTTTTTTTATATATATGGACATCGATATTTCAGGTATCGAGACCTTGGGGCAGTGTGGTTCAATACCTAGAAATTGGAGGATTGAGATTTCAAGTCTTGGCCACAACACTCAGAGCATCGAGCTTGAAGCAATAATCCCTTTTATTGTTTTGAAACACACACACACACACACACATATACATATAAATATAAATGATGTCGAGGGATTGATGGTGAAACCCCACTTCTACGAAGCCAGGCTTGGTGGTCCGCACGATGGGCACAAGCCATTAGCCTGTTAACCCCAGATTGCAATTTATAGAATGTGCGTGAAATGACAAGAGGGTCGATCTGATGGTAGAACCCGGGCCAATGGAACCATGTCATCAAAGCACCATACCCCTTGAACGGTTGGGCAAGTAAGCGGAGGGGGCTAGTACCGACGGGCTAATAACCAAATGTGCATGGGCACAAGATGGAACCCTGCCACTAGATCATTGGGTCGTTGGATCTACAGGAGAGTTAAAAAAAGGGATGAGTGGGAAAGGCCCAAATTGATACAACGTGGACTCCATAGAGCCCTTAGGGCATCGGGCACTTTGCTTAGAATATGAATAGGGAGTAAGGCTAGTGGAACCCAAGTTGGGATGCCATGTGCTGGGGAGGACCCCACTAAGCCTGTGGGCTTGTAGGCCATCGATTGTAAGAAAAGGAAGGTTCAAGTGAGGGTGAGACCAAGCGATCCTATTATAGCATGACATGGATAAATGGTTCCCACATTGACCATCAACCCTTGGCCTTCAACCTTCCCATCTAATGATTAAACATTTATATGTGTAGTGTAAATGAACCTGCCATGGCGTGGCAGTGTCATGGGGTTTGGGCAGGGGTCATGTGGTGCACCAATGATGACATGGCCCTTATTAATGAGTCAAACTTCTATTGGGCATAACTTTCAATCCAAGACTCAGATTTGGATAATAAAAAATAGATATATATAGTCAAAAATCTCTCAATGAGCAAAACTCAATGGTGGAAATTGTTTTAACTTTTGAAGACTTTGAAAAAATGAGGTTGTTGTAACCCCATTTTCATAGCATACCTTGGAGATTGAGTTAAACGAGTAATCCCTCCCACATCCTAGAATATGTAAATGACGTGTGTTGTAGTTGCGTGAATAGCCTCAAATGAGCATGCTTAGTGTTGACATGCCAACGCTACAATGAATATATCTATGCTTGTTTTAGCTAATAGTTGTGTATGTGTGAGAAAGAACATAAGAAGACACAATTTGCAGTGGAAAATGGAGGAATGAGCAGCATAATGGTACAATATAGTATGGATAAAACCATCATGATTGTAATAACCCTAGTGAAAATTCCATGTAATAAAATATAATAAAGGAAAAATAATAACCACGATTGATGGGACACTTATTCCAAGTTGAATGTTGGGCAAAAGCATAGTGATGGGGATCACTTGTGGTTGGTTAATGGGTAAGGAATTTGGAAAAGGCAATAGTTAAGGCCATGGAAAGGCAAAATGACATTTTTTGCACATTTATTTATGAAAATATTGGAAATTAGGAAAAAGGGAGGTGAAAGATCACACGTTGCATGTGAGGAGGAAAATGAAGGAAAATAATGGAAAATGAAGAAGATAGAGGCTTCATTCATAAAGGCTTGTGAGGATCAGTTGGTAACCCTTTGTCAATTCAGTTTTGGAGCTCTCTTTCTCTCTCTCTCATACACTTGGATACTTAGAGTTTTCTTGGAGCGCTCTTGGAGGGTGTGGCACACTTACATTTTTGGAGCAAGAAGGCAAAGGAAGAGTAGGAAAGCACAAGAGGGAATTGGGATCAACAGCTACAATAGTTTTGCTTGCAAGTACTGAGTTGCATGTATGTTTTCCTCATTAGTTTTGGCATGCATGACATATGCATGTGGATTATTGGTCATGATCTGTCACTGACATTGAGGATTGCCTGGATTGTCTAGCTTTGCCATTTCCTGCATAGCCATGGAGATTGTAGGTTTATTTCCTTGTTTGTTTTTGGTTGGTTATCATGTTTCCTTAGCTTGGGCTGAGTTACTGAAACCTAGAGCCTTGGTTGGACAAACACTCTGGAGCCTTGTAACAACTTGGGTTGAGTTACTAGTCCTGTAGCCTTGGTTGGACAAATGCTCTGGAGCCCTTGGTGGGTTGAGTTACTAGTCCTGGAGCCTTGGTTGGAAAAATTCTCTAGGGCTCGACGACAACTGTGGGTTGAGTTACTAGTCCTGGAGCCTTAGTTGGAATAAATGCTCTAGCCCTAGATGGTTGGGATAGAGACTGATCTAATCATGGTTTTATGATGTCCAACTGTGAGGTGGAATCATTGTTTGATGGGCTGAGGTGGATGGCCTCTAGAAGCTCTCGATGGTTTTGGATTGATGTGTTTTATGAGATCCCACATTCATGCTTGGAATATGGCACGGGATGAATGGTTGAAGAGAGATTTGGCTCAGCCATTCTACGGTCGAGTGGAACGTGGAAGTCCCATCCCAGGTTTGGATTTTACATCATCAATATGAGGTTATTTCTCCTTGTATTTCTATGAGTGTTATACTGGTTTATACGTGGTTTATATGGTTGTGTTGGTTATATATATGTTTTATGGCAGTAGTTATGTATGGCTTTCATCATGTTTTTACTTGTAAATGAATGATCAATGTATCTATGACCTAATGGATGAAATGGAAGTTGATGTGTTGATGCATCAATGTTTCTTAGAGATTCTCAACTAAGTATGAGAACCCTGTGCTCAGATTTGTTATTTATACCTGTAGATTACATATTCGTGATATGTTTGACGAAATGCTTGTCATGGCTAGTAGGGGTCCAGTCAAGGTCTCATTCAAGTGATTGCATTTATACTGCCATTTCCTTGTTATTTTACTGTTATGAAGATGTCATTCAATTTCGGGCAATGACTTGGGCTCTGGGTCTGAAAAAGTGGCTCAAATCCTGGGGACACTGGCACAACACTATGCAAAATAGTCCCTAGATGCTGGCTTGTAGGCTTGTGAGAGCATCTAGAGGTCCTTGGATGCTAGCATGCCCATAGCATGAGAGTGTCTAAAGGTCAAGTGGTCCAAAAGCTTAGTGGGACCGAGGGGCTGGTTGGCAGAAAGGTCGGATTGGTTCCTGAGGATCCTAATACTGATGTTGAATGACTGTATGGTGTGTTTTTGTCGATTCCACTTCCTTAACGTGACTTAAGATGTCGAACCATATCATAGTGGCCTCTCGTCGCATGTTTACCTCGGTTGGCTGGTTGCTTGGGTAGATGTGGGAGGAGGGTGTTACAGAGTGGTATCAGAGCATGGTTCACCCCTTGGACTGGATGGGTTGTGTGTTGGTCATGCATGCATGTCGGTTGCATGTGTGTCTCTTACGCTTGCATTCCATGTGCTTGTTGCATTTGCATAATATTGATCATGGTTGTAGTGATGTCGCCATGTGGAAGTTGATGTTGTTATTGTGGGATGCATCGTCATGAGTGTATGATTGGTTACATGTTGTTATATGTCACTTACATGTATCATTTTGTATGCTTGGTTACATTCTTGTATGTTTGGTTACATTCTTGTATGCTTGGTTGCATGTATCATTCTTGTAGGCTTGGTTATAAGTGTTGTTTGTTTATGCTTGATTTATGTGTTTATGCGTGTGTGTTGTTGATTACACATTACTTATGCATGTTCATGTTTGCATGTGGTCAAGTGTGTAGAGACGTAATGGTTGTTGTCATGCATGAGGTCGTGGTATGTGTTGTTGATAAGGTCATGCATTGATGACTAGACCCTAGCTAGAATGATGGTTGCATGGTTATATGCTTATGTGTTATGTTTCTATATGTTGTCATGATTATGTTATACATGTATCACGTTGATTTTTTGATCTTGCAGATGAGGTATCCTCCCCGAGCTATACTAAGGTACATTGGTTTATTATGATTTGGTTTAGTTGACATGATATACCATGTAGGAAGAAATATCAAATGGTTAGCAATATGGTAGACTACAAAGACTCTCCCTATGAATCAGAAGAGTAGTATGGTGTTGGGAACTCTTCCAATTTGGCAGATACATTGAGAAGATTAAAGGAAGAAATAAGGAGTTGTAAGGAAGATAATGACAGAATCATGCAGGCACAGGAGAAACAAGCAGAGGTAAATGTAGTGATACTTCAGAGTTTTTCATATTTATAGTGACAGGGACCACGTCATATTAGTTATGAGCAAGAGGACAAAACTAATGCGGCATATGGTATTAGGTCACACGGTGGTCATAGGTCAGATAGAGATGACAAGTCAGAGATGGTAGACTGTTAGACACTCTGGATAGTAGGAGGGATAGAAACAGGTATTATTCTAATTCTGATTCAGATAGGCAATATGATCGTCATCATTATCATCCTTATATGAGGAGTGATTGGGGATAATTGTCCGATGAATTTAAGAAAGCAAAGCCACCTACTTTTGATGGAGAGGTGAAGAAACCACTGGATGTAGAGGCATGGTTGCTTGGTATGAGGAAGTTCTTCAGGTTACATGATTATTCAGAGAACATGAAAGCCAGAGTAGCTACATTCATCTCAAAGGTAAAGTAGACATTTGGTGGGAAGACGTGAAGAATGCCAGATGTATTCATGAGGAGGACTTGACTTGGAGTGAGTTTAAGCAGCTATTCAAGAAGAAGTATTTGTTGGAGAGATACTTTGATGACGAGGCAAAAGAATTCTATGAGCTAAAGATGGGATCGATGACAGATGAGGAGTACACTAGCAGGTTCTTAGAGTTACTGAGGTATGTGCCTTATCTCACAAAGGAAAAGGCCAAGATTCAAAGCTTCATTAGTGGATTATCAGTTGCATTTAAAGGCATGATTGATTTTTGATGAGCCTAAATCATTGGAGGAAACCATTCAAAAGTTAAGGCATTGTTATGAGCAATCAAAGCATAGATATGAGACTCAGCCAAATTGGAAAGGTAATGCAAAGAACAAAAAAAATGAGACAAGAAGTGAGCAAGGCCTAAAGAGAATTATGCACCATCTAAGTTCAATGCATCAAATAAAGGATAGGGACATTGATCTGAGGAACAGAATAAGGAGCTCATACGGTGTTGGACTTGTGGAGGGGATCATCACAGGACAGATTGTCCACAGTATCACAGTGGTAGGCCTCATATCTATAGTTCATAGGATGCATAGACTGTTGGGGATGTTGGTCAGAGTATTCCTTGCATTTATGAAACATTGGATAACAAACAGGCAGACCATTAGGCATCTATCATTGAGATGGACGATAAGCTTTGTGATCAAGTTATTTCCATATTTTTTGACACTTGATCTAATTATAGCTATGTTAGCACTGACTTGGTGGATAAGTGTGGTTTGAGCAAGGAATTGCATGCAAAATATTGGTTAGTGCAGTTGGCTACAGGTATAAAGAAGTGAGTTCATCATCAGGTAAGAGCTTGTGCATTTGATTTGAATGGTATGCTTACTGCAACACATTTGAATGTATTATCATTGGGATCATACAATATGTTGTTGGGTATGGATTGGTTGTACTTGCAGAGAACCAAGGTGGATTGTTATGAAAAAGTTATTAAGTGCTTGGATGACAATGGGGAACCAAGAGTGTTGCAGGGAAAGAATAAAGTTGGATCGGTTAGGATGGTGACAGTTATGCAAGCAAAGTGCAGTCGCAAAAAAGGGTGTATGTTATTTGCAGAGCACATTTGTAGTGACAAAGGTAAGGAAGTTGAGGATGCATTTGTTTTGATCATATACCCAGCTCTACAACAATTCAGGGATGTATTTCTTGAGGACATTATAGAGTTTCCACCTCATAGGGAGGTAGAATTTTCTATTGAGTTGGTGCGAGGGGCAACTCTGACATCAAAAGCACCTTACAAGATGAGCACACCTGAGTTGGGAGAGTTGAAGCTACAGTTGAAGGAAATGTTGGTCAAGGTGTATCACCATGGGGCACACCGATATTGTTTGTGAAGAATAAAGATGATACCCTCAGATTATGCATTGACTATAGGCAGTTGAATAAAGTAACCATCAAGAACATGTATCCATTACTGAGGATTGATGACTTATTCAATCAGTTGAAGGGAGCAGCAGTGTTCTCGAAGATTTCTTTAAGATCTGGATATCATCAATTACGCATCAAAGAGGAGGACATTTACAACACAACTTTTTGGACCAGGTATGGGCATTATGATTTTGTTGTAGTTCCATTTGGTTTGACTAATGCTCAACTACATTTATGTGTTTGATGAATAGTATGTTGTGTCTATATTTGGATAAGTTTGTTATTGTGTTCATTGATGACATATTGGTATATTCTAAAAATGAGGAAGAGCATGTCAAGCATTTAGCAACAATGTTGAGATTGTTGAGAGAACATCAGTTGTATGTTAAGCTCAACAAGTGTAGTTTCTTTCAGACTGAGGTACATTACTTAGGGCATGTTGTCTCCAAGGAGGGCATTGTATTAGATCCAGAAAAGAGAAGGGCCATCATGGAGTGGGTAGCTCCTAAGAATGTAGACGAGGTGAGATATTTCATGGGGTCGGCATGGTATTACAGGAGGTTCATTAGGAACTTCTCACAGATTGCTTATCTCATTACATCATTGTAGAGAAAGGGTAAGAAGTTTGAATGGACAAAGGAGTGTGAGGCTAGTTTTGAGCAGTTATTGGGACATGCACCAATGTTAAAGATTATAGATCCAGACAAAGAGTTTTTAGTACGCATAGATGCTTGCAAGAAATGACTTGGTGGAGTCCTTATATAGGATGGATAGGTGGTATGTTATGAGTCGTGAAAACTAAATGAGCGCAAGAAGAACTATCCCACACATGATCTTGATTTGGCAGCGATCATACATGCATTAAATATGTGGGGGCACTATCTTTTGGGTAGGAGGTTTATGCTGATGAGTGATCACAGTGGTTTGCGGTATCTATTTGACCAACCGAATTTGAATGGTAGGCAGGCTCTATGGTTGCCTACGATCAGTGAGTTCGACTATGAGATCAGGTATATCAAAAGTAAAGAGAACAGGGTGAAAGATGCTCTTAGTAGGCATATACAATCACTTAGCAGCTATGAGCTCCTATGGGACAAACTTATAGGATAGGATCTTGCAGGCAGGTTAACATGATGTCAGATATATGGAGATTATGCACAAGTTGCAGCAGAGTATAGGTATAGGTATAGGTGACAATACAATTATAGGTACATGTGGTAGTACATGTATAGGTACAAATGCATGTACAGGGACTGGTAGTGGTAGGGGCACAGGTGCAAGTGCAGGTGCACATGATGTGCTATGTTACCTTATAGCAAATGGATTGGTCTGATTCAAAGATAGGATATATGTGCCAGACAATAGTGAGCTCAAGAAGGTGATCTTCAAGGAGTTTCATGCGAAACCATATTCAGGTCACCTAGGTCATCAGAAGACACTAACAACAATGAAGAGATTTTATTATTGGCTGAATTTGAAAAAAGATGTAGCAGAGTCTGTGGCTAGGTGTTTTGATTTTCAATGTGTGAAGGCAAAGTGTAAGTGTCCAAGTGGATTGCAACAGTCAATTGCGATTCTATATTGGAAATGGGAAGTAATTTCCATGGACTTCATCACAGGTTTGCCGAGGACAGTGAGACAACATGATTCCATCATGGTTATTGTGGACAAGTTGATAAAGGTTGCACACTTCATCTCAGTGAATTCTAAATTATCAGCTAGCAATGTAACACAAGTATTCATGGAGATGTGGTTAGATTGCGTCGTTTTATGAAGAAGATTGTGTCAGACAGGGATGAAAAGTTCATTTCCAAGTTTTGGAAGGAGTTATTTGCAGGTTTGGGCATGGAGTTTACCTCCAGTACAACTTATCATCCACAGACTAATGGATAGACATAGAGGCTCAACAGGATATTGGAGGACATGTTGACGACTTATGTGATGCATCAACAATGAAAGTGGGAAGAATATCTTCCACTTGAGTTCACTTACAACAATGGGTATCAGGAATCCTTAAGGATGCGTTTGTTTAAGGAATTGTATGGGTGGAGTTGCAATACTCCTATTAGTTGGAGTGATCCAATTAGCAGGGTGTTGATTGGACCAGACATGTTGGTAGACATGGAACATAAAGTACAAGTAATGAAGAAGAATCTAAAGGCAACACATGATAGGAAAAAGAGCTATGCAGATAGGAACATGTTATTTAGGGAGTTCCACATTGGGGAACAGGTATATTTGCACATCAAACTAAAGAAGAGCTCCTTACAGATTGGATCATGTGCCAAGTTGGCATCATGGTTTTATGGACCCTTCAGTGTCATTGAGAGGATTGGGCCATTAGCCTATTGACTTGCACTGCTTCCAACAGTGAAATTCCATGATGTTTTCCATCTATCATTGCTTAAGAAGCATGTTAAAGATGTTGATCATGTGATTGACCGGTCTGTATTGTAGGTGGAACCATATGGAGAATTCCAACTAGAGCCTTAGTGTATATTGCAAAAAAAGGTGCTCGTGCTTCAGAACCAAGCAATCGAGCAAGTTAAGGTGCAATGGAATCACTTTGGGCCTAATGAATCTACATGGAAGATGTCAGATCAGATGCGGGCTATGTATCCTTCTTTGTTGATTGGTTGAGGCAAAGCAATTTTGGTGTATGTGATGAGCACCAATATTGCAGCAAGAATGTTGCAACTCCTGGGGCTACCTACTTTAATTCATCAACCTGGGGTTCGTACAAGCTTGGAGGTGACACTATTGTATACACAATAGGTGTAATGGTCTACTCTTGTCACTTTTCAACTCGGGCGATAGACCACTAAGATTTTTCAAACCAGTCTTCTATTGACTTGAAGGAGTCTAACTACCAAATGGAAAAGGGAAAATTATTCTTAATGCAAAAAGGGAATGTTGACAACTCTAGGAAATGAAAGTGATGAATTGGAAGGTGCTATAAAGTGACATGAAATCATCTATCTAAGAATTTACACATTTTTCTTGCAAAATAAACATAAATTAACCTTGTTTATAACATTTAGTGACCTAGATTAACTGAGCATGAAATTTGATCTAAGAACTATTATGACTGTTACATGCATGTGCTAACTTAGAAATTGCAGATAAAAAGCCTTTTTGATGTTTAGTTTTATGAATGCAAATGCTAATTTCCAATTTGTTCTTTGGTAGGGGAGATAGCTATGGAGGAAAATGTTTGGACTAGTTTCAACGGTATGGAAGCCAAGTGGAGGCCTAACCTAAGCTTAGATGACCATTTCTGCTCAATTCGGGCTTAAAACAGGCTACTACAGGGTTTCCTGTAGTACCACAGGATGTCCTAGTTCTACTACAGGATGCCCTATTTTACTACAAGAAACAAGCCGAAATCTTATAAGGAGATAGGAAAGGTGGAACGAAGTGTGGGAAAGGTGTCTGATGGGGGAATAAGGCATAAAAGAGGTGCGCACTTTCCAAGGCTCAGTCAAATGCTTCAAGATAATTGGATTTTCTCAATGGAAATGACCACTTTGCTTACAAAACAAGAATTTAGATTAGGGTTTGGTGGACCTTGGAAGCATAGGTGGAAAAGACTTGGATGAGGCGAATGAGATGAGGTCTCCCCGCATATTATAAGCTCCTGCAACAACATACACTCTTTTCTATATTTATGCACAAATTCATTTTATGCATGGAAAAGATGAGTTGAATGGAGGAAAACAGAGTTATTAATAGTTAATGGTTAAGTTTATAAACATAAGTGCTTCTAAACCATAAAAAAACTCAAGAGATCAAAATGAAAATTGCAGATACTTCTAAGAAATTTAGATACATTGATCTATTCAACAAGAAAACCTAGATTATGCAGTAATCAAATAACAAATATGTATTCTAGGTTGTGTGAATGGAACCATCAAATCATGATCCAACAAAGGAGATGAGGTGAAAGCCATTATCACAAGATTTATTGAAGTGTTTACTGTCACTATGATACCACTGATCTATTTATCCACAAATGGAAGAAAACTAATTAATCATCCAAATACTTGCAGATTAACAAAACCAAAATCACTTCAGCAACTAACTGTGAATGTAATCTAAGCATACATGTACAGAAAGAGGAACCTCTACTGCTAGGGTTGGGCCCTAACCCAAGAGCTTCAGTCCTCTGAGTCAACTCAGTGTTGGATCAAGGGAATGCTTCTCATTTTCAATAAAATATCAAAAATACATGAGAGTCATTAGTCACAATGTCTTAGCTCAAAAATGCCCCTTGGCTACAATGAAAAATGTTGAATCCTAATGAGGCTATAGGACTTCTTATTTATACAACTTAAGCTACCTACAACTTCCTTAACTTTAGGGAGGCTTGGCTCCAACTCGAGATCAACTTGTCTTCGACTATCACTGCCTTGGCTACCAATGACCTCCGTGGCTTGGCTGCTTGTAACTTCGAGTTGATGAGATATGGTGGAGGAATCTTTGAGTGAGTTAGAAGTTAAATAGGTAGATCCAATCTCCTAAAACCCCTCTTGCTTGTCTACTTCGAGTTCCTGTACTTTAATTAGCCAAAATTGCTCCAAATCCTACAATTAATGCACATTAGGCCACAAGACATAACATCTCATCTTTACCCTTCTCACTAAGCAAAATATAACAAAACATGTAAATAAATGTGAGAAAAGTTGATTTTAATAAGCTGGAGAGTGGCATTAAGGTCCATATAATTTACCCATTGATGAGCCTCATCATCACCCCCTACTGAAAGTGTTTCTCATCCTCTGAGCAACTCAATCTATGTCCATGTCTTTCATTGCTCTGGTGGCCTCTCTGACATTCCAGGCTTCTGTTGATGTATCCTCCTCTTGTGGATAAATGCGAGATGCTTCTCTATTTCCTCCCACTGCTTTCTTTCTTCCTTCTAACATACCCAAGATCAATGGTGGACTGAGTTTCAAGCCAATCCAATTGATTTTAAGTCTCTGCAGTGTCTTTTTATACAATGAGGTCTTCTCTAGTGCATCTCTCATTCTTTCAGGGGAATGATATTCCCTGATCTTTAGGTTTTATGGTAAGGTGCTCCATATCCTTTAACATCCTTGTTGGCTTTCAACCCCTAGTAATCTCAAAGTGTCCTCAAAATGAGTGACTGCTTTCTCTTGTGTAGCTAGGTATCTTGGTGCAAGCTGGGGATCATTGGCGATGAGGTTGTGGGTGCTAATGATAGCTATGGAATTGATTTGTTATGCTCTAATGTAAAGGGGGCTTTGTTTCTTCTATTTCTAACACTCTTTTTACTTCCTTAGCCCTGGCCTCCTCATGACTCATCCATGATGCCAAAGCCATCAATTGTAAGTCCCACGACTTTGGATTGGGGTCGCACATTCAAGTCTGTTAAGGCCAAGTTATGTAAGTAGAATTCAGATATATTGGCCCTATCCTCCAGGGTGCTAGTCACAGAGCTCAATGAATTGCCTATAGTCTTGGAAAGGCATAATCCCTCATTGTGTTAGGGTCTTTATCTGAAACTGCAACCATTGTTCTTTTAGGTACAAGGCATATGATTTTGCTGGCATCTTGCACCAGAGTGCCTCCATAGAGAGACTTGTCATAGTGGTTAATTGGCTCTCTTTTTCCTGTACTTGCCTCCTCATCCATGTGTTCTCATCCTCTAGTCAAGATTTCATCACTCTTTCCCTGTCCCTTATCTCACTCAACTCTCTGCTCATCTCTAGCAACTTCTCTTCCATATGGCCCACATCCTCTACACGCTTTGATTTACCAATTTGCATCCATCGATGTGTCCTTTCTCTCTCCTTTTCAAGCTCAAAGAATAGAGGGATGGCAAATTTTTGTGGTATTACATTGCCTCCCTCAATGAATCTATAATAGGAGTTGCAATTGGGTTGTGGGATAGGTTCTTGCAACTCTTGGGATTCTCCCTTTACTATCTTAGGAGTGTCTATCTCCCCCTGTATTTGTGTTGCTACTTCCTTTCCTTTCCGTTGTCCTTGTTGTCCTTCCCGCTCCTTTTTTGTGTGTATCCGATAGTGCCGACAGAGTTTCCTGTAGGACTATTTGTGTTTCCTATAGGAGGCTTTTCCCTTTTTGAAAGGGGGTCAAAGGTTATTTAATTTGCTTTGTTTAGGTTGACCTGGTGACATGCCTCCTAACATAGGTGATTGGTGACCTTGGGGAAGCCTATTTTGATGTGCCCTCTTCACCTTTCATTCCTGGGGAGACTAACTTTTCTTGTCCTCTTGGTGAGTCTTCAATGATGATAGGAGTCTTGGTAGGTGTTTGTAGTATTGGTAGGTGTTTGTGGTCTCCTCCTTGTTTTGAGGTATAGGGGATTCTGCCTCTGCCTTTTTCCTATTGACTTTATGGGTGTGCTTAGGGCAGTCAAGGAAAAAAATGCCTCCTTCTCTGTGGGTTTAGGAGACACTCTTGGGGATTACTCCCCTGCCTTGCTATGTATTTTAGGGCTTTTCTCATCCTTTTTTGCTTCTTCCCCACTGTGCTTCTCTCCCTCTGTTTCATTTATCTCTGCCTCCCCTTCTTCCTCTAGTTCATCCTCCTCTTCTTCATGTTCCTCTTATCCTTCTTTAGGTTCTTCTTCCTCTTCTTCAGGCTCCTCTTCCTCTTCTTCTTCTGGTTCTTCTTCCTCTTCCTCACCACTAGATGTTGGGTCTCTTTCATACTCAATTGCTTGAATTACATATTCTTTGTCCATGCCTGCAAATGTGTACCACAATAGAGGGATTATTAATTGGGTCAGGGCATATTCTAGTATGAGCTTGATTAGTCCATGATGTGCCAATTGTTGATGCTTTCCTTCCTGTACCTTGATGCTCATGTCTATTATTAATTGCAACAAAAAGTAGGGCACACTAAGTCTTCTATTTGGAGGTGACTCTTCTCCAAATCTCAGCTCATGGAGGATTCTAAATTGGTAACCGTAGACTATACTGAGCCTTCCCTCACAAGAAATATACTTGAGAATGTGATAGCTTACTTCATCCCAAGGATATGGAATGCTCTCCCTTCTAATCCCATTTTTTTCCTTAATTGGTTCCTCATCCTCAAAGAAAAAGTTATTCTCGGCATACGTGCTGCTAGCTTTATCCTCTTTTCTCCATTGTAAACCTAGAGGAAGTGTAGTGATTCTGCGGATGATTTTAGGGGTAATTGTTACTAAAAATCCTATCACTACAGTAGTGGCACTGACTCTAGCTTGAGGTGTGAGTAACATTGCAAATTCCCAACCTAAATCATCATCGTATCCTCTAAGAAGCTTAAAGCATCCCAACCATTGATGCCTTCTAAATATCTCTACCACGGGAGGATGGAGATGTATTCTAACTGTTCTTGTGGGCTCCCTTTTGTTGAAACCTCCTGTCATATTCTCTCTCTAACAATCTGATTGTATGTAGTTCAATGGCTTTAACTTAAGACCTTTCCCAGGTAACCGAGGGTTTAGAGTTTAGGAGGGTGATGACAACAATTTTTGACAATTCTCACTGTTTCCTGTAGTTTTCGTGCGTTTCCTGTAGGTGCTCACTGTAGGATGGCCAAGACTAGATTTCTTCTTCGATGGCTCCTCCAGGTGGTCCCAACTCTCAAAATCTCCAAATGAATGATGTATTGCATGAAATTTAGGGAATATTTCTATTTATGGTCGATTCCTTTAAGCAATGTGTCAGATGGATGGGTATGTAATTTCTCCTTTTGGACCATTGGCCCACTATTAGTTATCATGCAACCCTTTCTTGTAATCATCACCCACTCCTGTACAACTTAACTTGACCACCTTTCCTATTTATTTCCTTTGATGTGACCTTGCCACGTGTCCAATTGACTAGAACTTAACTTTTTGTTTTTGGGCTGAGGGTGGCCAAGTTAACTGGCCACCTTCAACTTATAAAACCAACTTTTTCATATTCCTATAATTTTTATCATACCCATACTTAGGAGAGAGTGTGGATGAGGTGCCATACCCGTGGCTTCCTTTGGTTGGTTGATGCATGATGGAGGGTGGCTCTACTGTGTTGCTTCGAGTTCAGGTACATCTTCTCTTTTACTCTTGTTTTGTTGATTTTATTCTGCTAGTAGGTTGTCTTCTCGTTGTGATGTGCAGGTGTTGGCCTCTTCTGTTGTTGTTGAGCTTTGGATAGGTGCCATAGTGCCTACAGGTTTGTTGATACTCTTCCTTTGCATGGGTGCTGAAGGAGGAGCCTGGAGACTGTTGTTGTTACAATATAGGCTGCTACAGGGTTTCCTATAGTACTATATGAAATCTTGTAGTTGCCTCTTTATGATTTTTTTTGTTTTTCTTTTGCTTGGAGGAGGAATAGGTGTTGAAGTGGGAGTGGATGGGGTGGAAATGGCAATATGGAGTGGTAGGTGAGGTAGGCTACTGATGGTATGGCCCTCTTCTTTTTTTTTGATGGAAACAGAGGGTGACATGGTTATAAAATGGCTTTGGTTGAGATGTGGTGAGTTCAATGGCCTCCTCCTTCAACCTAAAATAGGCCTACATTATGATTTCTTAACCGAGATTTCATTCTTGTAGATTTTCAGGACTTCATGTAGTATTATAGGAAACTCCTATAGTAACTACATGAAATCCTGTAGAAGTCAGGTTATTGCCTGAAAATTTGATTTTTGATGGTTGGAGATGAGTATGGATGAATGAGACATGGTGGTCATGGAAGATATGAAATGAATAAAGGAATAATGGGGTTTTGCATGGATTGCTACCCTTTGAACTTGGTGTCCATTATTTTCTTGAAAACCTGCAAAAACCAGGAATTGTTATGAGTGGGTAGGTTTAAGGTCCTTGCCATTACATTTTTGTGTTTTTTTTGAAAGACAACTAGGTCACCTCAAAGGAGGTTTTCAACTTGTTTTCCTACCCTATGCGCCTCAAGGGAGGTTTTCACCCAAGGGTCTTTTATTTATTTTTTCTTTCACTCTTGGGCTGCCTCAAGGAGGTTTTCAACCTAAAAGTGGGCCTTAGGTGCCTCATGGAGGTTTTCACCTAGGTATCTTATTGTTTTGTCTTTCCCCTTTTCTTTTTTTTTTCAAAAATTCAACAATCTTCAAGAATTTGGTGAGGTGGAAGTCGAGACTCCTTCAATCACCATTACTTCCTTACTGATACTACTGACGAACTCTTCCTTTGACAGAGGCTTTTTGTAGGCTTTCAATCTATACCCATTGACAAGCAAGGGGATACCTTCTTCATCAATGTGAATAGCCCCATTGTCATGGCACTTTTCTATCACATATGGGCCCAAACATTTGGTCATCAACTTTCCTTTGAAATCCTTGAACCTTGAGTCATACAATAGAGCCCAATCACCTTCTTAAAACAATTTGTCTTTGATATTTTTGTCATGCCAAACATTTCTTTGTACTTGAGTCACCTTTGTGTGTAGGAGGGCCTGAATCCTGAATTCATCTAATCCATTGATCTGGAGCAACCTCTCTTGTTGTGCTCTTGTAACATCCAAATCCAATTGTGTTGTCATTCTTAAAGTGTTGTACTCAAACTAAATGGAGAGCAAAGCCTTCTTCCCATAGACCAAATCATAAGGGCTGAATCTAGTGGTTGTCTTCCAAGTTGTATTGTATGCCCATGTTATAGACATTTTTGTGCCTTGCATCACTGAGCATGAAATGTCAATAATCAAGGGATCCAAAGTCCCTAAACATGTTGTTCCTACCCCTAGAGGAACAAGGCCAGCAAACCACAGCACTTAACAAAAGTTCTCCACCTGAAAACACTCAAAAACAAGGCAATTCTGGATCATGTCAACTGCTCCATTGAGCATCTGCGCTGAATGTCAACTGCTCCACTGTCTACCTGCATTGAATGTCAACTGCAAAGAAGGCTACCTGCGCTTAGCGAGTTTGGACAAGTGGCAGAGTCATTTCTCAAGGTGTCAATGCCCAGGAAGCTTCCAAAATGACACTTGGATCAAGGAATTCGACTGATGATGAGTAAGAGGTTCCAAATCTCCAAATGGAAGCAAGAACCTCCAAGTGGACTCAAGAACTGAAGTGGGAGAGGACACTAGTCAGTCTCAGACCAGCCTCAAGCTGACTCATCCTCTCTCCAAAACTCCTATATATAGATCTCTCTCCATGAGGTCAAGGGAGGCTGGGATTTGGTATTTGCAAAGAATTGTTGTTGGTTTGTGGCTAGAAACATTGGGTGTGTTATGCTTTGAAGGGAGCTGAAGAAGGAATTCCATTCTGCTGGGAAGAAGATGCTGGGTTGGAGCCCTATGGGTTGTATCTCTTCCTGAACCCTGTTACTTTCAATAAATCTATCTTGATTCTTTCCTATATGCTGGTGTATTTTGTATGATTGCATTAGTATATTTGATTTACTTCTAATCCTGAATCATTTATGAATATGTATATTTGCCATTGTATTGTGTTCTTCTCTTGTTGCAAGTAGCTGTTCTCTTGTCACAGGTAGCTGTTCTCTTGTGATCTCGTGTGATTCAAGTAGCTGTTCTCTTGATCAAGCGAGGAGGCAAGTAGCTGTGGACACACAAAGAGAAGAGGATCTAGTTCGAGGGACAACCGGAAGACAACGGTAAGTCTGCCGATCTCCTCCCTTTCATATTTCATAAAGGAAGAAATCATGATAGCTGTATCCGTTTGTTGCTAAGGCGCTGTCACACCTTAGGTGGATAGGATCGTCCTGCATAGGCATTTTTCCCCACAACAGCCCAAGTGACCTCCATTAGTCTGTCAACCCTATCCTTCCTGTTGTTGCTCACCGCCTTTGTGAGAATGCTTTCCAATGCTTTGTTGGTAACTTCTACTTGTCCACTGGCTTGAGTGTGGTAAGGAGTTGATTTCCTATGCTCGATCTTATGCTGGCTTAACAAATTCTCAATCATGTGTGAGTTGAATTGAGTGCCCTGATCAGTGAATAACTCTCTAGGGTATCCAAACTTGTAAAACGCATTCTCCATCAAGAACTCAACCACTTTATCTTCTGTGGCTACCTTGACAGCCTTGGTTTCAGCCCACTTTGTCAAGTAGTCAGTGCACACAATAATATACTTTTTCTGTCTTGATGGTGGATCAATGGGCCCAATGAAATCCATGCCCCACTTGTCAAATGGCTCAAAAGTCACTTGAGGTTGCCAAGGAATTTGATCCCTGGGAGTAGGTTTCCCCATTCTTTAGCACCGGTCACATTGGCTGGTGTATCTTCTTGCATCTTGGTGGATAGTGGGCCAATACTAGCTAGCTTATAGTACCTTGAAGGTTCTCCTTTTGGCTGCAAAGTGACCTCCACAAGGCCCATCATGACAGACGAGAAGAATGTCAAAAAGTTCCTCCTCCCTGACACATCTTCTCAGAATTTGATATGGGCCTAGCTTGAAGAGATTGCCCCCAATCTAAGTGAATGGAGCGCTTTTCCTTATAATTTTGCTCTTTTCCTTAGACGGTAGATTTGGAGGGAACTGTGCAAATACTAAGTAGTTGGCTATGTTAGTAAACCACGGAGAGAGAAATGACATAGCGAATAAATGGTCATCTGTCAGTTGGTCATCAACCATTCCTTCCTCACCTACAAGCAAAGCCATTCTGGACAAAAAATCTACAACTACATTTTCTCTACCAAGCTTATCAATGATAATTAGATCAAATTGTTGTAACAAAAGCAACTACCTAATAATTCAGGCATTCACATCAGGCTTGTTCATCAAATATTTAATAGCAGCATGGTCTATATGTATAAAGGTTTGGTAAACAGTGATGTAATGTTTAAATTTATTCAAGGAGTGGACAACAGTTAGGAGCTCTTTTTTAGTCAATGTATAGTTCAATTCAGCCTTGGATAAATTTTTGCTGATGAAGTAAATGGCATAAGGTAGCTTGTCATATATCTAGCCCAGAGCTGTTCCCATAGATTTGTAAGAGGCATCAGCATGGATGTGGAAAGGAAGAGCCCAATTTGTGCTTCAGAGTATAGGTGCAGTAGTCAAAATTCTATGGCCTCTTGTCAGCTTTCTAAACATAAAAATTCAGAGTCCTTGGCCAATATTCCAAACAAAGGTGAGGAAACCTTGCTGAAGTCTTTTATAAACCTCCTATAGTATCCAGCTAAACCTAAGAAACTTCTGACACCCCTCCACTTTTGAGGAGTAGGGATCCTCTTTATGATAGCTATCTTATTTGGGTCCACTTGCAGTCCTTCCTGGGATATTAAGTGACCTAGAAAGTCCTTGCAATCATCAAGAACTCACACTTCTCAGGACTAAGGGATAAGTTAATTTGAATACATTTGTTTAATACTTTTCCCAGGTTAGAGAGAACCTCCAGGAAAACACACCCATAGGGGGTGATATCATCCATATAAATTTCCACAAAGTCATGGAATAGCTCTACAAAGATGTTCATGACTGCCCTCTAAAAAGTGGCAGGGGCATTGTATAATCCAAAAGGAAGGACCCTATAAGCAAACGTACCCCAGGGATAGGTGAAGGTGGTTTTATCTTAGTCCTTTAGGCTGATTTGGATATGATTGTAACCACTGAGTCCATCTAGGAAAGAGAACAACTTATTTCTTTCGAGAACATCTAATACTTGGTCAATGAAAGGTAGAGGGAAATGGTCCCTTTTTGTGGCTTTGTTTAGCTCTTTGTAGTCCAGACATATCCTCCACTTCCCATTTTTCTTTGGAACCAGAACCAGAAGAGACACTCACTCACTGTCTGAGATGGGTTAAATGAACCCTTCATCCAACAACTTCTGCAGTTCTTCTTTGATGATATCCTTGAGGGTTGGGTTCATTCTCCTCTGAGGTTGGCGGACTCGCTTGAAGCCTTCCTTGATGTAAATGTGGTGAGTACATCACCGAAAGGTGCACTCCCTTCATTTCCTTGTAACTCCAAGCAAAGGCATCCAGATGCTTTCTTAGCGTGCCACATAACTCCTCTTCCTGATGTGCAGAGAGAGATGGGTTGATTTTCAATGTTCTTTTTGGACCAAATTATATCATCTTGACTTGAGTAGGACTTGAGTTAGCTAGGCATAAATCAGTCCAAGGGTTATCTTCAGCTTTATTCACTAACTCCTTAAGGGACATGGTGTTGGGGTGCTGATTCTGGAGCATTTTCTCAATCAAGTCGTCTTCATCAGGCTGCCCCCCTCCTATAGTAGCATCTAGGGTACAGATTATGGAAAAGTGGACTTCATCTTCCTCCTCTTCTAACCAGTCATGCTCCAGAGATGGTTGGGCAAGAGGGTACAAGACCAATTGTTTGGACAAATGCCTATTTTTAATGATCATATTCCTAGCCCTGCAACTTATGTAAGCATCAACAGTGGTTAACTATGGCCTTCCAAGGATGAGAGGACAACCATTGAACTTGGTCTTAGGTTGGAGAACTAAGAAGTTGGGAAGGTATTCCCAGGAATCAATGGAGACCATCACATCCTCAAAAAATCCCTCAGGGGTTATTATAGACCTCTCTGCAAGCTACAAGACTTTTGTGGTATTTCTTAATGATCCTTGAAGACTGAGCTTAAGCATAGTCTCCTTAGTCATCACATTGATGGCAACCCCAAGATCGATCAAGGTATGGGGGACAATGATACCATTGATGTGCACATCTACCACAAGATTTCCAAGATCTAGATACTTTGGGCAAATCACCTGCCCCAACATTAAGTCAGACAGTTGTCCAATAACGTTAATGGTAGGAGTGTCTTTCTTTCACCTCCCAGGATGTTTGAAACATTTTCTCCTTGATTAAGTTGTTGTAGATGGGGACATCCTTGATAGCTTGCAGGAGTGGTATAGAGGTGCAAAATACCAAGGAGAAGTTGTGGACCATGAAGGATGAGCAGGAGGGAACCAAGGCATAATGGATGCATTCTGGTTACGGTTGTAATATGAATAGGATGCCCCTTGCATGCGTTGCTGGCATGGTCAAGGTCCTTGAGGCATTCTTTGGTTGATATAACAAAGTTGTTCAATCACCCCTTCAGTTCCTTGATACACAAATTTCAATCTATGCAAAGAAGGGCATTTGTCTCTGGAGTGGTTCTCCTCACAGACCCAACATATCTCTATAAGATTCAATGGACATTTGTTCCTAGGGTGCCTTCTGGTGCATCTAGGGCAGAAGACAACTAAGGCTCTTTCTGCTTCCTCCTGCTTCCTCTTGATATGCATGGTGTCCATTTGCAGAGCAAGGGTGTGCAACATTTCACTCTTGAATTCTTCCAACATGTTCCCAATTTCACTTTTTATGGATGTGTTGGAGGAGGATGAACTGGCCAAAGCTTGACTAGCCCTATGTTGGGTCCCTATAATACTAGTGATTACCCCATTACTATTGTAGTTATACCCCTTATTTATATTGTTGTGCCCCTATTACCCTCATATTGTTATTTCTATGCCCCATAGAATCCCTCTATTGTTATTTTTGTGGCTTTATATTATTGTTGTTAGGTCGGCTGGATTATATTGTGACTCCTTAGACTCCTATATATAGAAAGGAGGTTTTGTCATTTGTATCATCCAAGAATTGTTCATTTATGTAATGTAAAGGAGGTTGCCCCCTCGAAGAGGCTGAATTCTAAGGCGTTGATCTTTCTTTTCTATCTTTTCTTGAGCTGGTTTCATAACATTTGGTATCAGAGCTTTGGAATTCTAGGGTTTCGCTGCTCCAAACAGGTCATCGTGGCATTTTCGCTATAAATGTTTTTCTGTGACGTTTCAGAAGTCGCAACAAAAACCCATTTGAGAAGAATTGGCGCTGAACCTTGGGTCCGAATTTCAGAGATTTTAGCGCGATATTTTCAGAGATATGATCTGAGGAAGTTGACCTTTTTGCAGACTCCTGAATTACATTCAAAACAAGTGATCTGGGGAAAATCGTCATAACTCTCTCTCTGAGGATCGGATTGAAATTTCGTAAAAAGGTACAGAAAGAGGACGGACTGTAGTTTCTTGTGTGTGTGTTTTAGATTCAAAGGTTGAAACAGTGACTCGTGGCACGTCGTACAAGTTCGCTCTACTGAACCAGTCTAAAAGCAAGTCACTGTGGGAGATTTCACATAACTCTTCCTTGGAGAATCCAATTTGGCTCAGACTTGTGGCATTGGAAAGAGGACGTAGAAGGCTACTACAGGTAGCAATTTCAGAACTGGATGATCCGAAATTACAGAGATACATCAGATTCAATATCAGGCTTCTATAAAGTGAAAAAAGGTGTGTAGTTTTTTTTTAAATTTTTGTGTAAGCTTGTTTTAACGAAATTCAAAGGGCATAGTAAAGCATTATTATCGGTAACTGATGCCCCGAGGAAAGAAAATGCAAACACCTAGTAAGGAACCTGAAAGCTCTAGCATGACTCATGAAGAAGAGGAAGAAATGCTACATGATATATCAAAATTACAAGAACAAGTGCAACAAATGTCACGCTCACAAAAGCTAACAGAAGCTAAGATAAGTGGCGTGGAATCTAAGATAAATGGCGTGGAACCTAAGATAAAGGGCATGGAAGCTAAGATGGATGATTCGAAGACAGACTTGAAGAGAGACATGGCAGATTTGAAGATAGATATGAAGACAGACATGGAAGAATTGAAGAAGTTGCTACAAGAAAGGGTCACTAATGGTGAAAAGGTAGTAAAGGAAACTCATGATGAAAACAAAAGAAATGTTAATCATGATACCATAGATGCTAATGTTGGATCGAAGAATCACCATATTCCAAAAATCGATATGAGGAAGTTTGATGGCAAGGATCCCGCCACATGGATATTACAGATGGAGCAATTCTTCGATCTCAATAATGTGCAAAACACACAAAAGGTACGTATGGCAACTGTATATTTGGAACCAAATCAGTTTGTATGGTATCAATGGCTTTGCTCTCGTAAACAATTTATCACTTGGGCAATTTTTACGGAAGAATTGATAGCACATTATGAGGATACAAAAAGCAACACTTTTTTTAGCCAATTGATAAGTCTCAAACAAAAGGGTTCAATAATGGAGCACATTGAGGAGTTCCAAAAATTGAACATAAGGGTAAAAGATATTCCAGAGGAGCATAGGATTGATGTGTTCATAGGGTCTTTAAAGGATAATATCCAACATGATGTTCGCCTTTGGGAACCTGATTCATTAGAGAAGGCATTCAGGTTAGCAAGAAAAATGGAAAGCAAAATTATGGCAACCAGGAAGCATACCACTCACAACTATAAAGACGGAAGTGTTGTTGCCCCTAGTCTTCCACAACCTATAAGGTTGACACCACAACAATTGGAAGAAAAAAGAGCAAAAGGGCTTTGTTACAGTTGTGATAGCAAATACACTAAAGGTCATAAGTGTGCTGAGAAGAAATTATTCTACATAGATTGTGAAGAGGAAGAAGAAAAGGAGCAAGAAAGGTCAAAAGAAGAAGATATACTCCAGGAACAAAGCCTAGATGAAGAACAAATAAATCCGACCATATCTTGTAATGCATTGGCGGGAATTACCACTCCTCAAACCATCAAGATAGAAGGACAAATCAAGAAGAAAAAGGTAATAGTGTTGATTGATTCAGGAAGCACCCACAATTTTATTCATTGTAAGGTAGCAAAAGAATTGAATTGCTTCCTATATCCAGCACCAGAGTGTCAAGTGATGATTGCAAATGGAGGAACAATAAATTGCTCTGGAAAGTGCCATAATATCAAGCTATCCATGGGAGAATATGTATTGACTAGCCCAATGCTTTCCATTCCAATGGGAGGTGCTGATGTTGTACTAGGAGTCCAATGGCTACAATCCTTGGGTACAATAGCTTTTAATTTTCAAGAACTTTTCATCAAATTTTCTGCGGAAGGAAAGGAAGTTGAATTAAGGGGTATTGCAGGGAAACCAGGAAAGATAATCAGCTCTAATGGTATGACAAAGCTTCTAAAAAAGGAGCAAAGAGGTGTAATTGCACAATTATGTTCGCTAGATGTTTCCACATTGGAATCATCTATTTCTCCAGATCTCCAAAAAGTCTTGGACAATCATTCCAAGGTATTTGAGACTCCCAAAGGTCTCCCACCTATGCGTGATCATGATCATGCTATTCATCTGATTCCAGGAAGTGTTCCTCCAAACATCAGGCCGTACAGATATCCCTATGTCCAAAAAAGTGAAATTGAACGTATGGTTGCAGAAATGCTAGAGGCTGGTATAATTCAACCGAGTCAAAGTTCTTTCTCAGCTCCAGTAGTATTGGTGCACAAGAAGGATGGATCATGGCGCATGTGTCCAGATTATAGGGAGCTCAACAAGCTCACTATTAAAGATAAGTTCCCCATTCCTGTTATTGATGAATTGCATGGATCAATTTACTTCACCAAGTTGGATCTTCGTTCGGGATATCATCAAATCAGAATGAAGATTGAAGACATTCCAAAAACGGCATTTAGAACTCATGAGGGTCATTATGAATTTTTGGTCATGCCTTTTGGCCTTACCAATGCACCTTCAACATTTCAAGGTTTGATGAATTCAATTTTCAAACCATTCCTTAGAAAATTTGTGTTAGTATTTTTTGATGATATACTAATCTACAACAAGTGAACATGTTGACAGGGTGCTACAACTATTGGAAGAGAAACAATTATATGCAAAAAGATCCAAATGTTTCTTTGGAGTCCAGGAGGTGGAATATTTGGGTCATATTGTATCTCATGAAGGAGTTAAGGTAGACCCTAGCAAAATTAAAGCCATTAAGGAATGGAAAATCCCCACATCCATAAAGCATCTGCGAGGATTTCTTGGGTTGACAGGGTATTATCGCAAGTTTGTTAAGAATTATGGGAGAATAGCAGCACCTCTAACAACATTATTGAAGAAAGATTCATTTTCATGGACTCCGGAAGCAACAAAGGCCTTTGAACATCTTAAAGAGGCAATGTGCCAAGCACCGGTCTTAGCTACACCGGACTTCACAAAAACCTTTATTGTGGAATGTGATGCTTCAGGAAATGGAATTGGTGCTGTTCTAATGCAAGATGAAAGACCCATTGCTTTTGAAAGTCGTCCAATCAAGGGAAAGTTTTTAAGCAAAGCTATTTATGAGAAGGAAATGTTGGCAATACTCCATGCACTTAAGAAATGGCGACCCTACCTAATGGGAAGACACTTCAAGGTAAAAACGGATCATGATAGCCTTAAATACTTTTTAGAACAAAGATTATCCTCTGAAGAGCAACAAAAGTGGGTCACAAAGATGTTGGGTTATGACTTTGAAATCATCTACAAAAAAGGGAAGCAAAATGTGGTGGCAGATGCACTCTCAAGAAAGGATGAGGATGTGGAAGCATTGTTGTGTGCCATTTCTATTATCCAACCAGATTGGATAAACGAAGCAAGGGAGGAATGGAAGAATGACGAAGAAGTGTGGGCACTTATTCGAAAGCTACAACAAGATTCCAGTACTTCTGATACATTTAGCTGGAAAAATGATTCGTTATGGTACAAAGATCGCTTATACCTCTGTAAGAATTCCCAGCTAAAACAAAAGATTCTTATGGAATTGCACACTTCTCCCTTAGGAGGGCACTCAGGATTTTTAAAAACTTACCACAGGGTTAAGAAGGAATTTTTTTGGGATGGCCTTAAATCAGATATTCAAAAGTTTGTGGCGGAATGTTTGGTTTGCCAGCAAAATAAAGTTGAAACAATTAAGACACCGGGTCTATTACAACCTTTATCCATTCCAAGCCAACGTTGGGAGGAGGTTTCAATGGATTTTATCACAGGTTTACCCAAGTCTGAGGGAAAGAGTGTCATCATGGTGGTAGTTGACAGACTTACCAAGTATGCACACTTTTGTGCATTATCACATCCATTTAAAGCCAGTACAGTTTCTACTGCATTTATGGAAACAGTTCAAAAGCTACATGGAAACCCAAAGATTATTGTAAGTGACAGAGATCCCATTTTCACTGGAAATTTTTGGACAGAATTATTTTCTTGTCTTGGTACTCAGTTAGCTCATAGCTCATCTTATCATCCTCAATCTGATGGGCAAACTGAGATAGTAAACAAATGTTTGGAAGGATATCTTCGTTGCTTTGTATCTGATAAACAGACACAATGGGTCAAATGGTTGCCTCTGGCTGAATGGTGGTATAACACTTCCTTCCATACAGCAACAAAAATGACCCCATTTATGGCACTTTATGGGTATCAACCACCATCCATCACATCATATTTAAGAGAAAATTCTAAGGTTCAAGCAGTGGAACATCACATCGAACATCAACAACAAGTCCTCCAACTCTTAAAGGATAACCTCGTGTTGGCACAAAATAGAATGAAACAACAGGCAGATCAACATCGCAGTGAAAGAAGTTTTGATGTAGGTGATTGGGTATTCCTACGGCTACAACCATATAAGCAAATGTCCCTAAAGCAAGCTAAGAAGGATAATAAATTATCACCAAAGTATTATGGTCCGTACAAGGTGTTGCAAAAGATTGGTACTATGGCATACAAATTGGAGCTTCCTGCAGCTTCTCGATTGCACCCAGTTTTCCATGTTTCATGTTTAAAGAAGGTTATAGGTGACAAGCTCCCAATTCAAACAATATTGCCAGAACTTGACGAGGAAGGAAAAATTATATTGGAACCGGAAGCAGTCACAGAAACAAGAACTCGACAGCTACGAAATCGATCAATTTCAGAGTATCTTATCAAGTGGAAGAACTTATCCGCTGAAGATTCCACATGGGAGGATGAGAATTTTATGCAGAAGTATCCAGAACTACTCAAGCGTTGAGGACAACACTTTTTTGAAGGAGAGGGGCATGTTGGGTCCCTATAATACTAGTGATTACCCCATTACTATTGTAGTTATACCCCTTATTTATATTGTTGTGCCCCTATTACCCCCATATTGTTATTTCTATGCCCCATAGAATCCCTCTATTGTTATTTTTGTGGCTTTATATTATTATTGTTAGGTCGGCTGGATTATATTGCGACTCATTAGACTCCTATATATAGAAAGGAGGTTTTGTCATTTGTATCATCCAAGAATTGTTCATTTATGTAATGTAAAGGAGGTTGCCCCCTCGAAGAGGCTGAATTCTAAGGCGTTGATCTTTCTTTTCTATCTTTTCTTGAGCTGGTTTCTTAACACCCTACCCTTATTTTTGGATGCCCCATAATGATTTTTAAAAACTATCTTGATATCATCATAGGTAACTGATAGATGTCCCCTCCTAACATCAGGTTTAGGGTTTCTAGGAGATCTTCCCTGATCCCTCTGAGAAGGACTAGCTTAAGTGATTAAGGATCGAGGGTGCACCTAGCCCTTTTGTAGCTGAGTTGGAACCTTTCCTCGTAATCTTCCAAAGATTCATCATGTCCCAAGGTCATTCTAAAAATTTTCTTTCTGGTATCTTTAGACTTGCAATAGTTCTTATGCTTATTGTCGAAGTCTTGTTGCATCTAAGCCCAGATGGTGATGTTGTCCCTGGGTAAACCCATGAACCAACACGAGGCTGCATCTTTGAGGGTGGATGGGAACAATTTCAACTTCTAGTCATCAGAGGCATAATCATAAGTTCTACATATGGCAACAAACTTGAACAAAAAGGTATCCAGGTCCTTTGAGGTTAGGCCATGGAAGTGAGGAAGGGTTGAGGGGCTTATGCTTTTCATCCTAGAATCTCCATTAGTTTCTCTAATGGGAAAAGCACCCTCAACTTTTTCTCAGCTCTTTTTCTGTCTTTAATCCCATTTCTATTTTCAGCCATGGTGTAGGTCGGTGGAATGGTCTCTTATTCTTCTCCAGTAGGCTCTTCAAATATCTTTGGTTATTCGCCTAATGGGTCCTCTATCTCGTAGCCTCCAAAGAAGAGGGAAGGTTGGCTGTTCAATGCGGTGGGGGTATTTGGCAAAAATTTCCCTAAGTTGTCTCTACTCCTACGAGGCATGAAAGGAGTTTGTTTGTTTGTTTGTTTTTTTGTTTTTTCAAAATTACTCGTAGAATGGAAAGAAAACAAAAAATTGCAACTATTCGTTGAAAGGAACTACTTATAGAATTGGAAAGAAAGAAAAGATTGCAACTATTTGCTAAATGGAACTACTTATAGAATTGGAAAGAAAGAAAGAAAGCATAAATCACATCTACTTAGACACCTCCGTGACAACGATGCCAAAAAGTGATGAGCATCAGTATTGCAGCAAGAATGTTGCAACTCCTGGGGCTACCAACATTACTTCATCAACCCAGGATTCATACAAACTTGGATGTGATAGTGATGTATACATAGTAGATGTAATGGCCTACTCTTGTCACTTTTCAACTGGGGTGATGGATCAATAGGGTTTTTCAAACCAATCTTCTATTGACTAGAAGGAGTCTGACTACCAAATGGAAAAGGGAAAGTTATTCTTAATGCAAAAATGGGATGATGCCTACTTTAGGAAATTAAAGTGTTTAATTGGAATGTGCTATAAAGTGACAAGAAATCATCTAGATAAGCATCTACAAATTTTACTTGCAAAAGAAACCTAACTTAACCTTGTTTATAACATTTAGTGACCTGGACTAACTGAGAATGGAATTTGATCTAAGAACTATTATGATTGCCGCATGCATGTGCTAACTTAGAAATTGCAGAAAAAAACCTTTTTGATGTTTTGTTTTATGAATGCAAATGCTAATTTCCAACTTGTTCTTTGGCAGGGGAGACATATATGGAGGAAAATATATGGACTAGTTTCAAGGGTATGAAAGCCAATTAGAGGCCTAACCTAAGCTCATATGACAATTTATGCTCAATTTGGGCTTAAAAGAAGCTGCTACAGGGTTTCATGTAGTATTATAGGATGTCCTAGTTCTACTACAGGATGCCATGTTTTACTACAGGAAACAGGCCGAAAGCTTATAAGGAGGTAGGAAAGGTGGAATGAAGTGTGGGAAAGGTGTTTGATGGTGGAATAAGGCATATAGGAGGTGCACACTTCCCAAGGCTGAGTGAAATGCTTCAAGCTAGTTGGATTTTCTCAATGGAAATGACCACTTTGTTTAGGTCTAGAAGACTTGGATGAGGCGAATGAGATGAGGTTTCCCTGCAGATTAGAAGCTCATGTAACAACATACACTCTTTTCTTCATTTATGCACAAATTCATTTATACAGGGAAAATATGAGTTGAATGGAGGAAAACATAGTTATTAATAGCTAATGGCTAAATTTATGAACTGAAGTGCTTCTAAACCATAACAAACTCAAGAGATCAAAATGAAAATTGTAGATACTTCTAATAAATATAGAGACAATGATCTATTCAACAAGAAACCCTAGGTTATGAAGTAATCAAACAATAAGTCTGTATTTTGGGTTGTGTGAATGGAGCCGTCAAATCATGATCCCATAAGGGAGATGAGGTGAAAGCCACTATCACAAGCTTTTCTGAAGTGTTTACTATCACTATGATACCATTGATATATCTATCCATAAATGGGAGCAAACTAATTAATCATCCAAATACTTGCAGATTAACAAAACCAAAATCATTTCAGCAACTAACTATGAATGTAATCTAAGAATACATGTACAGAAAGAGGAACCTCTGCTACTAGGTTTGGGCCCTAACCCAAGAGCTTTAGCCCTCTGAGTCAAATCAATGCTGGATCAAGGGAATGCTTCTAATTTTCATTAAAATATAAAAAATACATAAGAGTCATCAGTCACAATGTCTTAGCTCAAAAATACCGCTTGGCTACAACAAAAAAAGTCGAATCCTAATGAGGCTCTAGGCCTTCTTATTTATACACATGAAGCTACCAACAAATTCCTTAAATTTAGGGAGGCTTTACTCCCAACTCGAGATCAACTTGTCTTCAACTATTACTAGCTTGGTTACCAATGACCTCAGCGGCTTGGTCGTTTGTAATTCCGAGCTGATGAGATCTGGTGGAGGAATCTTCGAGTGAGTGAGGAGTTAAGGAGGGAGATCCAATCTCCTAAAATCCCTCTTGCTTGTCTACTTCGAGTTCCTGCACTTTAATTAGCCAAAATTTCTCCAAATCCTACAATTAATGCACATTAGGCCACAAGACATAACATCTCATCTTTACCCTTCTCACTAAGCAAAATATAACAAAACATGTAAAGAAATGTGAGAAAAGTTGATTTTAATAAGCTGGAGAGTGGCATTAAGGTCCATATAATTTACCCATTTATGAGCCTCATCAATATGTTTTTGGTATATCTTTTGGTGATGTTTGGTATATGTACATAGGTATATGGATGTAAATATCCCCATGAGCTATGTTTTAAAGCTCCAATAAGCGGTATAGGTGTCATGTCATTATGATGTTATGTTGTCATGTTTTCATGTTGGTTTGCTTCTCAGTGAGATGATCATTGTAAATATTGTAACGAGCTAATTTATAAGGCTCCATCGACAGTATATTTTGCTTAAAGCAATTTTGTGGTTATAGGTGTTGTTGAACACCGAGGATGGTGTTCCCCCAAGGGGGAGGGTTCTGTAACAGCCCTGGTGAAAATTCCATGTAATAAAAGATAATAAAGGCAAAATAATAACCACGGTTGATGGTACACTTATTCCAAGCTGAATGTTAGGGAAAAGCATAGTGATGGGGATCACTTGTGGTTGGTTAATGACTAAGTCTTTGGAAAGGAAAAATGGCATTTTTGGCACATTTATTTATGAAAATAATGGAAATTAGGGGAAAAAGGAGGTGAAAGGTCATAGGTTGCATGTGAGGAGGAAAATGAAGGAAAATAATGAAAAATGAAGAAAATTGAGGCCTCATTCATGAAAAGGCTTGTGTGGATCAGTTGGTAACCTTTTGTTAGTTCAGATTTGGAGCTCTCTCATTATTCTCTCTCTCTCTCTCATACTCTTGGATACTTAAATTTTTCTTGTAGCACTCTTGGAGGGTGTGGCATACTTGGATTTTTGGAGCAAGAAGACAAAGGAAGAGTAGGAAAGTGCAAGAGGACATCGAGATCAACAACTACAATAGTTTTTCTTACAAGTACCGAGTTGCATGTATGTTTTCCTCACTAGTTTTGGCATGCATGGCATATGCATGTGGATTATTGGTCATGATTTGTCACTGGCATGGAGGATTGCCTGGATTGACAATGGATTTCCTAGCCTTACCATTTCCTAGATAACCATGGAGATTGTGGGTTTATTTCCATATTTGTTTTTGGTTGGTTCTTATGTTTCCTTAGATTGGGTTGAGTCACTAGTTCCTAGAGCCTTGGTTGGACAAATGCTCTGGAGCCTTGTAACAGCTTGGGTTGAGTTACTAGTCCCGTATCCTTGGTTGGACAAATGCTCTGGAGCCCTGTAACAGCTTGGGTTGAGTTACTAGTCTCATAACCTTGGTTGTACAAACGATTTTTGAAGCCCTTGGTGGGTTGAGTTACTAATCCTAGAGCCTTGGTTGGAACAAATCTATAGATCCCTAGATGCTTGGGATAGAGACTGATTTGATGATGGTTTTGTGATGTCCGACCGGGAGGTCGAATCACTATTTGATGGGTTGAGGTGGATAGCCTCTGGAAGCCCTGGATGGTTTTGGATTGATGTGTTTTATGAGATCCAAATTCATGCTTGGAATATGGCATGGGGGTGAATGACTAAAGAGAGATTTGGCTCAGCCATTCTACAGTCGGGTGGAACATGGAAGTCCCATCCCAAGTTTGGATTTTGCATCATCGATATGAGGTTATTTCTCCTTGTATTTCTATGAGTATTATACTGGTCTATATGTGGTTTGTATGGCTATGATTTCATTGGTATTTCTGTTTTTATTATGCTGGTTATATATATGTTTGATGACAATATCTATGTATGGCTTTAATTCTATTTTTACTTGTAAAAGAATGATCAATGTATCTATGACCTAATGGATGAAATGGCAGTTGATGTGTTGAGGCATCAATGTTTCTTAGCAATTCTCAGCTAAGTATGAGATCCTATGCTCAGATATGTTATTTACACATGTAGATTACATATTCGTGACATGTTTGACGAAATGCATGTCACGGTTAATAGGGGTCCAGTCAAGGTCTCATTCAAGTGATTACATTTGTACTGACATTTCCTTTCTATTTTACTATTCTGAATATGTCATTCAATTCTAGGCAGTGACCTAGGCTCTGGGCCTGAAAAAGTGGCTCAAGTCCTAAGGACATTGGCACAACACTGTGAAAAATAGTCCCTATACACTAGCTTGTAGGCCTGTGAGAGTGTCTAGAGGTCCATAGACGTTGGCATGCCCATAGCATGAGAGCGTCCAGAGGTGAAGTGGTCCAAAAGCTCAGTGGGACCCAAGGGCTGGTTGGCAGAAATGTTAGATTGGTTCATGAGGGTCCTAATAATGATGTTGAATGTCTGTATGGTGTGTGTTCATCGGTTCCACTTCCTTAACATGAATTAGGAGGTCGAATCATATCATAGTGGCCTCTCATCACATGTTTACCTTAGCTGGATGGTTGCTTGGGTAGATGTGGGAGGAGGGTGTTACAATGATCAAGAATAAGACTCAAATAGAAAGAGGTTAGAAGAAAATTACCCTTATTGGATGGATACCCTTAGAAGCTTAAGAGTTGAATGAAGAAGTCACAAGGCTGACAATGAAAATATTTTTAGAGCTCAAGATAGGCAAGCATAGGTGAATGTGATTTTGTAGAGCTTGTCATATCTTCAAAGGCAAAAGCAACATGAGCCTAGAGTTAGTTATCTAGATAGGCATAAACCTAAGCAAATTCGATCTAAAATTTGGAAACATGGATTTGAAACCAATAGGGAAAAAGGCAACAAGTCAAAGAAAATAAAAATGCAGACAAGTGAGGACATAATAAAGGGAGGAAATTCACTCAAAACTCTAGAAAGAGAGATAAATAGCCATGACCAGTTATCTAGTGCTGCAAGAAGAAGAGACCACCAATAAAGGAGGAATGAGAAAAGTGCAATTATGGAATATTTCAAGAAAGCAAAGTCCCTTACCTTTGATGGAGAGATCAAGAAGAATGAAGAAGTATACGCTTGGTTGTTGGGCTTAAAAAGTACTTTATAATTCATGACTATTCCGAAAAAATGAAGGCTAGGGTGGATATTTTCAACTTAAAGGGCAAAGATAACATATGGTGGGAAGATTTGAGAAATGTCAAAGGAATCAAAGAAAAGGATTTGACTTGGAAAATATTTGAGAAATATTTTTGGGAAAAGTGTTTGATAGGTACTATGACAACAAGATTAAATATTTCCATGAGCATACTAGGACAACTCACCTTGGATGCCTACACCAACATATTTTGGGAGTTGTTGAGGTATGCGCCTTACATCAAGGATGAGACGGTGAAGATTCAAAGGTATATCAGTGGCTTTTTATAGGCTTACCAAGACAAAATTGAATTTTATGAACCAAGGACATTGGATGACACCATTAGGATGTACAAGTATTGCTATGATCAGTCCAAGCATAAGGTTGAATTTCGGGCAAATTGGAGAAATAAACACAAAAACAACTTCAAGGGGAAGGACTAAAATCCTCCAAATACAAGAAATTAGGGGAAAATGTCAAGTTTAATGCTAAGTGTGAGTTTTAGTGAAATTTTATTGCTACCAATAGAGACCTTCATGTCAGATCAATGAGGGAAGAGGTAAAGGAATCCAAGAGAAGGCCATTACAGTGTTGGGGATGTGGAGAGAACACCACGTTGAAAGAATGTCCCCACCAATAGCATAACTACAAGACGTTGTAAAATTTCCAAGACGAATGATGTGGCACAAAGCATCCCTCATATTTATGCGACATTGGACAATAACCAAGCATACCATCAAGCCTCGGTGATCGAAATGGAAGGTATGGTCACCAACTAGCCTATTTCAAATTTATTCAATCTAGGTTCAAATGTAAAATGCATTAGCCCGACAATCGTAGAAGGATGTGTTTTATAAAGGAAAGTTCATGCTAGATCATGGTTGGGCCAACTAGCCATGAGAGTCAAGAAGAGGGTGATGGATTGGGTGGAATTGTACCACATGGAGCTAGGTGACATGCCCATAACAATGGGCTTCAATGTATTTTCATTGAGTTTGTATGATATGTTAATGGGTACAGACATGCTGGTATCCCATCGAACCATGGTGGACTACTATGATCCTTGGGGTGCTTCAACAATGAAGGCAAGGAAGGGATACTGCAAAGGAAGAGAGAACCGATCTTGATCAAGCATATTTCAACGCTGGAAGCGAAGTAATGTAGTAGGAAGGGGTATGCCCTATATGTGATCTAAGTGACTAATGCGATAGATAACAATGAGCTTAGAATGGAAGCCCACCCCATTTTGAAGCAATTTAGTGATATATTTGTAGAAGAAATAATGCGATTTCCACCCGAGGGAAATCAACTTCTCCATTGAGTTGATTCCTAGTTCGATGCCATTTTCTAAGGCCCCATATTGCATAAGTATGCCAAAGATAGTAGAATTAAAGCTACAACTGAAAGAAATGATGGATAAGGGGTATATTAGATCCATCGTGTCGCCCTGGAGAGCCCCATCACTAACAATTAAATAAGGCCACAATGAATAAATAAATACCCACTGCCCAGAATTAAAGATGAATATATCCACAAGGCAGTGTTCAAGACAAGATACAGGCACTACGAGCTCATGGTGATGCCCTTTGGGCTAACAAATGCCCCAACCACATTTATGTGCCTAATGAACAACATCCTCAGTTAGTATATGGACAAATCAATACTAGTTTTTGTGGATGATATCCTAGTTTACTTGAGAACTAGAGAAGAACATGAAGTGCACTTGAAGTAAGTGTTGCAGTTGTTGAGGGAACACAAATTGTATTCCAAAATCAACAAATGAGTTTTCTTCCAATCACAATTTCTATATATAGGGCACATCATCACAAAGGAAGGAGTAGATATGGATCCTGAAAAGATCATATCCATAATGGAGTGGTCCACTCCCCAAAATGTCATGAAGGTTCGATCCTTCATGGGATTGGATGGATATTACTGACGATTATTCAAGAATTTTCAAGGATTGGACATCTAATCATAACCTTACAAAAGAAAGGGGTCAAATTTCAGTGGACATGAGAGTGCGCAACTAGTTTTGAGTAGCTCAATCAATTGCTCAAATATGCACCTATTATGAGAATAACAGACCTATTTCGTAGTTTGCACATATGCTTGGAAGGAATGACCAGGTGGAGTCTTGATGCAAGAAGGACATGTAATTTTCTACAAATCGAGAAAATTATATGAACATGAGAATGACTATATCACTCATGACTTGAAGCTAGCAACGATCAGGGATGAACTAAAGATATGGAGGCACTACTTGCTTGGGAGGAGGTTTGTGTTGATGTCAGAACATGGAGGGTTGAGATAATTGTTTGATTAGCCCAAATTAAATGCTATACAAGCCAAATGGTTGGCTTTAATTAGAAATTTTGATTTTGAGATCAAGCATATTAAGGGCAAGGAAAATTAGGTGGAAAATGCACTTACTAGAAGTTTACAAGTAACTCACTTGGCAACGATGAGCACTTGCAAAATTCACCAAAGAAAGGATCAAAGAGGCATTGCAACGTACTGAGAATTTATAGTATGTGAAGGAATACTTACAACAGGAACCAAAGGGGGAAATGAGAAAGAATTACAAGCTCATTGATGATGTTATGTTAATGTTCAAATACAAATGGCGTGTGCCTTATGTGACTGACTTGAAGAATCTCATAATGGATGAGCTTCGTAAAATACCTTATTCAAGTCATCCTAGTTAGCAAAAGACAATAACAACCATAAATAAATTGTATTATTAGCCATGAATGAAGAAGGAGAAAGTGGGATCTATTTCCACATGCTTGGAATGGAAAAAAGTCGAAGTAGAATGCAAACAACCAATTAGATTGTTATCAGCAATCCCAATCCCTGAGTGGAAGTGGGAAGCCATATCTATGGACTTCATCATGGGGTTGATGCCATTATGGTGGTAGTGGACAAGTTGAGCAAGACAACTCACTTTGTAGTTGTTAAGTCCACCCACAAAACCATTAGCATAGTTCAAAATTTCTTGAAAGAAATATTTAGATTGCATGGCATACCCAAGAAGATCATTTTAGATTGGGATGCCAAGTTCACATCAAGCTTTTGGAAGGCATTGTTTTTTGTCTTTGGGACTCAACTAGCTTTTATTACAACATATCATACTTAGACATATGGCCAAATTGAAAGGGTAAACATAATTCTAGAGGAGATGCTAAGGAAGTATGTCATGCATCAACCAAAGAGGTGGGAAGAATAATTGCGATTAGTTGATTTTTCATATAGTAATGGGTATCAAGATTCAATGAAGGTGAGTCATTTTGAGGCATTATATGGAATAAAATGCAACACTCCCATTAGCGAGGATGAACCAGTGAACAAAGTGGTTCGTGGACTTGACATGATGAAAGAAATGGAGCAAGAAGTGATTAGTATTAGGTATAAATTGAAGGTATTCCAAGATAGGCAAAAGAGTTACGAAGACCAACAAAGAATGCACAAAGAATTCTAAGTGGGAGAGCAAGTATATCTTCGCACTAGACTAGGGAAGAGCTCACTGAAAGTGGGGTCTTGTGCTAACCTAGATTTTGTTGACCATTTTAGATTTTAGAAAGAGTGGGGCCAATGGCATATAGACTAGCCTTGCCACCCACAGTGAAGGCACACGATGTATTTCACATTTCTTTGCGTAAAAAATATGTACATGACACTAATCAGGTGGTTAGTTGGTTTATGATAAAGGTAGAATTCGAGAGAGAATTCCAACCAGAACTATTGTGCATCCTCGATAGACTACACTCCAAAATCGAGTAATAGAGCAAGTCAAGGTGCAATGGAAGCACTTTGGAACCGATGAGGCAACCTGGGAAATTGCAGACTAAATGAGGGTACCTTACCCATTTTTTTTTAATGTATAAACATATGTAAGATGTTGAAAATGGCAACAAGAAATGCTAAAAATAGAAGTGCTAAAAATAGCACTGCTATAAATAGCAGTTTGAGTACCAGTGCTGGATTGAGAACCAGGGAATGAAAAATGGAAGTGCTAAAAATAACATTGCTATTTTTAGCAGTTCAGGATGGATTCCAATTTTAGTCAGTCCCTAGACTAAAATAGGAAGTAAAATTCGAATTTGAACTTAACAATTGTTTGAAAATAAATTAATTAATTCACCATGAGTTAATTAGTTGTGAAAAATCAAACATGAAGTCTATGTGAGGACATGCAACAGTTTCTCTATTAACTGAGGAATTTATCCATGAGTTAAAGAGATAAGGATGAGTTCGAATTTAAGTTGTAATTAGTTGGCTTAGTTAACTGAGTCAAGTCCAGTTAGATTGATTTAAATAGTTTGTTTAAATTAATGTGAGTTCAATTCGTTAATGCATGCTTGCATATAACTGCTACACTTCAGATAACTAAATATTCTCTCATGAATAACTCACGCATGTCAGTTCAGACGGAGACCCAGTTGAGATCAGAGGAGGGACAATGTACTATTAGTTGGATGGATTTTTTCCTATAAAGGAAACTCATCCACAGAGAAGGATTTATCTCCTTTAGGATTGCGCAATTAGATCAGAGGTTAGTGAGTGTGTGAAGAGGCCAATTCACACAAGTGGCTGCACTGGACCCCAAGGAAAATTGTGCAAAGAAATAGGAGGCTTGGAGGGCAGAGGAGAAGGTTTGAGAGAGGCCTTTGACTGTCTATGAGCAGCAGAGGGATTGCAGAGAGAGCAGGATAGCTTGTGAGCTAATTCTTTTTGTAATCCAGACTATATTTCCACTTGTATGATAATACAGAGTTGGGGTTTTAGGCTGAGGCTTTCCCCGGGTTATTTCTTCTGTGTTATGTGTGATTGATTTCTTCTTATCAGTTATATGTGTTCAATTGATCTTGCTCAAATTGATTAAGCTTCCGCAAAGTGTTGTAGAAGTAGATCTTGTATTGTGTTTTAATATATTGCATAATCTGTTGATCTACAGTGGGAACTACATGGTATTAGAGCAAAGGCGATCAAAGGAGAAGAACACTATACAAGCAGGGAGAAGTTCAAAGCTTGAGGTTCCTGAATATAGAAATCGAGTTCTTATCACATCTCAATTTCACCAATGGTGTTCAACAGTTTGAGGCTTGAGTATGCACTTGATGGCAGCGCAAACTATATAGCCTAGAAGGATCACATGGAAGTGGTATTGGAGGATAATGGGTTAAAGGACTTCATTGATCAAGAAGTCGCCAAGCTTGAAACATCTAGTGTGCAAGAATTGGCAGAATGGAAGAAATGTGTGGCTAGAGCAAGGAGGATTCTTCTGGAGGGAGTTCGAGACCACATAGTCTCAAGTCTCCATGGGAAGGAGACACCGTTTTCAATGTGGAAAACATTGAAAGATCTATATCAGAATAACAACAATCAGAGGAAGTTGGCGCCGAAGGACAAGCTTCAAAAGATCAAGTGTGAAAAGGGCAACATGATCTCTATGTATCTTAACAAGCTCACCACATGCAGGGATGAGCTTGGAAGTGTAGGGATCACGACAGTTGATGATGACATGGTGAGTCTTGCACTCCTCGGTCTTCCTAAGAGTTGGCATAGCTACCAGGAATCGGTTAATGTAAGAGAGAAACTGCCAGATTGGGAACGACTTTGGTTGGATCTGATGCAGGAGGAGATAAGAAGAAGCACCAGAGATGGTTCTTCATCAAACTGTGCCTTAGCGAGTAAGGTGAAGAAGGGGAAGGAGAAGGATTCTCTTTCCCAATCCAGTTCTTCCCAAGGTGGGAAGAAGTTTGACAAATCGAAAGTGTGATGCTTTCATTGTCATGAGGTGGGCCAATTTACTACAAATTGTCCACTAAGGAAATCCAAGAAGGGATTCGTGGAAGGATCAGAAGGTGAGGCACTGGCCTCACAGTTCAAGTTGGATTTCACACTGTTCACATGCGGTTTCATCCATGGTGGGAAGTGGTTGGTTTCTTGACAGTGGAGCTTCTTTCCACATGAACAACGACAAGAGTTTGTTTAGTACTTTGGAGGAGAAAGATCTCTAGATACTCACAACGATGGGTAATGATGAAAAGTATAGTGTCTCAGGTGTAAGCATGGTTGTTTTTCAAAGGGAGCATGGAGCTCGCATTATCTTGACCGATGTCAAGTATGTACCAGGACTGAAGAGAAATTTGGTGTCGATCGTGTGCTAGAAGATAGAGGCTATGATCTAGTTTTCAGTAAGGGAAAGGTTTTCCTTAGACACATCATCACTAGACAGGTGAAGCAGATCGATTCACAGGTCAAGAACCTGTATGCTCTTGAGGTTTAAGATGCATGCAAAGCCTTGAGGAGCAAGATAACTGATGGAGACTTGGTGGTTGAGAGGGAGAGTACATTACCTCTCAACATGCAGCGCCAGAAGAAGTCTCAGATGATTGTGGAGGAGCCACGATTGGTGAAGCAGCTTCAGGAGGTTGTGGAGCAGCCACAACTAGAGAAGCCGAGAGGAGATCGAGTAGAGACATCTACTCATGTAGAGACCTCCAGTAGGAGGGAATTTTGATCCAGGTGGGCAGAGGGATCACATGCATCCATACCTCTAGGTAGGAGGTGGGGCGATGTGGAGTGTGTTATGTTCCTATACCAGTAGGTGTCATATATCACGAATGACTTAGTTTATCTCTGTAATATGTACATACCTTTGCTTTCTGCAAATTTTTTCCATATTTGTAAAAAATCAAAAAATAAAAATGTAAAGAGGGTATGTCCTAGAAAAAAGAATAAAAGGACAAAAAAATGGAAAGGTCAGAAAAAATAAAATAAAAAATGAACCCCAAGAAAAATAAAAAGACCATGAAAGTGTGCAAGCCCAAATGCCACTACTATTTCACTTTTTTTATAAATAATTGTGTGCAACATTGTTACTTATGCCACAATCTATGGTAACCAAATAGTTTAATCTTGGTTATTCCATGTTTTGAATTTCATGCTTAGAGATAGAGAATAAAATTTGAACAAACTATTTAATCTTGGTAGCTAAGTAGATAGGTAGAATGAATAAAAGGAGCTCAACAATTTGATCTAAGCCCTTGGATGTAATAAGGATAGAATTAGACAGATTTACATTGTAAAAGAAAAGAAAAGGTTTTGAGAAGGGTTTGCAAGTTTAAGTGCACCCTAATAAAAGAAGAAGAAATGGTAGGATAAGCAGGTAGGGTAAGTAGATGAATGGTTGCAGAATTATGTATGATGAATGATTATCTAGATATCAAGTCATATACTTTCATCATCAAAAGCACTTAAATATATGGATGACAATGAAGACATTTACAACATAGACAAAAGTCAAACTAATTAACCTCCCCACTCATTTTTTCCCTAAATGTTACTAATTTCCCATAAGTACTAAAGGCACTAACAACCTAAAAGTTAAAGGGGCTCAGAGCATTTCTTTGACTTCTAGAGGGACTGGACCCTCGGCCTAATAACTTGTAAGGCCTAATTGCTAAATCCCCTTCATCAACATTCACCCCTTCCATAATTCATTCATTCCCTTCAAATCCTTTTTCCAAGGTAAAATCACTCTTTTACTTGGGAGAAATTAATGGCTCCTTATAAAAACCCCCCAAACACATTTTAGCCTAATTCATAATGTTGGATGATGAATGCCCTAGATGCGGGTGACAATTAAGGACAGTAAGGTGGACACCAACTGGGCTGGCGCGTGGCGAGACCACATGGCCTCCCACAGGTTGGCACAGTAGTCTAAAAATGGCATTTACAATCGCTATAAATGCACCTATGTGAGCGCTGCCTCCAATCTATTAACTGCCATCAACCTCGACTCAATGCAAAGATGAATTCTTAGGAGAATTTCGCCTCTGCTTCTGCCTATCAACCTCTGCCACTGCAATGCCTCTGTCCTCAAGCCACGACTGCACCCAGCTCCCGCACAACCACAGGGAGACGCTGCAACCTCCTTTGCTGTATTGATTTCGGCTCGGGCATCCACTTCACCCATAGCTTGGATTGTCATTTCATCTTCCCTTTGGCCCTGGCTGCTCATCCCTCTGCTGAGCAGTCTGCTAGCTCCACTGTGACGTTGCACACCATCGTGCCCAATTCTGGATGAAATTTGCATACGCAGGCAGACAACATGGTGCGACACCGTATGCGTAGCCATAGGGGGGGAGCCGAGGAGGCCTGAGTCACCCCCAACGCTCTCCTGCCTCGGATACCACTTCCTCTCTGGTTGAGAAAATCCTAGGTCGTTACCCAAATACACACAGTGGTAGAGGTCGCCTCCACTCGGTGGCCTCTACCTCGCCTCCCAGAAGTTTCCCCTCCATTTCTGCCCCGTCTCCCAGAGGCACTCCACCCACTCCTCAACTGCATTCCTAGAATGCCCAATTCACCTTCCGCTCTGCCCTGAATAAGCCGATCATTACGGCCACCATCACCATACGCTTTCACGAGGAAGAGCAGAGCTTTGAGGAACAAGCTACCGAGGCTGGTGGACACACCATTGCAATTCAGGAGCAAGGAACGATGGGGGGTGGTAGCACCAGAGAAATTGGGATTTCGAACATTGCTGGTGGTGGGAACACCACAGTAGGGTGCAGCCACACCAAAGCCAAACAAGAACTGGCTCAGACGAGCATTCAAGAAGCAGGGCAGCGAAGTCAGGAGCAACAGACCAGATGTGCAGGGAAGGAGGTGAATGAGGCTCCGCAAACAAACTGGGTAATGGACGAATATTGTTGTCTCGTCAGGGAAGAACACCCGGCATTGCAGGCTGGCAACATGGAGACATTGCGGCTGGCAAGTGGCGACATGGAGGAGTATAGGTGCTTCATTGTGGAGGAACACCCTTCATCGCCACCACGTCCCTAGCTTGCCACCTCGTTGCCGCATGTCCGCCTCATTGTCTGCCACCTTGCTACCACTCAGCGTGCCACACGTCCACCACACAGTCTGCCACTCAGCATGCTATGTGTCTCAGGTTTTTTGGGACTCTGTTTTTTAACTTTTTTGTTTTCAATGGGGTTTTGGTGAAAAAACTATGAGTTTTTCGACTCTTTAGTTGGTTTTTTCTTTTCTATCTCATTAGATACAATGATACCAAACTGGATGCTTTGCTGGTTTCCCCTGCGTGGGCAGCAAGCTCATTCTCTGAACTCTTTTCTGTTAGGACTAGTTTCCCTTCTGGGCAGTTCAGATCTAGACTTTACTGGTTGATGCCATTCCTCTGGCATGGTTAAGTACAGGCTCTGGCCACAGTGTATGATATCTTTTTTTCATTAATAGAATTAGTATAACTTAGAAAAAAAATGTTGGGTGATGAATGCATTTTCAGAAACATTTACTTAGTGCATTTTCTTTTCCCATGGTCATATTAACTTTTAATTCTTATTATTTATTAAACTCCCGAAACAAATTACCCTTTCCCCTATTATTAATAAAAATCTCAAAATAAATAAATATCCCTTCTTGATGGTTTGAAAAATAAACCATAAATAAAGTTAATTAAGTTGGATTACTTAATCAAACCATGATTAATTAAGAGCCAAAATCCATTGACACATTAAAAAGGGGATTAATTAGTCATCTAGATTAATTAATAGCCTCTCCACCAATACATTCACCCCCGATATCATTTAAAATATTAATCCTTCATTCGTCCAATCATATCATCCCTGATATAATTAAAGGCATTTAATTATGTTGAATATATTGATCGGACCCCTCAATTAACTCCCTAACACTTTCTGTTGTTGACTACCGCATGATCTACCTTCCCTCATCCAACGATTCTAGCTCATATCGCGCGGGCCTTTTGGTCGAATGTTAACCACCTGATACAAGTTGTTTTGACTTTTCGCCAATGCTACGTGTCATTCAATTTGTGGCATCGGGCGACCCTCTGCCAAAACCACCAACTTCCCAAAAGCGGTGCGATCAATCCCGCTTACCGCCTCCAGCAAACGACAAAGTGTCCCATCGGTTAGTTGACGCCAACTATCGTTTTCCCATTCACCCGCCAAAAGTCATTGACTTTGTACATAAAACAAAAATACTCATTGTTTTCCATTTTTATCGAGAAAAGAAACTTCTGCCTTCCACGCACGCACAAAGTACGTCCATACTAGCAACTTACTCCTAACCACCAACCACCATCAGTCGCTGAACTCCAGGCCACTGCAGACTAGTGTGCGCACCCAACAAAGCATTCACTAAAGCCATTAATGACCCTCCCTGTCAACCCAACGTTTTCCTAACAGTTTGTTTTGTTTTACAGGCGAAAAAAGACCACAGCCTTGGATAAACAATCTTCATACTAGTCATAAGACCTGTTTACTCCGATATTGTTATCAAGTCTATTCAAATAGAGATGGAAAATAAAACATAAAGTAAAAAGACAAGCAAGGGAAACGTGGAATTAAAGGGATTTATTATTGAAACATACAGTAAAAACCTAAAATATACAGTGAAGTTAAAAGGACATAATAAATAACAGTCAAAGTGTATTAGGACTAAAAAGTATCAGATTGAAGACCAAGTCAAGTAGAGCAGCTAGCATGAAGATAAATAGCAAGGAAGACAGTTACAGAGCATACAAATTCATGTCAAAGTGAAGATAGATGAAAAAGCAGAGTGGTAAACAGTAAACAATAAAAGTAAACATGGACGCAGTAAGGGTTAAACAAAGATGAAAACACTTTCACCAGCAACAATGAAGTTTTTCCAAAGTAAAAGCAAAAAACAGTTAAAAGAAATTTAAGGTTAAAAGATGAAATCAGAGCAGAAATGGTACATTCTTCAGAAATTTCCTGTTTAAGTCATAGTTTTGCAGAAACTATTGTGACCAATACAAGATGTATTTTGAAAAAATGGAGGAGGTTTTTGTTCCTAACAGACCAATCTACAAAAACCTCTCTCACTTTTTACACAGATATTTCCAAAAAGGAGATAAGTGCATGTCTTCACAACCTATTTTTCAGTTTGTGCAAAGTCTTGTTTTTGACATATTTGTGCAGAGAATATTGTGAACCGTTGGAGCTAAATTTTGGGAAACTGAGAGAGATTTATCTCAAAAACATTCTTATCTACAATAACCTCTTTCACTTTTTACATATCTATCTCGAATTGAGATATAAAATCATATCATTGGACCCTAAGTTTGTAGAATTTTTGGGGCATAATGCACAAAGGAAGGATGCAGTTAGTGACTGTGTTGCCTCATCATCACTTAAGAGTTACTATCAAATTCGAATTTCACTTCTTTGTCACCATAAATCCATAAACATAGTGCCAAATAGATTCATCAGTTTTGAATGTCCTTTATTTAAGTTCTATTATTGTAAAACAATTTGAGATATTTGTAAACCAATCTTGATATTTTTTGAAGATATTTCAGTTTAGAATTTGTATAAATACTTCTTCATTTGAAGTATTTTGGGGTGGATTCTATAACATCTCCGTAACTCTATGCTATCAAGCTGAGAAAGATTTTGTACTCAAACTTGGATTTTTGTTGGAAAATGAATGAAAGTTGAGGACATTTCATCATATTCTCGTGTAGTATAATTGCAAATAAGTATTCTATCCTTATGATTTCATGTGTTTTCTATATGTTTCAAAGTTTCATGCATCTGAAATCTAAATGATAAAATAGTCAAAGTATATCAGAATTAGCTTTATTGTTCTCTGTTATCAACAATCTACCATTTATATGTTTTCTTCAAAACTATTTGGATAAAGGAATTCTTAACTGCTCCTCTATTCCTGTAGTTTTCTCTAATAAGTTCCTAGTATAGGATTCTTAATTATCCTCTACCAGTTGACCTATATTCCTTTCCTCTTTCTAATCCTAACTTGAGGATTCTTGATTTCTCTCTAGTTTTGAGAAGAAATATCATCCATTCAAGCCCCAAAGTTTGTTTTTATCCTGCTATCCTGCCTATTGAATTCATACCTCAACAATTTGACTTAATCCAATGAATTATCCCTGATTGACTCCATAGCCCAATGGCCTAAAAGCCTAGTTTGCCCATTTGTTTTATAACTCCACCACTCAAACAAAACAACCTCACCGAACATTAATGCTAGCCTAAAATCCTTTCAAACATAACTAAATCATAAAGAGAGAGCCGTCTCTGGACTTAGGTGGACTAGCACCCAAGTCTAAAAGTTGGTTTGTAGTTACCTTGGATCCTTTCCTTATTTTAATAACTTCTAAGGAAAATCTAAGTGATAATAGAGTGATCGTCCCAAGAAGGTTGGAATAGGGGCAGGATCCTTGAGGTACCCAACCTCTTTGATTCGACTTTTCTACAGAAGCCTCGACAAGGAGTAGCAGGACTCGCTGACTGGGTAGAGACAGATGCGGATGGAGTGACAGAGAGAGTTATAGTGCAGGAGTCCCAAGATAGTGTAGAGCTAGTAGGCCGCAACAATGTGAGAGGCAGAAGATTGTTGCACCAGTGCAGGATGGCACAGAGAGGCGTGTAATAGTGCAAGATGCATGGAGTGTTATAGCAGCTCAGAGGTCAAAGAGGGAGCACTTTTCAGCAGCAAATAGAGCTTCAACATCAGAGTATGTTTCTAGTCCAACGGAGAGGTCAGTGGGGAGTCTTTTTTGTTTCTAGAGTTGTTGGAGCAACCACACTTGGGAGAAGTGTTGCATGCAGAACATTCCAAAGGTACAGGATCGAGTTTGAGTTGAATGCCTCTCTTGTTGAGAGGGAGTGTTGAAAATGGCAACAAGAAATGGTAAAAATAGAAGTGTTAAAAATAACATTGCTATAAATAATAGTTTGGGTACCAGTGCTAGATTGTGCAACAGGGAATGAAAAATGGAAGTGCTAGAAATAACATTGCTATATTTAGCAGTTCAGGATGGATTCCAATTTTATTCAGTCCCTGGACTAAAATAGGAAGTAAAATTTGAATTTGAACTTAACAACTATTTGAAAATAAATAAATAAATTCACCATGAGTTAATTAATTGTGAAAAATCAAACATGAAGTCTATGTGAGGACATGCAACAATTCCTCTATTAATTGAGGAATTTATCCATGAGTTAAAGAGATAAGGATGAGTTCTAATTTGAGTTGTAATTATTTGGCTTAGTTAACTGAGTCAAGTCCAGTTAGATTGATTTAAACAATTTGTTTAAATTAATGTGAGTTCAGTTAGTTAATGTATGCTTGCATATAACTACTGCACTTCAGATAACTAAATATTCTCTCATGAATAACTCATGCATGTCAGTTCAGAAAGAGACCCAGTTGAGATCAGAGGAGGGACAATGTACTATCAGTTGGATGGATTTTTTTCCTTAAAGGAAACTCATCCATGGAGAAGGATTTATCTCCTTTAGGATTGCACAGTTAGATCAAAGGTTAGTGAGTGTGTGAAGAGGCCAATTCACACAAGTGGCTGCACTGGACCCCAAGGAAAATGGCGCAAAGAAATAGGAGGTTTGGAGGGCAGAGGAGAAGGTTTGAGAGAGGCCTTTGACTGTCTATGAGCAATAGAGGGGTTGCAAAGAGAGTAGGATAGCTTGTGAGCTGATTCTTTTTGTAATCCAGGCTATATTTCCATTGGTATGATAATACAGAGTTGGGGTTTTAGGCCGAGGCTTTCCCCAGGTTATTTCTTTTGTGTTATGTGTGATTGATTTCCTCTTATCAGTTATATATGTTTAATTGATCTTGCTCAAATTGATTAAGCTTCCACAAAGTGTTGTAGAAGTAGATCTTGTATTGTGTTTTAGTATATTGCATAATCTGTTGATCTACAGTGGGAATTTCTACATAAGATTTGTGATTATAAGCTCAGTTTTGGTTTTCTTGCTTCTATTGATAGAAAAATGATGATGGCGTTCCTTTAAGTTGAGGGGGGGAGGTGAGAGGGGGGGTTTTTTCACAATATTCAATTTACCCCTGCTTTTGTAAATTGAATTATAATTATGAATGTCGGTGTGGAAGCATGACTGGCAGTGGAAAAATCTTGTGAAAACTTGAAAATTAAACTTAAATTTTGATGATGGCTTTAAGGAGGGGACACCCACAAATCCACTATCTAAGGGAGAGTCTGTTGTGTGCCTTAAAAAGCCATGAGTCAAACCAAATTATTTTTTGGAGTCAATTGTAGGAAAATTGAGCCACCCTCCCCTTGACAAGAATTCAAGAGATATGATTGGGGTGGTAAGAAGGGGGTGTGTTACATAACATTTTTTCACTGTCCTTGTACTCCCTGTCCATGATCCTGAAGGATTTCTATAGTGAACCCGTCATGCTTTCCCATCATGAAGAAACTCCCAGTATATCCCTCTTCATGAATAGAACAATTCCCTTTAGCATCATTTCCCAAAAATCTTCCTTTTATCCCATTTTACAAGACCAATGCTATAATGACCTATGTCCTCCTTGCACTGAGTTGCAAAGATTAAAGCCATCACTAGTGTCGATCGGAGTGACTGAGCCCTTTTTCATTTGCGCCGATCCTCTTTTGGCAAGTTTTTTAAATATGGAGTCAAAGCTTCCAGCTCTAGAAGCTTTGTAACGGAATTTTGGTAGATGGTTGGGTTGGATGGAGCTAAGGAAGTCAGTTTGGGCTCCTTTCCCCTATTAGGAGGGAACAAACTCAAGAGATAAGACCTTCTCCCATGATGAGAGGAACCATCTCCCATCTATCCAAGCTATATAAACCTCTGTTTTTCCCAAGCAAAAGCGAGTTGGAGCTTTTAGAATTTGAATTATCAACAAGACATCTATAGCTTGTAGCTTTCTAGTGCATGTTTGAGGGAGAATAGTGTGTTTTGGCGTGGTTTGAGACTAGAGGAAAAAGGCCTTAAAACTCCCATTATTGGGGCTATCCATGAAATGTTATTAGAAGTGTGGGAACCTGGATACGTCAAAGGAGACTAGCGACGTCGAGGCATTGGTTGTAATCTCTTTCTGATTTATATGAATACAACTATTGATTGATTTCCTACATGAAGTGTTATTTTACACCTTTATGGCTTAATGTTCCTTGACCTGTTAAGTAGGTTGAATATAATATTGTATGTTATTACGTTTGTTGTTTTATGTTGTTTTCTTGTTTCAGGTATTCAAAGGAAGGAAACAAAATATAGTCGAAGTGAGGAAGCAGGATCATCGCCAAGCGGAATAGCGTTCTAAGAGGTAGGTCCTCTTAATTGATTATAGCTTAAGGAGATTTTCCATAGATTGTTTGTTTGTGGCTAGACCCGCTCTCTCGGACTAGAGGAATTGTTTGTGTCCACACTTAGGATTTACCTGTGCCACAAATTGGCGACTCCGCTGGGGATCCAATCCTTCTGTTTGATTGATTGTCATTTTATGGTTTTGTGTGAACTTTTTTAGTATCACCATTTCCCTTTAGTCTTCTCTGCTTTGTGTGGTTTATTGCTCCGAGTTAGAAATTTACAGTGGCAAGTCTGGTTTTTACCTTTGGAAATTTTTACTTTTTCCTTTGAAACCTCGGCAAGTGCGGTTTTTTTCAAAATAGTCATGACGATCGAAGAAGTTTCTCTAAAACAGTCGTGCCGACGCCCTTCTGGCGCTTGTTGTTAGTTAGGTAACCATGCCGATTCCTGTAGGTGAAGATCAGGGTTTACCCTAGATCGTAGCCAGTGTGTCTTGCCCTTCTGATTTCTCTCTCTAAGCTTGTTCTGACTGTGTTCTCCTTGACTGGAAAGCTTTGTTTGCTTGGTTTATATGCTTGTTTAATTTGGCTTTTCTTCAATTTATTTCTTAAGTCCTTGGATGGTTAGTGGCTCTAGGACATCTAGGTCATCTCTCATTCAGCTGCTTGTGTGCTCAACGAGTCAAGTTGATAGTTAAGTTGCTCCTTGCATCTCATTTTTAGTCCTTTGTTGCTTTGATTTTCATTTTACGAGTTTGAAAAGCTTGGTTTATTGATTAAACATCTCTTTCCGGGCATAGATCACATTGCCCGTCTTATTCTTGGCTGAGCCATTGCATCATTAGTTTGGAAAGAATTCTCTTTTGTGCTTTGCATTTGCTTGAGGTTGATTGTATTGAAATTTTTTCATTTGGATTGTTTATGAAAGATTCATTTTTTCATTTCGTTGAAAATTACATAATTCTAGTTTGCTGAATCAATATGTTACGTTAGCTAGCATCATTGAAGACTAGAGTTGCATCAACATTTGCATTAGAAAAGAAATGAATTCTCTTTACTATTGAAAGGACTGTTTGAAGTGAACTTGATAGGAAAGATAGGAATTGGAAAGAGTTTTTCATCATTTTATTTTCAAAAAGTGAAGTAGTGAAAAGGTCATTTTGCTTTCCATTGCTTGTTTGTTTGCATTTGATTGTGTTCTCTACTCTCATTAGTGTAAATAATTCATTGAATCGAAAGAGTCTTGTCTCATTTAGTTGCATATAGGAGTTTTTGAGTCACATCGATAAGGTCTGAAAATCGAGACATAATTTCAAGATAAAATTTAAAATGAACGCAATTAACCTAAGGTGCATTTGAAATCTAACAATCACATTTAGAAGGTCTAGGCTAGAGACGTGTTTCGGCATCTTTAAACCTAGCAGCTATCGTTCGCTTTGGCACTAGACAACGCTAGTACGAACTTGTGCTCCCTGTACCGTCGTGTATATAAAGAGAGACCCCACTAGATTGCAATCCTTTATCCATAGGAAGCCAAGTCTGTCGCTTTGTAAATGTGATACACCGAACATAACATTCGGGGAGATGGCCTGCTCGTACTTCTCGATTCGTCAAGAGGTATTATGCAGTTCACTGTTACTTGATAATCATTTTTACCTAGATCATCCTAAGGAGTCATTTGATATTTTGACTCTTTAAACTTAAAATATCATCTCAGCACTTGTCGTTTCAAGCTCGTTTCAAATCGAAAGTGATAGAGTCACCTTTGCTTCTTTCTCGACTCTTAAAACATGAAAGAGCACCAGTTTGTTTATGCATCTTAAAAAATTGTTGCCCACGATCTCATAATATTCCTGTTAGTCTTTTCTATACCAAATTATGAGTATTCCTTTTAAATACATTTTAAAGCCTTGGAATTTATCTCTCTCTGCCTGTTATTTGAGATGAATCCATTGTGGCTGGACCATAAGGTTCGACTAGTTCCTCTTCCTCTCCTCCGTCTGAAACATTGTCTGAGGAGCCGTTTGCTGAATTACCGTAGTCACTTGAGGACCAAGGTGTTGAACTTGGAATTGTTCTAAGCATTCAACCTTTGTCATCCCGTCTTCCACCTCCCTTTGAAACTGGGTCACTTTCTGACATTGGCCTAGAATCTCCGGATAATCCTATCCAGACTCCCGAGATTCCACTGACTTTTGAAGTTCAGCTTGGACTGGTTGTTTATCCCCCGAATCCTTTGTTCGATCCTATTGTGTTATCACCGCAACGTCTGTGTAGTCTGTACAATCAGCCGGGTATTTCTTTGGAATTATCCCCTCAAACATCTTCGGTTGTTCGTCGTCGCTTGTTTCCACCCATGGAATCCAAAGGTGAAAATTCTCCTCTCCGGTTCACTCAGAGGTTTCCACTCTACACAGTGTCGAAGAGGAGGAATATCCTTTTCCTCCTGAAGGTTTCCCCTACATGGGAAGCATCCCAACCAATGTTCACCCTGAGTTACCGCCAAACTACATGACTTTAACTCAGTTGGTTTTGAGTACACCTAGTGGCTCATCGCTATATCATAACCCTATCTGGTGTTCTGGTGCTAGACCTACCTTAGGTCCGTTCATCTGGAACCCAACTTCACAGCCAATTGCACATTCTGAAGATACTTCAGTTCTAGCGCAACCCATCGTCCCGAACCCTCTTGTTTCGTCGGCCCAAGTAACCTGTACAGTTTAGCCAAAAGTCTCGGGTCATGTCTCTGTCAGTTCTTCGATTCCTACAGTAAGTGGATAGGTTGTGCGACTGCTTGAGGGGAAAAGTCTGAATGTTTCTATGATGTCTGGCACAACCAATGTGAGTGGCTCACAAGCTCACATGGTTGGGATGAACCAGCCTTCCTCTGGTGCCATTCCAAACCCTGTTGGTCCTGCTGGATCAAGCAATGCCCAATACCAATAGGTTCAAAATACTGTTGGTCCATCTGAGTCAAGTAATCTCCATTACCAACAGCCTAATATGGCTCAGGTTTAGTACCAACCTCCTTATGTTCCATATGGTTCACAAGCGATGGTTAATCCGCCTTATGTCCTTCAGCCTGGACAATATGTTCAACCTGGTCCATCTGTTGCACTTGACGAATATGGCCAGATACAGTTTGGAAATTTTCAAGGTGTCATTCCAGGAACTATTCAAGTACCCTTGCAACAACACTGACAACTTCTGCAGCACCAAGGACATCTGTTGTTGCAGCAAGGGCCATCCATGCAGCAACAAAGCCATATAATGCCGCAGTAAGGACAACTACAACAACCGCAGGGAAAACCCTTGCAATCGTTGCAACAAACCATACAAGTGCAAATGCAGTATGTTCAACAATCCTCCCTGCCCATGCCTTCACAAGGTCAACCACTACAACCACAGAGACAACCTTTGTAGCTGCAAGGTCAAACCTTGTAGCAGCAAGGTCAACCTAGACAACAACGACCCTTATACTCATATCAACAGGGTCAGCCTTTGCAGGGGAAAGGTCAAGGTCAAGTGCTGCAGTAACAGGCCCAAAATCCCTATGTCCAAGGGCAACAGGTTCAGAATCCTCTTGTTCAGGGGCAGCAAGTCCAAAATCCTTATGTCCAAGGGTAGCAGGTCCAAAATCCATATGTCCAAGGGCATGAGGTTCAAAACCCTTATGCTCAGGGACATCAGGTGCAACATCTATATGTCCAAGGTCAATAGGCTCAACAACCTTTTAACCCGTATATTGCTTATCAACAACCTATGGCTGGATAGTTTGAAGGCTTTCAAGGTTAGAATCCTTCCTATGGGCAAGGTAACCCATAGTGGTGGAAAAATAAAATTCCATATCGACAAAACCCTCCACTATGGGGACAAAATCCTTACTAGCGGGGATGGGCTCCTCTGGTTGGACCCGCTTATCAGCCTCCAATGCCTTTCAATACTCAATTGTCGTTCTTGGCTACACTAGAGTTGCCAGATGTGTCTAGACTCACGAATGATCTGATTCTTCATTGGCCATACTGGCCTTCGATCCTCCAAGATCCTGAGCGATTGTCCAAAGTTTGAAGGAAAAGTGAAAGAGGATCCACAAGCCCAAGTGATGACATATCACCTCTGGTGCTCCTCGAATTCCTACGTTAATGATTCCATTCGTCTTCAAATTTTCCAACAAACTCTTACAGGTGCTGCAGCCAAGTGGTATATCGAGCTCCCTTAAAATACTTATCATGACTTTAATAGTCTCACCATGGCCTTTCTCACACATTTCCAGTTGCCAACTCAATATGAAACTGGCACCCATCTGCTAACATCGCTCAAGCAAGATACTATGACCCACATCTTCAATCACATCCATGAATGGAGATGTAGGCGCTGCCTGATTAAGTTTGAAATTTCTAATCAGTTGTTGACCGAGTGGTTCACCAAATCATTCATTAACAAAATTGCTGAGGACATTGCTATGGGAGACTGTGTCACTGAGGAACAAGCCATTGCATGTGCCTAGTATCTTGACCTCATCTATTCGCAATCTGGTACGTTATATGATGTGTTACCCGATGCGCCAAGACCATCATTTGATTTGATGACATCTAAGTCTCCTACTACACCTCTTGTTGGTGGAGTAATTGGTCCAGTGACTTAGACCCTTGTGAAATCTCCTTCCTAACAGAAGTTGGTCTCCAACAATGTTTCAAATGAGTCTTCTCTTAATCCACCTGGCCCTGGTAAAACATCAGAGGTCCATGTTGTTCAGTCTACCATAGTGAACAAATCCTCTAAAGGTAAGAAGAAAGGCAAAAGCAAGGGTAAAGATGATGCCCCAAAACAGGGTCTTCCCAAGTCATCTGCTGGTGATACTTCTCAACGGAAGCCCAAGTATCCATGCCTCATCTGTGAGGAGGATCACTATACTAAGGATTGTCCCAGACCATACGAAGTTAGTCGTTTTCTCAAAGGGATCCCAGCTGTCTAAAAAGAGCCCTTTCCATCCCAACAGATCCAAATGGTAGAACACCCTCAATTATCCGCTTCCTCAGGTTCACAAGTGTTCATGATGAGTACAACGATTAACATGGCTACCAGGTCAAAATATGATCAAACTCCTACCTCGACAACAGGGAAAGAAAAAGAAGGCTCCCCTTCCTCTTTTGCCCCATCAAGTTCTGGTCCTCTCCATGTAGAATGACCTAATCATGATTCCACCATTCGACCACCCTCTTGAGGTGTGCTGAGGAAGTCCTCGTGCAATCCAAACGCTCGAGCTGCTCAACATTATGACATTGTTGAAGATTTGGCTCAAGCACCATCAATTATGTATGCTCTCGAGGTCCTTCAAAGCTGCCCTTCTCAACAGAAATCATTACTATCGGCTATTGGGGGTATTGATCCTACCGATTCTAATCTTATCTATTTTGACCTGGAAAACCACATTCCATGTTTGCCTCATCGAATTTCCTTTCTCAATCAGGTAATCATAAATCAGAAAATCATTCATAGGACCATCATTGATGAAGGTGCTTCTACCTACATCATGCCTGTCACTTGTTGGAAGGAAATTGGTTCCCCTACTCTGAACTAGTACCCTAACACTTTGGAAGCTTTTGACGGGCGCGATTTGCGACAATTCGGTGTCTTATCCAACCTTGTCATTACTTTGGAGGCCAAGACAGTACACGTCGAAGTAGAGATCGTTGACGCTAATCTCAATTAGAATATTCTACTTGGACAGAGTTGGACCCATGCCATGCATGTTTTAGCCTCCTCCCTTTTCCACGTGATTCGTTTTCGCCATCAAGGGAAGATAGTCACAGTCGACCAACTGTCCCTCTTTGCCTCTTCTTCCTCGGATTGCAATGTTCCATATGTCAAGCACACTGGTTCTCCTTATGAGAGTGTGGGGGTAGGGCTTTTTAAAGATCTTTCCTTGAAGGGAATTTTTCCACTCCCACCTCCTCATGTTGCCTTTGTCAACATGATCTCGGCGAAATATGATCCTTGGGTCATTACTTCATCGGATCTTGTTGATACATGGGGTGAGGTTATGCCGCTAAGTCCCGCTAAAATCAATTATGTGGAGATTTTTTTGGCCTCAAGTTTAGTATCCTTTGATCATTCTATTTCGAGAATGTCCCTCGACGCGTATTCTTAATCCCCGTGGCTTGGTTCTTCAAAATCCCCCGATACCTTAGCCAAGAATTTTCTTTCTGACGAGAGTATCATGGAATTAATGTCTCTGGAAGAAGTACCTTGGAATGACACTCATCATTGTTCCTCATTCTTCCCTAGCCCGACGATCATGTCTACTTGTCTTGAGGATTTCTCTTCTCAGTTCGCGACCCTACCACTTCAGAAACTGATCACGACTCATGAAGTTTGTTCGGAAGGGAACATGGGTAACATTAACCAAACGATGCCAATTGATATTTCTATTAAGCCTGGTGTCGTTGAAAATATCCATATTGGGGTAACTTGTTCTCGAGATGAGATCAAGCTCTATACTCGTCTATTCCAAGAGTTCCGAGATGTGTTTGCGTGGTCGTATGAAGAAATGCCCGTCATTCACCCAAGTATAGTCGTGCACAAAATACCAACTTATGCTCATGTGAAGCTCATTCGCTGACGGCTTCGCCCAGTGCACCCTAGAAAAACAGTCGTCATCAAGGGTGAAGTTGAAAAACTTCTCAAAGCTAGATTTATTTATCTGATCCCTCTTATAGATTGGGTGTCGAATATTGTATTGGTCACAAAGAAATGAGGCGCTATTTGCGTTTGCGTCGATTACCATGATCTCAATCGTGCCTGTCCAAAGGATAATTACACCACTCCCTTCATTGATCAGATCATTGATGAATGTACTAGGAGCAAAATCTTCTCCTTTATGGATGGTTTTTCTGGTTACAATCAGATTAACATTGCGCCGACTGATCAAGATAAGACAACCTTTATCTGTCCGTGGGGTACCTTCGCATATAAAAAGCTCCCTTTTGGCCTTAAGAATGCTGGGATACATTTCATAAAGCGATATCTTATGCATTCCACGACATTAGAAACATCATTTAGCCTTACTTGGATGATCTTCCCACTCATTCTAGTAAGCACCGTGATCACCTTGATCATCTCTGACAATTTTTTCTTCGCTATAGACACTACAACATTCAGCTGAATCCACATAAACTTGTCTTCTACATCGAATCTGGACGACTCCTCGGCTTTATTGTCTCTAAGGAAGGTATTCGCGTTGATCCTCTTAAAGTTGAGGCCATTGTTAATTTACCCCCTCCATCTTCATTGCACCAATTTCAGAGTCTGCAGGGAAAGAAAATTTCCTCCGTCGTTTTGTACCGAATTATGCTATGCTAGCTTCAGGGTTCACCCGGTTTCTCAAGCAAGGAACACCCTTTGTTTGGGATGAGATTTCCCAAAAGTATTTTGATGAAATCAAGGTTATTCTCATAAATTAACCTTTGCTACATCCCCTGAATTATCATCGATATTACTTCCTTTATCTAGGTGCAACCTCTAGTACCATCGCTATGGTGTTGGTACAAGACGATGACGAAGGAAATGAACATGTCATTTAGTTCCTTAGTCGCAATCTCCTCAACATTGAGATGCGTTATGCTCACGTCGAGAAGTTGTCTTTGGCCACCGTACAGGCTGTTCAACACTTTTGGCACTACACCCTCCTCCGCACTACTACTGTGATTTCTGAATGCAACCCCATGACCTACATCCCGACTCGTTAGTTGCTGGGGGGCAAGTATTCTAAGTGGATTGTTATTCTCCAAGAATTCGATTTGGTGTTCACTACTGCCAAATATGAGAAATCACTAGTATTTATTGAGTTGATTTGCTCCCTTCCCTCCACTTCTCTTCCTACTGGTGTCGATGAGCAGCTCTCGGATGAGACTCTTTTCCTGATTAGCACCCTTGACCCTTGCTACAGTGATATTATCATATATCTCCAGACATCCACCTTCCGGTCTGCGTTGACTAAGGATGATCGCTGACACATTCAACATTTATCTCAACCTTACCGTATTATTGGAGATACTTTATGTTGCGTTGGTGTCGATTCCGTTCTTCGCCGATGTCTAACTCTCGAGGGGGCTGAGAGAGTCTTGAATGATTTCCATTCTGGCGCATGTGGCAGTCATATGTCTGGATATGCTACTTCTCAAAAAATACTTCGTGTTGGTTATTTCTGGCCCTCCCTCTTCAAGGATTGCATTCTTGCTTTTCGCAAATGCCATGAGTGCCAAATTTACCAGTGAAAGATGTGCGCTCCACCCCCTCACCTACACCCCGTTATTATCGTTGGTCCTTTTGCTAAATGGGGCATCGACTATATTACATGTAACCCTCGTTCGGCCAGGGGCATAGTTATATTATCATTGCTGTGGATTATTTCACCAAGTGGGTTGAAGCGATGCCTACATACTTTGTAGACGGTAAAACAACGGCTCAATTTCTATTCAATCACATTATTTCCATGTCTGGAGTGCCTCAGGCCATTGTCACCGACCATGGCTCCCACTTTCGAGATTACATGATGGTTGAGTTGACCTCTACGTTGGGTTTACATCACGATGGTTCAACCTCGTATTACCCTTAGGCCAACGACCAAGTTGAAGCTGTGAACAAAGTCTTGGTTACAATGCTTCAACGCATCATTGGGATGCACAAGTCAAATTGGCATCTCTTGCTCTTTTCAGCTCCGTGGGCTTACCAAAACTCGACTAAGGACGTGACTGGATTCACACCCTTCCAACTAGGCTACGGTCTAGAAGCAACTTTACTGATTGAGTGCGAAATTCCATCCCTCAAGCTGGTTGTCGAACTTCTCCCTGAGACTTCACCTCAGGAAAAGCATCTCGTTATTTAGAACAACTTGATGAGGCTCACCGTCTTGCTGCTTTGGTCATTGAAGCACAAAAAATAGGTCAAGTCCCATTTTGATTAGTCTGTTTCTCCTCGAGCTTTTTCCGAAGGCGATTTGGTTCTTCTGTATGAACAGGCTAATGATAAACTCGGGGTAAGCAAGTTTGAACCCATGTGGCATGGGCGCTACATTGTTAAAAAAGGGGCCTATGAGCTTATTGACTATGAGGGAAATCCATTAGACAAACCTCATAACAGGATTTATCTCAAAAATTACTATGCTCAGGTCATCTTGCATGGTTACTTTTGTATAATAGTGTGTCATTCATTTTTTGTACAGTGTGGTTTGGTGTGTTGTTTTTTAAGCAGCTTCCTACTTATTATGTTTTTACCTGCTTTGTAGACGTCTGTGACTCCTCACATTGGTTTCGCTGAAGGTGCTTGCCGTAGTACCCAAAATCTATCACCTCCGGCATGGGCTACTTACAACCTCCATGGTGAGTTGATTGATCTTCAAGGTATTTGTTTAGGTCAAACAACTAATAACATTGATGAGTATAACGCAGTTATCGAATTGTTGTCAGAAGCCATTGCTCTTGACATTTGAGAATTGGTTGTCAACCTTGATTCACAACTTCTTGTTCTTCAACTCAACGAGCAATATTTCATTAGAAACCATCAAATATTGAGAATGTATCTACGTATTCGTCTACTGGAGAGAAATTTTGATTACATTACATCTCATCATATTCCTAGACATATGAATACATTGACAGATGCATTAGCTAATTATGTGCTAGATAGACATTTACAAAACATGTGAAAAAATGAAAACAAATCATTTGTACCATAGTAAGCAAGGAAATATAGCATATATATGTGTGTGTGTGGATAATGTTTGATAATTATCATACATCAAAACACCCAAAAATAATATGTGTGTTCAAAATACGTTCATGGCTCGCAGGCCTAAAAATGTGGAATGCTAAACCTATGCACTAAACAACATGATGCTCATGGTAGCATCTAACTGTTCGGACTACACAAGTCAGCAGTTGGCGAATTCGATCCGATACCCCCACTATATGCCTCTGATACTGGCATGGGACATCACCGATCTGGGCATACTCTGGGATACCATGGTTCAATCCCTCGAGGTTCCGCGTGATCTCCTCCTCGTTGTTGCTTCCTTCCTCATAAGGGGAGACCTCGAACTGCAGAGAAACGCGCCTGGCAATTGGGGACATCCCAACAGGGCATTCTGGTCCAACATCTGCATTCATAAAATCAAATGTCATGAACACATATATCTAAAAAACAATAAAAATTAAAATTAAAATGGTTTGTTGTTACCTCCATCATCATAATCCTCCCCCTCTCGGAGCGGCATATCCAGATCATTGCAGAAGTCGGTGTCATTGTAAGGCCAATCCTCCACTACGATTAATTGTTGTCATAGCCACAAGAAGAAGGCGAGCTTATAGGACATCTGTTGGCCTCTAGTAATCCTAGGCATTAATGCACTCCAACGGACCATCTGTGGGTCTCGTGGCAATGGCAGTTCCACCTTAGCCACCTGGTAGTGAAACAACAGAACCCGCTCCACGAAGAAGGTCACTAGAACCGAACCATAGCAAAAATGCTTCAGGTTTCCCGCCTTAGCTTTTGATAGTTGGTGCTTCATGTTGACCTTCATAGCTTTCTCGCATTTGAAGATCTTAGGCATTGTATAGTCGATAACATACTGAAAGTTTGACTTTTTGGTTTCATGCTCTGCTTGAGATCCAACCACTCTGTTTATGGTTAATAGTAGCACTCTTGTTGAGTCTTGAAAATGTCATTCATTTCCATTACACTTTCACTATTATGTCCATTATATCACCTCCATTTCACCTCCATTTCACTACTATGTCACCACATTCATCCCACTTTCATTATCATTGGGCCACCTTTATGTTTTTCCAATATTTATTATTTCTAAGCCTTTTAAGTGAATTTGTGGTTAAACATTAGAAAATAATGTGCATATGCTTATACCTAACAAATGGGTTGAGATTGTTGACATGTGTAGGTTGAAAGGAGACTTCTAGAAGACCCTTATGTGGCACTCTAAGGCCAAATTCGAATTTGGTTGGAAAGAATCATGGGATCATGAGGATATGTGTCACATCTCCTAATTGTATTGTAACTCTAAAAAGACATGTGTCTTATCAGTTCCTATTCTGATTAGGACTCTAGAGGTAGAGGGAGAGATTCATGGATTCTCATTAATGAGATGGCTCTCATCTTTTTGTATAAATAGGAGATCTCTCTCCTTCATTTGTTAGTTTTTTAGTCTTTTCTTAGTCCTTTTAGCTTGTTAGTCCCATGGATTTTGAAAGCTTTTGTACTTTGTACTTTTGAAGAAATTGAATAAAGCTTTGATGTTCTCAACATGGAAGGAGATGTGAAGTAGATGTCATGGAGCATATTAGGATGTAAGTAGAGTAGATTTCATTTTGTAAATATTGCTTTGTAGAATGTAAGGTAGATTAGATTTTTCATTCATGCAATTTTAATTCATGCAAGTGTGTTTAATTTTGCTTTGATTTCATAGGTAGTAGGGGGCCCCTGGCTTGTATAGTTGTCACTTTAATTTCTTGTATTTCTTTTTCTGATTTTCATGTATATTAATGTACAGTTTGAATTACTGCATTTTATTTTCTTTTTAACATGTATATTATTGTACATAAATTGCTTTCAAGTTGATTGTAGATTAGTGATGCACATAGCCTTTTAATCAACTAATGACGTGATAGAATCATCTTGTCCTTTTGCTGAAGCAGCAAGGATACTGGGTCTCATAGTCATTCTCTCATTATTTGATTATTGCATTTTATTTTGATTGAGCTAGTTGTATATTTACACTTTTGTTTAAATACTAACTCCATCAATAACATGTTTTAAGTTCTTTTGAAGTGCTAAGTTTTGGAAGTTACCATTAAGGACATAGGCCTTGTCTTGAAATCTTTATCCATACTTGTCCTTTAAAAGTATTCTTAAGACCTTAGAAAACCAACAAGAACAAAACCCCAAAAACAAAATAAACTATAAAACAACGAAGTAAGAGAAAGGTTAACTAAGCACATATAGTGCACCACACTTCATCAGTTTACGATACCTGGATTGATAATTTATGTAGAGCAATTTAAGACATTAAATTGACTAGACAACTCTCCACGTAAGATCTTGAACGATCATGGTCTTTATCTTTCCACTTTTTGATTTTAGTGTTTCTGGGCAATGTTCAGCAAGCAACATGCTTACACTTGCCCCAATAGGTCTGGACCCATACATATTGACTGGTTCCCCTCGTCGGGACAATCCTGTGATGAAATAAATGTTGGAAGTTTCCAACTCCAGTTCTTGGTCCCAAATGATAAAAACTTCCTGATTGATATCCCAGAGACTGATTAGATACCGCAACAATTTGGGTTGAGCCCGCATCCCTGGTGTGAGGAAGAACTTGAGGAGCCAAAAGTTCCTCAAAGCATCCAAGCAATTTGGATAAGCCATTGCTTGTGTGTCAATATCTTCATGCTCGCGTTCCTTCCAATCCACCATTTTTCACGATTCTTTTCCTGCAAAAACCATTTAATCAAGTCAATAAACATCTTTGGTCAGAAAAATTTGGGTTTAATTGGACAAACTAGTTAAGAACTTGAATTTTTTTTGTTCACGGCGCCGACGCGACTGTTTTAAGAATAGTAGTGACGACAACGCGCTTGACAGTTTTCATAACCCTTTATTGGTGCGCATTCGTGCCTAGAAATCCTACCAACCAAGGGCAATTCTTTTTGGACAAAACGTCCTTAGAAAAAAACACAAAATGGTTAAAAACAGGTAAAATAAGCATTAAAAATTGAGCTTAAGGTCTTGGCTCTTACCTGCAACTGACAACTCGACGAATGACCTCCCGGATCTCCCGCAATCTGCTCCTAAATAACTAGGGCACAAATGGGTAAAAATCTCTTCACACAAAGGTAAAATGGTAAATGGTAAAAAATAATTATCTTTTCGTCATTTTATTCCTTTTTCATGAAATAATAGTGTTTTAAAAGTATTTTTGACCTATTTTGCCTCAGAAATTAGATAATGCATTTACCTTTTGTGCAGCGACAGGTGACAGGTTATTGATGATGGTACTGGAGTCATGTTTAAGCACTTTTCTTGACTCGTAAAACTCTAACGAAAAGATTGCCAAGTATTTTTCCCTTTTTGACTCGTTAAATAGAATAAAAACGGGTGGTGGGGGGGGGGGTTCACTTTCAAGCTCTTGTCTGACTATTTAAACATGAAATATTGAGCTCTTGTCATTTTGAACTCGTTAAAGGCTGCGAAATGTCGTTTACCCAGTATATGTTTACCCCTTTTTCGGGCTGGGCTTAACTATTTACGAAAAAGGTACTCCTTGATTGAAATGGTCAAGCGGTTCTCTAAAGTATCGTTTTACACATTTTCGGGCTCGAGAGACACAAATGCACAAAAAGGGACCTTGCAAAGTTTTATTTTCCGTGTCTTTTTCAAACTCTCTAAACATGAAAAAGATACCCAGTTACACCTTTGTCGGACTTGTTAAAACATTAAAAATCATCACCATGATGAACATGAGCTTCTCCTTCCTAGGGATCATTAAACTTACTAGGTCAGATTCGTTTGAAGGATGAACTTACAGTGCAAACACATGCTATCTCCTTCAAGCTTGGGATAAAAAATAATTGGTGTACCTGCCAGAAATGGTGGGGGAAAATTGGAAATTCTATAATTCGTGTCGGAAGCTCACTCTTGAACATGACACTCTCAGTTTCGTGTCGGGTTGGGATATCCTCACTTCATTTTTTATTTTCCCGGGTTGGGCCATCCATTTTGCATTCCATTTGATCTCTGCCACGTCATCATGACCACCAATCCTATGGATCCAAAAGCGGCCAAACTCCGGAATTGTGTCGCCAATATGTTCAAGAGTTAGTCCCTCTACAGTTACACTTACTCTTGATTCTCTGTATCATTCGAAATCATTTGCATCCCTTTGTCTCGTGTCGATGATGTGGGATACATCTTGGCCCTCCTTTGACACGGTCGCTTCCTGTCGACTTCAGCTCATTATCTAGGAAGCTAGCCGAGAGACTCCCTTCCAGTACCTTAGAGCTTGCATGCCCTAATGGCAAGTTCTTCACACTCGACGAAAAGTTCACATCATTTGCTTTCGATCGGGTGATTTCATAGGTGTTTGAGTTTAGTTCCTTTATCCACATTTCATTGATTGTGTTGCTAGTACCTTGAGAACCATTATCATTATTGGTGGTTTATCTGGTGCTTGTTAACGGTTCACATCATTGACTAGTAATCAAGCGATTTTATAGCATTTTCGACTTCAATACATCTATTCACATGTTAGAATTTGTACTTTGATCAGGTCGTGTTGGAGCGCAAGACCTTGGGCTCAGATTACAAAAGTCCAGGTTGCAAGGCGGTGTGACATGATCATGCTGATATACATGTCTCTTTCAGATGGATGGATGCAACCATACCATGAGTTGTTATATGTGATCCTTCTCTTTATTGGATGGCTGCGCCCATGCCTTGGATCCATTTATATGATCATTCTTTGGATGGTTGCGTCCATACCACGATTCATGTATCATTTGTTAGAGTTTTCAGTGATGTATATGTATCTATGCTTTCTTGCAGGTTTTCCGATGATGGACTTTGGTTCCCCGCATCCACTTGTAAAGCATTTCACCCCTCACTCTAGTTCAACCTTCATGCTTTAGGGGGCATCTTTTACACAACATTTTTTCATTGTCCCTGTACTCCTCGTCCATGATCCTGGAGGACCTCTACAATGAAATTGTCATGCTTTCCCATCATGAAGAAACTCCAAATATATCCCTCTTCATGAGCAAAACAATTCCCTTTTGCATCATTTCCCAAAAATCTTCCTTTTATCCCAGTTTACAAGGCTAATGCTAATGACTTGTGTCCTCCTCATGCCGATTTGCAGAGATTAAAACCATCACTAGTGTCGATCGGAGCGACTGAGCCCTTTTCAATCACGCCGATCTTCTTTTGGCAAGTTTTTTAAATATGGAGTCAAAGCTTCCAGCTCTAGAAGCTTCATAATGGAAGTCTGGTAGACGGTTGGGCTAGATGGAGCCGAGGAAGTCAGTTTGGGCTCCTTTCCCCTATTAGGAGGGAGCAAAATCAAGAGATAAGACCTTCTCCCATGATGAGAGGAACCATCTCCCATCCATCCAAGCTATATAAACATCTCTTTTTCCCAAGCAAAAGCTAGTTGGAGCTTTTAGAATTTGAATGATCAACAAGACATCTATAGTTTGTAGCTTTCTAGTGCATGTTTTAGGGAGAATAGTGTGTTTTGGTGTGGTTTGAGACTAGAGGGAAAAGGCCTTAAAACTCCCATTGTTGGGGCTATCCATGAAATGCTAGCAGAAGTGTGGGAACCCCGATACGTCGGAGGAGACTAGCGACGTCAAGGCATTGGTTGTAATCACTTTCTGATTTATATGAATACAACTATTGATTGATTTCCTACATGAAGTGTTATTTCACACCTTTATGGCTTAATGTTCCTTGACCTGTTAAGTAGGATGAATACAATATTGTATGTTATTACGTTTGTTGTTTTCTTGTTTCAGGTATTCGAAGGAAGGAAACAAAAGATAGCCAGAGTGACGAAGCAGGATCATCACCAAGCGGAATAGCATTCTAAGAGGTAGGCCCTCTTAATTGATTCTAGCTTAAGGAGATTTTCCATAGATTGTTTGTTTGTGGCTAGAACCACTCTCTTGGGCTAGAGGAATTGTTTGTGTCCGCACTTAGGATTTAACTGTGCCACAGGATGGTGCCCATTGCCCTAGTGAATCAAGGAGAATGGCTGCATGGGCTCTCAAAATCATAGGGGATGCTGGGAAGAGGAGACTACTCCTTAGAAAACAAAAGGGGGGACAACAAAAGCACAGTAAAAAAACATTGGAAAAACAATAAGAGAATAAACGGAGAAAACACACGAGAGGAAAAACACATAGCTGAAAGGAATCTTATTGGTTCTTGCATGATAAATCTCTCTCTCTCTCATTTTTACTAAAAGGAAGAGGACATTCAAAGCCAAATGCGGATAACATGGAGTGGTGGAGCGGTGATAATAGTAGATAGAGCAAGGATGGCGCTGATTGCAAAGCCCTATGTTTTGAATTGAACTGTTGTGAATTTGGGTGATATCCCCCGTGAATTTGTCGATGCTATAGAATCATGTTATCCCAACTCGAGTGGTCAATGGGAGGTTCAATGGATGACTAAATCACTGTGGTGCTTGTTGTATAACTGATTGGATAAGGAAACTTGAGTCATTGTGGTGCTTGCTGAGTAGCTGATAAACCACCTCTATAGTGGACTATAGACCTTTGTGGTGCTTGCTATGAAAAGAAAACTGATAAACCACCTAGACAGTGGATTCCAAATCTCGGAATAAGCAATTCCCAACCTGGACCTTGGGTGAGGCCCTGCAAATGGACTCAAAGAGTGAGTGAGTCATTGTGGTGCTTACTACTGAAGAGAAATTGATAAACCACTTGGACAATGGTCTCCATATCTTGAGTACATGATCAAGCCATTGGTCTGAATTTTCCCTGAATAAGCTTCCCCTCATAATTCAGATTTTGATTGAAGGTGGTCACTTGCAAAAGATTTGCAGCGCAGTTGGCCTATGGTTGGGTGGAGAGTGGAAGTCACTCCTTCAATTGTCAACCATCTTAACATATTCATATATGTTTATTACAATTATCTATTTGAACTATCAACTATGATGTTTCATGAATTGCATATGTCTGGTATGACCTCTTACATAGCTTTAAATGTTATTGAATGCCTAAATGGTGAAGTTCACTATTATGGTCATGTTGGGAATGATATCTTGTATTTTATGAGTGATAAATTTTTGGACTATGTTGATTAGTGTTTAGTTCATGACCTATGTGAATATATGGATGTTTATGTTCTCTCTCTTTCCCTCTCAATTGACAAAAAAAATTCATGAATCCTTATAAATCAACCTATTTAGTGGCTTGTCATGCCTGGTAGACAAATTTTAATTATCCTTGTGTAATTATGGAAACATGTGTCTCTCATGAATAAGGAAGCACATGTCATTGAATTAGTTCAACCAACCTGCTAGAGGCCAACATAATTGGATTGAATGATACATTAGTCCATGCACATCATTCATAGCTATGATAAATTAGTGTTTGGTGTACTTCCCTCCTTCATATTAAGGATTGGTGCTTTATAGTGTTATGGATCCTTGGACTCTTATTATGTTCATACTTAGAAATTTAAAGTTTCAGGATCACGATCCCTTCTGCCATAGACTATCAAATTAACATTATCACCCTTGCATTATAACTTGCAACGAAATGGAAAATTAGGGTAGTCACCCACACCAGAATTTTCCATCTCAAGACTTGAGGCGATGTGCTTTAATACCCAAAAATTAGAGGATTGAGGTTTTAGATCTTGGCCAAAACAACTAAAGCATTAGGCATGGGATTTGTCCCTTTTATTGTTTTGAAATGCCCATTAATTGGATATTCTTTTGATCATTGAGATCGGTAGAGCATAATGCTCCATACACATATATATACATACACATATGACACTCATGGAGTGGCCTGACACCAAGGGATTGTATGTGGAATCCCACTCATGTGGAGCCACATTGGGTGGTCCCCGCGATGGCCACAAGCCACTACCTTGTCAGCCCTGGATTGAAATTTATAGAACATGTGTGGAAGAACAAGAGGGACAGTCTGATGGTGGAACCTGACCTAGTGGAACCTTTCTATTGGACCACTAGACCCCTTGAAAGATTGGGCCTTGAAATATTGGGCAAGTAAGTAGAGAGGGTGAGTACCTACATGCCAATAACTAAATGTGCATAGGCCCAAGACGAAACCTTGCATAATGGAACCCTGATACTGGGGCCATTAGACTGTCAATTCTGGGGGAGAGTTAAGTAGAGGGATGAGGGAGAAAGGTCTAGTTTGATATGACATGGACCTCGTGGACCCCACAGAGTCCTCAAGCCTTCAGGATATTGGGTATTTTCAATGGAATCTGAATAGGGAGTAAGGCCTGTAGAAGCTCGGCTAATATGTCATGTGTAAGGGATGACCCCACTAAGAGTGCGGGCTTGCAGGCCACCTATTGTAAGAAAAAACATTCATCCAAGGGTGAGACCAAGGGATCTTGATCTGGTGTGACATGAATAGGTGGTTCCCACATTGGAAATCAATCCTTGGCCTTTGGCCTTCCCATCAAACAATCAAACATTTCAATGTGTGGCATAAACCAACCCCCCATGGTGTGGGTACTACGTGTTGAAAATAGAAACAAGAAATGCTAAAAATAGAAAAGCTAAAAAATAACATTGCTATAGATAGCATTTCAGGATATATTCCAATTTTAATTTGTCCTTGAATTAAAATTCGAATTTAGTCTCACCAGCTGTTTGAAAAATAATTAATTAATTCATCTTGAGCTAATGAGTTGGAGAAATTCAAACATGAAGTCTTTGTGAAGACATGCAACAATTATCCCTTATTCAAGGAGATAAGGATGAGTTGTATTTGAGTTGTAATAAGTTAGCTCGGTTAACTGAGTTAAGTCCAGTTAAATTAGTTCCAAACAGTTCGAGGAACTAATTGTGAGTTCAGTCAATTAATGCATGCATGCATGCAACTAGTGTTCTCTAAGTAACTGAATATTCTCTCATAAATAACTCATGCATGTCAGTTCAAACAAAGACCCAGTTGAGATTAAAGGCAGGGACAATGTACTATCAGTTGCTAGAATATTCCCATGATAACATCTCTTGCATGCAAAAGGAATTCATTCCTTGAGGATTGCGCAATTACAAAGGTCAGAGCAATGTGTGAGGTGAGAATCACACATGTTACAGCTGGAGGACCCATGAGAAATTGCGCAAGGAAATAAGAGGCTTGGAGGACAGAGGAGCAGGCATATGTGTTGTCTATTCTGTCTATGAGCAACAGTGAGGGATTGTACTGAGAGCTGGATAGCTTGAGAGCTAAAGCTTTGTGTAATCCTTAGATATTTCCATTTGTATGATAATACAGATAGGGGGTTTTTAGCTGAGGCTTTCCCCAGAGTATTCTTCTGTGTTTCATGTGTGATTGTTTCCTCTTCTCTGTTATATGTGTTCTATTTGATCTTGCTCGAAATCAATTAAGCTTCCGCAAGTTTGATTGTAGAAGTAGATTAAGTACATTGCATAATCAGTTTAATCTACAATGAGAATTCCTAAATGGTATCAGAGCAAAGGTGATCAAAGCGGAGAACAATATACAAAGAAGGGAGAAGTTTGAAGTTTGAAGTTCTTGATTGTAGGTACAAAACCGATTTCTTATCACATCTCAAAGTTCACCAATGGCATTCAATGGCTTGAGACTCGAGTATGCCCTGGATGGCAACTCGAATTACACAACATGGAAGGATTGCATGGAAGTGGTATTAGAGGACAATGGTTTGAAGGACTTCATTGATCAAGAAGTCCCCAAGCCAGCAATAGCTAATGCCCAAGAATTGGCGGAATGGAAGAAATGTGTGGCAAGAGTGAGGAGGATTCTTCTGAAGGGATTTCGAGACCATATTATCTCGAGTCTCCAAGGGAAGGAGACTCCGTTTTCAATGTGGAAGACATTGAAGGACCTATATCAGAACAACAACGACCAGAGGAAGCTGGCGCTGAAGGACAAGCTTTGGAAAATCAAGTGTGAAAAGGGCGACACGATCTCTACATATCTGAACAGGTTCATCACCTGCAGAGATGATCTTAGAAGTGTAGGAACCACAACAACTGATGATGATATGGTGAGTCTTTCTCTCCTCGGTCTTCCTAAGAACTGGCATGGCTACAAGGACTCAGAGAATGGAAGAGAGAAACTGCCAAATTGGGAACGACTATGGTCAGATCTGATGCAAGAGGAGATCAAGAGAAGCATCAGAGATGGTTCTTCATCTAAGCATGATGATGAAGAAAATCTAGCCTTAGAAAGTAAGGTGCGGAAAGGGAAAGGGAAGGCTTCCCATTCCAAATCAAGTTCTTCCCATGGAGGGAAAAAGATTGACAAATCTAAAGTGAGATGCTTTAATTGTCATCAGGTGGTCCATTATACAACTAATTATCCATTAGAGAAATCCAAGAAGGGATCCTCGAAAAAATCAGATGGTGAGGCACTGGCCTCACAGTTTGAATTGTATTTTACCCTCATTGCATGCATGGTTTCATCGATGGTGGGTTGTGTTTGGTACCTAGACAGTGGAGCCTCATTCCACATGATCGACGATAAGAGTTTATTCAGTACCTTGGAGGAGAAAGACCTCCAGATGCGCATAGAGATGGACGATGATGGAAAGTACCATGTTTCAGGTGAAGGTATGGTTGTGTTTCAGAGGGAGCATGGAGCTCCTCTCACCCTTACGGATGTAAAGCATGTGCCTGGACTGAAGAAAAACTAGGTATTGGTCGCGATGTTGGAAGACAAAGGCTATGATGTAGTCTTCAGTAAAGGAAAGGCATTCCTGAGACACATAGCCATGGGTTAGACCAAGAGGATTGGGATTTGAGTGAAGAATCTCTACAAGCTGGAGGTAGATGACTGTGTTGCATTGAGTTCCAAAGTAGAATTGGTGCAAGGCCAAGATATCGGTGAGTTATGGCATAGAAGGTTGGGCCACTTGCATCATGGGGCCTTGAAGATAATGCAACACATTTCTATCGGGCTTCCCAAAGGTAAACTTGAGCAAGTCGACACATGCAAAGGTTGTACCTTAGGTAAGTATGCAAAATATTCCTTTCATGATTGAGACAGTCGAGTTGAAGCAATCTTGGAGCGAGTTCATACAGATGTGTGTGGACCATTATCGACAACCTCCACCGCTAAACAAAGGTATTATGTGATTTTCATTGATGATTTTTCTCGTAAATGCTGGACCTATTTCATGCGGAAGAAGGATACAACCTTCTCAAGGTTTTGTGAGTTCAAATCCTTGGTTGAGAAAGAATCAAGAAAGAAGATCAGGGCCTTGCAAAGCGACAATGGTGGAAAGTATGTCTCTCAAGAGTTTAAGGACTTTTGTGCAGTAGAAGGAATTAAACGGGAGTTCACGGAACCTCATAACCCACAACAAAATGGGGTGGCCAATAAGAAGAATAGAACGATTGTGGGGGCAGCTCGGGCAATGTTGCATGACCAAGGCCTACCACTTCATTTGTGGGTTGAGGGATGCAACACAACATTTTACTTGCATAATAGAAGCCGCATCGCATACTTGGGATGAAGACACCAGAGGAAGATCTCTCCGGGAAGAGACCAGATGTGGGTCACTTCAGGATCTTTGGCTCATTGGTTTATTGCCATGTGACCAAGGATGCCTGGAAGAAGCTAGAGCCGACAACAGAGTTTGGGATATTTGTGGGGTACACTGATACTCCCCACAACTATCAGGTGTATTTGCCTACCAGTCAGAGGACAATGGTTCACAGAGATCTTAAGTTCGATGAGAAGAAGGCCATGCAAGTTTCCCTTGAGAGGGAGCTCAAGTTGCAGGCAGAGGAGGAAATTTTGATTCCTAAGGAGGAGGAGCCTCAGACTGATGCGGAGCAGCCGCATGTAGAGGTTCCAGGAGTGGAGACATCCAATCAAGCAGAGTCTTCCAGAGATGGGCGGAAGCGTTCAAGGGAAGCTAACAATTTTTTGATGGATGTAAGAGAGAATGTAGGAGAGTCATCTTCTCAGCACAAACAAAGGAGGTCACCTCAGCAGTACACTGGTTACATGGCCCTTATTGGGGAATGTGTAGAGACCGAACCATCTTACTTTGAGGAAGCAATGCAACAACCAATTTGGGTTGATGCTATGGTGGAGGAGTATGACTCCATAGTTCGGAACAGTGTTTGGGATGTTGTTCCAAGACCAAAGAACGAGTCAGTTGTGAGTTTCGTTGGCTTTACAAGGTAAAGCAAGCTGCTAATGGTAGTGTGGAGAAACATAAGGCAAGGTTTGTTGCCCATGGTTTCTCACAGGTTGATGGGATCGACTATGATGAGACTTTTTCTCCTGTAGCAAGGTACTCATCTATTAGATCGATGTTGGCACTATTAGCACATATGGGTTGGAAGATCCATTAGATGGATGTGAAGACTGCATTCCTCAATGGCAAGATTGAGGAACAGGTGTACATAGAGCAGTCGAAAGGTTTTGAGACCTTCGATCGTGAGTTGCATGTGTGTAGACTTAAGAGAGCTTTGTACGGGCTGAAGCAAGCACCTCATCCTTGGTACACCAAGATTGACAACTACTTCACCGGGTTGGGCTTCACATAGAGTGAAGCGGATGCGAACTTGTACCGCATTATGGTGGAAGGTAAGTAGTTGATCATTGTTCTTTATGTTGATGATCTGATATTGACAGGTGATGATCAATTGATCATGTCTTGCAAGGAGGACCTTGCAAGAGAGTTCGAGATGAAAGACATGGGTCTCATGCACTACTTTCTAGGTATGGAAGTGTGGCAGAAGGATGGGGAGTTGTTTGTGTCTCAAGGAAAGTATGCCAATGAGATACTCAAGAGATTCCACATGGAGAAGTGCAAGCCCATGCAGACTCATCTAGTAGGTAATTGGAGGAAGGAGGATGCTACCTCAGGAGAAGTAGTAGAAGCTACTGTGTATAGGCAGCTTGTGGGTTCACTGATGTACTTAGTGAACACACGACTAGATTTGTTCTTTTTGGTGTGTTAGAGACTAGATCCTGCTGAAGGGAGGCAATCGTAGGATAACCACAAACCACACTTAACCTGGTAGCTAGCCCTACCAGGTTGGGAGAGGGCCCTCTCCTTGTCAATCTCAGTTGAGATGACTGAATTGAATATGGATTTTAGGCTAGGTATAGTAGCTCTAGGGATTTGGTTGATTTTGATGGTTTTGTTGCTGGATCAAATGGAGTAGGCAGCTTTGGGTCCAGGAAATCAAGTCAAGAATGCAGGGTGTTCTGTGCGGCGAGGTAGGTAGGTGTTTAAGCACTTGGAATTGAGTGAGATGGCAGGTCTAATACTGATGAGGAACTGAGGAGGGCATGCAAGGATCATTATTCCTCTTTAGACAGCTGAAAACATAAAAAACTAATTGTATTCCCAAGGCAGAGCACTGTTACCAATGTATTCTACCTATCTATCTTGATTTCATTTAGTTAAGAAGAATGAAATAGATTTTGGCACATATACACATGAGAAAAACTAATGACAGAAGGAGAAACAATGCAAAAACACATTACCACAAGAATCCCACAAAAATAGCTGCAAATCCTGGTTTATTTCCTTGCCAAACTGCTGTAGAGATGTACAATGTAGCTCAAAGCATCCACAAGAGTCCAACCTTTGCTAATGACTGAAAAAATACATAATATAGACATCAAACCACCTATGCTAGCCATCAGGGGTCGAATCCATGAGAAGAGGGGTGGTTTCAACCATTTCTAAACTAAGAATGGGAATATAGGCAGCGGAACAGCTTGCCTCTAAAACCATGGAAACTGATTCATTCACCCCCAAACCACCTCAAAATGATGAATCTACCCTTTAGAGTCATTTCACAACTACATTTACATAGCATAACATCATTTACATTCATAAATTCATCTAAAATGAGAGTAAAAGTCAACTTGTAGAAAAACTATTCAAAATTTCCATTTTTTAGCAAAACTGGCAAAATTCATCCTATGCGCAGCTTCATTGATCCTATGCGCAATGTCGTTTCAAACCTAGTTTTGGAGGCTTTACCCTTGACCAAATTGAGCCCAAGATAGCTCGTTGGAAAGATCTTCCTGTCTAGTTTCTGGAACATCTTTAGTTTTTGCATTTGGAGGTCATTTGCCCCCTAAAAAGTGGAATCTCCCAAGACTGCTTCCTGTGTGTCCAAAAAGTGGCAGAGAGGGCATTTTTTGATGGTTTCTTTACTTTTAGGTGACCTAGATTTGCTCCAAATTTGTTGAAAATTTCTGCGTTTGCTTATTTTTTCATGCTGAATCCAAATATGCAAGCCATTATTCCAACAAGTGCCCTAGTCAAAAGCGCAGCGCCACCACCTATTGCAATTTCCTGTGTTGCAAAATTTAAAATTTGAAAATTATAAAATTTACTAGAATTTTCCCAAAATTGGCACAAGGCACCCTCATGCATTGCTTTGATGAGATAATGAGGCATCAAATAGGATTTCCAACTTGTTTTGCTCCTTTTTGCTTCTCAAAGCCTTCCTCAACCTTGTCTTAAGCTTCCTCATCCTTATATTGCATATTTTGTTCCAGGTCATATAGTGATAGGCCATGTGACGAAGCATCTTCTTTTCTTTATTGGCCTTCTCAAGCAGCTTTTCAAGGTGTATGTTGACCCTTTCAAGCCAAGTTTCCCGGTCATTCTCAATCTCTTGCTCAATGGAGGTCATCTTGACCTTTGCCTTCTTTGCCTTTTGCCGGTTCTCCTTGATCATTTGCAATTCCATGAGGACTTGCTTGTTAGTTAATTGTTTGTTTTCTTGCTCAAGGTAATTGATGATCCACTTTGCCCTCTCTAAATTGACTGAAAAGGCTTGAATATCGACATCTTGCTCTTTGATGATCATGTCTTTAGTTATCTTTGTACCTTGACTCTGTTAGGTCCCTACACTAGTAGTACAGGGACCTAACATGTCCCTATACTACTAGTGTAGGGACCTAACAGACTCTCCAAATCAATGATATCAAATCCCTGTGTTTCCTCATGATCAACTAGGACAAAGTCCCTCTCTTGCTCATCACTAGGATCCTTCTCCTGCATTTTTCCTTTGCCTTTACCTTTGCCCTTGCTGTGCTGCCCAACATGTACCTGTTTTGCTGAAGAAGAAGGCAAAGCCCCTTCCACTCCTTGTGGAGATAGCATTTGCCTGTGGTCTGAAGATGAAGGCGAGACCCCTTCCACACCTTGTGGAGATAATACTCACCTAGCAGCTGCAAAGAGCCTCCTAGTGCCCCTCTGATATGTCACAAACACTGGCACTCCAACAATTTCAGTTTCTTTGGCTTGTTCATGTCCTGAAGGTCCACCTTCCTCCTGATGCACTGATGAAAATACTTGTGGGCCTTTGAACACTTCATGAGAAATGAAGGTCTCCCATGGTATATTAACTAGATTCAGCTGATGTAAGACAATGATTTTGATCACAGAGAAGTGGTAGATGCTGTTTAACTGTTGGGGATATGGCTTTTTCTTGACATAGAGTGCCATCTTCTCAATATTTCGGAACATGAAGTAAGGAATATTCATCATCCTCACCCTAGTAAAATGCATCAACAATCTAATGTGGTAGGCATACAAGCGAGAAAACCTACCTTCACAAGTAAAGTATTTGATGATTATCTTCATAAGTGGAGCAAGCCTATCCTCCAAGAATTTAAAGGGGAACACTCTCTTCAATTTTCCATGGTATTTAGCCTTCATGAAAGGCTCATAATATTCCCTGTCAATATACTGTCCTTTGTTCTATCTTTCACCTACATTTGGAATCCCTATAGCCTATGAAATAATAGCAAGTGACAAAGTGAATGTAACTCCAGCAAGGTTTACTTCGTTGTTGTCCAGGTGTGTCACAAATAAGCTTGCTAATTCATGATGAAACTTAACCTTCTCCACCATTTCACAGAAACCATAACATGACTGATGTTTGAAACATGAGATGGCAAGTGGACAAGCAAGCAATTCCCTCAAACTAGTGGGCTCCTCCCTGATTATCTTTCCCCCTTTGTGAGGCTTCTTCTGCTGCAAGTTTCTTTCCCTAGAACTGTCACTAAGGGTGTCTTCTTCCAACTCATAGTCACTGTCCTTTTCCATTGCTCTTGATGGTTGTGATCCCTTGTGGTCAATGATGGGAGGGGTAAATGAAGATGAGTATGAAGAGATTTTACAAATGAATAGAGTTTTAGGGAATGGTGAATGGGATAGTATGGTTTTTGGGGATAATGTAAGTGGGAAAATGGGAATAGGGAAAATGTATGAGGGGGATGGGGTTTGGGAAATAGGTGAATGGGAATGGGGATTAGTTTAGGTAAATGGTGGCAAGGAAAGAGCAAGAAAGCTATGAAGCGATGAAGAAAACTAGAGAACCCTAGAAACTAGGGTTTCAACTTCAAAGATGCTAACAAACCAACTCTAGCAAAGCAAACCCTAGGTCAAGTGATATGGTAATGGAACTTACTTGCAAGAAGGTGGAATGAATGATTTTGAGAGAAATCTGCAATTGTGGAGCTTCTTTGGGCAAACTGGAGCTTGATTGCATAGGTGCATAGCGCTCCACACAGGTGCACAACGCCGATCCTATGCGCAACGCCTATGTAAAAATACACAGTGGAGAAAGCCCAGGTGCGCAGCACCTATCCTATGCGCAGTGCCGAGATTAGGTGCGTAGCGCCAGTTGATTTTTCTCCAAAAACGCAGAAATCACCCTCTTTTTTTCAATGACACTTCAAAATCACTTTTTCTCTCCTTTGGCACTTTAACTTGATAATTAAATGATCAATAAGGATGGGATTTATATATCTCTTCACTTTTTGATTTTTGATGGCGAAAACCCACTTTCATAATGTCTATTTGCTTTTTCTTTTCAAATGCTCCGTTTTTTGGATGCTTAAACTTTTTGTATTTGATAAGTGGACTAATGTTCATATTTTTGACTTTTGCAGTGGGAGGTACTAGGCAATGTCACTGGGTGACCAGGAGCAGCATGAGACTTAATTATTACATAAAAAAAATGATGAAATTACATGGAATTACAAATAAATACAAATGCTCTGTTTTTTCACCTCAAACTGGTTTTGAGGTGAAAAACTTATTAAATTTACAAATTATGATTTTAAAGCTTTCCTGATGCTTATTGTCATCCTCATGTATCTGCTGACCCTTATTGGTCAATGGTTACTGAAAATTTGCACATGGTGAAACCCTAATACCTATTGAAACTGAAGCCCTAAGACCTACTTGATGAAACAGACTGAAAAGGAAACTGGACCTGAACCATCGATTGAATCACACATGAAAAATAGTCAGCATATATGTGTCATGAGGAAAAAATTGAAATGTGCCTACCATCAGTTGATCCATGACCTAATGGAATGAAACTCATTGAGAATGGGACTCCTAATATCAATGCAAAAGAGTGAATTTTGATCACTTTGGTAGTGCGAAGACACTGACATTAACCGGTGAACCAACTCAGTCAAGGTATGGTTCAGCCTACCAAGTTGTTTTGGAAGGCAGCGAAGCATGTTTTGAGATACCTCAGAGGCACATCTCAGTATGGATTATGGTACAGACAGTTAGAGGGAGTGAAGCTACAGGGCTTCACAGATGCAGATTGGGCAGGGAGTCCATCAGATTGGAAGAGAACATCAGGAGGAATTTTCAACCTTGGTTTAGCTGTAGTTTCTTGGTACAGCAGGAAACAGAGGTCAGTTGCACTCAGCTCAGCAGAGGCTGAATACATGGCTGCAAGTCAGGCAGCATGTGAGGCCATTTGGGTGCGGAAAATTCTAGTTGGTTTGTTTGATCAAAGGATGGATCCAACTGTGATCTATTGTGATAATCAGAGTTGTATCAAAGTCGCTGAGAATCTAGGATTTCATGATAGGTCCAAGCATATAGACATTCAGTATCATCATCTCAGAGACTGTGGCGAGGAGAATCATGCTGTTGCAGTATATTTCGACCGAGGAGCAAGATGTTGACATTTTGACTAAGGCATTGTCAAAGTGTAAATTCATGTTCCATAGAGACAGGATCAAGGTGACAAATGATCCCTTTCTTGTTGAGAGGGAGTGTTGAAAATAGTAACAACAAATGCTAAAAAATAGCATTGCTATAGATAAATTTAAGGATATATTCCAATTTTAATTTGTACTTGAATTAAAATTGAGAATTAAAATTCGAATTTAGTCTCACCACCTATTTGAAAAATAATTAATTAATTCATCTTGAGTTAATTAGTTGAAGAAATTCAAACATGAAGTCTTTGTGAAAACATGCAACAGTTATCCCTTTGATTGAGGAAGTTATCCCGTAATTAAGGAGATAAGGATGAGTTGTATTTGAGTTGTAATTAGTTAGCTTAGTTAACTGAGTTAAGTCCAGTTAAGTTAGTTCCAAACAATTGGAGGAACTAATTGTGAGTTCAGTCAGTTAATGCATGCATGCATGCAACTAGTGTTCTCCAGATAACTGAATATTCTCTCATAAATAACTCATGCATGTCAGTTCAGACAAAGACCCAATTGAGATTAAAGGCAGAGACAATGTACTATCAGTTTCTATAATATTCCCATGAGAATATCTCTTGCATGCAGAAGGAATTCATTCCTTGAGTATTGCACAGTTACTACAGAGGTCAGAGCAGTGTGTGAGGTGAGAATCACACAGGTTACAGCTGGAGGACCCAGGAGAAACTGTGCAAGGAAATAGGAGGCTTGGAGGAAAGAGGAGCAGGCATATGTGTTGTCTATTCTGTCTATGAGCAGCAGTGAGGGATTGTACTGAGAGATGGATAGCTTGAGAGCTAAAGCTTTGTGTAATCCTGATATATTTCCACTTGTATGATAATAAAGATAGCGGGGTTTTTAGCTGAGGCTTTCCCCAGAGTATTCTCTTGTGTTTCATGTGTGATTGTTTCTTCTTCTCTGTTATATGTGTTCTGTTTGATCTTGCTCAGAAACGATTAAGCTTCCACAAGTTTGATTGTAGAAGTAGATTAAGTATTTTGCTTTAGTACATTGCATAATCAATTTAATCTACAGTGAGAATTCTTACACTATGTGGACCCCTACCTGATGAGGGAGTGCCAGTGCCATGGGTTTAGGTGGGAGCCACATTGTGAACCAATGATGACATGACCCTTTTTAATGGGCCAAACTTCTATTAGGCATAAATTTCATTCTCAGCCTTGGATGGAGATAAAATTTATATCACCATAAGGCTCTTAATGAGCAGAAGATGATGGTGGAAATTGTTTTAATACCTTAAGACTTTGAAAAATGAGGCTGTTGTAACCCCTTGTTTGTAATATACCCTTGAGATCGATTCAAACAAGTAATCCCTCCCATAGCCTGAGATGGCTTAAGGGGGTGGGAGGTGGTTACACCATATGTCTAGTTAGTATGAAAATGAAACTTTGTTTTATTTTGGGAACATTTTATAGGGTCACCACTGGAATTTTAGATGGATGTAATTTTGTTGATATACCATATGGAGTATAGGATTTTTGAACAACTTGAAGCTCCTAGATAGCCAATAATTTTCTATGTACTCTTGAAACTCTAATGCATTCTTAGACATAGATTTTGATCAATACAATATTTTCCATACAATGATTAGAAAATCAAAAACCTTCATGAAAGGAAGCACACACCACATGTAATAAGGAATTTCTCCTCAAGAGATGCACCCTATTTTTCATTTGTAACTATCATAAAAAATATCTCATGATGTGTAGGAGGAATCTATAATCATTATCATATAATCTATCATAACCTTACAATGAAGAAAAATAGGAGATGGAAAACACAACGAGTGTAAGAAATCTATATAGGGGTATAAGGGAATATCCACCATATGACACACCTAACCAACAATGAATCCCCTTCAACGCTCATGTGCTCTCTTCCTATCAGAACAACTCAAGGAAACAAAAAACTGGCACATGGATAAAACCTAATTAAAACAATCTAGCTATGCAAAGAGTTAACTGGGACAATCGAAACAACATTGGAAAGTTACGTAGCTAAGAAAATAGGAGGAAGGGAAATACCAAACAATTTCCAAATTTATTTGTGGTTCAACAAAGAGTGTATGGTAGCAAGGGGAATGTACAAGAAAGCTATGAGCAAGGAGAATATCTCCATGTTAGTTGATTATGAAGATGAAAAAATGTAAAACATGATGTTAAGACAATGAAGGTAAACCTAAAATCCTTTTGGAGGGAATTGTAGACTTGAAAAAAAATGGTAACCAATGGTATAACACTAGCCCAATGTCAACTAATGTGAGAAATTTGTAGGAAAATCTAATAGAGAGAATGAAACCACTAGAAATCATGATGGAGGAAGAAGTATCCACTTAGGAGGATGTATGGGAGGGTATCAAAAGTTGGCAACAAGAAAATCAAATAACACTCGAGGGTTGTAAGAATAATACATGAAATGGGGAAGTGATTGTAGCATACCTAATTCCACCTCCCTTATTGTCAAGTCACTATAATACAATTCTCTTCTTGATATCCAACTGGGATTTTCTAATGATGTGTTCAATTTAGCTTCCCACAACCACATAACATATTCCACATGTAACTACAAGTGGATTTAATGTTGCACAATGGAAATCATTGTGAGGTTTAAAAAAAATCTTACAATATAAAGAAAACCCTTTTATAGTGAAGGTTTTCTATGTTACAAGATTGGGCAAAATTTTCCAAAAAACCTCTATTATTTATAGTGAAAGTAACGGATGTTCCCTACCACTTAAAAAAAAGGGTACATGGAAATTTTAATAGAGTTTCTTTTCATGGTATTCACACTGTAAACACACATCAATGCATATAATTTATATAAAACACCAATGCGAGCATATATAAAGGATTGGTGCATACAGTGATTATGTGTATCATAATTATTTTAAACAATAATATTAATTGTGCATTATCGAAAATTTTCACACCAATGTGGTATTGTAATTAATAAGCGTCGGTGTATATGAATGATAAAAGTGTGATGGTGTCAATTTTTATGGCACATGCCATTTAGTTAGTTTAAAAATATACAATGGAGCAATATGTATTATTTTAATTAATTTTTTTAAACCAAATTTCAATTAATCATCTTAAAATCAAATATATTTTATAGTCTTATTCAAATATATTTTATAGTGATATTGATTTTTGTATTATTGTTATTGTGTTTTGATACAATGATTGCATTAATGTGTTATCTAAGGAATTAAACATGTGTTATTTGTAACAATATAAATCATTCATATATAAATTAATAAACAACACAATATTGGGCAATGCAATAAATAATACTCATTTTATTGTATATGAATAAGTGATCCATTGTCATACAAAATTGGACAACATAAATGTCCACAATAATCAAAATGCAAACAAAATACAGTTGTTAGACTTTAGTAACATGTTCGTATCTAATTGGGACAATATGTCTAATACATTAAAGAAAATGTGAATATGTAATTGTCACACTTATTGGTAAGATGTCTACACTACACTTGGGACAATATGTTGAGTAACTTAAACGAAATCTGTCGAGTAACTTAAACAAAATCTTTGATTTTCATTGACAAATATTCCCAAAATACAACTTGCAGTCACATTGAATTATATTGATTGTCATTCATCACTTAAATTGTTGTCATCAAACGAACTATGTGAATATCTCATTTCTTCATCACTTGTAGGTGATATTGTAATTTAGCTATTTAAAATATTTTTTTCTTGATCGCCCTTTTTTTCATGTTTCATCTCTTCATGTTCCATCAATAAACATAGAAATACAGTGTAATAAGTATATCTACATTTATATAGTAGAATATATATTATTGTGTAAATAAGAAAGTGTACCATAACAATGAGTGATTTGTAAACAATACACATGGTTTAAAACCCATGATGCATGCCATGCCTCAAAATCTCTTATGTTGGCTTCCTTCCATACTTTGTTTTTTGCATGATTAATATGCCATGCATATTAAGCATAGTCTATATGTACTATAATTAATATAGTCTACATAATTAATATAAAGGTTTCTTTTTGTTCCAATAATTATAAAAAACAACATAGCTACTTACAAATTGTTCAATACCCTTGATACTTCAACATATAGTCACAACCCACACTTAACCCAATGTTGATCAAATATTTGGTTGGCTCTTATTTGTATGATATTAGCACATATTAGAATACATCCATGGACAAGTGTAAATTAATTATTTAAATATAAGGATCACGATCAATATGAAATCTTAAGTAAGGCCAAAAATGTGATTTCTCACAACCTTTGTGATCAACCATTTTCTTTCTCATCATCAGAACATCCTATCTTGTGTGATGAATGGGATCACTTTGTTTGATATTTTGCAACAAAATAATTAAAAAACTAGTATTTCATGCAATAATTAAATTCAATGCAAATAAAAGAATAAATAAGGATTACATACATATGATGCATGTTGTTGTTAGGATGGCTCCTCATGTGATGCAAATATGTTCATTTCTTTTATCATCTCCTTATACAAATTTTAGACATGCTTATTAGTATGTATTGTGTTTTCCCTAAGTTTTTTGGGGTTGAAGATAATATAAGTTTGATGGAAGTTGTATTTGAGGATGAATTATAGAAGGTCCTCCACAATTTTCAAAAGGATAAAAGGCTAGGTCTTGACGGATGGACGATAGAATTCTTCGTTGGGTTATATGATATTGTGGGAAATGATCTCTTAATGCTGCCTTTATTGCTCTTATTCCTAAATCAGACTCTCCTCACTACTTTGATGATTTTTGGCCCACTTTTTTATGCAACTATTTATACACGATTATTGTGGAAATCATTGCTAATTGGTTAAATATAGTGTTATCAAAAAATATTTTGAAGGAACAATTTGCTTTCTTAGAAGGAAGATAGATCCACGAGGCTATTGGATTTGCTCAGGAGGGTCCACATAGTCTCGGTCAAAGAAGCTCAAAGGCTTGGTGATAAAGATTGACCTATCCAAAGCTTATAATAGGGTTAATTAGATATATATCAGATTACTTATGATCCATTTCGGCTTGAAAGTTTCTTTATTAACTGAGTAATGAGTTGCATCACCATGTTTTCCTTTGTTGTTCTTATTAATGGGTTGACTACTACATTCTTTCATTCTCAAAGAGGTCTGCGATAGGGATGTCCTCTTTCCTCACTATTATTTCTATTGATGGCAGGAGGCATTAATAGACTCTTAATTGAAGAAAAAAGGAAGGGATATTTATGAGGAGTTGTTGTAGCTGAGGACCTATTTATCACTCATATTTTGTTTGTGGAAGACATTTTATTATTTTGTGATGGGTTTAGACTTGATATTGCCACTATCAAAGAGGTCTTATCATTATTTGAGAAAACTATTGAAATAAAGGTAAACCATAAAAAATATACTCTCTTCCTTCTCCACTAGTTTGCAAAGGCGTTGGCTACGAAGGTTGGATGGAGACTGATATCCATAGATAACTTGTGGACGGATATTGTTCACAAGAAATACATTCATCCCTCTAATATGGAAGACTGGATTCTTCCCCAAATAAGAAGAGGCCTAATGTATCGATTATCTAGAAATCAATGTTGTCTTCATTTTCTGTGGTTGAGGAAGGTTTGGCTTAGAAGGTGGGGAATGGTGAGAAGGTGAGGATTGGAATAGATCCATGGGTGGGTTGTGGTGAAAAAATCATTTACCTCTTGAGTTGGTGGATATTCTGCATGCTAATGGAAGGTTCACTTTGAACCAGGTGGCTAATAATGTTATGACATCTATTTGGGCACAGGGATGGGTTGATGCATATCAATTAAACCTACCTCATGTACACATTGAGAAGTGGAAAAATTATATAACTTCACTTAGCATATCCCATGTTCGCTTTCATGATAGAGAATATTCTTTGTGTTCGGCGCATTCCGTAATTGGGGAGTATTCACCTAAATTTTGTTATGTTTATATCATAGATGACAAGAGGTTGGGGGAATTAGTCTTGTGGTGGAGAAAATTATACAAGCTAAGTTTCCCTACAAAATATTGTCTATTTTAGTGGTGTATACTTACAAATGAAGTTCCTACTGTAGATAGTTTAAAAAACAAAATATTGTTGGGCCATGTTAGTGGGCATTGTGTAAAAACTCTAAGGATACTGTGGACATCTTTTCTTATCTTATCCTTTTGTGATGGAAGTGTGGCATGGCGTTAGGAATTCCTTTGGTATAAATACAGATTGGCAGGGTGAATCTTATCAATATGCTTGGAAGATATGGTGGTCAAAAGCAAACCCCAAAAGAACAAGTGTCTACCACCTCTCATTTGTTGGGGCATATGGCTCTCACGGAACTCTAGAATTTTTGAAGACAAATCTAATACATCAGACAAGGTGTTGAAGCACATGTTGTTTCCACTTATGCTCTTATTTTAGATGCAGTAGCTCTCCATCACACTCACAATAGTAAAATTGAAGTTATTTATCGCACATACCCATGGGTTTTATTTCATGGAGCCTCCCAAGCAGGGAGTGCATGTGTGTACGGGGGGGGGGGTATATCCTGTATCTACGGGAATATAATTTTCAAGATTTAGAGTGGGTTGGGACATGGCACAAATAACTACTCGGAACTTATGAGCCTTAATCTTCTTTTATTGTTCTCCATTGAGAAGGGTGTTCGTATGCTGCAGATATTTGGTGACTCAAAGATTGTAATTAATTAGTTTAATAAGATATTGATGTGTCACACACACACACTGCTCCCAAGCATTGGAGATATTTTACATTTAAAGCAAGTTTTTAATTGTATCTCATGTTGTCATATTTGTAGGGAAAGAAACATCATCACAGACTCTTTATCTAAAACAGGTGTTTAACAAAATTTGGGCATTTGGAAGGTCACCGAAAAAATAAATGGGCAGGTCTAGGAATACTATTACAGGCCCTTCATAGAGGGATCACTTTTGACTACATAAAATCTACAAAACAATACTTTATTATTTATGTTTCCTGTGTTTATGGTCCTAGGTGACTCTGAGTTTTGTAACGTATGACTGGTTAAATATCTCAGGCTTTTTAGCTGATAGATACCTTTTGTTAGTTTTGGACATGGAAAAGGGGTTTATCACTCTTGATTTTTGATGTGATCTTGGCTGGTTTGCAATGCACCTGAGTGCACATCCATAATGCAATTTTCAATATATAATGAAAGTTACAATTTTTTCTTTAGAAAAAAAAAAGATTATTTTTGGGATATATAATAGAAAAACATGTTTAGTAATAATTCTTTTTAAATGGTTGAAGGAGTTTAGCTCAAGCAGTAGAGGCACATATGTGTTGTAGGTTGTGACGGGTTCAAATCTCTGGAGACATGCTCTAATTAGTGAAAATTGTGAAAAATGTTGTATAAACGAGTTCTATTGGTAGTCCCATAATCATTTCATTGGAAAAAATAATTTAAGTGATTAATATTTTCTATTGTAATTTTTTATTATTGCAAGTCTCTTGGGTGTCATTGACCAAATGCTTCTTGTAGTTTAAGTATCACTTGGTTGTTGGATTTAGCGGATTGATTTTTGTACTGTAAGTAGAAGTACATATTTCATAAGTTTTATCTTCTTAAGATATTTATTACCTCACTATCGGTCCCTACACAACATTGAAAAATATCAAAATGAGTGCTTTAACATGTTAGCCATTAATGTTTGGAAATCCTTTTTTTTTCAAAAAAAATAAAGGACAAAGTAAAACTTCATGTTGATTATCTTTTGATTCACATAATTCCTTTTTTTGCTACCTATAAATTTTTACACTCTTTTGCACTTAGATTGCGAATAATATTATGGAGTTTCTTTAAGTTTTTGCTCTGCATCACATGCATAACCAATTTTTATCATTAAATTGAACCTACATATAATTCAAATATATTGAGTTTTTAATAAAACTCAAAGAATTTTCCTTGTTCTCTTGCTGGGATGAGTTACCATCATGCCCCTTGTAATAAGTTCTTTTCTTAGAACTTTTATTAGCCTTTTATTTAAAAAAAAGGCTATGAATCATCATATATAGAAATTATGAAACATTTTTTTACAAAATAAGATTACAATGCATAAAAGAAAAATATAACCCCCACTACAGTTGAAATATACATATCACTGCTAGATGTGCTAGGTGAAATTGAAAATGTTTTGTCTAAAATTGTCAAATTCACATGATTCTTTATAAAGTGGTAGACACATTTGTGCCTCATTATTGTATATTGTGCATCGTTATATCCATGAACAATTTTAAAACATCACATTTTTCTATTAAAAACATTATTATTTATGTTTTAAACTAGTGGTGTTGTTGACATAAACGTATGCACCAATTCTCTAGCATTTTATAATAAGCATTGCTAACTACAAAAAAAGTTCATAAAAAAAATATGATAGCAACAGGGTTTGGGATTCAATGCAACAAGTGGTCCAATGGAAATGGATACCAAATACCTCATTTAAAAGTAGAAAAGTCTATAAAAATATATTGTTTGTAAGAAGAAAAAAAAAACATTTTTGTGAAATATAGAAAGGGAAATTAAGATAAGCAATATAATGTTGGGGCTTTTAGTACCAAAGGTAACTATGAAACCCTTTTACCATTTTGAGAATTCACTAAATCACATACGAGAGAGATGGAGATGATCAATAACATGAATTCACATAACGGAAATTTCTCTTATGCATATTTGTATGTGAGATATAATAATCCATTACAGATTTGACTATTCAAAAAAATCTACCCACTCCAAAGTCTTTATTTTTAACTCTCTTCTACTTCAAGATCAAAACCAACATCAAGAGATAAAATAAATCTAATAAAATTTAACTTGGAAATAGGAGAAAAAACATCACCAAAGTCAGTTCCCTCTACCTACGAGTAACCCTTCGTTATTAATCAAGAATTGTATTTCTCCACTCTGCCTTTTGCATCCAACTTATTCTTAAACACTCATTTGCTGCTAATGGGCTTTCTTCTAGCTGACAAATCCACTAGATCCCAAGTCTCATTCTTGTCCAAGGCTACCATTTCTTCACCCATGGACTTTTCCATAATTTACCATCCTCTGAATCCACCGCCTCCTTAACAAATCTAGGATCATCATCAATAATAAACAAAAATAATTTTGAACGGAAATCAAGTGGAATATACCTATTTGGTTGCCTTGTTTCTCGAATCAATCTCCTAAGTGCTAAAGATTTATGGTTATTCTTCTGATTCATGTTCTTCTGTAAAGTCTGATTCATAATCCTTCAATTCAAACTCTATATTTTCCGGGTCTTTCTCCCTTCGTAGGAATTCCTCTTTGTCAACATCTTTGACTTATATAAATCCAACATCTCAACTATACACAACCTTCTCATTTTTTGGGTACTAAAACTTATAACCTTTTAGACCATATTTATATCCAATGAAGACACACTTTTCAACTATCTTATCCAACTTACCCTATTCTCCTTTGGAACATGTAGATATGCATCATTGCCAAATTCCCTAAGATGTTTAAGAGAAGGTTTCTTATTGGTCCTTACCTCATGTTGAGTATTGTCATCCAATGTTCATGAGAATGATCTATTTACCAAATAACATGTATTATCCACTGCCTCTACCCAAAATTTGTATCCTAACTTAGCACCACTAAGCATGCTCCTCACCTTCTCCATTAGTATCATGTTCATCCTTTCTGCAACTCCATTCTATTGAGGTGTGTATGGAGTAGTGTTCTGCCTTGATATTCCACACTTCTTATAGAATTCTCCTCTATTATCTTTTCTCAACACCTTAATTTTCTTCTCAGTCTGATTTTCCACAAGAGCCTTAAACTCTTTAAACTTGTCAAAGAATTTATTTTTTTTCTTGAGGAAATAAATCCATGTATTCCTTGAGAAGTCATGTAGAGACAAGACATAGTACATAGATTTACCGAGTGATGGAACCGACACAAGTCCAAACACATCAATGTGCAACAACTGTAATATTCCCTCTAACCTCGTAGAACTAGAGGATACTCCTACCTGATCCTTCTTCCCATATAAAAAATGTTCACATAATCTAAAGAACAATTAGACATGCCTTTTACCAATGTCCCTTCTCTCTAATATGTCCTAATCTTTGATGCCACAACATAATATTTTTTCCAGAAGTTGTAGGAGTTTTTTTCTTCTTCTTATCTGTTTTTAGGAACAACAGAATTATTGCATCCATCAATAATTGTGATTCCCAACAATTTATATAGAGTTAAAATCTAATCTCCCCTCAACAATACAATTTTTGTTCGAACCATCCTACAAGTATCCTTTTCAAACACTGTTTTTACACCTACATCGCTCATCTTGCTTAAAAAATCAATTTTTCTGGATAATCTTAGGATGTACAGAACACCAAGGAGTGTTCTAATCCTTCCACCCGTGAGCTTCAACTTGAATTTTCCTCATCCTATGATTTTGGCTATCGATTCATATCCTAAGAAAAAATCACCACCATTAGATCTTTGATACTCGCAAAACTACTTGTTGTGAGGAGTCATATGAAAGGATGCACCTAGGTCTACCAACCATGCCTCATGAGCTACAAGTGTACTTAAAGAAGCCAAGTAGAAATTCCCTCATTGATATGAGGATTTTTTAACTTATGTAGAAGAAGAATCTTTAAATCCTTTCCCTTTCTGAGGAATTTTAGATCTACAATCTTTCTTGTAATGCCTTTCTTTTCCAGATATCCAACATACCTTTATGAATTTTCCTAGATATTCAGGTCTTCCTCAAGATTCAGTTGTCCAACTCGAGAACCTATTTTTATTTCTACTCTAGTTATGTCCTCTTATAAAGGAGGAATCTTTGCTTTGGATTTCCATGTTTTTCCATCTCATCTCATCCGATAACAAGGATGAGAAAATTTCATAAAAATTTAAAGTGGTTGCATTACTACCTATGGAAGCAACAAACTATCCCACGAGTATGCTAGACATCATAATGAATTGATGCGCTTATCTTCATTTGAAATATTAATATCAACAAATAATGGATGACTTATCATTGCATTGAAGGAGTTCAACTACTTTATCACTGGGTCCCCACCCTTCATCCTAAAGTTATATAGTTTCTTCAGTAGGAACATTGTGTTCACCAACAACTTAGATTGATATGAAGCCCTTAAATTATCCCACAAATACTTAGATGTAGATTCCCCTAAAACATTCAATAATACTAAGTCCAAGAGACACAACCATATTGTGTTCTTTCCTTTTAATCCAACTTGGTCTAGTCTTCTGTTGACATCGTTATTTGTGCAATATCGATATTCACAACAATCCATTGATCTCTGTCCACCAAGAAATCTTCCATTTTGAGCTTCCACATCTCAAACTATACCCATTGAATTTATTTATCTCTATATTTGAACTTCTTTCCATTTCCTTTTTACCACAAGAATCACTTACACAAATCTTCCATTTTAACAAGGTCTACCACAGGGCTAAGCCAAACCCCTTAGCCACAAATGCGTCCACTTAAATCCAAAAATTATCTAATACCAAGCGTAGGCTTTAACCCTATACAATTAATTGTTGTAAACAAATTCTCAATTAAAACGTGTACTGGAATACACACATATGTTAACATAGAGATTTTATTTTGGAAACCCAAAATTGGGAAAACTAGTAAGAATTTTCAATATATATTCTTTTGTACAATATAACAATACAATATATATCTTGTGGAATCCATGAACCACCAATCCATTTAAATTCGATTATAATAGAAATAGGAAAATCCACCATGCACCACAATATTGCTTTTAGAAAAAAAATATGTGTTGAAAACTTCCAAAAGCAGATGTAAAACACTGCCCATTTTCTTTTCTTTTCTTTTCAAGGAGCATTTCCCCCTATGACACCTCTGTTATGCATCACACATGTTGCAGTGCATAAGGATAATTGTGCAAAGAATATAACACATACCTAACATATACCTCAGAAATGAATGTTGTTTTTGAGTTTGATGATGATAGAAATGAGAGTGAATACCTCAGCCTCCATGAGGTTGAAGGATTCATTACTTGTGAAAAACAGTCTAAAAGAAATCTATGAAGAAGGGATGTGGACAAATTACTCCAATAACAGCTGTCATCCCTAGGAGAATCACTAGGTGTATGAATAAAAAGAAGCCTAAAAAAAGTATGCATCTTCCATCACCAAGTACTCCACGTCTAACCAAAAATTCTACTTCTTTGCATATTAAATCAATACCATCTAGGCATAGTCTTATCCAGTAGAAGGAGTCTACGAACTCATAGTGAAATAAGTATATAACTAAATTATTTGAGTCTAAGACTGCTATATATCAATACCCTAACTCTGTTGGACCTTCAAGGCCAATGCCCAATGATTTTGAAGACACCATAGATTATTATGAGCTTTCCAAGCCAACCATGTCCTCTAGTACTCCAAGCAAGCCAATCTCTTCAAAATTGAAGAAGAAAAAGGAATATTCAGAGACTATATGCAAAGATAGAAGAGTTGAACTTCTTGGCCAGACATGTAAAAAGTGAAAACACAACATTGAAGGAAAAAAATGCTCAACTACAATAGGAAATCGAGAAATTAATGTCAAAGAATAAAAAGTTGCTTAAATTTGTCGAGAAGTGGCACAAATGAACTTAGTATTTGGCATTGCATAACAAGATCTTGGAAAAGAAACTTAGGGCAGAGTAGAAGAAGAAAGGGACCAATGTGAATATATCAATTGGTACCGATTAATGTAGTTGAAGCATAAGTAAAAAATTGCTTAGCTTTGAAAAATTATAGTTTGAGGACATCAACCATATATCTTATATGCATGAGGATGCACAAAATATCAGGCGTGAGAGAGATGTTAGGCCTCTAATTTGATGCCATTTTCATTTCAAGTTATCCCTTTTTGACCATTTGAGCCTCCTTTTTACCTTGTTATCATTCCCTTTTACCATATTTGCAATGAAAATGTCATCTATGTTGGTCTTCATAATGATGTATCTATTATATTCATTATTATTATTTATTTTTAATCAAAGCATGTTCTTCATGCTTATAGTATTTATTGAGTCCAAAGAAATGCAATTGAGTCAAAGTCCCATTTGGACTTATTGTAAGGAAAAGAAAACATATTTTTATCTTGACTCAAAGAGTCAAAATGTCATCCATTGACCAAGTCGACCTTAGGGGAAATTATATGACCCACCTGTACATGTATAAATAAGACAAGTTTGATGCCATTCATCACTCATCCATCCATCGATTTCTGTGCAAGAAGAATAAAACCAATGAAAGTCAAAGGAGAGAGAAATTCTTGTTTTTTTCCCTAGTTTTGTTCACAAGTGCAAGTTTTCATGAGGCAAATTTTGTGTTACTACAAGACTGAAATTTTAGGAGACGACCAAATTTCAAAGATTTGACCAACATTGAATTTTGTTGACTAACTTGTTGGAGATCAATTGGAGGAGGGTTGACCTGGGTCTTTATGGCAGTCTTGTTCTTAGTCTCGGGTGTTGGATATGTCACTTTGATCTGATTCTCTAAGAGGATGAGTTCTTGGGTTTCCCCCCTTGTGGGGATTTTCCTTGGCTTGGAGACTAATTTCTTGTGTTCTTTGTTTCTTGTGATCTTCATGTTTTGTAAATTTCGATAATTTCTTGATGAAGATAATATAAATTTAATAAGAAGCCAACTAACATTCACAAGTAATTATCAAGTTAAGAGATATCTACTTTAATCTACAAGCATCTTGATTTCTCAACAATCTAGAGCTTATCAACTAATTATATTGTTAATTTAATGATGTTTCCATTGTTTTAGTAAATTAAGGGGATTAAAAGTTTTTTATTTCTAATCTCAATTTAAACAGTTGAGCTCCTGTAACTCATATGAGGATTTAGTAACCCACTTTGTTGTTCAACATATTTGCAGACTTCTTGAAGGAAATCCAAGACATGGGATTTTCTCCTAGATGTCTCAATATTCTTCCATGTTCATAAAATCAATTCTAGAGTAGATAGGATGGGTACTATCTTTCGATCAAACCCATGTTCAAATTATCCAAAAACAATGAATCCAATAAGAAAATCAATTGTTGGAATTTATCGGGGGTATTTTTTTATCACTCAACCTAATTTAGGTCTATTATCACCAAAGGTTTACCAAATTATCTTTCTTTCACCCTTCACAATATGTATTGTATGTTCTCAAGGCATGGAATAAGGGATCTGATTAGGGTTCTGTTGTAGCGGCTACAACCACCCTCCAAAATTTTACCTTCACTTTGTTTTGGAGCCTCCCTCCTCAAAATCTTAGCAACATGTCTTGCACTGCTCAGGTACTTGTGCTTCATTCAAGTTTATCTTTCACTTTGTATCTTGTGTTCGCGTACTTGCCTTGCTGACTAATCACAAGCTGACCCCATGGCTTGGTTTACATCCAGTTCTTGTGTTGTCTTGGAAAACTGTGCAGTCCTAGAGGGTAGCCTGCCTTAATCTTAGGAATTGCACAGAGCAGCCTCGCAACCTGCCTTGCTCTCCATAATTGTACAGAGAAGCTTGACAACCTGCCTTGCTCTCTAGAATTACGCAGAACAACCTATCTTGCTCTCTAGAATTGCACAAAATATCCAGGCAGTGAGCTTCAAATGAGAAATTGCGCAGACCCAACTGATACCTTGTCTTCAACTGGGAAATTGCACAGAGCATGACAGGTAGCCAGAGCTACTCATCCTAGGAAGTGCGCAGAAGCATTCCATCAGTCGTTGTCTGATGCATGTGACGACAAGTTGCCCGGTTCCCTCCACAAGTGCACAATCTTTCCATGCATGCATGGCATCCCTTTCCTGAAAAAAGAAAAAAAAAAAGAAAAAAAAAATCATCCCTAAAAATAGGGATCTATTTTTAGCACTGGGAGTTACACTCAATTTGATTTTATAAACTCCCTGCCACTTGTTGCTTTTTCCTAGATTTTTGGCATGTGCATCATAAACCCAGAACCTACCAAATCTATTTAAATGACGACCCAGATCTCATTCTATACATTCGATCTTGGAGCTCTGGTATTCCCAAGGCATCTAGGAACCTTCGGCATAGTCGGTGCAACTTTTCCGGGTAAGTATTGCTTTTCAAGTATTTTGTTGCTTTTTCTATCGCTTTTATTTCCTTAGATTGTGTGAGTGTTGTTTTGCATATTTTACTGAACGACCATTGGCATTTTAGTTTGTTTTAAATTGTAGAAGCGTTGTTTCAAGTTTTGCATTGTCTTTCTTAAGCATTGCATGTAGAACATTGTTTTTTCACTAACGATTTCTTTTGCGACGACCCTCTCCACCATCTTCCATGTGCGTCCATGTGACTATTTCCTGCATTAGTTTTGATTGCATGCATGATCATTCACTCCTATCTGTGCCATCCTTCATTCATGCATTCATATATACTCATCTTCAAGTTGCCCTTGGGAAGATTTTGGATGCCTTGGCTCATCTCTCGCTTTGCGTGGCATGCACTGCGCATTCTTAGATCTCAAGGCTTCGCCTTGGCTCCATGAATTGTGTAGAAGTTGTCTGTCACTGGCCTCCAGCTGTGCTCTACGTAGTTCTGGGAGACAGTGCCCAGTCTTGCCCACTAGGATTGCACAATGCGTAGTCCCAGCCAACAATCAAGCCTCACTCGACTGCACTCTGAGCAGTTCCAGTCAGCAGTAGGTCTAGCTGGCAGCTGAGACTACACAATGCGCTGTTCTAGGTGATAGTCTCCTAGTCTTTGAGAGTCACTATTGCCCAATCTTGCACACACCCATTTTGTTTCATGATCAATCATTGAAGTGCTTTGTGTTTTTAAACTAACATTTGTTTGCCGTGAGTGTCCGCTCTATCTCTAGGTATGTTAGTTGTTGAGCAGTCTCTCAGTAGTAAAATCATCATGGTTTCCAAGAGAGATGGATCAAAGGACACTATAGAGAGCAACACTAGAGACGTGGTTGAACAAGTGCTAATGAACTTTCCCATCTATGTAGACATACAACTGTTCATAGAGAAGGACATGAAGATCACATGGCAATAAATAAAGGACATATTTGCAGGCAGTTTCAAGGAAGATATGGAAGACCAACAAGTCTATGTCAACATTCACAAGTTAGGCTTGTACAAGGTTGGATGCAGGTACCTTGCCTTCCCGTGCATGGATATCATTCACTGGGTTGCCTCACATACTGATACATAGACGATGACATTGAGAAATACTACTAGGACATAACTTTCCACCTTTAGGATGGAAAACTATCATCAGATGTATCACTTTACACAACTGGTGAACTGCATGGATGCACTGTTCTTCACTCCCAACAACAATGTAAACTCTAGAGATATCATGAAGAATTGGGTAAAATAGCCATCGAAGTTCAAGACAACACCCAACTAGGTCTACAAGATGAAGTCACTCAGGAAGTCTTACCAACTCCTGGTCATGTTTGTATGTCGCTTGTATGACCAAGAGAGCACCAAGACCTTCTCGCAGAGTTGGGTTGTTATGTTAGATCAATTGGAAAATGAAGGAAGGCCTTTCAACTGGTCGAACATGTTAGCTCTTCAGCTGAAAGTGCATGTGCTAATGCCCGAAACCCACCTAAGGATGGACAAGCAAGATTATTTATGTCCACGTACTTGCTTGATGCAATATGTGCCCAACAACAGTTCACTAGCATGGGTTGGAGATGGACACCATCAGAGGAAGATGTGAATGTTTATTGCAAGTTTCTCTTTGAGTGCAACTAACGAGGAGTCATAGCGAGGCTGTCTGACCACTTCATCGCCCCGCTGTACAAGATGATATTTGAAAAGGATCCACCTTACATGTCCCAGGTAGCGATGCATGCATTTCTTAACCTTGTGGATTGGTATGCCTCACCAGGTGGCACCTTCATTAAGATGTTTGGTGCAGAGAATCCTCTGCATGAGCTACTAAGGTTTGCCATAGACAAGCTGGTCATGCAAGAGGTTTCATACCATATCTCGATAGGGTTATAAATAGGACTGCACATGAGGAAGAAGCACCATGGCCCACTCTTCCTTTGCGGATTAGGTTGTACAAGATTCGTACCTTGAAAATGTAGATGTCAAGACTGAAGACTTGAAGAAGTTTGGGTTTGGAACCAAGAGATTCAATCCGTATGATCCCCATTGCATATGCAAGAACCTCTGTGTGAAGGTGTACTACCCATGGATCCATGGGGCATGTCATTGGCCAGAGGAAGATCCTTGGAGGTATTGCTATAACTCCTGTAGGCTCAATGAACCGGTCAGCATGGTTGTAGAATGGAAAGTAGCACTGTAGGTAGCAACACCACAAGAAGAACCAAAAATAACAACAGTGAGCAACAAACCCATGCAAGGTATATGTAAGAGGAACATTGTCGAGAGCGCAAAGCTACAAGTTCAAAGAAAATCCAGTTGTTGAGAGAGTAGCTTTGGAGATACATGAAAAGAGACGACAACATGGAAGGAGAGTAGAACAAAAGAGAAGAGAGAAGCAAAGATTGGAAGATACAGAAAGGGGATTGTAGGAGACAAAGAAGAAGTTGAAAGCAGAACAAGATCCCAGGAGGAGAGAAAGGGAAGAAAGATAGAAACAAGAATAAGAAGAAGGACAAGGTGCACTAACAAAGAAAATTGCATAGATATATGTTGAAGAAGCAGAGCAATGAGTAGATGATGAACAAGGTGAGCATGTGTAGGTTCGGGAAATTTCTCAACAGGTTGAGCAGTTAGTTGAGGCAACATACATGGATACCGAATAGGAGCTAGAGGACCAAGACATTGATATCATGCTGAGGGCATCTGATATCGCACCACAACCTTTGCCACATCTAGAACCACAACCAATTCCGAGTGAGCAAGGAGAAGTTGTTCTCCTTGATGATAATGCAAAGATGGATGTGTATAATCTAGTGTTTGATGAGTCACAATAGAGGATTGTACAGGCACGAAGAGAGTAGCACCGAGATTATCATACATCACCTGCGCTCACAGAAGAAAGGGTGATTGTACCAGATGTTAGAAGACATCCAGTTGTTATGGCTGAGGCTTCTAAGGCTTATGTAGAAGTCATGAGTTCAACAGTCAAGTTCTTGATGGTAGAGAATGACTGAATGGCAAAGGAATTGCAAGAGGCCAAGCAGAGAACAGAGCAATACACAAGATCCGCCATGACAGACATGAATAAATCAATAGTGGCGGATATATCAACTTTGGAGGCCACCATGCAGATAATGTATACAAGCTTTGTCACCGTGCACAAAGCGGTTATCCATCTATACAAATTTTAGTAGTAGTACGCGCAGATAGCCCAAACTCTCAAAGACATTCACACTGCTATTGCACACATGTAAGAATGGAAAATGAGGTACAAGGGAGCCCCGCTTTACTTGCACAAGAGAATGAAGACAAAGGTTGAGCTAGACAAAGCACATATTTAGATGTTGATCCAGAACTATGAGAATATCCCTCCACTCATCACCAACATTGAGGCTTCCTATGCACGATTGTTCGGGAGTTTGGATGTCATAGTGCGAATGCATAAGATCCCTTCCATCAGAACCCTCACCCAGACCATAAGGAAGAACCAAGTCATGCTGGATGTCGACTAGTACATAGAGAAGTTGATGCGTGAAGCCACTAGTGATGACTTGCAACTCAACACAGAGAACATGCAAAGGTACATCAACGGTCCAACCACACTCATGATAGAGCTGCACATGCTTCAGGATGAGTTGGATAGAGGTTTCAACGAAAGCCATGGAGGCAAGAGTCTTCTTCGACAAATATGCCATCAAACAATGCGTGGATACAATAGTGTAGTTCCAAACTTGGTATCAGTTCATCACCAAAGATCATCTCTAGGAGGTTACCGAGTTGGTCTTTCCCCAAGACCCCGAGTGATGTTATTTCTCTTTTCAGGCTGACTCAAGCCTATTTTTTCGCCACATGGGTGTATGTGGAAATTGTATTATTTTAAATATGTTGTAAGTGAAATTCCAAGTGTCATTAGTGGAATGTGAACAATCACTGTTGTAATGTGAAGAGTCATGAGGGTAGTCTACGAGTAAAAGGGGAATGTTAAGGGTCACCCCACCCTTTGTTATATATATAACCTCATAACTCATAGTACGGGATTTTGGGAGCCACGATTTTGGCTAGGAATTGCTTAGAGAAGGCTTGGAAAGTATTGTGACGAGCCTTGGCTTCTCCACAATGCAGAGCAAGTACATCTCTTTGGAGGAGCAAGCAGAGTTGACTGTAACGTTCGACTATTGGGGCTAGTGGCTGTCAATGGTGTATGTATGGATGGAATTTTCACTTGATAATATATAACAGAGCCAACACATCTTCATGCATATGTTGTTATTGTAGTTGAACTATTCTGGTTGCTTTAATAATGTATGTTATTTAACTTACACATTTGTGTATGAACTATTTTGTATATGATTGTATGAATCTTGTTGAAGTCGTGTTGTTGGTTTAACTCGTGACTTCGGATTGTGGACTATTCTGCTTTCCATCTTGCGATGTCATTCATCTCGTGTGTTCCTTTCAGGCTGCATATTATTATAGGCTTCTAAGGGACAAACTTCATTTTCCACTTCGTGTGTTAGAACCCCCATGCATCTCACTCGAATCATTGCAAGGTCACACACTTGCTTTCGAAAAATATATCACACTTACCTCTACATGCTATCGCAGTCAAGGCATTGCTTTACTACCCACTACTGGGACTCCTACTCCAAACAGTTTGAGGTCTAGTTGGGACTTCTTATCGAGGAGATCCCCTGGGTCTAACGCCATCAATAGGTTCACCTTTTCGTATTTTGTAATATAAATGCTTATATAAACCACTAAGGAAATTGATGTAACATAATTTTCTATTGTAATCAACGAATTGATGGATCGAGAGGTAGATATATAGATTGACAGGGAGATTATTAAACAAAATAACAGAGATATCGAGTTATTATGTATTGCTAAACCTTCTTACATTAATACAAATATTGTTGTTTTGGGATATTTTGTTTGCCCATAATTGGTTCATAGAATCATAGTTTTATACAACATGAAACCAATTGGGAGGGCCCCTCAATTCAAATATTGATTTTCTTCTATTTTGTAGCATTAGATCTGATAAGAATAACTAGTTTTGTAACTTATATTTCTAATTTCATAAGTATCGTGTGCTTCATTAATAGTTTAATTTCTCTATTTTGTTGCTTATTGATCCAAAATGGATCTTAGAAAACCCTCTTAAGTCTTCAAATGTATAAAAAATGGGAAAAATGTGGCCTTTTTATCGAGCATCCATGTGTGTGTATATATATATATATATCATAACAAAGCCTTTTATCACATCCGGAGGAAATAATGTGGTTCATCGCATATATATATATATATATGGGATTTCATTATCGCATCGGAAAAACCCAAGTTTTATGTTAAATGACTGCGGCCTTTTAAAACAGCGACAACGATCAGTGTGAGTTAATGAGGGCCGTTGATCTGGCGCGCAAATCAATGGTCCAAATCAACCACCATATCGCATCAAACAATAGTTAAACTGTTTGCATGTTGGGTACCCGCCGACTGTAGGATCTGGAGGCTGCATCATCCGACGGATATCGGGCGCAAAGATAATTGGGCATTAACGCAGGGAGCAGACCCAAAATTTTATGGATTGGGAGTTTATAAACTCCATCAGGTCCATAAGGATCGTTAAGAGTCAGGCAAGTTGTCAGCCCAAAATCAACGCGAACCGTCGGATCTACTATGCGTAGATCAATGGCGGAGGACTGTCTATCAGCTTTGTTTGAGCGGGGAAGATCTCAGCCGTCGATCTGGTGGTGGAAGACCAACGACCGAGATCTAATCGCATCGCAACATAGCCAAAGGGAGGACTTACCGGGGACTTGAGACCTTGCGACATGCGATACGCCGATAGCCAATAAGGCTGATCGGAGATCAGGGATCGGGGAATATATGCGACATATGGTAAAGCCAGACCCAAAAGGGTTTATGGATGCAAATCGATATATTTTGAGTTCTGATACAAAGCCATTTGTTGGGTTTTTCTATTTATTTGGGGTTTTTCTGTTATAAAACCCAAATACAAGGGAAAACGTGACTTGCGACTTGCGATAGTGATATAACAATGGACCTAATGGGATTATAGGTTGGACTTGATTTTTTTTGAAGTCTGGCTTGGCGTATTTTTCACTATTTTTAGTGTATTTCTCTATGTAAACAGAGAAACGTGTTCCTGGGGATTTCAACCGTGCCAGTGGTCCTTTCCGTTAAAAAAAACAGGTGGCCACCATACCTGAGAGCGTTCTACAATGATTGTTTAACGCTCAAAATGGATTTGAACAGAGAAGCGGCCAGGAGCCAAAGAGCCTGAAGGGGGAGACAAATAGACAAGCGCCGATAGGCTTAAAAGCCATACAGTGGCAGAGACATAGGGCAGTGGCTGAGACAGAGAAAAAGCTAAAGATTGCTGTAGCTAACACAGAAAGAGTTGGAGGTCGCTGAAGAAGAGCTATTTGCTGAGAGAGAGAAAAAAGCCAGAGAGCACGACTGACTGGCAGCAAAGCTGCTAAAGGTCGCTGGAAGGTTGAAAAAGGTCGCTTGGAGGTTGAGCGAACCATTGATGCACGCAGAGGCCAAGAGAGAGCTCAGAGAAGCCAGAGCCAGAAAGCCGAGAGCTTTAGAGCCAGGGATGAGATCATGTTCTAAGCCCATTGTGTTTTGTGTAAACCAGTGGAGTTAAGCATGGAGCTTGTAAAAGAATTCTTGCCATAATCCCAGAGAGCCTAGTCAAGTTGACTAGAGCTCAAGGAGACGTAGCCCAAGAGTTTTCGTTGAACTCCAAATTAATATTGATGTTATGTGTGTTGTTTTATTGCTGCATCTTGTTGCTATGCGTGTGTTGCTTATTTGCTGCTTTACTTACTGTCATTTGTATTTTATACCAGCATAAGCAAGTGAACTTACAACACATAATGGTTTTAAAACAAATATAAGCATACACCTATGTTCAAGCACATTATTAATTCTGCATTGGTTAATCAATAAATCTTGGGAATATTTAAGCTTTGGAAGTGGGAGAGGTTCTTGTAAGCTAGACAAGAAGCCTTTAGTGCCTCATTTCCAGATCACTTATATATCTTTATTATATTTATGTACAATCCTTTATAGATAAGATGAATCTCCATTGAAGGTTGAAAGATATTGTACTCTTTATTTTGTTGTATGGACACTTGAATTTGATATCAATGAAAGACTGTAGCCTATGCCATTAAGGAACCATGGGCTTGTCAATCAAATGATGAGAGATCTCTTTGTGAGGCATTGGTTTATGCCATGGATTGATTCTCTTTTGAATACTTGTTGAAATGATTTCATTTAAATTTAAACATAGTAACTTACATAAGACAGAGTCTCATTGAAGATTAGAAATGAGATTTGCTTCATAAACAAGCACAAGAACATTTAAAATTATTGTTTGAATGAAACATTGTATTTTGTGTGCAATAAAGAAGTTCTCTAATTTACCATCCAATGAATGAAGTCTCTATAACATTCTTAGTTTTTGTTTCAAATTACTTAGAATTTGAGGTGTAACCTTGTTTTGCAAACAATAGATTGTAATTTATATGTTTTTCTCATAGGTTAAAAAGCCCATGTATGACATAAACCATGCAACGTTGGTAGCTCACAAGCTTATGCCCCTATATTGATAACTTAATGTCCATAATTTAAGTTAATTAAATTGGTTAAAAAGTAGAAACATAAATGCGGTTTTGTATACTTTTATTGTGATGAATTAATAAGTATTAATTAAATTATCACAAAGTTGATGATGTATTCTTGTAATGAAATGGTAAAGATTGATTTTAAAGAATTATAATACACCAATGGATGCTTGGCATTGCAAAGTATCATTTTAATAATCATTAGATTTGTATCTATGACCAACATATGAATGAACATGCAACATAGAGGTGGCAAGAGTGGGGGTGGTCATTTGCCTCAATGGAAAAGTACACTTATCCTTCTATTGGAGTGTTGGACATGCAACAAATAATCAATCAAAGTCTTATGCCATTTTCCAGGGTCTTTTTTGGGTCTCTTCTCTAGATCTGAGAAGAATAATAATAATGGAAAATTCTCAAAATTTAATTCATTATCTCCTCAGTTCCTCTCTCATGGTTTTAAAATTAAAATATATTTTCAAAATAATGTATTTTCGGTTATCTAGATTGACAAATCATTTATTGTTTCATATTCGACATAATAACAAGGAAGCAAACCTTTGAAACCAAAGCACTATTAGGGAATTAGTCACCCTTGTTGTTAATGATAGGGTGGGTCATTTCCCTATCCCCTAACATTATGTTTCAAACCAAGTGGCAGAGGAAAAGATTGTCCCATCTAACACATGATTGGGGTTGGAACATGGAAGAAAGAATGCAGTGTAGGCTCTTTAATATGCAATAATTGCTCCATATATCATTCTTGGTATGCGTGTAGGTGAGTGAATATTTATACTTGCAGGGTTTACAATAGGGTTTAATTGTTTTAATGGTTCATATGATTTTTTTGGATGGTAGAAATGGAAGGCATACATGTCACATACCTTTGATACCAATAGGAAGTGACACGAGCATTCATTTGGCTATATTGTGTCTTTAGCGAGAGAGATTTGACATTAGACAATGCATTCATGTATTGGATTGTTCCATGGCTTATTTGGTTGTAGCATGGGATATCACTTAATCACATGGGAAGGAATTCATTTCCTTGATTATGGGCTATCCCTGCACACCCACCTCAGATCGCCATTCAAACAATATGCCACCTTGGGCATTGATATTATGCGTTTTTTCTATTGTAATCATTTTGTAAGTATCTATCAGAATGGGATTGGACCAGTGGGAGTTTGCTTTCCTTATTGAATGTTAAATTTGGTATATTATTCGGGAAGTTAGTATTTTAAAATGGTAGCAAAAAGGATAACTGTGTTGGGAATTAATTTGGGACACAAAGTTCTTATTAGATTTTCCTACGGTGCATCATTGTCCAAAATTTGGATAGCCCCTCCAACTAGTTGTGCACAGATAAAATTTGGGCCATGTCTCTGATAGTGAAGATGAATGGTGACGACCATTAATGTAGAGTGAAACTGGAAATTCAAGGCTTGTAGGAGGAGATTATTTAGCTCTATCTTAGATATAATTAGTTTCCAAACAAATTGGCTTCAACTATGGAAATTATGGTAGGCAAAAGGGCACACCTTCAACAAGTAGAGGATGAAATTAACACTCTTAGACCAAATTGGGGAGCTCCGAAAAAGCATGGATAGAGATAGGGAAATCTCTCCTTCGTTTGATAATTTTGCGAGTACTGAACATGTAACGGTTCCTAACTTAGATGTTAGTGCTCCTCTTCTAGAGCAAGAGCATCCGCGTAGGTTTATAGGTCATCAATTACATAATTAGTTGATTTGGGGGTCAATTTTTGTTGTATTTTGGGTGTGTTTTGGTAGATTTATATACACATATATTTTAATATAATTTTTCTATAGTCTTTGGATAAACATCAGGATGGTTTAAGAGATTGTGTTAATAAGCCTAAAATATAATGTTTGTACTCTCATTGTACTATTGTGACATCGTGCACAAATTTTAATATTTTTTTTCCTATTCTAGTTAAAAAACTAGATGAGCATGCAACATGCAGACTTTATTGAATGAATCACCTAGAGTTGATATTCATGAACAATTATATATATGTATATATAGACATACACGTGCACACACACACACACATATCTTTGTGCAACAATGTTCCTTTTCCTTACTTGATATGAAGAGAATGAATAAAATGTAGACACATTTAAATTTGTCATTGTGATATTTTTTAAATGGTATTAATTAACTAAATTAGATATAATGCACATAGTTGGGAATTCATATCAATTCAAAGTTGTTTGATGGACATATATGTTATATTTTCAATGTAGTATTATACCCACAAGAATACCCCAAGTAGTGTTAGATTTTAGCTTACTATTTTTAGCTTAAATTGATCACACAATTCAAATCTATAAGATACATTAGAATTTTAGAGAACTTTGGAATTATTATAAGAAGTTTCAAAACCAAATACATTATTAGTCCTAGCCAAGGCAAGACTCTAGCAATTGATTTTCCCATTGACCATTATTAGTTTATCATTGACCAATGCAAGTTATAATATTTAACTTTGAAAAAGAAATATTTATTTTTCAAACATTTGATTGGACAATCGCTTTGAAGGTCTTATTGTCGTCTTTGTGCCATGTGGATGGATTTTTTTGCCATAATATAGGGATGCAATTGCAATATTTATGCCATGATTTTTAAATATTTATGCAATGATTTTTCATTGTTAAGTTTCATAGGAAAACCACCTAAAATTAAAATCCTTGAAAATAGTTAATAAACACGTAAATAACCTATTTACCATCAGTTTCTTCCCACCATAATTTAAGAAAGTGTTTTCATAAAAAATGAATATAAACAAGATGGAAATAAATATACCTATCGAGAGTTACTGCCTACCATTAATTATGTTTAAAAGTGTAAATGTGTAAACTTAGTAGTGATCACTATCCACCAAATATTTATGCAAGTCCTTAATGCATGGAGAGGCACTCTCGAGCCCAATATAGAAGATATGTTGCAATCTCTTGTCTTGTCCTATCCTGTAAACATTTTGACAAGGTCAAATTATATAAAAATAAAAATAAAAATAATATAATAAAGACAAAAATAAGATAAAAATATTAATAATAAAAAATAATGTTAAAATAAAAATATCTCCATGGTATTGACCCATGGTATTCATGTGGAATATAACCTATTTAAAAGAGGAAATTAAAAGATATTTGATCACTTTTGGCCCATCCAGAGTTAGGATGGATCTAGACTGGTCCCTTAGTAGGCAATTAAAGAATGAAGGCTTTTAATGTTTGAACATAGAGAATTGTTTTTATTTTATATAATGGTTTCAAAGATATAACAAATAACAATATTTTGTTCATATATTTAAAACGACAGGACAAACAAAATAAGCTCCCCCCAAACAAATAAATTCAACACATATAATACATGGCTCATTGAGGAAATTACGTCCAACAACCCTCGCCTTACAATTTTAGAATCTAAATGGTTGCTATAACCATTTGGATGCATATTTTGCATTTGATTTTGTCCTTCTATTCCCGTCTCTTAAATTTCAGTTAATTCCATTATCATGTCAAAACATTAGGTTCTTCATTGATAATAAGTATTGATATGAGAATGGCATTATGGGTTTTTTAGTTGTCTTCTGAAAAAGTCTTATAAACATCTTAGGTTCTTACATTCATCATGAAATATATGTACAAAGTGTTTTACAACTTCTTTTTTTTTTATTGTGTTTTTTCAATTTGTCAATCTTTCTCTATATCATAACAAGTTTTCATATTTTCTATTCCTTCATCTATGGTTTAGGGTTGTTTTGGTTTTGTAATCCAATTGACATTTTCAGTGGCAACCAACATTTTATCATAGTGTTTCTTTCTAGAAGCATCTAGGTACTTTGTGGATTGCAATCTTATTGTGTCTGTGACTTCAAGAGATTTGGAATACTGCAACAACTATAGGACTTGTAATTCTATCATGCTCTACAGAAGAATTTGGATAGTCACATACGTTGTTGGATATATGTTTTATCTAGCCTGGTAGAAGATAGAAGAATTTAGGGTTTGATATTTTCTTATATGCGTATATCATAATATGAATCTATGGACAATATGAAGATAACTTTTATTAGAAGAATGCTATTTTTTATTTTATTGAGCTGTAATATATGTTGTCGCTGGTAAATTGGTACCCACACTTTTTCATTTGTTACATTTGTGACATCTCTCATAGATTTAAAAATATTTTTCTTAACTTTTTTAACAAACATTGAACATAACTATTAAATATTAGGTTCCAAATGATTTGATGCCATGGCTATTTATAAGAGTTTTATCCATTCAATATATCCCATTCCAAATTAATTGATATGATGGATATTTTAACTTTTACAAGAGTAAATATTGTTAAAGTATGATGACACTAGGTTTGAATCCATATGTTTACACAATGCAAATTAAAATTTGAATCTTTCTATTTACATGGTTTGGTGTAGAGTCAAATACCGATGAGTATGACCGCTAATTATTTTCAAATACACCATTATTACACTTCAATTGACTCAGGATTGGTTCAAACCCAATGCAATATGCTTTCTACATAATGTAAGACCAAATTGAAATCCCTAGTTGAAACAACTTGAACTACTAAGGCGAATAATACTAGAACATGAAAGTGGTTTATTTTGCATGAAAGCTCAAGCTACACAACCATGAAGTGAATCTAAGCATCCTTGGGAGATATAGATTCCTGGAATGGGGCAATTAGATTTAAAGACAATAACCATCCAATTAAAAAAGCACGATCTTCAAAAATATTATGAATAAAAATAAAACATAAATTAATAAAAATCACTACTACAACTAATTTTTGTATGAACATTTTGAAAAACCTACAACAAAGCAAGGGCATAATTTTATTCTAAATATACTTTTTCATGTTCTAGTGCCCATAAGGACATTAACTTCTATCTCATGACGTTCTTATCTAATCATGGGAAACAATAGGGCAAACAATGGTTCAAGTCTTCTTTTGAATTGAAGCATGGAGATGGCTCACGTTATTAATGAGATTGAACCTATCTTGCCCCTCCTAAGCAAGGGTTAACCAGATTACACTTTCGCATATTTATATTTACCTTCTCATCTCCAAGCCCTCATGGTCATCCCTAATTGATATCATCATTATACCGCCATGATTTTTAAACAATTGTGCAAATTTTTTCATTGGTAAGCTTCATAGGAAAACGACCTAAAATTAAAATCTGTGAAAAAACTCATACTCACGTAAATAACCTTTTTACTATTAGTTAGTGTCCACCATAATTTAGGTAAGTATTTGCATAAAAACTGAATAATTACTATGAGTTATTGTCCACCTTAACTTAAGCAAGTGTTTGCATAAAAAACAAATAAGAGCAAGATGAAAATAAATATATCGTTACTACCTATGACTATTTATGTTTTCTTCAACACTTTAAATGTAGAAGTAAAATTTTAAATGTGCAAACTTATTAGTGGTTACTATACACCAAAAATTTATGCAAGTATTTATCTCTTAGTAGGCAATTAACTCTTCCACTTCATATATCAATTTGCAATTTTTCTAAAAATATAACAAAACATCCACTTAAGTGGTAGGGACCGCGTTGCCTCCAACACTTGTTTTAGATTGTGTTTCTTTAGATAAATATCAAAGAATACTGTGTGATCTCCTTATGGTGTCTGAAGTTTTAGGTGAACACTTCACCCTTATTTGAGGACAAAAATCTCAAATTATGATACAAAGAATGTCAAACCAAAAACAAATAAATACACAAAAGAACTCTTACATATTCATAAATAATTAAAATTAATAAAAAAATATACGTTACAAATTTATGAATAATTAAAATTAATTAATAGAATTATAAGAGTTAGAAAATTAAATGATATCAAATGGGGGATAAATTAATAAGAACATGTTAATAAAGTAAAATTGATCAAATTAATATATTTTTTTTGTAAGTGGAGGTAGTACCATTATTTTCTATTTATGATAAACAAAGAGACTAGATACAACGTTTTGGTGGCCTCAACCTGCCCCGGAGGGAAACTAGGTCTGTTGGCCACCTTAGTTTGCTATAAGAATTCCAAAAACAAAATTTGACAAGTCTTTTCATACTGGCTATATGCACTATAACACTGAAACTACCTATTAAGCTACTAATTTGCATAAAACTGTAAAAAGGAGAAGTTCAAAAACCACATCAGAGCCTCAAAAAAATCATTCCTTTTGGGTTCCTGTATTCTGGTCCATATCCATGGGAATATCCATTTGCTCCACCTGACTAGGGTGAGTGCCAACCATTTGAGACAACAACTGAGACATCTCCTCCAGTTTGTTGTTCTGATTGATCATGATGACCTGGAAGTTTTTCATTTCCTTCTGCAAATTAGGCACACTGTTGGCGATTTCCGCCATTCCCTTCGCTACCTGTTCGAGTGCCTTATGCAGGAGGCTTTTTAGAGCCCAGTAAACATGCATAGACTGCATGTACAGGGTCAACCTTCCCCTCGTATTTCCTGGATCTCTAACCATTTCTGCCCATTCTTCTGTCTCTAATTCCGACTGTTCCTCCAACACACTTGATTCCATATTCTGGATGATACGATGGATATCCTCATCCGTGCCTTCCTGGTAAGCTCTTTCAGCTTCCTAAACTGCTATCAGGGTGGAACTTCTTCCTCTGTGATGATTACCTGGGGTTTCTGTTGGCCTGTCTCCCGAGTTCCTTTGCCTTGGACGGCCTCTGCCTCCGCGACCTCTTCCACAACCCGGACGCACCATCCTCTTTTCTACTTTCTCCTGTAGACATTCATTAATCACAGGTGTCATTTTTTTGAGTTTCATATCGTCGTCATCCCTTTCTAATTTCCCTTTGGTTGTTCCTCTACTTCTACTGCTGTCACCTTCGTTTTTTTTAATCTAACACTGATCTCCCTTCTCTAGATATAAGAGATGTATAAGGCCTTTTGTCATGCAGATCAGATGGTGGGCTAAGGGCATAATCTTCGAATCCTCGCAATCAAATCTCCCTTCTACTCTTATAATGAAATTCTTGTCTTGATTTTCCATATTATTCCCAAGGCTGTGTTCCCGGCTACAGTTTCCTTTTTTCTCTAGATTCCCCACCCGAGACGGTCCTAGAAGACCCTCATAATGTAATGTAGAGGGGCGGCGAAGCTCACTCAGGCCCTTTTCATCATCAGGGACTTCACAATAATTTACCATATCCATTCTACCTACTATGATAGATAATAATGAAACGAAGATCGCAGGTTGCACATACCTGAGAACGCAGACCTCCGTGATGGTTCCTCCTGGTTGCGCCGCGTTCAACTCCTCCTTCGTCCCGCCTGGAATACCCTTTCCTTTACCCTCCGCCACCTTCATATAATGCCTCTTCACCACCCTTCTCGCTCTGCCATTACCGCCGCCACTATTGCTAATCATCTGCATTCCACCTTCCCCACTCCGGTTTCTTGAAACTTGTGCTGGCTGATTACTCATTGTTTTGGCTGGAAGGGCGGCCTCATTCCTGTGGTCACGTCCGATTGTCCTTCCCTTATAATGATCACTCCTGCCACCCTCACCTACCTTATTCCTCATCCCGATCGGGAGTTTGATCAAATTAATATTAATACTAGAAAGTAAAGGGTAAAAATATGTATATTAAGTTATCAATTTAGTATTAAATTATACTAGAATAGAGAAGGAAATTTAAACACAGTGGAAAGGTGAAAATATATTTAATTTAATTTTAAATTATTAAAATAGCATTAAAACAATATTAAATTAGAATAAATTAAATTAATATTAAATTAAAATAAATATTAAATTAAAGTAAAATAAGAATAGGATAAGTGACTAATGAGATAAGAGAGAATAATCTCTTCATGTAAATTTTCATAATTTCCGAGCTCAAAAACTTGGTGTTCTCAACACTTTAGTGACTAGAGCTTTAAGATTTTTTGATGACAACCATCTCAATGAAGAGAAAGCACATCTCCTAAGTGTTTTCCTTAATAATGGGTATAGTAGACACCAATGTACTAAGGCTTTCCTAAGAGTTGAAAAAGGTCCTAGTGCTAAGAAAGATACCAATGATCAAGTTTAAGGTTTTCATCTTCCTTTTATCCAAGGGACCACTGACAAGATTGTGACGATCCTAAGGAAGCATAAGGTGGCTTCAACCTTTAGGCCTTTAAATACCACCCGGAGCTCCTTGGATCTGTAAAAGGCAGAGTGGACTCAAAGAATATGAAGGGTATTTACGTTATCCCATGCTCTTGTGGGACTCCATACATTGGTGAGACTGGTCGCTTGATTAATCTAAGGATTTGTGAACATGCTGCTGACATCAAGCATGGTAGGACCCGCTCCTCTGCTTTGGTAGAGTATGCAATTAAATCTAAGCATCACATCTGCATTGAGGAGGCCCAAGTCGTTGCTAGGGTTAGTCATTTCCATCATCGTAAATTGAGGCCCTAGAAATTGGAAAATGACCCAATAATTTGAATAAAGATGATGGTTGGAATATTAGTAGAAGTTGGGTCCCTCTCTTGTCCTCCTAGTTTTTTAGGTTTCTTTTTGGGATTTATTTTATTTGTTTGTTTATTTATGTAGGTATTGGTGTTCTTTTTATAATATTTGTTGTTGATTTATTCTTCATTAGATATTATTTTCTTTACCCTTCGTGTTTTCTTAAATATTTTATCACCCTGTTCGTTCTTAACTCCTTTCAATATTTTTGTTACTTGTTTAATGGTCCTCAACCCCATATTTGATTGTTGACCCTGTTTTATTTATTGATTATTTTTCTTTGAATATATATAACTGTATATATATTTATCTATTTTTATTTATTTCTTTATCTATATATATATATATATATAGATATATATATTTCTTTTGACTTGTGTATATTTTAGTTTTATTTAATTTATTTTCCATTAATTATTTTTAATTTAGTTTATTTTATTTCCATTAATAATTTTTAATTATTAAAAAGATCTTGTCTCGATTAGGGCCTTCACTCTTTTTTATAATTTTTGACTTCTTTCATTGTTTGGAGTTTGACTTTGTTTTTTTTTTTTTAATATTTGATTTTAATAACTTAATTTAAATCTATTTTTCAAAAACTAGTAGTTTAATATAACCGTTGCTTATTAATATTTGTTTTTAATAAATTAATAAACTAATATCATAATTTAAATATTATTTTTCAAAAACTAGCCGTCACTTAATAATATTTGGTTTTAATATATTAATAAATTATTATCATAATTTAAATATTATTTTTCAAATATGGCCATTACTTGAAATTTTGGTCTCCACATTGCTCTCTATCAAAGCCTTTGCCATGGTCTGCCTCTTCATCTGGTCCTGATGATGAACCACACTTGTTGGTTCGAAATGCATCGACCAAAAATTTCTCTTATGTGATTTCTACCAAAAGACTTTGCTTAATATGAATGTTATTTATTTTTAAATGATTAAGAATTTGTATATTGAATTGTTTTTGGAAGAAATCTATGCAAGAGCTTAAATAGACAAAACTATGTAGAGAGAATTCAAAGGTTAGAATAAAACAGTTAAATTATGAATAAAAATAATATTAAAAATTATAACGTTTTTTTCAGGAATAAAAAATAAAAATAAAAAATTGATTGATTAAAAAAAAAATCTATAAGAAGCCAAATTTACAATTTTAGAATCTAATTGGTTGCTATAACCATTTGGATGCATATTTTGCATTTGATTTTGTCCTTCTATTCCCGTCTCTTAAATTTCAGTTAATTCCATTATCATGTCAAAACATTAGGTTCTTCATTGATAATAAGTATTGATATGAGAATGGCATTATGGGTTTTTTAGTTGTCTTCTGAAAAAGTCTTTTAAACATCTTAGGTTCTTACATTCATCATAAAATATATGTACAAAGTGTTTTACAACTTTTTTTTTTTTTTTATTGTGTTTTTTCAATTTGTCAATCTTTCTCTATATCATAACAAGTTTTCATATTTTCTATTCCTTCATCTATGGTTTAGGGTTGTTTTGGTTTTGTAATCCAATTGACATTTTCAGTAGCAACCAACATTTTATCATAGTGTTGCTTTCTAGAAGCATCTAGGTACTTTGTGGATTGCAATCTTATTGTGTTTGTGACTTCAAGAGATTTGGAATACTGCAACAACTATAGGACTTGTAATTCTATCATGCTCTACAGAAGAATTTGGATAGTCACATACGTTGTTGGATATATGTTTTATCTAGCCTGGTACAAGATAGAAGAATTTAGGGTTTGATATTTTCTTATATGCGTATATCATAATATGAATCTATGGACAATATGAAGATAACTTTTATTAGAAGAATGCTATTTTTTATTTTATTGAGCTGTAATATATGTTGTCGCTGGTAAATTGGTACCCACACTTTTTCATTTGTTACATTTGTGACATCTCTCATAGATTTAAAAATATTTTTCTTAACTTTTTTAACAAACATTGAACATAACTATTAAATATTAGGTTCCAAATGATTTGATGCCATGGCTATTTATAAGAGTTTTATCCATTCAATATATCCCATTCCAAATTAATTGATATGATGAATATTTTAACTTTTACAAGAGTAAATATTGTTAAAGTATGATGACACTAGGTTTGAATCCATATGTTTACACAATGCAAATTAAAATTTGAATCTTTCTATTTACATGGTTTGGTGTAGAGTCAAATATCGATGAGTATGACCGCTAATTATTTTCAAATACACAATTATTACACTTCAATTGACTCAGGATTGGTTCAAACCCAATGCAATATGCTTTCTACATAATGTAAGACCAAATTGAAATCCCTAGTTGAAACAACTTGAACTACTAAGGCGAATAATACTAGAACATGAAAGTGGTTTATTTTGCATGAAAGCTCAAGCTACACAACCATGAAGTGAATCTAAGCATCCTTGGGAGATATAGATTCCTGGAATGGGGCAATTAGATTTAAAGGCAATAACCATCCAATTAAAAAGGCACGATCTTCAAAAATATTCATGAATAAAAATAAAACATAAATTAATAAAAACCACTACTACAACTAATTTTTGTATGAACATTTTGAAAAACCTACAACAAAGCAAGGGCATAATTTTGTTCTAAATATACTTTTTCATGTTCTAGTGCCCATAAGGACATTAACTTCTATCTCATGACTTTCTTATCTAATCATGGGAAACAATAGGGCAAACAATGGTTCAAGTCTTCTTTTGAATTGAAGCATGGAGATGGCTCACGTTATTAATGAGATTGAGCCTATCTTGCCCCTCCTAAGCAAGGGTTAACCAGATTACACTTTCGCATATTTATATTTACCTTCTCATCTCCAAGCCCTCATGGTCATCCCTAATTGATATCATCATTATACCGCCATGATTTTTAAACAATTGTGCAAATGTTTTCATTGGTAAGCTTCATAGGAAAACGACCTAAAATTAAAATCTGTGAAAAAACTCATACTCACGTAAATAACCTTTTTACTATTAGTTAGTGTCCACCATAATTTAGGTAAGTATTTGCATAAAAAATGAATAATTACTATGAGTTATTGTCCACCTTAACTTAAGCAAGTGTTTGCATAAAAAACAAATAAGAGCAAGATGAAAATAAATATATCGTTATTACCTATGACTATTTATGTTTTCTTCAACACTTTAAATGTAGAAGTAAAATTTTAAATGTGCAAACTTATTAGTGGTTACTATACACCAAAAATTTATGCAAGTATTTATCTCTTAGTAGGCAATTAACTCTTCCACTTCATATATCAATTTGCAATTTTTCTAAAAATATAACAAAACATCCACTTAAGTGGTAGGGACCGCGTTGCCTCCAACACTTGTTTTAGATTGTGTTTCTTTAGATAAATATCAAAGAATACTGTGTGATCTCCTTATGGTGTCTGAAGTTTTAGGTGAACACTTCACCCTTATTTGAGGACAAAAATCTCAAATTATGATACAAAGAATGTCAAACCAAAAACAAATAAATACACAAAAGAACTCTTACATATTCATAAATAATTAAAATTAATAAAAAATATACGTTACAAATTTATGAATAATTAAAATTAATTAATAGAATTATAAGAGTTAGAAAATTAAATGATATCAAATGGGGGATAAATTAATAAGAACATGTTAATAAAGTAAAATTGATCAAATTAATATATTTTTTTTGTAAGTGGAGGTAGTACCATTATTTTCTATTTATGATAAACAAAGAGACTAGATACAACGTTTTGGTGGCCTCAACCTGCCCCGGAGGGAAACTAGGTCTGTTGGCCACCTTAGTTTGCTATAAGAATTCCAAAAACAAAATTTGACAAGTCTTTTCATACTGGCTATATGCACTATAACACTGAAACTACCTATTAAGCTACTAATTTGCATAAAACTGTAAAAAGGAGAAGTTCAAAAACCACATCAGAGCCTCAAAAAAATCATTCCTTTTGGGTTCCTGTATTCTGGTCCATATCCATGGGAATATCCATTTGCTCCACCTGACTAGGGTGAGTGCCAACCATTCGAGACAGCAACTGAGACATCTCCTCCAGTTTGTTGTTCTGATTGATCATGATGACCTGGAAGTTTTTCATTTCCTTCTGCAAATTAGGCACACTGTTGGCGATTTCCACCATTCCCTTCGCTACCTGTTCGAGTGCCTTATCCAGGAGGCTTTTTAGAGCCCAGTAAACATGCATAGACTGCATGTACAGGGTCAACCTTCCCCTCATATTTCTTGGATCTCTAACCATTTCTGCCCATTCTTCTGTCTCTAATTCCGACTGTTCCTCCAACACACTTGATTCCATATTCTGGATGATACGATGGATATCCTCATCCGTGCCTTCCTGGTAAGCTCTTTCAGCTTCCTGAACTACTATCAGGGTGGACCTTCTTCCTCTGTGCTGATTACCTGGGGTTTCTGTTGGCCTGTCTCTCGAGTTCCTTTGCCTTGGACAGCCTCTGCCTCCGCGACCTCTTCCACAACCCGGACGCACCATCCTCTTTTTTACTTTCTCCTGTAGACATTCATTAATCACAGGTGTCATTTTTTTGAGTTTCATATCGTCGTCATCCCTTACTAATTTCCCTTTGGTTGTTCCTCTACTTCTACTGCTTTCACCTTCGTTTTTTTAATCTAACACTGATCTCCCTTCTCTAGATATAAGAGATGTATAAGGCCTTTTGTCATGCAGATCAGATGGTGGGCTAAGGGCATAATCTTCGAATCCTCGCAATCAAATCTCCCTTCTACTCTTATAATGAAATTCTTGTCTTGATTTTCCATATTATTCCCAAGGCTGTGTTCCCGGCTACAGTTTCCTTTTTTCTCTAGATTCCCCACCCGAGACGGTCCTAGAAGACCCTCATAATGTAATGTAGAGGGGCGGCCGAGCTCACTCAGGCCCTTTTCATCATCAGGGACTTCACAATAATTTACCATATCCATTCTACCTACTATGATAGATAATAATGAAACGAAGATCGCAGGTTGCACATACCTGAGAACGCAGACCTCCGTGATGGTTCCTCCTGGTTGCGCCGCGATCAACTCCTCCTTCGTCCCGCCTGGAATACCTTCTCCTTTACCCTCCGCCACCTTCATATAATGCCTCTCCACCACCCTGCTCGCTCTGCCATTACTGCCGCCACTAATGCTAATCATCTGCATTCCACCTTCCCCACTTCGGTTTCTTGAAACTTGTGCTGGCTGATTACTCATTGTTTTGGCTGGAAGGGCAGCCTCATTCTTGTGGTCACGTCCGACTGTCCTTCCCTTATAATGATCACTCCTACCACCCTCACTTACCTTATTCCTCATCCCGATCGGGAGTTTGATCAAATTAATATTAATACTAGAAAGTAAAGGGTAAAAATATGTATATTAAGTTATCAATTTAGTATTAAATTATACTAGAATAGAGGAGGAAATTTAAACACAGTGGAAAGGTGAAAATATATTTAATTTAATTTTAAATTATTAAAATAGCATTAAAACAATATTAAATTAGAATAAATTAAATTAATATTAAAATAAAATAAATATTAAATTAAAGTAAAATAAGAATAGGATAAGTGACTAATGAGATAAGAGAGAATAATCTCTTCATGTAAATTTTCATAATTTCCGAGCTCAAAAACTTGGTGTTCTCAACACCTTAGTGACTAGAGCTTTAAGATTTTTTGATGACAACCATCTCAATGAAGAGAAAGCACATCTCCTAAGTGTTTTCCTTAATAATGGGTATAGTAGACACCAATGTACTAAGGCTTTCCTAAGAGTTGAAAAAGGTCCTAGTGCTAAGAAAGATACCAATGATCAAGTTTATGGTTTTCATCTTCCTTTTATCCAAGGGACCACTAACAAGATTGTGACGATCCTAAGGAAGCATAAGGTGGCTTCAACCTTTAGGCCTTTAAATACCACTCGGAGCTCCCTTGGATCTGTAAAAGGTAGAGTGGACTCAAAGAATATGAAGGGTATTTACGTTATCCCATGCTCTTGTGGGACTCCATACATTGGTGAGACTGGTCGCTTGATTAATCTAAGGATTTGTGAACATGCTGCTGACATCAAGCATGGTAGGACCCGCTCCTCTGCTTTGGTAGAGAATGCAATTAAATCTAAGCATCACATCTGCATTGAGGAGGCCCAAGTCGTTGCTAGGGTTAGTCATTTCCATCATCATAAATTGAGGCCCTAGAAATTGAAAAAAGACCCAATAATTTGAATAAAGATGATGGTTGGAATATTAGTAGAAGTTGGGTCCCTCTCTTGTCCTCCTAGTTTTTTAGGTTTCTTTTTGGGATTTATTTTATTTGTTTGTTTATTTATGTAGGTATTGGTGTTCTTTTTATAATATTTGTTGTTGATTTATTCTTCATTAGATATTATTTTCTTTACCCTTCGTGTTTTCTTAAATATTTTATCACCCTGTTCGTTCTTAACTCCTTTCAATATTTTTGTTACTTGTTTAATGGTCCTCAACCCCATATTTGATTGTTGACCCTGTTTTATTTATTGATTATTTTTCTTTGAATATATATAACTGTATATATATTTATCTATTTTTATTTATTTCTTTATATATATATATATATATTTCTTTTGACTTGTGTATATTTTAGTTTTATTTTATTTATTTTCCATTAATTATTTTTAATTTAGTTTATTTTATTTCCATTAATAATTTTTAATTATTAAAAAGATCTTGTCTCGATTAGGGCCTTGACTCTTTTTTATAATTTTTGACTTCTTTCATTGTTTGGAGTTTGACTTTGTTTTTTTTTTTTTTAATATTTGATTTTAATAACTTAATTTAAATCTATTTTTCAAAAACTAGTCGTTTAATATAACCGTTACTTATTAATATTTGTTTTTAATAAATTAATAAACTAATATCATAATTTAAATATTATTTTTCAAAAACTAGCCGTCACTTAATAATATTTGGTTTTAATATATTAATAAATTATTATCATAATTTAAATATTATTTTTCAAATATGGCCATTACTTGAAATTTTGGTCTCCACATTGTTCTCTATCAAAGCCTTTGCCATGGTCTGCCTCTTCATCTGGTCCTGATGATGAACCACACTTGTTGGTTCGAAATGCATCGACCAAAAATTTCTCTTATGTGATTTCTACCAAAAGACTTTGCTTAATATGAATGTTATTTATTTTTAAATGATTAAGAATTTGTATATTGAATTGTTTTTGGAAGAAATCTATGCAAGAGCTTAAATAGACAAAACTATGTAGAGAGAATTCAAAGGTTAGAATAAAACAGTTAAATTATGAATAAAAATAATATTAAAAATTATAACGTTTTTTCAGGAATAAAAAATAAAAATAAAAAATTGATTGATTAAAAACAAAATCTATAAGAAGCCAAATTTAACAAACCCAAATATATGACTATATATTAAACAATAAAAGTAAAAGGGAATGAAATAAAGTCAAAAACTTATTCAAACAACCAAAATATTAAAAATAATAAACTATAAATATCTAGAAAAGAATAAATAAATACAATAAATAAATAAGTATTTAAATACACAATCTTTGTATAGAAATAAAAATAAAAGTGAATTTAGAATAATGTTTTTTTTTTACAATAACGGTTAGATTTTATTTAAGATTCGACAAAATAGCTGCCTAGGGCTTTAATAGGGCTACTTTGTGTTTCCTTGTTACAGATTTTGCTTTCGTTTTGATAGGAGGCGAGGAGAGTACATTTAGCTTCTGATAAGTATGCTGATGGGATTACACGGTGTTTGCAGATAATGGCTTGAATATGTGCTTGATCTACTTTCAGAGAGGCATCTTGATTTTCCATTGCATTTGCTTGCTGTGTCTTAGCTCTGCTTCCTAGCTTGCAGAGAGGAGACCCATCGCACCGGACTTTCATTGCCGAGTCTTCCAATAGCTCATTGCTTGTTTTCTTTTGATTTGTCTGGTGGATTCTTACTTTGTGCTCAAGTTTGCCAAGTGAGCTGTCAACATTGTTGGCATTGCTTGCCGTTTCATCATAAATTGCAGCAGAGGCCTTTCTGCTATCTAAACTAGCCTTGATGTAGCCCTCGTGAACCCCCTAACACCTACCCAACTGATTGCAGAATGACACAACAATGAATTCCAACAGAGAGTAGAGATCGAAAATGAGGGGGTTGCGTTATGATTTTTTCCTTGTAGATGAGTTTGAGTCTCCTAACAGCTGCCAGCTCATTTTGGTCTGGTCTCGAAGCTCTGGGTATTGGAGAGTAATCTGAAACAAAGGATTGCTTAGAGGAACATAGGCCCAGTCTTCTCTAGAATTATGGAATGCTGCAGTTCGATTCAATATCATTTACTAACAGTGATCCCCTGCTTCGGAGAGAGCCTAGATTGGCTTCCAAGTTCTCCTGTGAGTTTAACTTCCTCAGAATATGAAAGAAGGAGATTTTGTGAAACTTGGGCAAAACTAGCCTGATTTTTTTGAGTGTGGAGGCTAATTGTACCTGAGAAGGGTTCTTTTGAGAGTTCATATCCTCGATAATTAGTCTAGAGTCTCCAAAGACTGAGATGGAAAGGAAATTCCTCTTGATAGCCAGATTTAGACCTTGCCACAGAGCAAGAGCCTCCGCTCTGTTGTTTGTTTCATGGCCCAGACCCCATGCAAAACGTAGCTCAGTTGAGCCTCCAGGACTCAAGATAACTCCATCGCCACCCGCCACTCTTGGGTTACCTTTAGAGGCCCCATCAAAGAAAAGGCAGTGATCATCCAGAGCTGATCTCCATTTAATGAATTCCTATTCTTCCAGACGAATTTCCCAATGAGAAAAGGATTTTGCAGGAGGAATGGGTCTCTCATAATGGTTTGGAACTAACTCTTTTAGCCATTGATCTTCCTCGCTGTCCAGAATCATACCATTTCTTATGGTGGGTTTGGATTCTAAGGTCTCACCCAACAGAGCGTTGATTTTAGTAATAATTCTGATAGGATTACAACTCTCCTCCCTGAAAATTCTGTTGTTCCTCTCCAACCACAGTTACCGGCATGTGAATTTGGGAATCCACATCCAGCTAGTCTTGAGAAGGCTTTTTTGGAGAGACAAAATGGGGATAACTTGGCCCACTTTCTTAGCAGGTCTAGAATATTTTCGAGAATCTCTATTTTGTCAGGTCCTAACATCAGGACACCCCTCCAAACTTCTTGAGCAAAGGGGCACATTAACAACAGATGATTAGCCGTTTCTTTATCCGAAACACAGATAGGGCACTTGGAGGGTCCTTCCATTCCACGCCTTCTCAGGTTATCTCTAGTGAGGATAATTTTATGTGCCAATGTCAAGCAAAAGAAGTCAATTTTGGGAAGAGAAGGAAAAGACCAAATAAATTTCCATTGAGTTGGCTCCGGGGGAACGTTTGGGACAGCCATCATACTTTTGTAACCTTTTGCTGCTGAGTATGAGCCTGAAAGTGAGCCCCACCCTCTTTTGTCCTTAGAAGAGGCCTTTAAAGGAGATTTTCCTTAGAGAAAATCCAACAATAAAGTGGCTTCACCATCCAACCATTGAGGGACCTCCCCTAGATTCCAACCATCCCAAAGACTTCATGCATCATCAATCCAATTGGAGATGTCCCAAAGGGTTTTTAGATTGTTGGCTTGAAGCCAAACTCTGATATTTACAAGTTCTTCCATCTGATTCAAGGGCTGATCTCCAAGGATCGAATCTTCCCAAATTCTTATTTTTTTCCCATTACCTGGGATCTAGTATAGCTTGTGACTGAAATGCTCCATAGCTATGAGACAGAGTTTGAATACCGGTGATCCTTTGGTTATTCTTGGAGGTTGGTCCAAACACCTCAAGCGCTGCCCATGAAAATATTTTTTCCATAGAACTCTCTTGCTCCAACTAGGATTCCCAGAAACAATGTTCCAAAGGAGCTTGGAGCCCAGAGCAAGATTTTGGGCTGCCAGATCATGCATTTGGAGACCTCCTTCCAAGAATGGCTTCTTAAGAGTGTCCCAGTTTACTAAATGGAGCCTTCTTTCATTATTGCCCACCCCCCCCCACAAAAATCTTCTCAGAAGACCATCCACTTTACTAATAAAGGTTTTAGGGACAAGTAGAATGGAATTTTGATATAAAGGTAGACTTATGAGAACAGATTTCATTAGGATTACCTTCCCAGCATTATTCAACCATGAGGCTCCCCAAGCTTGTATTCTGAGTTTTAGCTTGTCTAGCAGGGGCATCCAGTGAGCTACTTTAGGATTTGATTTGAAGATTGGGATCCAAAGATACTTAAATGAATCCCAGGTCAGGATTCCTTCCATTTCTAATAGCCTTGCTATGTCTATCAATTCCCTGATCAAGCAATTCCAACCATAGATCGTGCTTTTTAGATAGTTGATCTTGTTGCCTGAAACCTCCCTATAAATGTCCAACTCCTTCTTGAAGGACCTAGCAGAATTTATGATAGCTCCTCCAAGCAATAATGTATCATCAACAAATTGGGCATGATTTATGTCTTTAACATTGTGAGCCATCCTAAGGCCTGGCAGTGTTTGGATCTGTTGACAGTAGTCTAGCTGGAAGTTGAGCACCGAAGCTTGAATGGTGTAAAGAAGCGGGGACAATGGGCAACCTTGTCTTAGCCCCCTCGAGGCTTGGAAGAATTTCGTTGATCGACCATTAACCAATGGCGCTATCCAAGGGGAGGCTATGTAGGCTTTCACCCAATTTATGAGAGCTTTTGAGAAGCCAAATTTCTCCATCACAAAAAACAGGAATTCATGTCTCACCTTATCAAAGGCATTTGGTAAATCTAGCTTAATCACCATACCTTTCTCTTTTCAATGACAGCTTGAGTGAATTGCTTCTTGCACCAGCACAATATTTTCAAGAATCTTTCTCCCTTTGATGAATCCTCCTTGGTTTTCAGGGATGATGAATAGCAGAATTTTCTTAAGACAGTTGACTATTATTTTGCTAGCCAGCTTATAACTTGTATTACACAGAGAGATGGGCCAGAATCTACTGAAGTCGGTGGCGCCTTTATCTTTCGGAATCAAGGCAAGGAAGGCTGAGTTGGTACTACCTCCTATCTTGGTACATGTCTAAGATTTCCCGACCATTCTCAGAAGATCTTTTTTAATTGTAGGCCAACAATTCAGGTAGAACCTTGCTGTGAACCCATCAGGGCTAGGAGCTTTATCCAGTTCCATGCAATCCAAAGCTTTTTTAAGCTCATTCATACTTATCAGAGCAGTCAACATAATATTATCAAAATCTTGAACACAATGAGGAATTAGATCAATTGGGTAGGCTTGAGAAATGATAGGAGGGTCTTCCAGGGCCGAGTAAAGATCTTTGAAGAAGGAGTGGGCTGCTCTCTTTATGCCTTCAAAATCTTTAACCACAGTGTTTTGATAGTGAATTTCATTTACTGTTTTGAAGTGCTTGCGTGCTTCAGCTTACTTATGGAAGTAGCTTGTATTTTTGTCTCCGGCATGTAACCAAAGATTTATGGACTTCTGTCTCCAGAACTCTTCTTCATCCCTACTTTCTCTATGGAAATATTTTTGCAGCTCTACTTCTTTTTGAAGAAGGATTTGAGTTACATCGAATTTCTCCATTGTTAATTGATGGACTACTAAGCTTTCATGCGTCTCCTTTCTTTTGGCGGTGGGCGTTTTCAACCTTTTAGCCCACTCCTTGAGCTCTTTTTTAAGTCCCCTCAATTTTTCTTCCCACACAAAGAAAGGGGATCCTTGAACTTGTCGGTTCTAGGCCTTAGAGACCACCTCCTAGAAACCTTCTTGATGTATCCACACAGGACTGAATCTAAAGTGAATGGGACCAAGATTTCCATCCAGGGAGAGCTCAAGCAAAATGTGTTTATGATCAGAGGTGTATCTAGGCAAGATTTTAGAGGTGGCCATTAGAATGCATGTCAAGAAGGAGGTTTGGACAAGAAATTTGTCCAAATGAGCAACAATGTGGCCAGGGCCTATCCTTTTGTTCGACTAGGTGAAATTCTCGAACGTGGGCTTGATATCCTCTAGATCACAACCTAATATGAGGTCTTCAACCCATTTTCTAGTTGGGTCCCTGACCGGCGAGCCCCCCCTTTTTCTCTTCTGCAGCGAGCGTAACATTCAGTTCACCTGCAAGAATGATATTTTCTGGATTGTGCAAGAAAAGATAGGACTAGAGTGAGTCCCAACAAATTTTTTTCTCAGCTGGTAAGACTGGAGCATATAGATTGAACATACTTACTTGATGGCCAGATTCTTTGTGGAGGAGCTTAGTGAATAGCCAGTGGGGGCAACATTCTTCATAAATCAGATCATATTTGGAGCTATCCCAGAAGGAGGCAATCCCTCCAGAGGCGCCTCTAGCACTGACAACTCTCCCTTGGCCTTTATGCTAGAATGCTTTGCTTGCTTGGAGGAGTATAAGGTCCTCTAGCTTTGTCTCCTGGATGAGAAGGATTTCAGGCGAGTGCATCCTCACAATGTCTTTCAGAGCTTCTTCTTTCAACCTGCCGCCTAACCCTCTGCAATTCCAGGAGACGTATTTCATTATTTACTGACTTGGGAGGTTGTGGCTCCTTTTGGAGCCTAACCATGCTTGCTCCTGGATCTGGTATTCATCATTCCTTTGAGAGTTTTCTGAGAGCCTTGGAGTACATCCAGATAAGTTTTTTCCTCTCTCTGTTTCTTCTTGGACTTTCGACGCCTGACCAACTTGATAGGAGTGACTTGCGAGTTGTCTGATTCAGAGTCTCCATCTTTTGATTCTCCCCTAGAATCGGAGCCAAGACTGATGTGCTCCTCGTTTTCTTCTTTTTCCCCTTGATCATCCTCTGATGGAGGAAGATTTGTTTTTGCCTCGGTTTCTTTCACTTTCTTCGACGGGTCTTCTGGTTCCTCTTGGATCTCATTGGCATCCGCCTTTTCCCCAGAGGAAGAACCTTCTTTTGGAACTTCTTTGGCCTTTGGATTAGGCTGGGGCTTCACCAATGGCCCTGAATTTTTCTTCTCAGTTGGTTTTGGGATTGCCTTGCCCTTTTTGATCTCTTTCCATCCTTCTTCGTCCACTTTGTCCCCTGTTGGAGCTTTTGGGCAATTTCATTCGAAGTGTCCATGTTCATGACAAGTTTTGCATTTGAAAAGTAATTGCTCATAGTCCAATTTTTGATAGTGATGCCATTCTTCGACTGTAAGTTTTACCGCTTCCAGCAGTCCAGCTTCCAGATCAAATTCCACACAGTTTCTTGCACAGGTATATTGGCCCTTGTTATCTGCTTTGTCAATGAAACGACCTAGACCATTTCCAATCTTCTGCAAGGTGTGATAGCTCCAACAATGGATCAAAATATTGGGGAGCCGGACCCAGATTGAGACCTCTTTAGGGACATTGACTGAAGGATCGAAGTCAGGGGTCCATTTATTAAGATACAGAACCTGATTTCCCATGAAATACGGACCGTTTCTGAATACCAGATCTCAATCTTTTTTGGAGGTGAACTCGAAAATGAAATACCCTCTTTCGACAACATAACAGATCACATTGTTTTTCAGTTGAGGTCTCCAGTTGCATTGGATCCAATCATCTGTTGTTTTTGTAGAGGGCCAACGTCCCATAAATTGTCCTACCAACCCTCTGTCAACCAGGGCTAGGGCGATTTTTATTGGTTGATCTTCTGGCAGGGTGATCTCAGGAATTTCCTCCAGTTTTTTGATAAATTTCGGGACTTCTGGGTTCAAATGTTTCTTCCCTTTCTACGTTAGCAACCTTCAGAATGCTTCCTCTGATGAGATCGGCGGGGTGGGAGAAGGCTCCCCACCCCCAAGCGCACTCATGGCGGCGGCTGTGGCTCCTTTGCGACCGCAATACCTAGCTCAGAGACGCGATCGCTGTGCGCGGCTTGAATTTTTTTTGGAATAATGTTAGGTTCAACTAGAAAGACGAAAAAATCTTTTAAAATAGACAAAAAAATGTATTAATACCATCTAATAGTTAGAAATCCATTAAACAAAAATAAATGAAAAATATTGCAAGGTCGATCCCGAATGGGGTGAAAAACACTGAGGTCAGTCAGATGTGTGTGCATGTAGGTGAACATTTAGCGAATGGTAAGGAGGAAAATCATCCTGTCCTCCCATTGCATTTGTTGTATGGGGAAGTTAACGATGCGACGTCTGATGTTTCATTCAATCTCTTCAGGATTCAAAGTGAGAGAGGAAAGTTGGTTTATGGTACCTGTTGATCTTCAAGATTTTTATTATGTTGTGTTAATTTGGTGGTTGGTTGTTTATGGTATGACCTTTGGTAGTCTAACGAGTTTCTCTGGCCTTTGGCTAGTCTAGGAATGGTGGAGATCCTACCGCCGTTGTTTCCTCCTTCGCATTCGGCTCACAAAAGCACTAAGTTCCTCTCCATGTGCATAATTTCTCATTTTTTTAGAGGTTTGAGTGAATTATGCATGGAAATTAGGTCGGTCTTAGAAAAAACTCTTGTGCTGATAGTTAGCTCCTTTCCTAGATTTCTTATGAGCATACGAGGGCATTTAAGTCTCATGTAAACCAATTATCTTTTGGGTCCTTCTATCTTTGTGGTTTTTCTCTGGATTTCTGTGACTTGTAGAAATTTCACCTGTAGAAAAAACCGATATATGTAATGTCCTAAAGCATAATACTTGTTCTACTTCTACAAAACATTAAGTGGAAGCATAATCAAATTCATGAGCAACATCAAGTAGAAACATGCATAACTGATCAAGAGAAATAATCACACATAACACAAGATATATCCAGGGGAAAGCACCGGCATAAAATCCCAACCATGTATTATCAATCAAGTGGAGATCCTCAACCACATACAAAAAGAATCAGCTCAATAGCTATCCTGCTCTCTCTGTAATCAAAAGATGAAGATCTTAGAATACCTAGGCTTCAATATATAGGCCACAAGTCCTCCAATCTCCTATAATACGTATTTCTCTTAGAAATAGATCCTTCTCCATGCAAGGAATACTTACTAGAAATATCCAAGCATCTGATAGTACACTGTCCCTCATCTGATCTCAACTGGGTCTCTGACAGAACTAACATGCAAGAGTTATCCATGAGTGAATTCTCAGTTATCTAAAATAATATTTGTCACATGCATGTAAGCATTAACAAACTATATTTTATTATTTTAACAACTTGTTAAAATAATCTAACTGGACTTGACGAGTTAGAACTAAGTCAACTGATTCTCTCATTATAGAACTCATACTTATTCCCTCAATCAGTGGAGGAAATTAAGGATAAATTCCTCAATCGGTGGGACAACTCATGTGCATGCTCACAAAGACTTCAAATTCGAATTTCCTTAACTAATTAACTCAACTGAATTAATTAATTAATATTTCCAGCTGCTGTTAAGACCAAAATTAATTTTACTTCCTATAGATAGACTAGGGACTGCTATAAATAGGAAGGGACCTAGAAATGCTATTTTTAGAACTTTCTCTTTTTAGTAGTTTCACCTCTCACCCAATGTGGCCAATGACCTCACTGGCCAAACTGCTATTTTTAGACATGCTATTTTTAGCAGGTCTATTTTTAGCACATTTTAAATTTAACATTTCTTGTTGCACATTTTTCAACACTCCCTCTCAACAATAAAGACTTTCTCTCGAACCTAATCCTGTAACTCTGGAATGTTCTGCATGCAACACATCTACCCAGTCCACTTGCTCCAACGACACTTGGAACAAAAATGCTCCCAACTGACCACTCTGTTGGGCTAGGAACATACTCTGATGTTGAAGCTCTACTTGCTACTGACAAGTGCTCCCTCTCTAACATCTGTGCTACTGCAACATCTCCATGCATCTCACACCATTGCACACCTCTATGTGCCACCTAGCACTGTGCAAAATACTTGTGCCTCTCGCATCGCTGTAGCCTGCTAGCTATGCGCTGTCCTGGGATTCCTTGCACTGTCACTCTCTCTGCCGCTCCATCTGCATCTGTCTCTACCCAATCAGTCAGTTCCTGCTACTCCACATCGGGGCTCCTGTAGCAAGGTCTCATCCAAGAGGTTGGGTACCTCAAGGATCCTGCCCCTCCTCCTTGGGACGATCACTCTATATCACCCTACCTCCTACCTGGAGGCATGGATGCATGTGATCCCTCAGCCCACCTGGCTCAAAGTTTCCCCCTACTGGAGGTCTCTACATGAGTAGATGTCTCTACTCGATCTTCACTAAGCTTCCCCTGTCGTGGTTGCTCCACAACCTCCTGAAGCTGTTGCACCAATCGTGGCTCCTCCACAATCGTCTGAGACGTCTGCTGGCTCTGCATGTTGAGAGGTAATATACCCTCCCTCTCAACCACCAAGTCTCCATCACTTGCCTTACTTCTCAAGGATTTGCATGTATCTTGAACCTCAAGAGCATACAAGTTCTTGACTCGTGAACCGATCTGCTTCACCTGTCTAGTGATGATATGTGTTATCACAAAACCAGTACTAGGGACTGCAACCAAGCAAGGTCTCATGTAACTGTTTCAGACCATACTTTAGATTAGGAATTAGCCTTCCTAATCAGAGAGGGCTCTCTCACGACTCTTGACAAAATCCTTCAAACACTAGAGGGCTAACTCTTCACACATTTATAAAAATATAGCTGGTTGGACATACATCAAATTAGTCTTCATTGGGCTATGGAGTCTCTCACAGTTAATAAACCAAATCACAGTCATCTCATAGAAGCCAAGGCTCTTTGCATCATCAAAGGTTCAAACATAATTTACCTAAATCAAAGCCTGCTGAACATACAGGAAGTCAGAGCATTAAAAAATGAATTCTGAGTGATGTTCAAACATGCTTCACCAAAACCCACAGCCTGTCAAGCACACAGGAAGTCAGAGCATATAATATGAATTCTGAGGGATTGTGCCATAACAAGGCTGTAAAAAGAACATTAAGAAACTAAACCACCATCACATTTGAACAAAAAGATGCATTGAGAATCTTGGGAAGAAAAAACCCTGTTTGCCATTACTGTAACAGTCTTTTCATAAGCTCTAAAAAACTCTGTTTTTGTATATACAGTCCAACCCTTTTTACATCCTACCTTGGCCCATATATAGGCAAGCAAACTCAAACACCTCGAGCTTCCTCCTCCAGCATGAGGGGAGCCTCGAAGGTGGCTATTAACTCTACCTACATGCTATTTAATTAATGCATTTATTACAAAGTGCTGAAATGTAATTGCACACAATCCTAATCAAACTAAAACATTAATTCCTTTCTCCTCGTATGCTTGATGCTTTTCTGGCTCTTGACACATGTCCTTTTGCTAGTTGGATTGAGATGGCTGAGCTGCAGATACAATGAATACTGGCTTGGGATGCTTGAAAGCGTTGATGGCTCATTTAATGACCAGAAAGTGTGCTCCTATTATAATGGTCTATGTCTCCCAACCTTCTCCGAAAGTGTAGCAACATGTTCCCAAATCATTTAACAACCCCAGGCATGAAGTACTACCATGTTTTTGAATGTACTGTAGGTGGCATAGACAGATGTCTCTCTTTCACAACTCCTGCTCACAGTATTACACTAGCTGCTCTGTGTTTTTTTAAAATCATCACCTACAGCAGTTTCGTAGCGCGCTACGAAACTGCTGTGTGATTTAAGAACACAGTCCCCCTCACTGGTTTTCTGCTAACACTGTGCTACATTTATTAATGATCTTCCTCATTCCAACAAATGAACAACAATTTGCAAATAATCCTGTTTAGCTGCCAGGCTTCAATGTCAATAGCTTTTCCTAAAAACAAACTCAAACAGCATGCTCGGATTCCTCTGCTTTCTGGAGATACTTTTAGGCCCGCCAAAAGGTTCTTGTAAAACTTATGAAATTCCAAGGTATCACCTCTAGCCTTGCGGACTTCAACCATAAAAAGAGAAGAAGCTACTTCAAATACCTCTGTAGCTACATTCAAATGACCCTTTCTTCCAGTCTTTGAACCTTGCATCTTCATCTTGTAATTTCTCTTTTGCACCAGAAGAAAACCATGAAGGGCATGTAAAATCTGATTTATATATCTTTTTATACAATGTCATAAGGTTTGGATCATCAAAAGGCAAGTAACCTGCTATTAAAACAAATAGGATGACACCACATGACCACAAGTCTGCAGTTGCCCCATCGTATATCTACCCTTTTTCCAGCCACTATAGTGAGCAAATGACTTCAGATCTGAGATCAACATGAAAATATCAGTCCCTAAGACAGATTTTTGGCCCACTAGTTGTAGTAAATTCGACCACAAGTTCAGCTCCACATTTTGAAGATAGACTTGGCACAAATTCTTGAAATGCAAGTAAATCATTTGTCCTCCTCTAGGGTGTAATTAGCTGATCGAAACCTTGCTTTGAAAGGCAGCAATATGGACAAATATTCCAGAACTTGGCTGAGCGAATGATTTCTAGGAATACCCTACACGGTCTCTCCAAAATTGGCACAACAATTCAACCTCAACTCCCTAAAAATGCACTTCAACTTCAACTACAGGAATATTACTTCATTCTCGGCTGTTGTACAAGCCCAACCTTGTCTTTCAAATTTTCACAAAGCAATCGAAGTGCCTTTTCGCAGACATTTGCATCTGAGTGTTTCAACAAGGATGTGATGCCCTTAGAGTAAGCTGATGGAACCATCAGTTTTGTGACAGTATTCAATAAACTATATGCAGCTTCTCTTGCATCATTCTTGAGACCAGAAGGAACAATTGGTTTTTTTAGTTTTTCTATCAATAATCTGCAATTGTAAGACTACTTGTTCCATAAGAGCTCCTAGTGCTTCCTGCAAAGCTGCCTGATCATGTGCAATTTCAAGCTCAAAAGCCAATTCAGAATTTCTCAGGTAATTTGTAATAAAACTTGTAGCTTCAATTTGTAAGGTCCATAAAAATGAATCATCTCCTTTGCACTCTGGTTGAAGTAGGTCCAGAATATATACATCTGTTCTTGCTCCTTGCAAAAGGCTTAACTAAAGCTGGAAGCCATATTCTAGATGTGTATTGCCCACTCAGTTGTACAGAAAACTCAATTTCCCACTTTGAATCCAACGGTATGCCTTCAAGATTTTGTGCTTTCTGAGAGGATATTAAAGTTCTTGAAACCATCATCTCAATTAGTAATAACAGAAGGACAGGCAAACTTGCTTCTTCACCTACAACCCCTAGCAGATGTTTCATGATAGCCAATCTGCGATGCTGTGACATTTGTGGCAATGCATTGACGAAAACCTTCAACAACTTTTTAGGATCTTTAGTAGTCATTAACCAGCATGTAAACTTTGAGCTCGAAATCTGATGAAGTCTTGCTTACAGCTTGAGAAGTTTCTTGGTCGCCAGCTGGAGCAGGTAACCGGCACGTTACCCCGTTTGTAGAAGACAACATCTAAATAATACCATCCACCTTGACAAAAGAAATTCATCTATTTCGAACTCTGCCACTTTGCGCCATCCTTCTTTTATTTCTATTTAATGCGCACTCACCCTTTTAACGACACCAGTTAACCTAAAACCAGCTCTTGTGCCACTAAAAATGGCGGCCTTGTAGCATATAACACTACTCGACTACCCCTTTTCCGGCAAGGAAAAACAAATATCAACCAGGTGTCTCTGTCTTGCATCGGTGGCAGAGCAAATGAACGAACATCTAATATCTTCGTTTGCCACATTTCTATCCCGGTGTCATTAATCATGGCGACCCTTTTCATACATATAGAAGCGATAAAGCATGCAACCGCTCTTGCTCTACGATAACATCGGCTTCATGTTTCCATTATAGTGACAGACAGCTGAATTCTCAATATCTGAAAACTCGACACTTGGGTTGTATCCTAGGCGCAATACGTGCCAGGAACTACTCAGAGGGAAGGTCAAGTTGTAAAATGTAATCAAACCCGGTGGCGGTGTTCCAAGCTTCCACAATACCCTGTCCTCATTCATGCTTTGCTACTTGTGGTAAATGTCAGTTATATCATGTTTCTTCCATTCTTTCAAGTTGTAAACATTCATTCCATATGCCCAACCACAAGTATTCGGATCAATTCCTGGGCTATGTGAGGATTAGAAAAGTTCAGATATTTGTCAAAGCAATGAAAACTTCTCGCTACATGTTTCAACTGCACCATTTACTTTTCCTTGGAGGTTGACAGACCAGAGTGCAGTCAAATCTTTCTGTACCACGATATCATCATTCAAAAAGAGGATCATGTCCAGTTAATATTTCGGAATGATTCATCAAACCTGTATACTAAAACCTTGGAAACTTGTGCATCATATAAAGCCAGGAATCGGGTACATTCATCATATTAACCATTGTTTGCCCGAAAGACAGATTTGATCTGCAGTCTTTGTGCCGAAGAAGATTCTTTGGAGACATGACAATCAAAGGATGCTCTGGCCATCATATCCATGAGGAAGCAAAACAACAAGTCCAGATTGGCGAAGCCATTTCGATTTCCCACTGCTTATGAGTTGATCAAAAATGACTTGGGCGCCATTTGCAAAATTACCAAATTAAACTTCCCACAGGATCAATAAATTGGGATTCTCTATTGAATAACCCAATTCAAAACCCAGAACACCGAATTCTGATAAAGAACTGTGGCTCACAGTAGACATCTCCTCAGGTTGAATCATGATAACATGGTAAATAACTTGAAGTATTTCATTAAAATAATACCATGAACCAAAAGAACTTGTAAAAGAATTTGATGCCTAATGCATGCACTATGAACCATTTGAAGAATTTGCCACACCATGAATCTCTGTAAATCTCAAACTCACAAGGACTCCACCGGCATACAAGGTTTAGGTGGATTGTAGCCATTTAAACACACATTAAATATCCCCTGCTTCTGCACATAATCTTGCAACATGTTCTCATTCTTCACCAATATAACACCCCTGGAAACTTGCAACATCTCTCTCAAACATAAGCCAGTCACTGATAATGGATTTTGATGAATATGACAGCTGTGTAAGATTGGCTGTGGATTCAGACAAATTCCCCTTTTCGTAGCACGCTACGAAATCACTAAAACGGGCTGCGCTGCGAAAATTCTCACTCTTTAAGCCAGGCTAAAATTTTTTTGACTATACTATTTTCAGTGATAACAATATGTCTAAGGAAAACCTTTCCCTTACTGAAGACTACATCATAGCCTCTGTCTTCCAGCATCGCGATCGACACCAAGTTTCTCTTCAGTCCTGGTACATACTTGACATCGGTCAAGGTAAGGCGAGCTCCATGTTCCCTCTGAAAAATAATCGTGCCTACACCTGAGACACTATACTTCTCATCATTACCCATCGCTATGAGTATCTGGAGATCTTTCTCCTCCAAAATACCGAACAAACTCTTGTCGCCGGTCATGTGGAAAGAAGCTCCACTGTAAAGAAACCAACCACTATCCACCATGGATGAAACCATGCATGTGAAGAGTGTGAAATCCAACTCAAACTGTGAAGCAAGTGCCTCACCTTCAGATCCTTCCTCGGATCCCTTCTTGGATTTCCTCCGTGGACAATTTGCAGCATAATTGTTGTTGGGAAAAGTATATATTCAGAACGCCCCTATCCCACTCTAAGGTGTGATAGTGCCTTAGCAACAAACAAGGAAAACTATTTTCGTATTCTTCTTTATGAAATGTAAACAAAGAGGAAGGATGTAACTAACCTGTGTCTTTCGCTAGTTTGTTGACCCAATCGCTCTCCTCTTTGTTCGCTTCCCGCTGCCTGCTCCCTTACTGGTCCAGCTTCACCAAGTTCCTGCAAGATCACAGAAGAGGGAAACTACATAAAAGACATAGATTTACATTCATAACTAGTTTAGGATCAGATTTAAGCTAGACATGCAAATATAACAAAGCGTCATTGATACACAGCATGTAGGAGAAACTCAAATAGTTTTATTGATATGATAAGAAAGTCCAAGAGGAGATACAACCAAGTGAGTCCCGATCCAGCATCTACCTCCCAGCAAAGGAATCCCTTCCTCACCTCCAACAAAGCATAAATCACCCAATGCACTAATCTCAATCCCAAACCAACAGCAATTCTCTGCAAAGTACAAAATTCTCACCTCTGGATCTCTGGGATGAGGGATCCATATATAGATGTAAGCAGAGAGGATGAGTCAGCTTATGTTTTGACTTGTGGCTTCTCTCTGTCAGTTCTTGCTTCCACTTGGAGGTTGAGAGCCTCTTACTCATCCTTGGTCGAACTCAGTGAGGCAAGTGTCATTGAGGAAGATTATGGAAGCTTCCATTGTCTGTACACCTCGCGGAATGACATTGCCATTTGGCATTTCTCGCTCAGGGCACCCTGGTAGTGCATTTAGGTGCGTTGCAACGCACCTAGCTAGTGTACTTGGGTGCTTTGCAACGCAGGTAGCTAGTAGAGCATCTGAATTGATCATGATTTGACTAGTTCTGAGTAGTTTTTGGTGGAGAACTTCTGGGAGAAGCTGTCATTGGTTGACCTTGTTCCTTTAGGGGCAGGAACAACTCTTTTAGGGACTTTGGATCCCTTGGATTATGGAAATTTCATGCTCAAAGCTGTAAGGCACAAAAATGTCTATAACAATTGCCCCCTAAAGTATGAGGCCGTTTATCGGGTGAAATGCTTTATTAGGAGGATCCGAAGTTCTTCCAATGCTGGGAGGAGACCTGTAATAAGATACAATACAATACATTATTTTTCATACTGTTTTCATGATCTAGCTGAGGCGGGCATTCCCATGCTCAGATTTATAAATTCATTTTTATGTACATAGGACAGACAATCGTCTGATGGTAGACTGATGATTCTGATGAGGTCATCATCCTTGTGGTAGGATGATTATCTGTGCTGCAATGTTGTACATGTCGATGTCTTTATTTTTTCTGAATATATATCGCAGCCCGGATGGATGAAACTAGATCCGGGGTCTTCAATCTCGTCCGATCTTCACTCTAAGTACAAGTCGATCCATGTGAGAAATGTTTTGAAGTCGAACATGGAAAGACATCGCTTGATTACCAGTCAATGATGTAAACTGTTAACAAGCGCGAGAGGAATCACCGATAATGATAATGACCCTTAAGGTACTGCAGTACAATTCACATGGTGTGAATAAAGGCCTTGGCGTCGAACACCACGCAAAATCTTTCGGTCGAAGGTCATTGATGTATACCTGTCGCTGGAAGTGAGAAACTTGCCATTGAGGCATGCAAGCTTCAAAGTACTGAAGGGGTGTTCCTAGATCAACTTCTTGGATAATGAGCTGATGTCGACAAGAAGCGATCCGTCAAAGGAGGGCCTTAATGTATCCCACATCAGTGACACGGAACGGAGCAAATGATTTTGATGGAGGTGAAAACGATCTGATGATATATGGTTCAGGGTGGCGGTCATGAAAGAATGAAGTATAATGTATGGTAGTGGATGGGACACGGGTGACTTCTCTGGATGACTTCTCTTGAACATATCGACGACACTTATATGATGGATTGGTAGCATTTACCCCAAAGGTGGATGGTATGGCGAGACCATGGTGATGTGACCGGTGAATGAAACAACCCAACCCGACTCAGGCATGGAGTGGAAGTGTCATGTTCAAGAGCGACTTGCTACCAATAAAGGTTCTTTGAGTTTCTTCCCAATTTTTCCCCAGTCATTGCTGACCAGTACCTCTTTATTTTTGTCAAGCTTGAGGAGGATAACATATGCTTGTTCTATAATTTTCCCTTCGGGCAAACCCATCGCTATGTTTTAACGAGCCTAGCGATAATGAAACTCGTTCTCGTCTAAAGACAAGTTTGTCGCTATTAATGTTTTTTAACGAGTTTAACGACAAAGATAACTCGGTCCTTTTCCTTTTTAGGGAGTCTGAAAAGGTACGTAAAGATAACTCCGGAAGTCCTTTTTCGTCATCTAATCCCTTAAGTCCGAAAAAGTATAAAACAATACAGAAGGGATGAATTTTCGATAGTTTTAACGAGCCGAACAAAACAAGCGCTCGATCTTTTTGTGCAATAATCCCTCAGGTCCAAAAAGATTAAAATCTAGAGGAGGGATAGCACTTCCGGTCGCTTTAACGAGCTGGAAGGCCAAAACTCGGCAATCTTTTCATATTTTACGAGTCAGATGAAAAGAGCTTAAAGAAGACTCATCTTTTGAGGAACGAGTGATAAAACGGGTAGCAGCTGATTCCAGGTAAGGGTTGGAATTTTCCAATCACGGCAGTGTCACAAGGATGGCTAGTGAAATCACTCTTCGCAGCTGTTCCTCAAAATGGGTAAACAATCAAATGGAGGTGAATGATCGGCCAATGGAAAAGTGGAGGTGACGGTGCAAACATGACCAAGGCTTTAATGGCTGATAATGTTACATTCACAGTGGTTATTTACCAGAGGATAGTTCATTTTTTAACGAGCTTAAACGCGGGTTGAAACACTTGCTCGATCTTATGTTTATTTTTTAACGAGCATGAACTATGTGCTAAAACTGCTCGATTAATCCAGTCATATGATAAGAATGCTTAATTGAAGATGCCATTTTTTATGGAGCTTGCACCTTACAAAGCTTTTCCCCGCATTCTTTCTTTATGCAAGTTTGGTGATGACTAATCCTACGAGTTTAAAGGGTTAGACCTACGGGTTTAAAGGGAGGACCTAAAAATTTAAAAAATAAATAGCCGCCCCTTGCTTGCACTCCAAAAGGTTTGCATGCCCCCAGGTATAAAGTACGATTTCAAGGTTACCCCTCAATTTGCAGATAAAACATTTGTTCTACCAGGAAAGGCCTACCTCTTTCAGGTTACCCAAAGATTGTCTCATTTGCGCAGCAAACAAAACACTTCTTCGGCGATGTCTACTGAGATAAACAAAGGTAAGTGGCGCCGACCCAGCTTACATTACTTTGACAAAAGAATCTTATTCTAGAACAACCCCTCTTCCAATCACGGACGGGGTACGGACTAGTCATATTCTCCCGCGGAAACCTACCCTATACCCAAAGTTTTCCTGCCGAAGCAGACCAGGATGCATGCCCCCTGGGTTCCAGTCATATCCCTCCAAATTACTCGCGCTCATCGGGAGGACGGACCGTGGGTTGAGACATTTCTTGCGTGAAGAGACCATTTAGGGATGGTATATGACTATTTGCGATGCGTGATCCGGGAAATGAAAGCTGGTCCACGAGCTTGACTACTCTTCCTTCGTGCGGAAAACACATTACTCTAAAGAGTGAGGAGACGATGGCTCCCATGCAATATATATAGTCTCTTCCAAGGAGTAGGTTATAATCCAAGGGTCCTTGAACGACCATTACGTTCATTTGAACGGTCTTACCTTTCAATGTTATGGGCACATTGGGGAGGATCCCTAAAGGTCGTCGACTGGTTCCTTTATCAAAGCCTGTCAGATTTCTCATCTCAGGCAAAAGCGATGGCGAACCAAGCACTTTCCAAGAAATAGAGGAAATGATACTCACAGATGCCCCCTCATCAATGATGGTGCCAGCCATGACCATTATGTATATTTGAACGATAATTCGGAATGGTATGCTTGCTGGAAACCGGGGTCTGCCTAGTTGGTTCCAGTCGAAGGATACAACTAGGTTGCTTGGTGGTGGGACCGAGTAGACGGCCGGGTATGGCTCTAACGAACTTCCTTCCTACGATAAAGGAATGGGTGGATTGCCCCTGTGTTCATCGGAGTCTGTGTTGATGAAGAGAATTTGGATGGTGTCATCCTTATCCTCTTCAGTGACTGTATCATTCGAAGATAAAACCTCGACCTTTTGACTTTCGTCTGGTATGGATTCAGTTGGTTTATCTTCAATGATAGACGCTTCAGCTGACCACTTGAGCGGGCCAGCTGGATTCTCAACTAACGAAGGACTCGGCAAGAGTTTTTTTATATCCAGGAGGAAGTCGTAACGGTGAAACCGGACGATCATCCAAAACCCTTTTAGCCTTGTCTAAGAAGGGACAACGGTGGAGGGCATGGTTGCCTTCGCACAGTCTACAGGGAGGTCTAGCCCTCCCTTTTTGTCCTGGAACTTCACTTTCGCTAGTTGACGGTGTGCTTTCAACATGGCTATCAGAGGTTGACGACACCAGATTGTGAAAACGGGGAGACCAGTCCCTTAGTATCCGAGGGATGTAAGGACAGTCTCTGTGAAAGTGGTCTCCCTTGCAAATGACACATGGCGATTTAGGCCTGGTCAGTGCTATGTGTGGATTTTCATTAGACGACACTCGTTTTCCCTTATTTGCCTTTGGCTCCTTCTTCTTTTTCTCTTTCTTCTTCTTTTCCTTTTTCTCCTTAGGAACTTGGTTTTTAGCTTTACCAGTCCCGTCACGCGAAGAGGAAGGAAGAGAGGAAGAATTAGAGGAAGTAGAAGGTTGGTGGGAAATTCTGGACTCATCTAACTGCTGATTCGACTGTTCAGGAATAGTGGTGTTCTGAACGACATTGGTTGAGAAGAGCCAGACCGGCAAGCCAATTGTCAGTCCTGGAAGCGACAATGTGGCCATATGGGGCGCAGCAACATCTCCCCAAGAGGAGAAGGGACTAGGATTTCCACCAAAGGGAATTGCTTGGTTGGTAGGCTCCATTTTCTCAACCTAAAGATCAACGCAGGAAAAAGGGTATGAATATTCCGTTTAAAATAAATTTTAACGACGCTTGGACACAACTTGCTTTTTCAATTTTAAAGAGTCGAGAAAAAGCAAAAGATGACTCTAGTCTCCTTCGATTTTTAATGAGCCTGAAGTGACAAGTGCTCAGATGGACCTTTTCCGTTAAGGAGTCTGAAGAGGAACGAAAGGGACTGATCTGGAGTTCTAGGTAGAGGGTGTGCCAAACCAATCGCAAAACCGCATAATACTTTTTAGGGTACGGGCGGTCAATCTTCCCAAATGCTGTGTTCAGTGCATTGCGATCAGTAGGGCGGCCGACACAGCTTCCTATGGATAAAGGTTCTATTCCTATAGGGGTCTCCCAATATATACTCGATGGTACGTGGGAGCACAATCTGTACTGGCACTTATCGTCTCTCAGGAGGAATCACCCAACCATCAGTGAGGCCAACAGTTACCAGGTTTTACGACGCCGAAACACGTCTCTAGCCTAGACCTCTATGTTGTGCGTTAAGTTCCAATGAGTTGTTAAGTTCATTCAATTTATTTTAGGTTGATCTTTCTTAGAAGTTTGCCTTTTTGGATCACCACGAGATGTAGATACAATTCCTAAATGCAGTCTAAAGATGATAAAGCAAGCTTTTATCTCTTTTCAACAATGAAAATCCTAGCTACAAGGGGAAAAGAAAGACACAATCTTTTCTCAAAGAGCATAGAGCACACTGTAAATGCACTTTTCCTGAATCAAACCATACAAACTGTCAAAATGAAAATGCACTTGTGCATGTATTTGTTTTCACTTTCTTAATATTGATGCCTAAAAAGAAAGTTGTTGTACAAATTTGAATTCGATTTCAAGTGAAAACACAAACAAGCTTCTTTCGAAATAAAAAAAGTAGAGCATATTACGACACTTTTATGATTTCGAAGTAAACACTTGTTTCGACACTAGAAATTCACAAATTCAAACCAAAAGACAAAAGTAAAAGCGCAATCAACTGTCAACAGCAAATAAACTTTCTCCTAAGATCAAAACGACACTTACGACAGGTCTAGATCTAAGGGCGACAGTATGACTAGTTTACTTTTGTAATGGGAAACTGCAAATGATGTAACAAATACACAAAAACAAATACAGTTTCTTTTATACAACTGAGGCAGAATTAAGGCAAAGAAAAGGGGTTTTCAGATAGGTACACACACTGATAACAGGCTGCAAAAATCAGAGATAAAACTGAACAAAATGAAGCAAAGAACCACAGCTGCACAGGGCAAAGGCTGATCAGCGCACCTGTTGCACAGAGAAACTGAATTGCAGCACAGGTAGCCCTCTCGGGACCTACGTTGAAATGCAGAACCTCTTCACAGAGCCTGCGCTGAAGCAGAAACGAGAATTTTCTCTGGGTTCTGGGTCACGGTTTGCAGTTTAATCTATGGTTTTTGGCCGGATAAAAGCTATCAATAAGGTACAATTAGAGGGATGATTTAAAGGAGGACTAAGAGCTAACACAAAGGGCAATTAGAGCATTTGTGGATCAGCTTTTCAGATCATAAACAGGCCCAGTGAATGGACTAGAGTAGCGGATCTCTACTTTGCATTTGTAAATGACAAATGCAGTTCGATTTGCCACTCCTAAGTTTATGAGAAGAACAACAATAGAAACCCAAATAAACTAACTAGATACGATCCCCAGCGGAGTCGCCATTTTGTTGTTGGGAAAAGTATCTATTCAGAACGCCCCTATCCCACTCTAAGGTGTGATAGTGCCTTAGCAACAAACAAGGAAAACTATTTTCGTATTCTTCTTTATGAAATGTAAACGAAGAGGAAGGATGTAACTAACCTGTGTCTTTCACTAGTTTGTTGACCCAATCGCTCTCCTCTTTGTTCGCTTCATGCTGCCTGCTCCCTTACTGGTCCAGCTTCACCAAGTTCCTGCAAGATCACAGAAGAGGGAAACTACACAAAAGACATAGATTTACATTCATAACTAGTTTAGGATCAGATTTAAGCTAGACATGCAAATATAACAAAGCATCATTGATACACAGCATGTAGGAGAAACTCAAATAGTTTTATTGATATGATAAGAAAGTCCAAGAGGAGATACAACCAAGTGAGTCCCGATCCAGCATCTACCTCCCAGCAAAGGAATCCCTTCCTCGCCTCCAACAAAGCATAAATCACCCAATGCACTAATCTCAATCTCAAACCAACAACAATTCTCTGCAAAGTACAAAATTCCCACCTCTGGATCTCTGGGATGAGGGATCCATATATAGATGTAAGCAGAGAGGATGAGTCAGCTTATGTTTTGACTTGTGGCTTCTCTCTGTCAGTTCTTGCTTCCACTTGGAGGTTGAGAGCCTCTTACTCATCCTTGGTCGAACTCAGTGAGGCAAGTGTCATTGAGGAAGATTCTGGAAGCTTCCATTGTCTGTACACCTCGCGGAATGACATTGCCATTTGGCATTTCTCGCTCAGCACACCCTGGTAGTGCATTTAGGTGCATTGCAACGCACCTAGCTAGTGTAATGGGGTGCTTTGCAACGCAGGCAGCTAGTAGAGCATCTGAATTGATCCTAATTTGACTAGTTCTGAGTAGTTTTTGGTGGAGACCTTCTGGGAGAAGCTGTCATTGGTTGACCTTGTTCCTTTAGGGGCAGGAACAACTCTTTTAGGGACTTTGGATCCCTTGGATTATGGACATTTCATGCTCAAAGCTGTAAGGCACAAAAATGTCTATAACAATAATGGCCCACCTCATGACAACGAAAGCATCGCACTTTCGATTTGTCAACCTTCTTCCCATCATTGGAAGAACTAGATTCGGAAAGAGAAACCTTCTCCTTCCCCTTATTCGCCTTACTCGCTAAGGCACAATTCTCCTCGTCATGTATGGATGAAGAACTGTCTTTGGTGCTCCGTCTGATCTCCTCTTGCATCAAATCCGACCACAGTCGTTCCCAATCTGGTAGTTTCTCCCTTCCATTCACCGATTCCTGGTAGCTATGCCAGCTCTTAGGGAGGCCAAGGAGTGCTAGACTCACCATATCCTCATCCGATGTCACGACCCCTACACTTGCAAGCTCATCCCTGCATGTGATGAGCTTGGTTAGATACATAGAGATCGTCTCATCCCTTTCACACTTGATCTTTCGTAGTTTGTCCTTCAATGCCAAATTCCTCTTGTCACTGCTATTCTGATATAAATATTTCAATGTTTTCCACATTGCATGCGTAGTCTCCTTGCCATGGAGGCTCGAGACAATGTGATCTCGCGCTCCCTCCAAGAGAATTCTCCTAGCTCTAGCCACACGCTTCTTCCATTCCGCCAATTGAGTAGTATCAGTAGGCTTAGGGACTTCTTGATCAATGAAGTCCTTAAGGCCATTATCTTCCAATACTGCGTCCATGCGATCCTTCGAATCTATATAGTTTGAGTTGCCATCAAGGGCATACTCAAGCCTCAAACTAGTGAAGGCCATCTGGATGAAATCTGAACTGTGATGAGAACTAGATATCTATATCCCGAATAATAAACTTTGAATTCCTTTCTCTTGCTTGTATATTGTTCCTTGCTTGATTACGTGTGCTCTAATACCATGTCGAATCTTTTCTACAAATCAGCTAGCTTCGATACCATGTAGAAATTTCACCTGTAGAACAAACTGATATATGAAATGTCCTAAAGCATAATACTTGTTCTACTTCTACAAAACATTAAGCGAAAGCATAATCAAATTCATGAGCAAGATCAAGTAGAAACATGCATAACTGATCAAGAGAAATAATCACACATAACACAAGATATATCCAGAGGAAATCACCAACATAAAACCCCAACCATGTATTATCAATCAAGTGGAGATCCTCAACCACATATAAAAAGAATCAGCTCAATAGCTATCCTACTCTCTCAGTAATCAGAAGATGAAGATCTTAGACTACCTAGGCCTCAATATATAGGCCACAAGTCATCCCATATCCTATAATATGTATTTATCTTATAAATAGATCCTTCTCCATGCAAGGAATACTTACTAGAAATATCCAAGCATCTGATAGTACACTGTCCCTCATCTGATCTCAAATGGGTCTCTGACAGAACTAACATGCAAGAGTTATCCATGAGTGAATTCTCAGTTATCTAAAATAATATTTGTCACATGCATGCAAGCATTAACGAACTATATTTTATTATTTTAACAACTTGTTAAAATAATCTAACTGGACTTGACGAGTTAGAACTAAGTCAACTGATTCTCTCATTATAGAACTCATACTTATTCCCTCAATCAGTGGAGGAAATTAAGGATAAATTCCTCAATCAGTGGGACAACTCATGTGCATGCTCACAAAGACTTCAAATTCGAATTTCCTTAACTAATTAACTCAATTGAATTAATTAATTAATATTTCGAGCTGCTGTTAAGATCAAAATTATTTTTACTTCCTATAGATAGACTAGGGACTGCTATAAATAGGAAGGGACCCAGAAATGCTATTTTTAGAACTTTCTATTTTTAGCAGTTTCACCTCTCACCCAATGTGGCCAATGACCTTACTGGCCAAACTTCTATTTTTAGACATGCTATTTTTAGCAGGTCTATTTTTAGCACATTCTAAATTTAACATTTCTTGTTGCACATTTTTCAACATGACCCACTTTTGGGTGAGCATAATTTGGGTCTGATGGTGGGAAATATTTCTAAAGGTGTTTGCGGTGACGGGTTATCAACTTGGGTTCGTACCTAGTGTGTTTGTGTTTCGATATCCAGTTTTTCTGTCTGCGACTTTGCTTCTGGTGTTTCCTCTGGTAGAGGCGACGATAAGGTCTTAGTATGGTTGGTGTCTTTTTTAGATGTGGTTTCACTTGTAATTCCCTAAGCTAGAGAGAGAAGGTCGACAATCCCATGACGTAGGAGTCTAATGGATAATTCAGGGTTGCTTGTTGCTCCATTGCGGTTCACGGTGCCTCGGGAGGTGTTGTTGTTCGATAGTGTTCCTATCTTAGAAGCGTGTCTCTAGGCCCTCACCATGCAAGCTATGCCACCTAATTCCCGCTCCAAGCCCTGGCAGAGGGGAGCTTTAGTTAGCCAAGGCGGGTGCCGCAATGAGTCAAAGGTGATGTTGGCGGGCCGAGTGACTGAGCGTTCAATGCAGGGTGGTAGAACTACTGGAAGTATGATTCGGGCGACATCGATAGCCCACGGTGGTGCGAGAGCAGCTTGGGGTGGTCGTGCAACGGGGAATGGAAATAAGAGTAGTGGGATCCACAGGGTTGGAGTAGGTGGGCGAGAAGCGTTGGTTAGGGCTTGCAGGGGTCACTGGATGAAAATGATGTTCCAAGGCATGTCGTGACCTGGTCCAGTCTGTTATGGATCACTTGGAAATTTATGATAAGGCTAGGAAGGAGGAACATGAGGTTGTTATTTCCATGCTTGACCAACTACATTACTTTCAATGCCGTGTAAGAGAAAGGATTGTAGTGGTTTGGTGTGGTAGGAATATACTATCTGAAAAGGTGGAAAAGATGGAAACGTGGATGGCTCACTTCAAGCAACATGTTCAATGTACTTATCATCCCCCTCCCCCTCCAGGGACTGGGCCAGACAACCCTGCGTCTATTACTTCTAATGATTGAGCATGGTCACAAGTGTTCTTCTAGTTTTGTTTGTCTTTTGGTGCTTTTGGCCTGTCAAGTTGTGGATTGTTCCTTTAGTTTTTCTTTTGTTTATTTGCCATATGTTGCTAGCTTTAGTCAACAAACTCGGTCGGGGTGAGACTACTTGCATTTTGATATCTATGTACTCAACTTTTGATGAATAAATAGAACCTTGATTTACAAAAAACAAAAAAAATATTACAAGGTCGACACATATATAGTAAAAGTTCTAAGTTAACAATATATATATAAACAATTAATTCTTATTATTAATCAATTAATATTAATAGAAATATAGAATAATAATAAAGAAAAAAAAGAACATAAAACTAAATTAATAAAATAATGAGGGCGAGAAAAAAAATGGAAAAAAAAAAACACTTAGGAAGAGAGGGCACAGATCCAACAACTACTATTTTTCTAGCCTTTATCTCTATTGAGATTAGAAGGCATCTTTTCAATTTTTGTGGCCTCAAACTTTTGATGATGGAAATGGTCAATCCTTTCAATGACTCTAGTCTCTTCAATGCATATGTGGCGTTTTGTTTTCTCTGCATGTTCAATTAATGTCGACGAGCGAGTTCTACAATGCTTGATGTGGGTTACATGCTCCTGAATCATTTTATTGTTAAAAAATAGTTATTAAAATAATAAAATAAATTAAAAGTAATGAGAAAATTGGTCAAAAAAGAAAAAGATATATACTAAAGGTGTAGTCTAACTTATAGACGAAATAACCTTTTTCATGGAATTCACTAAAATCCGGCAATACAATTTCAAGAATTTATGTTGTTTAAAATTCATTTTTCAATGCATAAATGGATTCAACGCCATAAAAAACGCTTGGGTAATCAAATTATGTAGATTAAGCAATTTAAAGTCAAGTTTTTAAAAATCTCTCTCTCATTTTGATTTAAATGAACAAGAAAAATATCGTGAAAAAGGCCATTTCACCTATAAGTTAGACTATGCCTATAATAAATCAATTTAGTATTAAAATAATATTAGATTAGAAGAACATGAAAAATAACACTAATGAAAAAACTAATATAATAAATGGTGTTGATTGTGTATTGGTTTGTCTTTGATTAAAAAATTATGATGCATGTCCATAGTTTAACATTAAGAATTCAATTTTGTTATTTTTTATTATTATTTAAATTTATTTATTTGTAAGGTGTTTGGTTGAGGTCTTATTATGGGTTATTTAATAACTTCCATTTCTATTAGTTACTAATTTTATTTCCTTTTTATTTATTTTTTATCATGAGTTATATTTTTTCATAGATTTTGAATTGAAGATGACTTCTTTTTATATTAAAAATATATTTTAGTAAATTTAATTATAAACAATTATATATATTAATAAAAAAACACATACACATAATATTAAGTGTATATATGTTAATACCAATATAGATCCATATTAAGTACGAATCTAACATTAGCCAAGAGGAATCAAATTTCTTATATTCAACTTTTGATGAATGAATAGAACCTTGATTTACAAAAAAAAATATTACAACGTTGAAACATATATAATAAAAATTCTAACTTAACAATATATATATATATATATAATCAATTATTTATTTATTTATTTATTTTTTTCTCCGTAAGACTATGCTATTTATATTACAAAAAATAAAAAATTACAGCAAATTTTACATCTGGGCCATGGCCCTGCATCTCTAGAGAGATTTTCCCCATGATGGACCTTTCAGAGCAACACCATTACAAAATTGGATCAGCTTTCCATCCTTCCGACATAGCCAGCATCTAAATCGGCACAGTAGACATATAAACCGCCACGGTGGACATATAAACCTACACGGTGGATACATAAACTGACACGGTGGACGCATAAACTGACACGGTGGACATATAAACCATCATGGTGGACACTTAAACACACAAACAAAGAGAGCAGAAGAGACGAACTGAGAGTTTCTTTCCTGGCAGCGATAAACAGAGTGACGGTTGAGCTATTCCTCATCGGTAGTGTGAGGCTCATCCTGCATTTGACCTTTGAGCTTCTGAGATTCCTCCATGTCCGAGCGCAACGACCTCTGTACCGGCTCACTGGGACCAGCAACAGCAGCTTGTGTGGCTTGGGGAGTGTCTGCCCTGGTAGGCCGCCTCATGTCTACCGTAGGAACTTGCATGTCAACCACTGGCACATTCAGGTCTTCCAATTGCCCCCTGAGACTGCTGCAATGTTCCACCGAGACGGAGACAATGAGAGTGTTGTTCTCCAGAGTGCAGGGGATCCGGTAGCGAACAGCCGGATGCTCCGCATGGCCACAGTCCATAATTTCTCCCCATCCACGCACATTGCTGCGGCCAGCAAGTCTGCTTGGGTTTCTGTTCTGCTCGGAAGTGATTTCCACCGAGGAGGAAGGCGAAATGACTGGCCGCTGAGTAGCAGAACGACCCCTGGAACTGCCACGACGACTGCTCATTCTGGGCCTTTCTCTCTGCATCTTCCGATTATCCTCCAGACAAGAATTCCTCTGTAAAAACTTACACCGGACCAGAGAATGTTCCGTCTCTGCCAGCTTCTGCTCGGACCGCTTGAAGGAATGAAGAAAAGCGGCATGGGGTTCGAGTATAATGAGCGCCATTCTCCTCGTTCTTTGCTGCACATTGAATGCCGACTGGACCAGCCTTAAAACCCAAATAACTACACCCTCCATCGAATTTATTGCGCCAGCGTCCTGGTAAGTCGTGGCTCGTCCGGGCTGACACCTGCCCATGTGACGAGCCACCTGCCTTTCATGCGCCGAAGTCACCCGCATCCGGGAAATCAATTATTTATTTATTACTATTATTATTAATCAAATAATATATATATAATCAATTATTTATTTATTACTATTATTATTAATCAATTAATATTATAGAAATACACAATAATAATAATGAGGGCGAGAAAAAAATGAAAAAAAAACACTTAAGAAGAAAGGGAAGGGATCCAACAACTATTAATTTTCTAGCAATCATCTCTAGTGAGATTAGAAGACGCCTTTTCAATTTATGTGGCCTCCCTAAACTTTCGATGATGGAAATGATCAATCCTTGCAATGACCCTAGTCTCTTCAATGCAGACATGGTGTTTTGTTTTCTCTGCATGTTCCACTAATGTTGAGGAGCGAGTCCTACAATGCTTGATGTCGGTTACATGCTCCTAAACCATTTCATTGTTAAAAAACTATTATTAAAATAATAGAATAAATTGAAAGTAATGAGGGTATTGGTCAAAAGAGTAAAATATATATAACAAAGGCGTAGCGTAACTTATAGATGAAATAACCTTTTTCACTGAAATTCACTAAAATCTAACAATACAATTTCAAGAATTTATTTTGTTTAAAATTCTTTTTTGAATGCATAAATGGATTCAACACCATGAAAACCCCCTCAGGTAATCGAATTATGCAAATGAAACAATTTAAACTCAAGTTTTTAAAAATCTTTCTGATTTAGATTTAAATTAACGAGAAAAATATTGTGAAAAAGATCATTTCACCTATAAATTAAACTATGCCTATAATAAATCAATTTAGTATTAAAATAATATTAAATTAGAAGAATAGGAAAATAACACCAATGAAAAAACTAACATAATAAATGGTGATATAATAGTAAAGAGGAAGGGGGATATATTTAATTTAAATTTATTAAGTTAGAGTTAAAAATAATATTATTAATTTTATTAAGTTAGAGTTAAAAATAATATTATTAATTTAGAGTAATAAATGATTAAAGACTACTTATATCAAAATAATTTTATTGTAATCTACTCTAAATTAATAACATTATTTTAATATTTTTAATTCTAACTTAATAAATTTAAATTAAATATATTTCTTTTTTTGAAGTATTATATCACCATTTATTATATTAGGGTATGTTGTTGTTTAAACATACTATGCTTAAGAGTTTTGGTTAGAATTAGGCGATTGTTTTTGGCTTAATTTTATTTATTATTTATTTTTAAATGGGTATTTAACTACATCAATGGATTTAATACCATTGAAAACTTTTGGGGCACTTGGATTGTGGAGAGTTTACAACTCAAACTTGTGATTCCAATAAATCCCTACAAGATTGTAGACAATTTAAACAAGAAAGACTTCCAAAACATAAAATAGACAACAACTTATATTAATTGTTTCATTAACCTTATTTTTCTTATTCTTCTAATTCAATATTGTTATACTTGCCACAGGCATGGTATAACATATTCAATTTTTCCTTTGACTGTGTATTAGTTTGTCTTTGACCAAAAGTTTATGATGCTTATCCATAGTTTAACATTAAGAATTCAATTTTGTTATTTTATTATTATTATTTAAATTTATTTATTTGTAAGGTGATTGGTTTAGGTCTTATTATGGGTTGTTTAGTAACTTCCATTTCTATTAGTTACTATTTTTTTTAGTTTTATTTCCTTTCTTTTTTTTGTAAATTGGCATTCTATTTATTCTTCAAAAAAGTGTACATCATTAACAAAAACACAAGTAGTCTCACTCCGACAAGGTTTGTTGAGTACTGCTGGTAACAAGTGACAGTAAAACAAAACAACAATAAGTAACAAAGACCACGACTGAAAGGGCCCGAAGCACTAGAAGATAAGCAAGATACATAAAACCCCTGATATGATATCAATCTTTAGAAGTGATGGAGGTTGGATTGTCTGGGGTTGTTCCAGGAGGCGGGCAGGAGGCACATTGCACATGCTCTTCGAAAGGGGCCATCCAGGCCTCCAACTTTTCAACTTTCTCAGAGAGTAGATTTGGACCGCGCCAGACAACCACAAAACGTTCTCGGGCATGGCACTGAAAATAATGAACCTTTTTCAGTGTCGCGATAAGCTCTGCATGTTCCTCTTGCCTCACATGCTCTGTGGTAACCAATATAACCATAATTGTTTGGGTGAGGTCCCGATAATGATCCATGCTGCATGTTTGTTGCTGCCCCCTTGCTCCATGACACGCCATCCCCTGACTTTGTCCTCCTCCGCGATAAGCATACCCTCCTCGGTGCTGACCTTTCATTGTGTGAGCACCTTGGCCACCAATTGAAACTCCTGGGCCTCCAACTGCCCGAACCTTTGAACCATCCTTGTAATTTCCACCAGATCTTCCTCCCCCATTGCCTGCTGAAGCTGACAAGTGAAGACGACCAACCCTAGAACCACCGCATATTGTATGTTTTCCATTGGATGTCAGTGCCATTTGGGATAGGCTCACGCTACCCATAGGCTTCATGTGGGATGACTTGCGTGAAATGTAAGGTGCCGACCTCATTTCAATCCAACAAAACACACCTACGAAAGAGAAATTGAGGGCTTCCCTCCTTCCACCACTAGGACCAATTGCCTACTATCCGAGCCAAGTTGTTGGGCCCTCGGTCTCACCACCAACAACACAAAGCCATTGATGCGTGAGGGGAAAATGTTGCTTGCCACCTAGTCTTCCACCCACGACACACTACGCAACCAGGAAAAAATAAAATTAGCTGAAGAACCAATGATGGCACTAAGAACTGAGTCTCTCCATGCCTAAACACGCACCTCCCTACCCCAATTGCGCGACAGAAGAGTTACCCACCCTCTGTTGAACCACCGTTGCTCCAGGATAAATGAATTATCCCATCGGTTGCTCTGACCCACTAAATTTATGCGCAGGCATAACCAACACTTCACCAGGATATGCCCTTGCGGGAGCTAGAAGGACAGTTGATGGTAAATCCGCCACATTTCCCACACCAGTCGCGCTCGCAAATTAGAAATTTTCCTCTCCAACCTCACACACTAGGAGGCGTAATGACACCATTCACAATGCAAGATTTCAAACTTGAGCTAGGCCCTATCCGAGTTGTAACGGGCCTCCTCCCTGACCATGAATGTTCCCTTGATGCCATCACCTGCAATGTACCCTTCGAGTGAATGTTTCACAAACTCAAGGTTCAATGCCCTCAATCTTAAGGTACTTGGAGAAGGCCTAGGGGTGGGCCTTCATACTTGCATCCACATACCTATCATTAATCCCCAAGCAATCCTTCAGGGCTTATAATCACATCGTTCAACAACCCCATCGGGCAAGCCTCCTCCGAGGCCACAATTTGGCTAGAATCTTCTATAATACCCTTCGGGGGCAGAGAAAGCCATCCATTGACAAAATCCTGACCTTGGTGACCACTACCCCAATTGGAGAGCTTATCAACAACCTTATTTCCCTCCCGATCTACATGTTCGATGATGATATAATTAAAGGAGGAGATTCCTGACCTAATCTGCTCCCTGATGTATTCCGAGCGCTAGCTCTTGATCACCTTCTCTAGGGGGGATCCATGAATTAGTTTCTGAAACATTGATATGAAAATTTTGAATCACTTGTGACCTGTAGAGTTAACACTCCTTTCTCAATAGCTGTTTGAATTCCTTTCTCCAACACAAATAATTCAACCATGTTGTTAGTGGTGCTACCACATGAGGTTGTATAGAACTTTATGACACACCCCTTATCGTCTCGAATGAGTCCTATGATTCCTGCAGGACTTGGATTCCCTTTAGAAGTGCCATCAAAATTAAGTTTGTGGAATCCTTGTGGGGGAAGGAGGAAGGAGTTTGGCGAATGCTCCCGCATATGCTAAATGTTAGTCGATCCTGCAGCAATGGCCCCTTGGGCTAATTCTAACGCTACCTAGATTCTTTGTTCACTACCTTTCACTTTCCATTCCTTTTCTGTCCCTCGACCTATATAGATGGTTTCTTTGATGTTTCGCATGATTGTTGACCATTGTTGGCTGTAAGGTTCTAACAGTTCAGGGCTTAATCTGACATTCGCGAACTCTTAACCTTATTCTTACAATCTTAAAGAATTTTCTACTTTAACAGATTAGCAAACTACATGAAACTAGACTAACATGCATTATTCGTCATATAAAAGAGTATCTGAACCTTCACGATGCAATTGCAAAAGATATATATAAAACGAGCCATAAACAATTAAAAACACAGAAACTAGGTGAACTTACAGAAATTAGAAAAATATGTCTCAAAACTCTTCATTACTAGTCAAGTCTTTTTAAATACAATCTTTGTAACCTTGCGCACACAACTACAGGGGCCTGCGCACTGAGTTGCAGACTTACCAAGGTCTCCGCACACACAATTATAGGAGCCTTCCCCTTTGTCTGACTATAGAAAGATCTTATAAGATAGACTCAAAAGTGTTTCATCAATTCAATACATCATGCCTTAGACTTGCAAAATCATCCCTTTATATATGCTTCTAACCTTACAATACCATGGTCCGCAAACCATGGGCAGAGCTCAAAATCCTCTAAGTAATCCCATCCCTTTACAAAATAATGGGCTTTGACCTGCCCTAAAGTCCGTTTGACTCTTAGAACACTGCACTAATCATGCTCTGCTCCTCAAAATGCAGAGTCTTTACATACTTTGGACAAAACTTAGACCTAGGGGACCCCTACCCAATAGGCCCCCAACACAAAGATGTGACTCATCCTCGAGTCACTCAGATGGTACGTCCTTGATCTTGGATTTCAGGCCCTTATAGGCAGTCTGCAATGGATTGAGTGTCGTTGTGAATTATTGTATGACCTGTTGTACTTCATCCATGAGCTTCTCTGTCGTCGACCCCTTTACTGCGAGGCCAATTGTCCTATGAGTTTGTTGCATGCTTTTCAACTTTCCTTTTATTTCCTGTGAGAGCTGGAAGGACTCATCTTCCTAAGGTTGTGTCTATGCAGAGATGATCTGTGCCTTTTTCCGCAGCTCATCGATCTATCCCTATAGAAGTGTTCCTTCCTGGAGATGGGCGAACCGTTTCACAGGTGCTAAGGTTCATGTCATGGATTTAAGTTCATCGAATTGGAGTTGCTTGTCTCTGATCTCTGCTTCAATCTTCTGCACATGGGGGTCCTCCTAAAACAAGGCCAAAACTTCCATTGTATCTTCAAAGAGTTGACTTCAGTCCTTGATGACAATCTCTATCTGAATCTTAGTAGTTTTGATGGCATCTTTGCGTTTCTCGTGAACTTCCAGTAGTGTTGTAGGCTGCAACTTCATCTTCCCAGTCTGAACAGATTTTGCCCTATATCTTCTTGCAAGTAGTCCTGTATGTCCATAACACTACAAGTATGCACACATCCCAATCATTCCTGTTGACATTGCACACCTTTTGTTGGCTTATATGGGCCTGAACCAAGTTCGGAAGAGTTATTTAGCCAAAAAAATCTCGCATCTACCGACCCTTTCGGCAACAGTCTGTGGAGCGTGGACTAAGGTCTCACCCGAGGTAGCAGGGGAGGGTGTTGGAACCAGGTTTCCGCACCCTTGGGATGTCTTGATGTGGTCTGGAAGATTCACACACCGTTCTATGGGCTTGCGCTATTCTGCCTTCTCGTAGATTCGAAACAAGATTAATCTTTACCACTTAGTCTTAATGAGCTGTTATAGATCAGATCTTCAGTTTACAATCTTTAAGCAAACATTTAATAAATATAACCAGTTTCCACATATAGAAACATTATAGGGTTGCATAAACTCACAACATAACCATAAATGCGTAGATCCAACAGTTAGATCAATCGTGAATTAACCAGATCCACAATATTTCAAATTTAACACAGTATTTCAGAAGCAACTTATCTTTATTCAATTTCGTGATATTACAACCAGATCCGCCCTGCGCACTCAACTGTAGGGGTCCACGCACATAGTTGCAGACTCTACCAGGCATCTGCACACACAGCTGCAGAGCCTCTACCTATCTACCAACACCATGACTCAGACTTACAGATGCATAAACCACTGTCTTTACCCAACCATAACACTAAGATTCATCCAAAAGACTAACTACATTTTTCCCTTAGAGCCACACTCTATTTATACATTCCCATGGTCCGCGGACCAAGGGTAGGCTAACTTACTTCCTATTATTCTATACTATTTGTTGGGCAGACAACCCTTTGACTCGATCTATTACATTTCGCGCTCCACATATTTCGGAGATTTACAATATTATTATCATATTTTATAGGCTTTAAGCCCCAAAACTGTTACGCGGGACCTCCGCTACCTAACACCTTCGTTAGAGAATTCTTCAAAACTTTGTTAAAAGCCTCAACTGTGCCATTCACTTGAGGATGATAAGGCATGCTCTTTTGGTGATGTACCTGAAATTATTTTGTTAATGCTTGAATCATACTGTTGAGGAAGTGAGTTCGTCGGTCACTCAACAGGATCTTTGGGCACCCAAATCTTGATAATATATACTCAAAAATGAAGTGTGCAACAATATATGTGCTGCAGTCTTTACCAATTGCGCCTCAGCCTACCTGGTAAGATAATCCATCATGGTAATAATATAACACACACCAATTTTCTTGCTAGGTGGATTGATCGATCCCACAAAATCAATTGCCCACTTATCAAAACCCTGTAAAGTAACTTGTTGATTCAGTGGCAATTCATTTCTCTATGATGGTCTTCTGGTCCTCTGGCAAACATCACAAGCACTACAATATTCTTTAGAATCTTTGTGCACTGTGAGCCAACATAGTCTTGCCTGTAAAATTTTCTACGCGATTGCTTTTCCTGCATAGTGCCCTCTTGCGACACCACCATGCGCTTCGACCAAAATATTGTGTCTTTCATGCTCGTGGAAATATTTGTGTAGTGTTTCATCATGCCCATTTTATACAGATGCCCAATAATTAGAGAAAAGTTCGCCGCTCTGACTACTAATTCTTTCTTCTATTGCATTGAATATTTTTCAGGAGTTAGTCTGATAGTAAAAAAGTGAATAATATCTGCAAAATGTTCATCAGCAACCCTTACGGTGAAGAGTTTCACATTAGGAAATTATTCTTCAATGTTGGTTGGTTCTTCACTGTTCTCAATTCGAGATAGATGATCTAACCCTGCGTTCAGTCATCCTGGATTGACAATTATTTCAAATCATATTCTTGAAATAGTAATAGCCATCTGCAAATCTCCCCCCCCCAACACAGGCTTGTTCACCAAGTATTTCAATGCGAAATAATACGTGAACATCTTCAAGTGCGCACCCAACAAGTAATGCCTAAAATTTTAGAGTGCGTACACGATAGCCAAGCCTTCTCGTTTCATTGCGGAATAATTCCTCTTTGCCTTAGACATCTTGCGACTCACAAATGCAATGGGGTTATCAATATCCCCCTCCCTTGGCTATGCTAAGACAAATCCCAAAGCTATACATGATGCATCCACATGGATGTAGAAATCCTTCTTCCAATTTCGAAACACTAGGATTGATGCAGTAACTATTTTCTCTTTTAAGACGTCAAGACTCTTCTGACACTCCTCATCCTAGCAGAAGGTGGAATCTTTATTTAGTAATCACTCTATCGGCATAGTGATCTACGTGTATGCCTTAATAAAGTTCTAATAATATCCAGTGTGTCCAAGAGTTGTGCGTAGCTTCTTCACATTCTTCGATGAATCCAAATTAATAATAACAACGATTTTGGCAGGATCTACCATCAACCCTTGCTTACAAACAACATGTCCCAGTAAAATCCCATAAGGCACACAAAACATGCACTTCTTCAAGTTTAATGACATTTGATACTTCCTGCAGATATCCAACATCAAGAGTAGGCTCAATACATGCTTCTTTACAAGCCCAAAGACTATCTAGTCATCAAAGTATACCTCCAGAGACTTGTGAATGAATTCCTTGAACGTTGCGACGACATTTTTGGAAAATATTGTTGGTGCATTCTTCAATCCGAATGGCATGACTGTATATTGGAAGGATCCCCATTCAATAGTAAAGGCAGTCTTACTCCTATCTTCCGGTGCTATCTTAATTCGATGGTGCCTAGAAAATCCATCTGTAAAGGAGTAGGCCTCTTGTCCTCTTACATTTTCGAAAACTTCATCTGTGAATGGTGTTGGGAATGGGTCATGTACGCATGCATCATTCAACTTTCATAAGTCGACACATATCCTTATTTCTCCCTTAGTATTTTTATCTTGAACTACCATCAGAATCACTAGTCATATTCTTCCGCAGGTTCGATTATTCTAGTTTCAACCATCTTCTCAAGTTCCTCCTTTTCCTTGTACTTTGGGTTGAGCCTATACGGTCGATGTGTTATAGGCTTCACATCGAGCTTTAAATTGATTTTCATGACACCTAGGTCTCCTACGATGCCTTTTAGATTCGTAAAATTCGTTGGGAACAACTCTTGATACTCATGCAGTAACTTGGAAACCTTTCCTATTGTATCTTCATCCTAGTAATCTCCTATGCACGCAAAATTGGGCTTCGCCTTTGAGCTTACGTTGACCTGCCTCATCTTAACATGTTGTGTTACCTCAGGTATTTTAACATCTGAATTGGCCACTTCACGTTGTCCTTCTGACTCAGGGATGTTAATTCTTTGTGGATCTTCCTTGCCTTCCTCAATATTCATATTATAACACTCCAGTGTGTGCTGCAATTGTGCATTCCAATCGGGATGTACCCAAGTCATTGGCTCCTTAGGCGTCTGGAAGATTGCTGCTTTAATTTATTGAAGAGCATCATCGATACACTGAAATCCACTCTCAAAGCTAAAGGTCAAAATAAAACTTTCCTTCGTAGCATTCCAATCAACGATACCATGGCACAGCTCCGTTTCAAGATACCAGTTCATTGTTATCACATCCAAAGTGTGAACAAAGACATGCACCCATTTTGGTCGAGGTTCTTTGCCCGATGCCTTAGTCCAACTAGACAAATGATTGCGAGGATCATCTTTTCCATTGTGCTTCTCTATGATTCTTATGTTTGCAGGACCAAACTTGAGCCTCATCAATTGTTGGTACTCCCGCCAATCTCCAATATCATCCTTATGTGTACCCCACCAATGCAAAGATGTAGCCCTCAAGGCCAGATCCACGGCCTGGAATCATTGTTCTTCTAGTACATCCCTTTCAAATTTATCCAGAAATATGCTAACATCACCTATCCCATCATAATATGGTAATTTATGTACCTTAGATGATATGCAACAAAGGGATTTCGTCATTCTATTACAACGCAGAGTAGAAACTTCATGGAGGCAGTTCTGTCAGTTCTCCAGTTCTTCATCTAAGTTTGAGAGACATGAGCTATCCTTCTCCCAACTTATCTGTCCATCTGTGGTGGGGTTGATCCAATTCTCGTCGCACATAGTTAACTTATAAATGTGGTAAATATCATCATCAACGTATTCCTCGCAGATGGGTTTTGTATATCGCGCTCCTTCATAAGGATCTAAAGGAACAATGACCCTGGTACCATTATTTTTGAATACCATACTCCTTCTTTTTAGATTGATTATGGCGTCCATATCAAAAGCCCAATCAATTACGATCAAAGATGGATACAGATCACTATCATCCACGATCTCAATTACTTCGAAGTCCACCCTTACTCTTGCTCCAATATCCACCATAATTCCTTACAACCATCCCATCGAGATAATCTTTTGTTGATTTTCCATGCGCAACTGAATAGGTAAACATTGCAGCTTTGGTTGCCCCATATGTTCCTAAGTCTGCTTTGGCAGCACATTTGCATTTGATCCCAGGTCTAGAATTACTTGATCCATTTCAAATTCGCCAATCTGCACAATTAATTGCACTTCCCGACCAATCCTTTTCTCATTCTTGTTGACCTTATTTACTGTGTGTTGTTCAGGTTGTGGTTTTTCTTTACTCAAACAATTTTCGATCAATTCTTGCAACTCCTCCACTGCTTTTTTGTCCCTTAACAACTTCATTCAAGTTTGCAGAAAGGACTTTAGGACTGTCAAATCAAGGTTTTCCATCACAGTACCTATTTCAGGAGAATTATTTTTTACTACTAGTTGCATCTATGTCTTTGATGTCGAAGCTCCCATGTCCATGAAACTCTTCTCCACCTCCAAGAAAGTTGCCTTTTTCTTTTGTATATTGAACCCAATATTCTTTTCTCTTGCTTTCTTAACCCATGTATCTACCTTGAGCTTCTTACCTTCTGCCTTATCTTGTTCGGTATCTGTACCACTTTGTGTCACTATATTGATGCTTGGATTATCCTCGCGCGGTTCAGATCGCATCATTTATATATTCTACGTAGGCTGTTGATTCTTCTTTTTGTGAATCTTAGCCTTTAAAACAAGGCAATCTTCTATCACATGGTCAAATTGTCTACAATATTGACATGAAGGGTGGGTGGGATTCTGAAAATCTCGCGCATAGTTTCCTACTTTTCCACAATTATAAAATATGGTCTGACCCCTTGTATGGTGCCTCCTCTGCGACCCCGTCCTTGACCTTGAAATCGCGCATAGTTTCCTACTTTTCCACAATTATAAAATATGGTCTGACCCCTTGTATGGTGCCTCCTCTGCGGCCCCGTCCTCGACCTTGAAATCCTGCAGGAACTGCAAGTGAACCATTATGTTTGTGAACATTGCCTTCAACTTGTATCCTATATGTCGGGGTTTGATCTATCATCAAATCATAACTGCGACAATGGATCTCATCATGTCCTACTGATCGACAAAACTTACAAAATAATTGTTGTAGCGACTACACATATTTTTTTTAGTAAATAACAATGATCAGTTGGGTGTTGACCTGCAACTTGAAGATACTACACCATACGCTCAGTCTGGTACTTGGTCCAGCACTAGGCTCTAGCTTCAAAGGATTTGGACCTCCACCAGCCAAATAATTAGGGTAGACTGGACATTGGTCCTTATAGTGACCTTCCGTCTTATACTTTAGGCACCATACTTCTGAGCGCATCTCAGATCGAACATATTTTCCTTTCTTTAGGTCTTGTAGCTCCATATGCAAACTTGTTCACTGGGACTATATCTGCTAAACCCCTATGTGAGTGTCTTGTACTAGTGAAACTTCTAATTTCATCATGATTTCTAATGCTTCCACCCGCGTCCCAATATTTTGCTGCGATAATGGTAATCTGAGGTGTGGAAATAGCACAACTATATACCATTCTTTGTGCAATTCATCATAGATCTAGAAGTTGGGTTGTCCCATCAAACACTTTAACCTCTGATATACATCCCAATAAATTTCATTGACAACTTGCTTAATCTCTTTAATTTCTGTAATACATTGTGACTGTGACTTGGGCTTCTTAAACTCCACGTTTACTGCATTCTTCATCATAGCTAATGAAGCAACTGGATTCGTTGTACTGTACTTGACATATCACGACATTGCTCTATCCTACAATGTTGTGACAAGCTATGATTTCTTCATATGATCGTCATTAATCTGTTGCGCTTTCCACACAACTTCTGTGACAAACCAAAATTAATCAGGATCCTCTAATCCCTGACCCTTAAAGATAGGCATCTTCACTATGTTATCCATGTTGAATAGTGGAGGTGGAGTGGATGGGTGAGGAATCCTAGAAGTGCCCTGAGTTTCTGACGGTGCCGCACCTCTAGGTGTACTAGGGTTGATCCTTTCTTCTTCGCTTTCTGATTCACCCAATAATGCACTGTACTCACCCTCAATATATTTATCTCGATCAGCTATGAATCTTTTTCCACTTCACATATATCTGATCTGACCTCTTTTAAACATCATTCTATAGGCATAACACCTTTTTCGCATAACAACATTTTAATCTAGAACTTGAAGGAATTCAAATACTTACCTCGTGGATACTATCAACCCAGTAATCGACAAACATCGTAACCTTGTATTCAGATTCCTTAAGTCGCTTAATCAACTATGGGGTCCACATAATAGGATTATCGTGTTTCCAAGTGGGTTCGTTTTTCCGCGTGCTTTGAAAGCCAATTGTGCAACTCGTTAGCAAATGATGTGAAAAAGATCTCGTGTTGTTTTGTATAGATATACGTCTGTAACCACCTTTCTTTTGAATGGTGCAAATCTCTTCTTTCCTGAGCTGCAAATTCGTGAAACTTCCGATCTACCCATTTTTGGATCTCTTTTGTAGTCGGATGCCACATCACACATCCCTCAAATAGATCCTAGTCCCGATAACAAAACCATTTGTTGGCTATAATGTTCTAACAGTTCAGGGCTTAATATGACCTTCATGAACTCTTAACCTTATTCTTATAATAGTAAAGCATTTTCTACTTTAACAGATTAGCGAACTGCGTGAAACTAGACTAACATGCATTATTCATCATATAAAACATTATCTGAACCTTCACGATGCAGTAGCAAAAGATATATATAAAATGAACCATAAATAGTAAAAAACATAGAAGCTATGTGAACATACATAAATTACACAGATCTGTCTCAAAACTCCTCTTTATTAGTTAAGTCTTTTCAAATACAATCTTTCTAACCCTGCGCACATAGCTACAGGTGCATGCACACTCAGCTATAGACTTACCAAGGTCTCCGTGCACACAACTACAAGAGCCTTCCCCTTCGCCTGAGTACAGAAAGATCTTACAAGATAGACTCAAAATTGTTTCTTCAATTCAATAGATCATGCCTTAGACTTGCAAAATCATCCCTTTATATATGCTTCTAACCTTACAATACCATGGTTCAAAAACCATGGGTGGAGCTCGAAGCCCTCTAAGTAATCCCATCCATTTACAAAACAAGGGGCTTTGACCCACCCTAAAGCCCCTTTGACTCTTAGAACGCTACACTAATCACATTATTCTCCTCAAAATGCGGAGTCTTTACATACTTTGTACAAAAATTAGACTAAGGGGATCCCTACCCAACAACCATATTTGATCAGTTGGTAGAATTTCTGAGTGGAATACTACATGATTCCTTTCTTTCCAGATATTCTAGAGGATAAAGCCTTGGGAGAGACACCATGCCCTATTGATGATGGGATTTTTGAAGAGCGTCCAACACCATGCCTCCAAATATTCAACCAAGCTATTCTATGACTTGCCGCATACACCAAATAGAGATGCAACCCAATCCCATAGAGCTCGGGCCGTTGGGCAAGATTTTAGAAGAAGATCTCATCTTTCTTCTTCGGTTGTGTAGAGAGGGAATCTAGATGGGACACAATTCTTTCTTCATGATCTCATCCCAAGTAAGGAGTTTGTTGTGCCTTATGAGCCATAAAAAGAATGCTACCATGGGCCACTGATTAGAATACTAAATCCTTCTCCACAAGGGGAGAGGAGCCTGGTCACCCGAAACAGATAGAATTGAAAAGGATTCTTTTAATCAAACATACCTTTAGGCTGATGACCCCATAGAAGTTTATCGGGCTCCCCATTATTGAGAATGGGTCGTTGTCGGAGAATAAAGGAGAGGGCCTCACAGTTAATGGGTGATTCTCACTCTGGCCACTGATATGTAGATTTCCATTCCCTCCATTTGGGATTCAGACTTGCAAGGTAGAAGAATTCATTGACCTTTTCTGCTCCCAATTATTTGGTGTAGAATTGAATCTCTCTTAATTTTTCCTCTTGACTTAAGCTAGGGTTTTTCATCGAGGATTCTTCCCAAAGTTTGGTCGTTGCTCCATTTCTGATCTCCCAGAAATCGTGTTCCTAAATGAGCACCTGATTCTCTTTTGCCCGATTCCAAATGGAGGCTCCTTTCGGTAGGATAAGATTATCTGATCGAGGGTTTCTTACTCTTGGAACCATATTTTCCTAATCGAATCCCCTGCCATATCTCCTAGCCACCTTGTAGCTACCTCCACTAGGCCTTGGCCCTAGGGCATGCAATAACATTTTAGGATCCTTGAGCCCTAGATCAGAATTTATATTTACATAGTTTTTCCCATGTAACCAAAGCCCACTTGTGCCCGACCTGCGACCCTGACCAAAGGAATTTTTGAAACTTTGCAGTTAAATATTTGTATATGTTTTTTTTTTGGGGGGGGGGGGGGATAATAATTGATAAATTGGAAGGGCATGAAGCACAACCTTTAGGAGAATAAGACGTCTCGGGGTATTCAGTGTTTTAAAGGACCGACTTGATAGTTTTCGATCAACTCACCCTAACATGTCTTTCTAGCATGAGAACTTGAGGGAGTTTGGAACCAACGAAAACCAAGGTAAGCTGGAGAGAGAACCTATTTGAAATCTGAGAGTCCGAGCTAGACGAATTTGTGGGTGGGTATTGAAAAATAAAAATCTGACTTCTCACCATTAATGTGAGTGCCCGAAGCCTACTAAGACTCATCCAGGATAGAGCCAAATTGTCGGGATTCCTTTAGGGATGGCTTGCCAAATAACATATTGTCATACAAAAACTACTGGTGGGTGATTGGAGGGACATCTTGGGAGAGCATGAGACCGTGAAGGGATCGTGAGGCCACCATATCCTTTATGAGTCTACTCAATCCTTCATCAGCAATAATGAAAAGGAAGGGGGAAATCGGGTCCCCCTGTCTTAATCCATGCAAGCCATGGAAAGGATGAGAGGGTGCCCCATTCACCAGAATGGAGTAGAAGGGGGTACAAATCAGGGATTGGATCCAAATTATCCAGTTTGGGGAAAAACCAAAGACTTCCAAACTCGATAGGAGATAATCCCAATTCAAATGATCATATGATTTAGAAAGATCCAACTTGATTGACATACTTGGGGTTTTGAGGAGGAGAGGGAATGAACTGCTTCATGAGCCACTAGGATGCCGTCTAGGATTTGTCGTCATTCCACAAAACCAAACTGCTTAGGTCCTATTATTTCTTTCATAAGGGGCTTTAGCCATCAGACAATAATACCAGAGATAATCTTATAAATCACATTGCAAAAGGCGATGGGACATAAGCCACCCGGGTCTGCAACTGCGCCCTTCTTTGGAATAAGTGTGCGGAAAGTAGCGTTCATTCCTGACCACATTCGTTTATAATGACGTGAATCTTCCACTAGGGTATGGATTTCCTTACCCAAGAAATGCCACCCTGCTTTGTAAAACTCCACGGTGAAACCATCCAGACCTAGAGATTTGTTCACAGGGAGTGTTATAACCACCTCTTCTACTTTTTCATATGTGATCTTCCTCAGGAGCACATTATTATGGTCCTCCGAAATTATTTTAGGAATATAATGACCAATTTTGAAGATATATTCACTTCTATCCACTTATGGTTCTCGAAACAGGGTTTGGAAATGCCCGATCAATTATTTTATGATCTCTTCGTGTTGCACCAGGCGGTTTCCATATGATCCATTCATAGAAAACATCCGGTTGACCTGCCTGTGTTTTAACATGGTCCTATGAAATAATTTTGTGTTGTGAACCCCCTCTTTGAGCCATTGGATTCTTGATTTTTGCCTCCATAGGATTTATTCTTGTTTCTGACGTTGTTCTAATTCGGTCAGGAATACCCCCTCCTGTTCTATCAATTCCTTTGTTCTCCCTTCCATGATAATTCTTTGATGTATTACATTCATTGCATCTTCCAATCTACGCTTATCCCAGTGAATGTCCCCAAAATTAGACTTGTTCCATTCTTTGATTTTCCTTTTCAACTCCTTCAGCTTAAGTTGGAAGTTTTCCATAGAGTTGTGCCCTGTTACAATGATTTATTTCCACCATACTTCCAGTTTAGTGATGAAGTCCGACTTCTCCATCCTGAAGGATTCGAAATGAAATGGGTGATTCCGAGGATCCATCCTTAGGTCGATTTCAAGGCTTATTGGTCAATGATCGGAGCCAAGGTAAGGAAGAATCGTGGCTTGTAAGAAAATATCCTGCTGGAGGATGTTATCAGAAACAAGAAAGTGATCCAACTAAGATGCTCTCTTGTGTTTCCCACCTCTTCTGTTATTCCATATGAAGGAGCCATTCCCAATTCAATATCTTCAACTTCCAAGACTTGGATGGTCTCTTGGAAGGCTAGAGATATTAGGTCTCGTCTTTTGATGCCCCGTTTTTCATGCTTAGGTCCTTGATCATATTAAAGTCCCCTGCTAGGATCCAACTTGATCTATCTATTATGATTTTCGAATATCGTAGATTCCTTAAGAACCCATTCTTGGCTCCTAGTAGTGTAGGGCCATACACTCCTGTGAGCCATACTTTCTCTGCAAATCCGATGCACACGAATTGACCAGAGAGGGAGTTTAGAGAGGCAATCCAACTTTGGAAGAAGATAGATCTGTGATCCTAAAGGATTCCCATCCCCCCCACAAACCCCTTGCATCCAACACCATGCACTCCACTATCGACCAACTTATGCTCGTGATGTCTTTAATATTTTCCATTGTTACTTTAGTTTTCGGGAGTACTATAATATCCAACTATTTCTAGATCCTATCATTTAGGTACCTCAACTTCCCCTTGGAGTTGAGTCTGCTTATGTTCCATGATACTAACTTCACTCGGGGGGATGAGATGGAGCATTGGTAGTACTCTATCAAGAAATTAGCTCATCTGGAGCTAACTAGGATTTCCCCTGCTTCATGGATCACTTCGCTGGCGGGTCTCCTATATTTTTTCCTAGTGCTCGAACTGGTTTCTAACCTTCACCTGGGTAGATCAACTTCTCATATGGTTAGCTCCATCTGGGGGGGTGGATCAGGTGGGGCCTTTCATTGTTCCCATTCTCTTTATATCTTATGAAATTGTGCCAGCTGATCCTGCGTATTTCCTCCGAGCCATCCTTAGCCCAACTCTGTAGATAGGCCACCATTTCCCTTTCATCCAAGTTAAGTTGCTCCAATTTGTCATCCTATTCCAACGCTTTCCTCACTTGTGCGAGGAATTGTTGAATTTATTTTCCCGTCAGTTGTGCTTCTGGAGACTTGCGTTTGCTTGCCTGTATTATTATTATTATTTTTTTAAATTATTATTATTATTATTTTATTTATTATTTATTATTTATTATTTTATTTATTTATTTTTTGATTTTATTTATTTATTTTTTAATTTTATTTTATTTATTTATTTATTTTGTTATTTATTTATTTTTATTTTTTTTGCGTTGGTCTCCACTTCCATAGTTGTTTGAGTCGCCAGTGCTGCCTTAGGCCCAGTTGGTTGCTCGGTTTCACTTGCCTCTGACAAGAGGGCAAAGCATTTAGTAGCAGGGCTGGTTGTAAGTTGCCGGGGAGGTCCTGAGTAATCCTAAAGGAGGGTTAGGAGGGGCTTGGGAAGGGACTACTTTGTTGGATGGAAGGCGTCGCCTTGATACTTCCTGAAACCCATATGAGGAAGGATTAGTTGGGGTGACATTCGCATGTTGAGGAAAATCACAGAACAAATGTCCATACTCATGGCAGAGCTTGCATTTAAAGGGGACATGTTCATAATCTAACGGCTGCGACCAGACCTCATCCTCGTACTCAATCTCCACTAAATCAGGGAGGGGTTGGGATATATTCATATAAACAAAAATCCTAGCATAAGAGGAGAATGTACGACGTTTGGTAATCTCGGAGACCTGCACAAAGTTCCCGATGGAGTTGCCGATTGATTCCATAATATCCATTTCCTAGAAGTCTTCTGGCAGGGAGTATATTCTCAGATAGGGGATGCAAGGAACTGTTCCTTCTCCGAGTTATAACATTGTTCTCAGTGTCTCATGAAGAGGGATGCACTATTCATAAAGTACGATCCATTATCCAGGATGCATTTACAATCCTCCAAATCTTCGAAAATCACAGTGAAGAGCCCCTTCGCTCGGAGTCGTAGGTTAATTGGTGTCGTAGACTGAAATTTTAGTTGGATCCATCTCAGAATGATTTATTCCCAGGGCCAAATTACCATGAATTTGCAAATGACCACATGGTCTTGCATAAATTGTTTGGATTTATCTTGTCAATGGTTGGGTATTACCGCCCTAGGGTTTTTAGTGGTTTTGGGAAAGCATTGACCTCATATTCCGGCTTGCCATTGCGCTCCTAGATTTGGCATCTCTGATGTGTTGCCTTTTCCCGAGCTTGAAGTGGACGGATCATGCGAAGGGTGATTGGAGCCCATCAATATGTCTTTGAAGGAGAGGGTCGATACCCCTCCCACTAGAGGGCCCGACATGCGGCTTCCTATTCAGTAAGATGCGACAGATAAGAGGCGTGTGGGAGAAAGTAATCTAGAAGGGAGTTGAAGCACTCCAACAGGGATCTGAGACCCTCACGCCATTAGAGCAGATGAGAAACCCTAGTAGAGTAGAGCCTCAAATTATGAGGGAGATGATAGTTTTATTTCCTTTTTATTTAAATTTTTTATTTTTTCTATTATTTCCATTTTCATGAATTATATTTTTTTCATCAAATTTTGAATTGAAGGTGGCTTATTATTATATTAAAAATATATTTTAATAAATTTAATTATAAACAATTATATATATTAATAAAAGAAAAACAAGACACACACACATATATATTAAAGTGTATATATGTTAATACCAACATAAATCCATCTTAAGTACAGATCTAACATGAGATGAGAGAGATCAAATTTCTTGTACTCAACTTTTGATGAACGAATAGAACCTTGATTTACAAAAAAAAAATTACAACGTTTGTTATGAAACCAGCTCACAAAAATATAGAAATGATAGATCAACGCCTTAGAATTCAGCCTATTCGAGGGGCAACCTCCTTTACATTACACAAATGAACAATTCTTGGATGATACAAATGAAAAGACATCCTTTCTATATATAGGAGTCTAAGGGGTCATAATATAATCAGAGCCGACATAACAATAATAATGTAAGGGCACAATAATAACAATAGTGGGCTTCTATGGGGCACAATAGTAACAATATGGGCACTACATGGGTACATCAATATAATAAGGGGGTTGTACTAATAACAATAAGGGGTTACACTAGTAGTATAAGGGCCTAACATGCCCCTCTCCTTCAAAAAGTGTTGTCCTCAACGCTTAAGTAGTTCTTGATTCTTCTGTATAAAATTCTTGTCCTCCCATGTGGAATCTTCAACAAGTAATTTCTTCCTCTTGATGAGATACTCTGAAATTGACTGATTTCGTAGCTGTCGGGTTCTTGTTTCTTTGACTGCTCTAGGTTCCAATATGATTTTTCCTTCCTCTTCAATTTCTGGCAATATTGTTTGAATTAGGATCTTTTGCAACTTTTGAATAAGTGACCATACTTCTTCATCCTTCTTCCATTCATCCGTTGCTTCATTTATCCAATCTAGTTGGATAATAGAAATAGCACAAAACAATGCTTCCACATCCTCATCCTTTCTTGAGAGTGCATCTGCAACAAAATTTTGCTTCCATTTTTTGTAGATGATGTCAAAGTCATAACCCAACATATTTGTGACACATTTTTATATTCTTCTAAAGATAATAGTTGTTCTAAAAAGTATTTAAGACTATCATGATCCATTTTTACCTTGAAGTGTCTTCCCATTCGGTAAGGTCGCCATTTCTTAAGTGCATGTAGTATTGCCAACATTTCCTTCTCATAAATAGCTTGCTTGAGATGTAACAGTAAAAATAACCAATCACCTACATCAAAACAGTTTTCACTACGATGTTGATCTACCTGTTGTTTCATTCGATTTTGCACCAAAGTGGCGTTATCCTTTAAAAGTTGGAGAACTTGTTTTTGATGCTCGATGTGATCTTTCATTGCTTGAACCTTTTGCTTCTTGATATGTCGTTCTATCTTTAGAGTTTGAGCAGTGGTAATTGTTGGAGAGGTAAATCCCCTTTGCGGACAGAGGCGATCCCACTAGCCCAAAATGGGTCTAGCAACAATCAATTCACGCTACTATGCAAGTTCCTAGTTGCATACTGAAAGTGGATTACGAGAACCAACCTGGAGTCCAACGCTAATGTCGAAGAAGAGTTGATACTCCCGTTCCCTTGCTCCGGCAGGTCACAATCCTTGCGATCCCCGCGTATGGATACCTGCACATGCAAAGAACAAAACGAGAACAAGCATAAAATCCACTAAAATACAACTATATTTCAGTCAGAAAGGAAATAGATCAAACATTATCATGATGAACAATAAGATCGGAACCATAATAGTAGTCGTTTATTAATGAATAATGAACAGAGAAAGATACAACCAAGGTTTTGACGTTGAACCTCTCCTCTGGCTGGGCGAGCAGCTATATATGTCTTGCAATAGACCTTCTCTCTCTCAGACTTCTGGCAGCATAACCTCCCTATGCTTCAAGACTCTTACTATCACTCAAGACAAGCGTTATCACGACTAGCATTACTGAAAGACTAGCTTGTCAAATGCATGAGGACAGACTTTTATAGATGGAGAAGGGAGGAAGATACAATGCATCAGGACACTCATTGTGGATTGGCATTATCTTCGAAAAGCCGCTGTGGATAGATGTCAAGGATAGATGATGACTCTCGACCTCTATCAGATAAAGTTTATCCTCAAAAGACTTCGTGATCTGAAGGGAAAAAACATCTGGGTGCGTGTTTGTCAAAAATCATTACCAAACTTGGTTGGCGCGGGTGTTGTTCTAAGACAGAGCGCCAATGGTCACACCCTCTTTTGAGGATCTCAGTGATTGGCGCGGGTAGGACATTGTGGACCCGCGCTAATGGAAATAGGTCATTTTTCAGGGATATTTTGCAGAAGGTGTCTTCAGGGAACGCGAAGTACATACTCAGGGGAACATAATGCAAGTGCTTTTAGGTTATGTCACTGCTCACAGGTCCTGTAATGCATCCTCCAATGTACGGAAACAGGGGTAACAGGGACGGTGACCAATGGTGACAAATTACTGTGTAACAGATGCCCCCTAAAGTATGGGGCCCGAGAGAGAGAGAGGGGTGAAATGCTTTACAAGAACACATGTAGCTGCCGCCGAGAATCTGCATTGAGAGATACAACTGATAGCTCAAGTACATGATGTATGTGGTATCGTCGCAGCCATCCATAAAAGAGTACATAATAATCTAGATCCATAGTATGGACGCAGCCATCTGGTTAGGATCAATGAATCGACTCAGGTATGGTCGCAGCCATCCAGTGAATGAGTCATGTATCAAGAATCACGCCTGGATTACAACAGACACAATCCAGGGTCTTGCGCTCCATCTCGACCCGAACAAAAGTACAAGTTCAAGCATGCGAATATATGAGCTGAAGTCAAACATGCATGAACATCGTCTGATTACCAGTCAATATTGAAAATTGTTAACAGACGTGAGAGGTACCACCAATAATGACAATGGCCCTCAAGGTACTATAGGTACAATCTACGGCGTGCGAATTAGTGATCTGACGTCGAACACCCGTAGAATCATTCGATCGGAGGCCAATGATGAAAACCTCACGTCGAACACGAAGAACCTGCCATTGAGGCATGCAGGCTCCAAGGCACCGGAAGGGAGTCTCTAGATCAGCTTCCTGGATAATGAGCTGAAGTCAACAGGAAGTGACCTTGATCGAAGGTGGGCCATAATGTTTCCCACATCATCGACACGAGACAGAGAGATAATGTTGTGAATCAAGATTGTGCGAGCTATCAGAGGGAGGTTGTTTCTTTGCAGAGGTCAACTTCTCTTGAACATATCGGCGGCACGATAGTGGAATTGGAAGTATTTGACATCAATGTATCAGAGGTCATGGTGACGAGGCAATGAGCAGATGAGAGGTCAAATAGGATTACCCATCTCTACGGAGGCAAGTGAAAAAATGAGATGAGATATCCCCACCCAAACATGAAAGCAGAGAAGTGCCATGTTCAAGAGCAACATACTGCCGACACGACGGTAATTATGGTTCCTTTTTCCCCCGCCATTTCTGGCGAGTACCCCAATTATTTTTAACAAGCTTGATGGGGATAACATATGCTTGTGGTGTGTCATTTCGACAAAATCCGATGTCATCAGGTTTTAACGAGTCTGACAAAGGAAGAACTCGACGTCTTTTCATGTTTAGAGAGTTTGAAAGGATAGCAGAAAAGGAAACTCCAGGGGTGTCCTTTTTCGTAAAGTTGTGTCTCTCGAGCCCGAAAAAGTATAAAACAATGCTCGAAAGAATCGCCTGACCATTACGATCAATGGGTACTTTTCATAAATAGTGATTTCGACCTGAAAAAGTAAAAAAGCGATCAAAACCACGTCGTTTCGTAACCATTAACGAGTTTGAAACGACAAAAACCCGGTAATCTTCTTATGTTTTAACGGTCGACAAAAAGAACTTAAAACGACCGCCCCTTATTAAAGTTTAACGAGTCAAGAGGAGTAACTCGGCAATCTTTTCCTCTTTAAACGGTCAGAAAAGAGCTAAAAGCGGACCTTAAAGTAACCTTTTCACATGTTTTACCGAGCTTGAAAAAGTAGAAAAAGGAGCTCGTTTCGTTGCTTGAGTTGCACCAACCCCTGTCATCATACAAAAAATAGCGTAAAACCCACTTCGACATAAATATACTCAAAAAATATCATTTTTAATGTATTTTTAGGTCAAAAAATGCTATAAATAGTGAAATGGTAAAAAATAAATTTACTTTTCACTTTTTACCTTGTGAGTTTACCATTGGAGGGTTTTGGGTGCAAACTTCAACTGCTGATTGCGATCAATCCAGGAGATCATTCGAGCCGCCGTCTGAAGCAGGTAAGAGGCCTCATCCTTAGCTTCATTTTCATTCCATTCTTTTAGTTTTTCATCCATATATTAGTCCCCTGCCAGAGGAATTGCAAATTCTTAGGGTTGCGCCATTGGCGCGAGTTTCCCGCTCGGGATCGCGCCAATGGGATTTTTTGCCCAAAGGAGGCGTGACCTTGGCGCGACTGTTTTGAAAACAGTCGCGCCAACCGCGCGACCTAAATTTTCCATGAATTTAGCTGTTGAAATTGCAAATTTTTTCCAATTTTGGTTTCACCAATGATCTAATGATGCAAATTTCGACTTTATGGTTGCAGGGATTCGTCAGAATGGCTATAGAATGGAGAGAAAGAGAGCATGAGGCCATAGATGCCATGGCAATGGAGGATGATGCATGCATGGATGCTTTGAGAGACTGTGGCTTGAAGAAATTCTTCCTCACCTCATATTTACGTGCACAACCTGAGTTGCTGCGATTCATCGTGGATGCTTGGGATACGGAGGATCAGGTATTCCGCCTGAAAGATCAGACATTAGAACTAGATGTTTCTGATGTCTACTTCATCACTGGACTATCGCGGAGAGGTGCACAGCCCATCTTGACTGGTAGTAGGCCCTTCGGGGAGAAGTTGGGGGAGGTGTTGGAACGAGTTTGTCCTGGGGCACAGTTTGGATCAAACAGTGCCAAAGTAGATATTATCACGGTTCCCGACCTGGTGCTACGAGTGATATTGTTCACTATCACACGGACGGCTGGGGTACAGGCGCCCCACGAGGCCAGCAAGAATCATTTGCTGCTGGCCACCGAGTGTCTCCAACCTACACTGTTTGATTGGGCCACGGCAGTGACGACAAACATCAAGAGGCAGCTTACCAAGTGTAAGCGTGATGGGAACAAACAGTTCGGATACGGATCTATCGTGGTATCTTTCTTCCTGGAGCGACTGCCGATATTCCGGATTCAGGGAGGTATAGTGGCAGATCCAGTGCCACGGGAGCCGAGGTTGACTCGATGGGCAGAACTCATGCCCAGAGGAGGAGGGGGCCAGCAGATGGCCTGGAGGCCCGAGTTCTTCATTTGGCTCCGTCACCAGATGATCGTCATAGAGGACTGGCCCTATGCGGGCACTGATTTTACTGGAGATCCAGATCTCCCATTGCCTGCGGGAGAGGACTGGGACGAGGAGCTAGGTAAGAACTCTTTGTGTTTTTGATGTTTTTATGTTTTTAAGTTTTTTTTTTTGTAATACATGCCTGTCTCTGACAACAGCTATACATATGTATGCAGATGTTGGTGCAGAGCGACCAGTTGACTTGTCTCACAACGCATGGAGGGCACAACCTGCAGCCGACCCTCAGGTAGAGGGTGATGCGGGTGACGATCTAATACAGAACCTTGAGGCACTTACTCGAGGGATTCCAGATTATGCCAGATTGGCAGACGTGCCAAGAGCGTACCAGAGGCACACAGTGGGAGTATCTACTTGCGTCCATCGTCTGTTGAGACGTTTGGTGCGAGCGGTGACATGCTATCATGAGCATCACCGTGATTAGACGCCTAGGTTTCATTTTTACATATTTTGAGAGACATGTTGTCAGCGGCCGTATGAGTTTTGGACATGTATTATTTTTTGGATTATGTAATGCACGTGGCGCAAACATTATGACACACACGTATATATATACATATGCCTATGGTTTATTATTGTGTTTTCATGTGCTTGCTTGTATACTGTTTTGGTTACAAATTACGCAAATGTCTATCTAATACATGATTGGCCAATGCATCAGATAATGTGTTTAATTGTCGTGGAATATGTTGATATGTGATAAAATCAAAGTTCCTTTCTAACAATCTCACACGTAAATACAACCTTAGCATACGATGGTCTCTGACGGAATATTGCCCGTTGAGCTGGTGGACGACAAGTTGAGAGTCCAGGTTCACTACCAATGCACGAATGCCGAGATTAATTGCTTCAGCAAGTAGCTCGATTACAGCACAGTATTCGGCGACATTGTTAGTAGTACGACCCAAACACACACCCTGACAATCTATCAGCTCGCCATGAGGATCGTAGATCACCCACGCCGCAGAGGACAAGTTGCGAGTACTGCGGCAGGCACCATCAGCAAAACCAACATAAGGTGCACCAGACATCTGCACAAGAAGCGAAAAACACAATAAGTGGCAGTTACGCCTTTGAAACTGACACACACACACACACAACACACTTGCTAGAGTACATGTATGTACAAAATAAAATGTACCAGCATCACGCATAGTACTTTTTCAAATAAAGCCCATTTCGGGGCTTCCCAAGAGGGTTTCCTTCATAATCGATCAGCTCGTAGGCCCCTTTCTGCAGAACTTTCTTGACAATGTAAGGGCCTAGCCACATAGACTCAAGCTTTCCTGCTCCTAGCTTATCTTTTGCCTGATCATAGAGCAGGACTAAGTCTCCCTCAACAAAAGAACGCAGACGTACGGTCTGATCGAAGTGAGTCTTGACTCGCTTCTTTTGTGTTTCGATGGCCAAAGAGGCCAGGCGACAAGTCTCATCTAGCCGTTCTAAGTAAAGAAGGCGTTCTTCTAACGGAGTGGTGTTGGGAAGTAGCTCGACAACTAATTTTAATGAAGGGATTTCACATTCAATTGGAAGGGTAGCCTCTAGTCCATAAACTAGTTGAAATGGAGTGAAACTAGTGGCATCCTTCACAGAGGTTCGGTAGGCCCACAAGGCAGGGAACAACATCAAATGCTAGTTAGACTTATGCATGCCAACGGTACGTTGAAGCATTGTAACCAAAATCTTATTGATAGCTTCAACTTGGCCATTGGACTGAGGGTAGTATGGAGTTGAACTATCGTGTTGCAAGCCTAGCTGGGTTGTTAATTCCGACATCATATGATTACGGAAATGCTTTCCGTGATCAGTGACGATGGCTTGAGGGATGCCGAATCGCGAAATAACATGATTAAATAAAAATTGCGTCGCTGTGTGACCGTCTTCAGTTAATGTAGGCATCGCCTCGACCCATTTAGTAAAGTAATCGACGGCAACGATAATAAACCCATGCCCCCCGGCCGAGCGAGGGTTACAGGTCATATAATCAATGCCCCATTTTGCAAAAGGGCCAACGGTGACAACAGGGTGCAACGGAGCAGGAGGCGCTCGCATTTTCCGCTGGTATATCTGGCACTCATGACAAGAGCGGACGACAAGGATGCAATCCTTGAAGATAGAGGGCCAAAAGTAGCCAGCACGGAGGATTTTTTGGGCAGTAGCATATCCGGACATGTGACCGCCACAGGCACCGGAGTGGCAGTCATTCAAGACCCACTCAGCCTCCTCGAGAGTAAGACAACAGCGGAGAACAGAGTCGGCGCCGAGACGATATAATGTATCCCCAATGATACGGTATGGTTGAGATTGATGATGAATCCTTCGCCGAGCGTCTTTGGACACGCCCGAGCGAAAGGAGGACGTTTGCAGATATATAATTATATCTCCGTACCATGGATCGAGGGTGCTAATGAGGAATAAGGTCTCATCCGAAATTTGATCCTCTTCCTGAGAGGTCGGGGAAGAAGACGGCAAAGAGCAAATTAACTCAGCAAATACAAGGGATTTCTTGGACTTGGCAGTGGTAAATTCCAAGTCAAACTCTTGGAGGATAACAATCCACTTTGAGTACTTGCCCCCCAGCAACTGGCGAGACAATATATACGTCATGGGGTTGCAGTCAGAAATCACAGTGGTAGTATGCAGCAGAATATAATGACGGAAACGTTGGACAGCACAAACAACGGCCAAAGCCAACTTCTTGACGTAAGCATATCGAGTTTCTGTTTCTAAAAGGTTGCGGCTGAGATAATAGATAACATGCTCAGTGTCATCATCGTCAGTTTGGACAAGAACCATGCCGATGGTGGTGTCGGCGGCGGCCAAATACAAAGTGTAGTCGCGATAATAATTCAGAGGACGGAGCAATGGAGCAGAAACAAGGAGGCCCTTGAGATGCTCAAAAGATTCCTGAGCAGTGGTATCCCAATGAAAAGGGACATCGCGCTTTAGTAATCGTGTAAAACCTTTGGCCACCTCGGCATAGTTTGGAACGAAACGACGTAAAAAATTTGCTTTACCCTGCAAGCTTTGCAATTGCTGTAAAGAAGCAGGGGGAGGAAGATTCAATATAGCCTCGACTTTAAGGGGATCCAAACGGATGCCCTCTCAGGAAATGACAAACCCGAGAAGTCGGCCAGATTCAACGCAGAAGACACATTTGTGAGGATTAAGCCTGATTCGGTAGTATTGACAGCGAAGAAAGATTTCGCGAAGGTGCTTAGGGTGGTCCTGACGTTTGGCTGAATGAGCAGGGAGATCATCCAGGTAAGGCTGTACAATGTGTCGAATGTCATGAAAAGCATAAGACATTGCACGCTGGAAGGTAGCACCGGCATTTTTAAGACCGAAAGGGAGCTTCTTATAGGCAAAAGTGCCCCATGGACAGATAAAGGCAGTTTTGTGTTGATCAGCGGGAGCAATATTGATCTGGTTATAACCAGAAAAACTGTCCATAAAAGAATACATTTCACTTCTGGCACACTCGTCAATAATTTGATCAATGAATGGTGTGGGAAAAGTATCTTTAGGACAGGCTCGATTTATATCACGATAATCGACACAAACACGGATTGTACCCTGTTTTTTGGTCACAGGTACGATATTAGAAACCCAATCTGTTAGCGGAATAGGATAAATAAAACCGGCTTTAAGAAGCTTCTCTACCTCGGCCTTGATCGCTGTAGCCTTTCGGGGGTGTACAGGGCGTAAACGTTGACGAACAGGCTTAGCACCTGGGTACATGATTATCTCATGCACCACTATGCTAGGATCAATGCTGGGCATTTCTTCATAGGACCATGCAAAAACGTCACGAAATTCGCGAAAAAGATTAGAATAAAGTTGAATCTGCTCCGGAGTACAAGTGACTCCAATGTGAAGATGCTCGATAATCCCTGGTTTCACAGAGATTTCGATAGGTTGGGTTTGCGTAATATTTTCCATATTCCCTTCAGAAGACACTTGATAAATCTGAATATGTGTTTGTAATGGGAGACAAGGAGCAAACCTCTCAAGGCAAGTAAGAATATCCTGAGGGGCAGGGAGAAACAAGGAACGATGGTGAGAATCATGCCAAGGAAGTTCCTTGAGAGACATAGTCTCAATAATGGCTTCATCGGAAGAGAATGTTTCTTGTAAAGGATCCGAAGAAGTTTTATCTACAAGCCCTGAGGATGGATCGAATGAATGGAGAATCGTGCTCGAAAGAGCAAATTCAGAAGAGGAAGCTGATGCAGCAATAATTTCAATGTAGTTGAGTTCGGCAGGACTCAACGGCATCTGGTCACCCCAAGAATCTACTTGGTCGGTGGGAGGAATAATCCACGGATCAGAATAAGTAGTAATCATATTAACAGAAGCGGCGTTAGGAGGTGGGAGCGGAAAAACACCCATAAGGGTAGGATCTTTGAAAATTCCGGCTCCCAGACTCTCAGATAATTTCGAGGTATGCTCCACAAAAGGGATGTTGCCTTCAGAAGAAGAAGAGAAGAAAGATAGATGGTCTACGGTAACAATCTTCCCTTGATGAGGGAAACAGATGATACGAAACAGAGATGAAGCAACAGCTTTCATCGCGTAGATCCAGCTACGTTCGAGAAGGAGGTTGTAGGTAAGAGTAGCGTCAACGACTTCAACTTCCATTTCGATCGTCTTCCCTTCCAAAGTGATGGGCAAACGTTGGAGTATACCATAAGGACGAGAGGCTCTTCCATCAAAAGCTTCCAAGGTTGTGGGAGACTGGCTCAGCGTAGGAGATCCAATAGCTTTCCAATAGGCGACAGACATGATGCAAGTTGAAGCACCTTCATCAATTACTGTACGATGAATCGTTTTGGAATCAATAATAACCTGTATAAGGAATGCAATTTGGGGAGGCAGTCTTTGCGTATGGCGTTCTAAGTCAAAAGTAATTAAAATCCGAGTCAGCCGGGTCTATGCCACCAATAGCGGATAGCAAGGACTTCCTCTGAGAAGGGTAGCTCTGGAGAACTTCTAAAGCGGAGATAGCCGACGGAGTCTGCGCTAAGTCCTCAACGATATTGTAGTGCTGTGCAGCACAAGAATTTGGATTGTAAGAAGATTTCCGGAGTACTCCTTTTGGAGGGGGTCGAAGAGGCGTCTCAGTAGTAGGTCTCTCAATGTGGAGCGGACCCGAACTGAATGGTGGAGCACTAGAGGGGATCTCAGGCTCCTTCCCGGCATATGGCGGATAATCTTTTGTTTGAGTACTGATATTGACAGGTATCGTTCCAGCCATAAACACTTGAGAACCGAAGGAAGAGGGAGGCTGAGATGGGTCAGCCACCATTTGAGTTTTTTGAGTTTGTTGTGAGGGAAAGGGTTCTTTAAGCACCGCAGGAGTCCCAGGAGCGCCTTTCAACAAACGACTAACTTCGGACCGCCTCGGGCAGTCCTTGGTATAGTGATCCTCATCACAGATAAGACAAGGATACTTGGGTTTGCGTTTAGCGCCGTCCTCGGGCGGAGGTTTAGGGGAGTCCTGTTTAGGTGGATCTGGCTTATTCTTCGCTTTCCCTTTCTTCTTTCCTTTTGAGGTTTTATCTGCCGTGGTGGATTGGATGGCATTGACCTCGGAAGTAACATTCGAAGTGGGTATTACCTGGGAAGTGGGTTCATTCGAAACAGCTGGTTTTTGCTTCCCAGGGTTCGCGGAATTTTTCTTCGAGGATGAACTAACGGAACCAATAATCCCGTCAACAGTTGGTGTTGGCGGGGGTTTAGATGTTCCTGGTCTAGGGGCATCAGGCAGATAATCATACAATGTACCTGACTGAGAATAAACCAAGTCAAGGTACTGAGCTCGCGCGATAGCTTGCTCTTCAGTGACACACGCCCCCATGGCGATGTCCCGAGCTATTGGAGGAACGAACGAAGTCGTAAACCAATCGGTAAGAAGCTGGTCGGGAATCCAAAATTTGATCATACGTCTACGCCGTCTCCATTCATGGATATGATCAGAGATATGCGTAGCCGTCGTTTGTCTTAAGGATGTGAGGAGGTGTGTACCCGTTTCATATCGAACGGGCAACTGAAAATGAGTGAGGAATGCCATAGCCAGCGAGTTAAAATCCTGAAAGGATCCGCGATTGAGTTCAATATACCACTTAGCGGCAGAGCCAGTGAGAGTCCTTTGAAAAAGGCGAAGCCGAATTGAATCATCAAGCCATGAATTGGATGAACACCATAGGTGATAGGTCATGACATGAGCTTGTGGATCCTCATTAGGTTTACCATCGAATTTTGGACAGTCACCGGGAATTTTCGTTGGAACCGGAGGCCAATATGGATTATGTAGAATAGGATCATTGGTCAATTTAGACACATCCGGTAATTCTAAAGTCGCTAAGAAAGGTAATTGAGGATTAAAGGACATCTGGGGCTGCTGGTGGGATGGAGCACCAGGGTTCCAACCAACTGGCGGTTGCCCCCAAGGGCTTGGTCTGGACGGATTTGGCCCCATAGGGTTTTGTCCGTAGGGATTCGGGGTCTGCCCCCCAACGTTCCATGGATTACCAAACGGTCCTGCAGGAGCACCATATGGTTGCAGATAAGTCTGATAAGGATTCGTCTGCAGTTGTTGATAATTTTGGTATGGGGCAAACAATGGTTGCCCTTGAGGTTGCTGGTGACCATACGGTGGCTGGACTCCAAACTGAGTTTGAGAAACAGGCTGAGGTTGATAAGTCTGTTGAGATTGAACTCCAGCTTGCATTTGAAAACCAGATGGGGTCTGGGTTCCGGCTTGGGGTAAAAACCCAGGTCGAGCAGTGCCAGAAAGATGTCCTGTAGGTTGGGCTATCAGGCTAGAAGGATAACCTTGTTGATATTGAGGTTGACCTCCCTGCCCAGAAGGTTGTACCTGTTGGGAATGGAGTTGTTGTTGTTGCACAACTGAAGGTTGTCCTAACGGACCAGATGGCTGACTGGGCTGGGCAGTTGGTTGGCCTGATTGGATTTGAGGTTGACCGACTTGCCCAGAAGGTTGACTATACTGGACAGTAGGCTGACCATGTGGTTGAACAACTTGTCCAGATATTGGACCATACTGGATATTGGATTGGTTTGGGTTAACATATGATTGACCAATTTGTCTAGTAGGATAACCTTGTTGGGTACCAGGTTGGGCTTGTTGAACAGAAGATTGACCTGAGTTACCAGAAGGTTGAACATAAGAGGAGAAAAACGGACCACCAGAAGCAAAAGGGTTTCCATGGAAGGATTGCCCTTGTTGGTCTTGAGGAGGCTGTCTTGGAGATTGCGCAGATGATACTTGACCACCATGAAAAGAGGTGGAGCCCCAATCAATTGACAACGGAACTGAAATCTCAACGATCGGTTGAGATGGCAAATATCGATCGTATGGCCCCTCGGCTGGGACATTTGACATAGGATCAAAGACTCTGAATAAGGAAGCCGAAGGACGACTAAAAAAAGGAGTTGAAGAGGCTGCACATACCATTGGAGCGGTTGTGATTGAGGTAACGAATGTACTGCGACTTTGCGGAGTAAAAGGCTCCGTGGTAGGAAAAGTGAGTGGTGACCAAATAGAACCCGTGAAAGGAGTTCCAGAGGGCATAGTATCCCTTAATGCTTTATAACCTAGTGGTAGTTCTACAGTAGTGGGAGTGCTACTGATATGTGTAGGTTCCGTTGCGGTGGGAATTTCACCGCTCGTCGCAACGGACTCGTCAGTCGTTGTAGGGGACAAGTCCTCCATGTCAGAGGAAGAAGGTGGGACCGAAACAGGAGGAGAAGTATAGTCCCAAAAAGGGACACTGTCCTCAAAAGGTTCCCAAACAGGGTTCCAATGAAACTGGTAAGTCTCGTCGCCTGGGGCACGAGAACTAAGTGGTTGTATACTTGGAACCACAGGAAGACTCACAACCAGTATCTCGGAAGAAGATGAAATTGGTAATTCCGCCAGGATGAAACTTCACACAACCTAAAGAATCTACCGAGACAAAATCCCTACTCAAACTAACGCAAACAAAATCTAATTGGGTAAATGTTATCGTGGCCGAATAAATTTTAGGATGCAAAGACACAACTTGACCTTTTCATGTTTTAAGAGTCGAGAAAAGGACAAAAAGATGACTCTAGTCTCCTTCGAATGTTTAATGAGCACGAAGTGACAAGACGCTCACTGGCACCTTTTCTTTTAAGGAGTCTGAAAAGGATCAAAAGTGACTACTCTGGAGACTCTAGGCAAAGGGTTTACCAAACAATCTGTAAAACTGCTTATACACCTTGGAAATCAGATGAAAACCAAGGACTTCCCGTACGACAGTCAATCTTCCCGAATGTTGTGTTCAGTGCATTACGGCTTGTAAGGCGGCAGACTCGGCTTCCTATGGATAAAGGATGATAGCCTAGTGTGGTCTCCCTTATATACGCGACGGTACGTGGGAGCTCAGTCCGTGCTAGACCACTATCGAGTCATAATAGGAGGAATCACCCAACCGTAGTGTGAAACAATAGTGACTAGGTTTAACGACGCCGGAACACGTCTCTAGCCTAGACCTCTAGAATATGTGCGTTAGGTTCCAATGTGTTGTTAGATTCATTCAGTTTATTTTACAGTTGATCTTCAATTAAGTTTCAGTTTTTTGGTCCTACCGTATGTGATCTCTTAAAACTTCCTAAATGCAAACTATATGCCAAAATTATATCATTTCGTTCAATGAATTCTAACTACAGGAGAGTTGAAATTTTCAAACAAACAAAATGAACAATAAACAATCAACAAAGATCCTAATGCAGCTAATAACAAGAAATGATACTTTTTCTTTTCTTTTCTTTTTAAAAGCGACAAATAACAATAAATGCTAACTAATATGATGCAAAAAGATCTTTTGTTTTTTCTTCTTTTAAAATGGCATAATGCATTTAAACAAATCTCAAGAGATATTAACAAGCATAAACAAACAAAATTCACTCAATGAAAATAGAACCAATTCTGAAACACCAAGATGAACTGTCAAAACAAGGAAAAGCGCAAAGACTTTCAATGAACCATGTGATCTAAGTTCAAATGAAGTCAAGGAAAATCCAAACAAGCTAGAGGTGAATTGCTCGAAGCACAGAATAACAAGATTTAACAACCATTAGATAGGTGTGGAAAACAACCAAAGAGTTGACTGGACAATCAAAGAACCGAAACTTCCCACAGAAGGCTCGACATGCGAAGCCACTAGATGTTCTAGGGCTGGGATACAAAATCGATAGAAATAAGCAAACAACTGAAGGATAAAGGTAAAACCCAGTCAAACAGAGGTACAACACACTTCCAGAAGCTGCAAAGGATGTAAAAAGACAAAAATCTGAGTTTAAAGAGCTTCCAACAAACAGATTGGCAAAATTCACAGGACTGGCGCGACTGTCAGCCTGCAACTTGCGCTATTAAGGAATTGGCGCGAGTTGCTGTTGTGCAACATGCGCCAACTGGCGCGACTGTCAGGAAGAAAAACGCGCCAACACAGTTTGCTGGCCCAAAAAATAAATAAAACAGCCCAGGGTCTGGTCAACAGTACTCAGACAGATCTAACAGCAAGAAACAACTTTAAAGCTGACCCAGAAAGCTCATTTATGCAAGCAGGCAAGAGAAAACTAACATGCAAGACAAACTCCAAGCCGTTCGGTTCATAAACCAAACCGGAGATTGACTGAAGTGGCGTTGATCTACTCCGCTAATGCAAAGCAATAGCGTTTCAAAGGCTGCCTAGCCGTGCTTCAGACTCCGTCCAAGGTTTATGAATCAAACAAAAAATAGCTCCTCCCTAGTGGAGTCGCCAAATTGTTGGAGAGGTAAATCCCCTCAACGGACAGAGGCGATCCCACTAGCCCAAAATGGGTCTAGCAACAATCAATTCACGCTACTATGCAAGTTCCTAGTTGCATACTGAAAGTGGATTACGAGAACCAACCTGGAGTCCAACGCTAATGTCGAAGAAGAGTTGATACTCCCGTTCCCTTGCTCCGGCAGGTCACAATCCTTGCGATCCCCGCATATGGATACCTGCACATGCAAAGAACGAAACGAGAACAAGCATAAAATCCACTAAAATACAACTATATTTCAGTCAGAAAGGAAATAGATCAAACATTATCATGATGAACAATAAGATCAGAACCATAATAGTAGTCGTTTATTAATGAATAATGAACAGAGAAAGATACAACCAAGGTTCTGACGTTGAACCTCTCCTCTGGCTGGGCGAGCAGCTATATATGTCTTGCAATAGACCTTCTCTCTCTCAGACTTCCGGCAGCATAACCTCCCTATGCTTCAAGACTCTTACTATCACTCAAGACAAGCGTTATCACGACTAGCATTACTGAAAGACTAGCTTGTCAAATGCATGAGGATAGACTTTTATAGATGGAGAAGGGAGGAAGATACAATGCATCAGGACACTCATTGTGGATTGGCATTATCTCCGAAAAGCCGTTGTGGATAGATGTCAAGGATAGATGATGACTCTCGACCTCTATCAGATAAAGTTTATCCTCAAAAGACTTCGTGATCTGAAGGGAAAAAACATCTGGGCGCGCGTTTGTCAAAAATCATTACCAAACTTGGTTGGCGCGGGTGTTGTTCTAAGACAGAGCGCCAATGGTTGCACCCTCTTTTGAGGATCTTAGTGATTGGCGCGGGTAGGACATTGTGGACCCGCGCTAATGGAAAAAGGTAATTTTTCAGGGATATTTTGCAGAAGGTGTCTTCAGAGAACATGAAGTACATACTCAGGGGAACATAATGCAAGTGTTTTTAGGTTATGTCACTGCTCACAGGTCCCGGAATGCGTCCTCCAATGTACGGAAACAGGGGTAACAGGGACGGTGACCAATGGTGACAAATTACTGTGTAACAGTAATTTCTTCCATTCCTTTACAAGATATGGTCGGATTCATTTCTTGATGCTCGATGTGATCTTTCACTTCTTGAACATTTTTCTTCTTGATATGCCCTTCTATCTTGATAGTCCGAGAAGTGGTAATTCCGACCAATGAATTAAAAGATATAGTTGGATTCATTTCTTCTTTCTCGATGTGATCTTTCACTTTTTGCACCCTTTTCTTCTTGATATGTCCTTCTATCTTGAGATTTTGAGGAGTGGTAATTCTTGCCAATGGTTTACAAGATATGGTTTGATTCATTTCTTCTTTCTTTGGGGTTGGGTCCTAGCGTATATCCTCTTCTTTTGATTTTTCTTGATCCTTTTATTTCTCCTCCTCATACTCTATGTAAAATAATTTCTTCTCAGCACACTTATGACCTTTAGTGCATTTGCTATCACAATTGTAACAAAGCCCTTTTTCTATTTTTTCTTCCAATTGTTGTGGTGTAACCCTTGTAGGTTGTGGAAGGCTAGAAGAAACAACACTTCTATCTTTATAGTTGTGAGGGGTAGACTTCCTTGTTGCCATAATTTTGCTTTCCACTATGTAACAAAGCCCTTTTACTCTTTCCAATTGTTGTGGTGTTGCTCTAAAGACGGTGTTGCTCTTTGTATCCTCATAATGTGCTATCATTTCCTCCGTGAAAATTGACCACGTAACAAGTTGTTTACGAGAACAAGCCCTTCATACCATAAAAATTGATCCGGTCCTAAATATTAAGATGCAATATATACCTTTTGTAACAGTGGTACACCATGTAGATCAAAATATTGCTCCATTTGAAGTATCCAATTTACTGGATCCTTGCCATCAAACTTCCTCATCTTGCTTTTTCTTAATTTTAGGAGCTCGATCTTGCAACGACTGTAACTCTGTACTTTCAGAGATTTAAGTTTTGAAATTGTTACCAACAGTGGCCGTCTGCGTCCTCTTTCCAATGCCACCAATTTGATCCATTTTGATTCTCCAAGAAAGAGTTGTGCCAAATCTCCCACAGTGACCTGATTATAGACTAGTTCAGTAGATTGAACTTGTACGACATGCCACATGTCACTGTTTCGATCTTTGGCTCTGAAAAAATATATACAAGAAACTACAGTCCGTCCTCTTTCTGTACCTTCTTACGAAATTTCAATCCAATGCTCAGAGAGAAAGTTATGACGATTTTCTCTAGGTCACCTTTTTGGAATGTAATTCAAGAGTCTACAAAAAGACCAACTTCCTCAGATCATATCTCCGCAAATATAGCGCGAAAAGCTCTGAAATTTGGATCCTAGGTTTAGTTCGATTTCATCTCAAATGGATTTTTTTTTCGCTTCTGAAACGTTGTAGAAAAAAGGTTATAGCGAAAATGCCACGATGACCTATTTGGAGCAGCGAAACCCTAGAATCCAAAGCTCTGATACCAAATGTTATGGAACCAACTCACAAAAATATAGCAAATATAGATCAATGCCTTAGAATTCAGCCTCTTCGAGGGGGCAACCTCCTTTACATTACACAAATGAACAATTCTTGGATGGTACAAATGAAAAGACCTCCTTTCTATATATAGGAGTCTAAGGGGTCATAATATAATCAGAACCGACATAACAATAATAATGTAAGGGCACAATAATAACAATCGTGGGCTTCTATGGGGCACAATAGTAACAATATGGGCACTACATGGGTACATCAATATAATAAGGGGGTTGTACTAATAACAATAAGGGGTTACACTAGTAGTATAAGGGCCTAACAACGTAGAAACAATGAGGGCTAAAAAAAAAACCACTTAAGAAGAAAGGGTAGGGATCCAACAACTACTATTTTTCCAGCCATCATCTCTATTGAGATTAAAAGGCCTCTTTTCAATTTTTGTGGCCTCCCTAAACTTTCGATGATGGAAATTATCAATCCTTGCAGTGACCTTAGTCTTTTCAATGCAGACGTGGTGTTTTTTTTTCTCTGCATGTTCCACTAATATTGAGGAGCGAGTCCTACAATGCTTGATGTTGGTTACATGCCCTTGAATCATTTGATCGTTAAAAAATTGTTATTAAAATAATATAATAAATTAAAAGTAATGAGGGAATTGGTCAAAAGAGTAAAAGATATATAATAAAGGTGTAGTATAACTTATAGAAGAAATAACCTTTTTCACCAGAATTCACTAAAATCCCGCAATACAATTTCAAGAATTTATGTTGTTTAAAATTCATTTTTGAATGCCTAAATGGATTCTACACAATGAAAAACCCCTGGGGCAATCGAATTATGCAGATTGAACAATTTAAACTCAAGTTTTTAAAAATCTCTCTGATTTTTATTTAAATTAACCACAAAAAATAACGTGAAAAAGGCCATTTAACCTATAAGTTACACTACACCTATAATAAGTCAATTTAGTATTAAAATAATATTAGATTAAAAGAACAGGAAAAATAACACCAATGAAAAACTAATAGAATAAATGGTGATATAATAGTAAAAAGGAAAAGGGATATATTTAATTTAAATTTATTAAATTAGGGTTAAAAATAATATTAAATAATATTATTAATTTAGAGCAGATTAGAGTAATAAATGATTAAAGACTAATTATATTAAAATAATTTTATTGTAATCTACTCTAAATTAATAACATTATTTTAATATTTTTAATTCTAGCTTAATAAATTTAAATTAAATGTTTTTTTTAGTGTTATATCACCATTTATTATATTAGGGTATGATGTTGTCTAAATATGCTATGCTTTAGAGTTTTGACTGGAATTAGGTTTTTTTTTTTGGCTTAATTTTAAATTTTGTTTTTTAAAATGGGTATTTAACTGGACCTATGGATTTAACACCATGGAAAGCTTTTGGGGCTCTTGGATTGTGGAGAGTTTACAACTCAAACTTGTGATTCCAAGAAATCCCTACAAGATTGTAGACAATTTAAACAAGAAAGCCTTCCAAAACATAGACTACAACTTATATTAATTCTTCCATTGACCTTATTTTTCTTATTCTTCTAATTCAATATTATCATATTGAGTTTTGCCTTTGATTGTGCATTAGTTTGTGTTTGACCAAAAATTTATAACGCTTATCCATAGTTTAACACTAAGAATTCAATTTTGTTATTTATTATTATTATTTAAATTTATTTATTTGTAAGGTGGTTGGTTGAGGTCTTATTATGGGTTGTTAAGTAGCTTCCTTCTCTCTCTCTCTCTCTCTCTCTATATATATATATATTTCGTGAATTATAATTTTTTCATTAGATTTTGAATTGAAGATGACTTATTATTATATTAAAAATATATTTTAGTAAATTTTTTTGTTGTTGTTGTAATGCTTGGCGAGACCATCCATTTTCTATTATATATATATATATATATATATATATATATATATAAAAGGCAAATTTACACCACACAGTTTTACCAGGTGGCCTCAATTCGCCCCGAGGGGAAACCGAGTCTGTTGGTCACCGGTCAGCATTATATACCATCCAAAAACGAAATTGCTTCAGTCTTTCTAACAAGGCTATGTAAGTCTCAGTCTCATGTCCAAATACTATATAACATCTGACATAAACAACAAGAAATTTAAATGATATCTGCATAAACAAAAACTAAGCATAGAGGAACTAATCCTTCTTGACATTCTGCACCTCAGAGTCTGAGGCTATAGGGGCAGGATCTTCAATAGTTTCCTTTGGCATTCCATATAGCTCCATGATGCAAGGGATGTGACAGTCGATATGATCCATATTGATAGCCTGTTTATGCAACTGAAATAGGATTTTGTAATTGGGCAGGCCCTACAGTGTGACTACCATCCCCACAAAAATGTGTTCCATTCCTTTACCAAGAAGACTTTTCATCAAGAAGTAAAGGTATAGGGTGTGTTTGAATTGCGTAATTCTACCTTCTGTATTCCCTGGGTCAGGAACCATCGTCCTCCAGACTTCTATCTCATCGTCCAGTTCCCTTTCTTATTTTATCTCAGCTTCCCAGTCATCTATCAACTTTCGGATACCTTCGTCTGTTTCATCCCTGTATGTCGCAGCTACCTCTGCTATGAGGTGCTCAACAGGCTTGCGGCCCTTGCGGCATTAAATCCACATATAAATGAATACACAAGTAAGAGAACTTAGCTTTTATTAATAATAGGAAAATATGACTAGGTTTTGGACTTCCACGTACCACTCGACCATAGACATGGCCGAACCAAATCTCTCTTTTAGCTAGTCACCCCTGTGTCATATTCCAAGCATAAATATGGGATCTCATAAAACAACCAATCTAAGAACAACCAAGGGAATCCAGAGGTTAAACCACCTCCACCCTCATCAAACCATGATCACACTAGAACCAGTGCTCCAATCACAACCGAATTAAACTTGGAATGCCATATGTAACCCATCACTATCCTTGAGGAATTTTTCGTCTCCTTGTCTCTCAGGCTTTATCGCAATCCAATCTTGGATCTCTAGGCCCTAAACTAAGATCGATCTCTTAGGCTTTATCGCAATACAAACATGGATCACTAGGCCCTAAACCAATACTCCTCCCTCAAGATTTACCATGCATCCCACCAAAACTGGTCAAGGGATTCCTAGGCTTTTTGGAATGAAACTTGAGACCACCTTTCTCTTAGATTCTAAAATCCATCCGTCAAACCAAAGCTCAAAACCAAAATAAACATCCCAACACCATGGCATCCAAAAAAAGGCAAGCTAGGCTGAAAATCATTGTCACAACCCAACAAAACCATGCCACCGACAACAAGAGAACCATACATAAACCTACAAAGCCATTCATATCCAAACCATCTAGGAAATCACACTTGCAAAAGGTTACATGCAAGTATTCCTGCTGAAGCTACTTGATCCTTCTTTTCCTTCCTTGATCCTTGCTTTCCTTCCTTTCCCTTTTCTTGCTTTTCCTTCATTGCTCCAAAGCTAGAGTGCTCCAAGGAAACTCTAAGTGACCAAGAGTGAGAGAGAGAGAATAATGAGAGAGCTCCAAACTTGAACTGACAAAAGGTTACCAACTTATCCTCAAAAGCCTTTTTATTAGTGAGGCCTCTATTTTCTTCATTTTCCACTATTTTCCTTCAATTTCCTCCTCACATGCAACATGTGACCTTTCACCTTACTTTTATCCAAATTTCCTTTATTTTCATAAATAAATGTGTCGAAAATGCATTTTTTCCTTTTAATTCCTTTGCCTTAGCCTTTGCCAATTTTCCTTAGCCAGAACACACATCCAATGATGCCCACTAGGATATATTTACATTCAGCTTGGAATAAGTGTCCCTTAACCGTGGTCTTATTTTTCCCTTATTAACTTTTATTACATGGAATTTTCACCAAGGTTGTTAGAATATCTTTAGCAGATCAGAATGGTAGAAGATGGCAACAAAACTTTGTTTCAACTAAGATCTTATGTAGTAGTATAGTAAAATAGTAGGAAGGATTGTAGATCATTTCCTTCATACTTATCATGTTTTCAACAGATTATATTTTATGTATGTTGCATGTATTGTTGATTGGATTGTTGCAGTGATTGAGTGAGTTGTGTAGATTGGTTTTTAGTGAGTTTGCTATATTGTATTGAGCCTATATTGCTAGAGGTTGTTGTGTTGTTCTAGTTAAGCGATTCAGATTGAATCCATTCTGAAATATTGTGAAATGAGGGTCACATAGAAGAGTGGGGTGGGTGCTCCAACAAAGACAATATAGAGAACACACTTCTTCATAAGTCCAGTGGGAGTTGGGCAAGGATTGTTGATCAGATGGGTGTTTGTCGAGTCATAGATGAGGATCATAGTTCTCTTTGATAGTAGCAATTTATACATATTCTATGTAATTGAATTGCTTGATGATTAATATAATTATTTAAGTAGCACAACAACAACAGGGTTTTTTTTTTTACGGGAGAAGGGTTTTCCACCATAAAAATGTTGTGTCTTATTGTCCATGTTTCTCTGGTTATTTCTCATGGATCTCATATATTTTGTTATATGATTTAATCTACAAATGTGTTAATGAATATTGTGTTGTAGTAATTGAAAAAGATTTCAAAAGTTAAGAAACATAGTGACTATTGATTCACCCCCCCCCGTAGTAGTGAATACATTTCCAACATAACCTACCTGTAGTTCAACAATCTAAGATGGCGGGTACTAAACTCTCCATATAAAATTGTAAAACTCTTAGTTTGAAAGGACTTTTGCACCTTTTATTGATTTCATTGTAGACCTTTAGGAGGTTGGTACTTTTGTACTTACTATTGTAATATTCAAAAGCCTAAAATTCCATTGTTGGAATTCTAAGGTAGCATGCATCTTGTACTTTTTTTTACTATTCATGAACAATTCATGTATGTATGTACTTTGAGAGATATATGTTGCTAAGTTATGGACTATTCTATAACTTAGATGGTATCTCTCACATGGCTATTGTTTCAATTTTGTACTTTCATTAATAAGTACTTGTTAGATCTAAATGTCAACTATTATTCACTTTTTCTAACAAATCAAACAATTGTTATTGTCTTGGATTACAATTAAATGTTCCCTTGCTTGTGCATCTTTGTGTTTACTGGCTCATTGCTTCCCATTTCTTCTCCATCTTTCACTGCTAGTTAGCTTTCCCCTTTTATCTTATTACATTAGTTATTTTTAGCTTAGAGTTCATACTTCCCTTTGTTGTGAGGATCATCCATATCTCACAACAATTCTTAAATCGATAATTGCTACTAGGCCAAAATCTAGATGGGTTTCTCATCCCAAATGGTTTGAGGTCTAGTTGGGACCTCATACTGGAGAGTACCCCTACCTATTACTGGGCCATAAATCTGTGTTAATAGGAGGATAAAACAAATAAGAAAAATCCTAAGCAATGTAGATGTAATTGAAGGAGTTTTCTCAACTAAAAAATAATAACCAAGAAATGGATAAAAAAGAAAAGTTAAGCAACAAGTCTTTTTGCTTTAGCTATTTCCATTTGGTATTGATAAAAATAATAATTCAAAAAAAAAGTGAAGAAAACAAAAGTGAAGACAAAGAGACTTCTAATGAAAATCAAGACAATGCTTTTATAGTGATGTCGAATAAGAGCATCACTTTATTGGGTTACCAAGTTGTGTTTAAGAGCCAAACCTGATTTTGCATCAATGCTAGATGATTTCAACTCTTTAGTTAACATTGATTCTTATCTGAATTGCAAGTGAATGGTCATACAAAGGCTTGATGTTGTGACTTATTCTACAACAACGATTTAGATTACATGTGATGTTATTCATTTCTAACTATTGATTATTCACAATACTCAAAAGTGGCCCACACACATATTTTATAGTTTGCTTTGCTTCATATATGCTAGTCATGATTTAAACTATTAAGTATTGAGAGGGTAAAAGATAAATTCATATTAGGGTTAAGATAGATACATGTTCATTTATAATATTATAATAGTCAATTGATACAAAGAGGTTCAAAGTCATCACAAGATATAATCATTATAAGCTCAATATGTTGATTATTTTATTATTATAGTGAATTAACTTTAGATTTCTTTTTTAGGATTGTAGAAAAACGAAGTCAATGAGAGACTCAAAGTCATGACAACATGTACTAAATGGTTGATAAATACCAATAGACATCAATTCATATTAGGCATCAAGACACTTTCCTCATGCTACGTCTCACATTGCCAAGACTAAAAAAATAAATAAAAATAATAAAAATATAACTATATTTTAAATTATTATTATTATTTAAACAAAACAAATATTTTTTATATTACTTTGGGGCTGGGTTCAACGCCATGACAACATGTACTAAATGGTTGATAAATGCCAATAGGCATCATTTCATAATAGGCATTTGTTGGAAATAATACTGAGAGGGGGGGGGGGTGAATCAGTATTATTAAATCAATATAACTTTTTCATTTCCATATTAATATTCAAATATGCTACTTCAGTTAAGGCAAACCGCGTGTATACGCAACTGTGTAATGCAACAAGCATATATCCAGTAAACTTATGATTCAGTTAGTTGATCCTTAATGAGTGCATCAGAAAATTATTAACCATATGAACAGTAAACAGGCGCAGTAAAATAGAATAGATCATCACACACAAGAAGCACACATGAACACCATCATGTAAGGTGGAAACCCAATGTGGGTGAAAACCACCTGCTGCAAGTCGTCTCAATCTTCCTTTTAATAAGAAACTTCTTTTACAATGGTTCTGTACGGGTGTAGTCTTATACCAGTATCCAGGCTTCTACCTGCAGAAGGCTACGACCTTCTCTCGTTCTCCAGACTCTCCTAGAAGGGAGCTACAACCCCCTTAGCTCTTGTACTAGATGATGTACTAGTATGTAGGTGCCGACCTACAGACTGCTACAACCTTCTCTTTCTTCCTCAAGGTACCATGTTTCATAAATTTTCAGACTGGATACTCATGCACCACAACATCATAATCTGAAGGCAACTTTTCATCTAATTTTCATACTGGACCCATCAATATCATTGAAGCACATAATCAATCAACACTAGCATCATCAATCTCTGAATCACCCAATACTGAATCACTGAAACCCTATCAACAAAATGCAGTCACCAGAACACAGAGCAGAACACTGAACTCTGCAACAATATTCAGAACCAACTATATCATCAAAAATCATGCATCAGAGTGCATACGCTACTTGGAAGTGTCGAACCAGTGTGTATATGCAACTTCACCAAGGCTAACCAGCGTATATGTCATTAATTACTTACTTATAACTTTGCTCCACTTCTTGACTTCAGATTTCCCAAGATCATTACATATACAAAGATATTATGTATGTTACCAACTAGATCTAGTTCATTAGATCACATAAAGATAAGTCATTCTGATCCTAATCCATTATAGATCTCATCCATCAATACTGAAGCTAAACATAATCAACCAATCTGAATATGCAGAATACTGACACCAGTAAACAGTCATCAGAACTCATCAACAACCAGAAACACCTGTAACTTCAAACGTCATAGCTCATATGGTATACGCTACTTAGATGTATCTAACTTGCATATGTACGCTCTTTTATCATAGTCAACCAGCGTATACATCTGTAAATATTCATTCATGATTTGCAGCTATTCCAAACTTGAGTTATACCTACATCATAACATTTACAAAACAATACATGCGTCATTATACAGATCTAGACTAAACAAGATCAAACCGTATAGAGATGATTCATTCCAAGCTATTAGATCCCGATCTATCCTTAGATCTTGTTCTCCATCAACCGTTGAGATTCCTCCTTAGCTTAGATCAAGCAATGCATCTTGAACCCATAACCTGCATACTGGATCTCATACTTCATCAGATATTCAAGACTTTCTCGATCCATTTGCCTAATGATCTTCTTCTCCTTTTATAGTCTTAGGCCTTACTCAATACTATGGTCCAAAAACATTGAGAACCAACACTAGGGACCCAATACCTGGGTTCAACACTTCGGATGGAATACCAAGGACCAATACCATAGGTCTAAATACCACGGACCCAAAAATAAGCTTTCCCACATGTATGTTCTTTTCCGTGCATGAAAGTGCATGCATACGCATACGCGACTTTTGATCAGCAATCCCGCTTGTATACACGCCTTTGTATATAGTGAACCTGCATGTATACCCTACTTGGTATATAGTAAACATGCGTATATACGTGACTTGGTACATAGTGAACCTGCGTATAACCTGCATATGTACGTGACTTGATATATAGTGAACCTGCATATATACTCTTCTTTCTTCATTCTTTGTAGTCTGATCATCAACTCTTTGCTACTGACCTGCTGCACTATGATCTGTCATCTGTGTGAGTTTTCATCAAGGACAACACTTGTATCATAATGCCAACAATCTCCCCCTTTGGACTTGATGGAAAAGCTAACTTGTCGTACTGAGAACTGTCATCTGATTCCTTTGAGCTATCTTGCATCCCATGTATTCTGTCACATCTGATATCTCTTCTGTAGATTCATCTAGTTATATATAAGTGAGTTGTTCTTCTACGAGGGGGTTTCCATCAAGTCCAACACATGCATCATAATGCCAACAATCTCCCACTTTGGACTTGATGGAAACAACACCAAATCACTCTCCCCCTTTGACATCAAGGGAAAATAACGGACCAAGATATTCTCTTTCCTTGATAAATATCTGAATGAGCTGCCCCTTTGTATATTCCAAGGTGTACTAATCCGTCCATGCTCCCTCTGAGTACATGCTAAAATCTCTGCTTTGCTGAAGTGTGCTGTTCATGCTCCCCGTGACTGTAAACAAGGCCTGCAAAAAGATGTCCTACAAGAAGAGCATGACTCTATCATAAATGACCTTCCTATCACCAAGGACTCATACATACATCCATCTCCCAACCCAGTGGGGATATACCAATATTGACTCATCCACCTAACCAAGTGGGGATACGCCCGATACCAAATGTTTGTACATGACTGAAATATTACATCATCCTTCCCATGCATAGTGGGGGTACAAATTACATCATATGACAAAAAGGGATTCATCAAATGACTACAATAGACAGAGACAAACTATTACATCATGAGTCTTGATATGACATTTATAACAGAGACCAACAGCAACAATCCTCATCCACATGAGTGCCAAGAACTATAGGAATCCTACATCATAACTGTATTATATGATCTTTATGCATATGACAACAGTAGCATATGAGTGACTCATCATCAAGTAATGAATATGTGTATTCAAGCTTTGTACTTCTCCTTATCCTTATGAAGATCACCATGTAAACACCATATATGCATCATCAGAGAATTGATCCAGGTGGATGTTGGTGGCCACCCACCAACCCATTTGGACCCCCACAACTGTCTCTTTCAGTCTTTTCAGTTTCCTAAATTGTAGCACAGTTTACTATTTTTAGCAGTTTTTCGGGTCCTGAACTTCCGAAGCCGTTTTGAGGCCCTAAACGACGTTTTTTTGGGATTCTGGGGCAACATGGGTCCATGGACCCATGTTGCCTCCCAAAGTAGTAGTACTCGGATAGATCTTTCTAACGAGCTATTGTGCGCGTCAAACGGAGATCGTATGCCAAAGTTACGACCCCGGGAAATTGATGTACCAATTTACCCAAACGGGGCCCACAATTTGGCGTTTCATCTTCTAGGGTTAGGTTTTGGAATGTGAAGGGTTTTCCATTGTTTCTCAACAATAAATAGGCCTTCGAGCCTCATTGTAACTCAGTTCGGAACAGTTCAGAGGCATGTAGCCGCCACATCTCTTCTCAGAGATAAGCTACCATCGCCCTAGCTGGTTTCTTTCCATTTCTGTTTGTAAGCATATTTCAGTTTTCTCCATTAATGAAATGAAGTATTATTTCCGCTGCATCTCTGTTTTTATGGTTATCGCATCTCTGTATTTATGGTTATCTCTGTAATCTATTGCGTTCCTGTTTAAATTCGGATCAAGAATCAACCACAAATCTAATCTGAACATCAACCATGTAACCCCAAGAATCATATGGGATTTTGTCATGGACACTCATATCATAGCAAGATATATCATTTAGCCATATAAGCATCATCACCAAGGACTACTAACCATAATGCAAACAATGCATTATTAAAAGCATATGCTCCCCCTGAATCTGTGCCATCTTGCTTACTGTCAGATCTGATCATGCATATATCAGCAGAAAGTATCAAGGCATCATCATCATCAATTTAGGATCAAAAAAACTTTTAAAACATCTTACAAGTATCAAGACATTTTCACACATCATCAGCAGATTGTAACCATTATCAAACAGATCAAATAATGGACTGAATCATATTAGACCCTTTTTCTTGAGTCTGTCCCAAGGCTTTTCCTCAAACTAACATATACGGAATTGTGCAGTGTCTAACTCGCGTATATACGCGACTTCCCTTTATGAAACTTGCGTATGAGATTTAGGATGCTGAAGTTTTATACTTTCGGCTCCCTCTGAGTCTGTTATGTTTGTACATTGTGTTGTGCCACATTTTCCTGACTGTACATCCGTCTTGTTCCATATCCTCAAGTGTGATGATGTTTTCTCCTTTCGGTATGGTGACCGTACTTTGTTCTTGCATTCCTTAGCTATATGTCCAAGCTTGTTACATGCATAACATCTCATATATTTCATATTCCTTCTGTAGAAATCAACAGCTCTATGACCAAACATATTGCAAGAAAAACAATATCCCTTAAAGTTCCTGGAACGTGATGATCTTTCTGTGTGATGGTCTTGAACCATTCTTCTTCTACATCTAGCTGCAACATGTCCAAGATTATGAAATACATAACATTCAACATTATTCTTTGGAGGAGTAAAATATTTTCTTTGAAGAATTTCTTTCCTTGGTTGTTGATGGGGTTGTCCTCTCACCTCCTTGTTGATTATTTTAGATTTTACATTAGACTTCCTTGCCTCTCCTTATGAGCTAGATTCATCTCCAACATATTCATAAAAACCAAGGCCAGTTTTGATAGCAGGATACCTTTGACTACTAAGAATATCATCCAAGATCGTAGGACTATCTTGAAATCATAAGAGCTTATCCTTTTCTTCTAAGTTATCTTTAAGAATATTTACCTCAAGCTGATGTTGCTCCTCCTTTTCATGATACTGCTTCTTCATGTTTTCTTCAGCTTTTCTTCCTTCTTCCAACTGATGTCTTAGTTCAAGAACTTCGTTTTCTTGTTTTTCAAGAGCTTGGAGTATTTCTTTATTTTGACTATTTGATTCTTCAAGATCTTCTTTTAGCGAGAGGATCGTAGCTTCAATAATTTCATAGTAACTGGATCTATCTCTGAGTTTCTTGATTGTTGTGCTCCTTTAATTGACTTCATTTCTTAATGATGTTACTTCATCCTGCAACTTTTGACATTGATCTTCCTTGTCCTTGAATAACTTCCTTACCTTGTTTCCTTCCTCTAGTTGATCTTTTAGTTTGGTAGCTTCTTCTTTGAAGGCACATTCCCTTTTGTTCAATGGATCTTGTTGATCTCTAATTTTGTCTGTAAGCCTTTTAAATTCTGCCTCTATTTGATATCTTTCTTGCTCACCCATAAGAGAAAATTCAGTTGTTTCGCTATCACTTTCATCATATTCAAACGGATGGATAAATGTATCACCAGAGTATAACAAATTCATACCTGCTAGTTCTTTTGCTTTTTCATCTTCATTCTGAAGTGATTCTGAATCTGAGGTGCTTCTTCCACATATTCCCCAATCGATTCTCGAACTGTTATAGCTCTTCTGAGATGTCTTCTTCTTCCTAGGTGCTTTCTTCTTAAGCTTCTTTCCCATTGATCTACGGATCTACTTCAAGCAATCAAGCTTCTACCAAAGGACCTGCTCTGATACCAATTGTTGGAAATAATACTGAGAGGGGGGGTGAATCAGTATTATTAAATCAATATAACTTTTTCATTTCCATATTAAGATTCATATACGCTACTTCAGTTAAGGCAAACCGCGTGTATATGCAACTGTGTGTAATGCAACAAGCGTATATCCAGTAAACTTATGATTCAGTTAGTTGATCCTTAATGAGTGCATCAGAACATTATTAACCATATGAACAGTAAACAGGAGCAGTAAAATAGAATAGATCATCACACACAAGAAGCACACATGAACACCATCATGTAAGGTGGAAACCCGATGTGGGTGAAAACCACCTGCTGCAAGTTGTCTCAATCTTCTTTTTAATAAGAAACTTCTTTTACAATGGTTCTGTACTGGTGCATTCTTATACCAGTGCGCAGGCTTCTACCTGCAGAAGGCTACAACCTTCTCTCTTTCTCTAGAATCTCTTGGAAGGGAGCTACAACCCCCTTAGCTAGTGTACTAGCCGATCCATTTACTAGTACATAGGTGTCGGCCTACTCAAATGATCCAACATTTACTCGTTTTCCAGTTGTTACTAGAAGGGAGCTATCACCCCCTTATCTCTTGTATTAGCTGATGTACTAGTATGTAGGTGCCGACCTACAGAAGGCTACAACCTTCTCTTTCTTCCTCCAGGTACCACGTTTCATAAATTTTCAGACTGAATACTCATGGACCACAACATCATAATCTGAAGGCCAATTTTCATCTAATTTTCATACTGGACCCATCAATATCATTGAAGCACATAATCAATCAACACTAGCATCATCAATCTTTGAATCACCCAATACTGAATCACTGAAACCCTGTCAACAAAGTGCAGTCACCAGAATAGAGAGAAGAACACTGAACTCTGCAACAATATTCAAAACCAGCTGTATCATCAAAAATAATGCACCAGAGTGCATACTCTACTTGGAAGTACCGAACCAGCATGTATACGCAACTTCACCAAGGCTAACCAGCGTATATGTCATTAATTACTTACTTATAACTTCGCTTCACTTCCTGACTTCAGACATACCAAGATCATTACATATACAAAGATAATATGTATGTTAGCAACCAGATCTAGTTCATGAGATCACATAAAGATAAGTCATTCTGATCCTGATCCATTATAAATCTCATCCATCAATACTGAAGCTAAACATAATCAACCAATCTGAATATGCAGAATACTGACACCAGTAAACAGTCATCAGAACTCATCAACAACCAGAAACACCTGTAACTTCAAACATCATAGCTCATATGGTATACGCTACTTAGATGTATCTAACCTACATATGTACACTCTTTTATCATAGCCAACCAGCGTATACACATGTAAATATTCATTCATGATTTGCAGCTATTCCAAACTTGAGTTATACCGAGATCATAACATTTACAGAACAGTACATGCGTCAATATACATATCTAGACTAAACAAGATCAAACCGTATAGAGATGATTCATTCCAAGCCATTAGATCCCGATCTATCCTTAGATCTTGTTCTCCATCAATCGTTGAGATTCCTCCTTAGCTTAGATCAAGCAATGCATCTTGAACCCATAACCTGCATACTGGATCTCATACTTCATCAGATATTCAAGACTTTCTCAATCCATTTGCCTAATGATCTTCTTCTCCTTTTATAGTCTTAGGCCTTACTCAATACCATGGTCCAAAACCATTCAGAACCAATACTAGGGACCCAATACTTGGGTTCAAAAATTAGGACGAAATACCAAGGACCAAAACCATAGGTCTAAATACCACGGACCCAAAAATAAGCTTTCCCACATGTATGTTATTTTCCGTGCATGAAAGTGCATGCATACGCATACGCGACTTTTGATCAGCAATCCCGCTTGTATACACGCCTTTGTATATAGTGAACCTGCATGTATACCCTACTTGGTATATAGTAAACATGCGTATATACGTGACTTGGTACATAGTGAACCTGCGTATAACCTGCATATGTACGTGACTTGCTATATAGTGAACCTGCATATATACTCTTCTTTCTTCATTCTTTGTAGTCTGATCATCAACTCTTTGCTACTGACCTGCTGCACTATGATCTGTCATCTGTGTGAGTTTTCATCAAGGACAACACTTGTATCATAATGCCAACAATCTCCCCCTTTGGACTTGATGGAAAAGCTAACTTGTCGTACTGAGAACTATCATCTGATTCCTTTGAGCTATCCTACATCCCATGTATTCTGTCACATCTGATATCTCTTCTGTAGATTCATCTAGTTATATATAAGTGAGTTGTTCTTCTATGAGTGGGTTTCCTTCAAGTACAACACATGCATCATAATGCCAACAATCTCCCCCTTTGGACTTGATGGAAACAACACCAAATCACTCTCCCCCTTTGACATCAAGGGAAAAGGACGGACCAAGATATTCTCTTTCCTTGATAAACATTCCGTTGTCCATACTCCCCCTTAGTACCTATTGAAATCTCTGAATGAGCTTCCCCTTTGTATATGCCAAGGTGTACCAATCTGTCCATGCTCCCTCTGAGTACATGCTTAAATCTCTGCTCTGCTGAAGTGTGCTGTTCATGCTACCCTTCACTGTAAACAAGGTCCGCAAAAAGATGTTCTACAAGAAGAGCATGACTCTATCATAAATGACCTTCCTATCACCAAGGACTCATACATACATCCATCTCCCAACCCAGTGGGGATATACCAATATTGACTCATCCACCCAACCAAGTGGGGATACACCAGATACCAAATGTTTGTACATGACTGAAATATTACATCATCCTTCCCATGCATAGTGGGGATACAAATTACATCATATGACCAAAAGGGATTCATCAAATTACTACAATATATAGAGACAAACTATTACATCATGAGTCTTGATATGACATTTATAATAGAGACCAACAACAACAATCCTCATCCACATGAGCGCCAAGAACTATAGGAATCTTGCATCATAATTGTATTATATGATCTTTATGCTTATGACGACAACAACATATGAGTGACTCATCATCAAGTAATGAAGATGTGTATTCAAGATTTGTACTTCTCCTTATCCTTATGAAGGTCACCATGTAAACACCAAATATGCATCATCAGAGAATCAACCACAAATCTGATCTGTACATCAACTATGTAACTCCAAGAATCATATGGGATTTTGTCATGGACACTCATATCATAGCAAGATATATCATTTAGCCACATAAGCATCATCACCAAGGACTACTAACCATAATGCCAACAATGCATTATTGAAAGCATATGCTCCCCTTGAACCTGTGCCATCTTGCTTAGTGTCAGATCTTATCATGCATATATCATCAAGAAGTATCAAGGCATCATCATCATTAATTCAGGATCAAAAAAACTTTTAAAACATCTTACAAGTATCAAGACATTTTCACACATCATTAGCAGATTGTAACCATTATCAAACAAATCAAATAATGGACTGAATCATATTAGACCCTTTTTCCTGAGTCTGTCCCACTAATTTTCCTCAAACTAACATATACGTGGGTGTGCAGTGTCTAACTCGCATATATACGTGACTTCCCTTTATGAAACTTGCATATGAGATTTAGGATACTGAAGTTTTACACTTTCAACTCCCTCTAAGTATGATATGTCTGTACATTGTGTTGTGCCACATTTTCCTAACTGTACTTCCTTCTTCTTCCATATCCTCAAGTGTGATGATGTTTTCTCCTTTCGGTATGGTGCCCGTACTTTGTTCTTGCATTACTTAGCTATATGTCCAAGCTTGTTACATGCATAAAATCTCATATATTTCATATTCGTTCTGTAGCAATCAACAGCTCTGTGACCAAACATATTGCAAGAAAAATAATATCCCTTAAAGTACCTGGAACATGATGATCTTTCTGTGTGATGGTCTAGAACCATTCTTCTTCTGCATCTGGCTACAAGATATCCAAGATTATGACATACATAACATTCAACATTATTCATCGGAGGAGTAAAAGATTTTCTTTGAAGAATTTCTTTCCTTGGTTATTGATGGGGTTGTCCTCTCATCTCCTTGTTGATTATTTTAGATTTTACGTTAGAGTTCCCTGCCTCTCCTTGTGAGCTAGATTCATCTTCAACAGATTCATAAAAACCAAGGCCAGTTTTGATAGCAGGATACCTTTGACTACTAAGAATATCATCCAAGATCTTGGTACTATCTTGAAATCGTAAGAGCTTATCCTTTTCTTCTAAGTTTTCTTTAAGAATATTTACCTCAACCTGATGTTGCTCCTCCTTTTCATGATACTGCTTCTTCATGTTTTCTTCAACTTTTCTTCCTTCTTCCAACTGATGTCTTAGTTCAAGAACTTCGTTTTCTTGTTTTTCAAGAGCTTGGAGTAGTTCTTTATTCTGCTTATTTGATTCTTCAAGATCTTCTTTTAGCGAGAGGATCGTAGCTTCAAGACTTTCATAGTAACTGGATCTATCTCTGAGTTTCTTGATTGTTGTGCTCCTTTCATTGACTTCATTTCTTAATGATGTTACTTCATCCTGCAACTTTTGACATTGATCTTCCTTTTCCTTGAATAACTTCCTTACCTTGTTTCCTTCCTCTAGTTGATCTTTTAGTTTGGTAGCTTCTTCTTTGAAGGCACATTCCCTTTTGTTCAATAGATCTTGTTGATCTCTAATTTTGTCTGTAAGCCTTTTAAATTCTGCCTCTATTTGATATCTTTCTTGCTCACCCATAAGAGAAAATTCAGTTGTTTCGCTATCACTTTCATCATCTTCAAATGGATGGATAAATGTATCACCAGAGTATAACAAATTCATACTTGCTAGTTCTTTTGCTTGTTCATCTTCATTCTGAAGTGATTCTGAATCTGAGGTGTTTCTTCCACATACTCCCCAATCGATTCTCCCACTGTCATAACTATTTTGAGATGCCTTCTTCTTCTTAAGCGCTTTCTTCTTAAGCTTCTTTCCCATTGATCTACAGATCTGCTTCAAGTGATCAAGCTTCTACCAGAGGACTTGCTCTGATACCAATTGTTGGAAATAATACTGAGAGGGGGGGTGAATCAGTATTATTAAATCAATATAACTTTTTCATTTCCATATTAAGATTCACTACGCTACTTTAGTTAAGGCAAACCGCATGTATACGCAACTGTGTGTAATGCAACAAGCGTATATCCAGTAAACTTATGATTTAGTTAGTTGATCCTTAATGGGTGCATCAGAACATTATTAACCATATGAAAAATAAACAGGAGTAGTAAAATAGAATAGATCATCACACACAAGAAGCACACACGAACACCATCATGTAAGGTGGAAACCCGATGTGGGTCAAAACCACCTGCTGCAAGTCGTCTCAATCTCCTTTTTAATAAGAAACTTCTTTTACAATGGTTGTTACTGGTGCAATCTTATACTAGTACGCAGGCTTCTACCTACAGAAGGCTACAACCTTCTCTCGTTCTCCAGACTCTCCTGGAAGGGAGCTACAACCCCCTCAGCTCTTGTACTAACCGATCCATTTACTAGTACGTAGGTGTTGGCCTAGTGAAATGCTCCAACATTTACTCGTTTTCCAGCTACTACTAGAAGGGAGCTATCACCCCCTTAGCTCTTGTAGTAGCTGATGTACTAGTACATAGGTGCCAACCTACAAAAGGCTACAACCTTCTCTTTTTTCCTCCAGGTACCACGTTTCATAAATTTTCAGACTCGATACTCATGGACCACAACATCATAATCTGAAGGCCACTTATCATCTAATTTTCATACTGGACCCATCAATATCATTGAAGCACATAATCAATCAACACTAGCATCATCAATCTTTGAATCACCCAATACTGAATCACTGAAACCCTGTCAACAAAATGCAGTCACCAAAACACAAAGCAGAACACTGAACTCTGCAACAATATTCAGAACCAACTCTATCATCAAAAATCATGCATCTGAGTGCATACGCTACTTGGAAGTGTTGAACCAGCGTGTATACACAACCTCACCAAGGCTAACCAGCGTATATGTCATTAATTAATTACTTATAACTTCTCCACTTCTGGACTTCAGACATAACATGATCATTACATATACAAAGATAATATGTATGTTAGCAACCAGATCTAGTTCATCTGATCACATAAAGGTAAGTCATTCTGATCTTGATCCATTATAGATCTCATCCATCAATACTAAAGCTAAACATAATCAACCAATCTAAATATGCAGAATACTGACACCAGTAAACAGTCATCAGAACTCATCAACAACCATAAACACCTGTAACTTCAAACATCATAGCTCATATGGTATACGCTACTTAGATGTATCTAATCGTCGTATGTACGCTCTTTTATCATAGTCAACCATCGTATACATCTATAAATATTCATTCATGATTTGCAGATATTCCAAACTTGAGTTATACCCAAATCATAACGTTTACAGAACACTACATGCGTCAGTATACAGATCTAGACTAAACAAGATCAAACCATATAGAGATGATTCATTCCAAGCCATTAGATCCCGATCTATCCTTAGATCTTGTTCTCCATCAATCGTTGAGATTCCTCCTTAGCTTAGATCAAACAATGCATCTTGAACCCATAACCTGCATACTGGATCTCATACTTCATCAGATATTCAAGACTTTCTCGATCCATTTGCCTAATGATATTCTTCTCCTTTTATAGTCTTAGGCCTTACTCAATACCATGGTTCAAAACCATTGAGAACAAATACTATGGACCCAATACTTGGGTTCAACACTTCGGACGCAATACCAAGGACCAAAACCATAGGTCTAAATACCACAGACCCAAAAATAAGCTTTCCCACATGTACACGCTTTTTCATGCATGAAAGTGCGTGCATACGCATACGAGACTTCTTAGCAGCAATCCCGCATGTATACGCGCCTTTGTATATAGTGAACCTGCGTGTATACCCTACTTGGTATATAGCGAACCTGCGTATATACGCGACTTGGTACATAGTGAACCTGCGTATAACCTACATATGTACGTGAGTGAACCTGCGTATATACTCTTCTTTCTTCATTCTTTGTAGTCTGATCATCAACTCTTTGCTACTGACCTGCAACACTATGATCTGTCATCTGTGTGAGTTGCCATCAAGGACAACACTTGTATCATAATGCCAACAATATCCCCCTTTGGACTTGATGGAAAAGCTAACTTGTCGTACTGAGAACTGTCATCTGATTCCTTTGAGCTATCCAGCATCCCATGTATTATGTCACATTTGATATCTCTTCTGTAGATTCATCTAGTTATATATAAGTGAGTTGTTCTTCTGCGAGTGGGTTGCCATCAATTACAACACATGCATCATAAGGCCAACAATCTCCCCCTTTGGACTTGATGGCAACAACACCAAATCACTCTCCCCCTTTGACATCAAGGGCAAAGGACAGACCAAGATATTCTCTTTCCTTGATAAACATTCCGCTGTCCATACTCCCCCTGAGTACCTGCTGAAATCTCTGAATGAGCTACCCCTTTGTATATGCGAAGGTGTACCAATCTATCCATGCTCCCTTTGAGTACATGTTGAAATCTCTGCTCTTCTGAAGTGTGCTATTCATGCTCTCCCTGACTATAAACAAGGTCTGCAAAAATATGTTCTACAAGAAGAGAATGACTCTATCATAAATGACCTTCCTATCACCAAGGACTCATACATACATCCATCTCCCCACCCAGTGGGGATATACCAATATTGACTAATCCACCCAACCAAGTGTGGATACGGCAGATACCAAATGTTTGTACATGACTGAAATATTACATCATCCTTCCCATGCATAGTGGGGATACAAATTACATCATATGACCAAAAGGGATTCATCAAATGACTATAATAGACAGAGACAAACTATTACATCATTAGTCTTGATATGACATTTATAATAGAGACCAACAGCAACAATCCTCACCAACAGCAACAATCCTCATCCACATGAGCGCCAAGAACTATAGGAATCCTGCATCATAACTGTATTATATGATCTTTATGCATATGACGACAGCAACATATGAGTGACTCATCATCAAGTAATGAAGATGTGTATTCAAGCTTTGTACTTCTCCTTATCCTTATGAAGATCACCATGTAAACACCATATATGCATCATCAGAGAATAAACCACAAACATGATCTGAACATCAACTATGTAACCCCAAGAATCATAAGGGATTTTTCCACGGACACTCATATCATAGCAAGATATATCATTTAGCCATATAATCATCATCACCAAGGACTACTAACCATAATGCTAATAATGCATTATTAAAAGCATATGCTCCCCCTGAGCCTGTGCCATCTTGCTTACTGTCAGATCTGATCATGCATATATAAGCAAGAAGTATCAAGGCATCATCATCATTAATTTAGGATCAAAAAAACTTTTAAAACATCTTACAAGTATCAAGACATTTTCACACATCATCAGCATATTGTAACCATTTTCAAACAGATCAAATAATGGACTGGATCATATTAGGCCCTTTTTCCTGAGTCTGTCCCACTGATTTTCATCAAACTAACATATATGCGACTGTGCAGTGTCTAACTCGTGTATATACGCGACTTCCCTTTATGAAACTTGCGTATGAGATTTAAGATACTGAAGTTTTACACTTTCAGCTCCCTCTGAGTCTGTTATGTGTGTACATTGTGCTGTGCCACATTTTCCTGACGGTACTTCCTTCTTCTTCCATATCTTCAAGTGTGATGATGTTTTCTCCTTTCGGTATGGTTCCCGTACTTTGTTCTTGCATTCCTTAGCTATATGTCCAAGCTTGTTACATGGATAACATCTCATATATTTCATATTCCTTCTGTAGGAATCAACAGCTCTGTGACCAAACATATTGCAAGAAAAACAATATGCCTTAAAGCACCTGGAACGTGATGATCTTTCTGTGTGATGGTCTTGAACCATTCTTCTTCTACATCTGGCTACAACATGTCCAAGATTATGACATACATAACATTCAACATTATTCATCAGAGGAGTAAAATATTTTCTTTGAAGAATTTCTTTCCTTAGCTATTAATGGGGTTGTCCTCTCATCTCCTTGTTGATTATTTTAGATTTTACATTAGAGTTCCTTGCCTTTCCTTGTGAGCTAGATTCATCTTCAACAGATTCATAAAAACCAAGGCCAGTTTTGATAGCAGGAGACCTTTGACTACTAAAAAAATCATCCAAGATCTTACTACTATCTTGAAATCGTAAGAGCTTATCCTTTTCTTCTAAGTTATCTTTAAGAATATTTACCTCAACCTGATGTTGCTCCTCCTTTTCATGATACTGCTTCTTCATGTTTTCTTCAGCTTTTCTTCCTTCTTCCAACTGATGTCTTAGTTCAAGAACTTAGTTTTCTTGTTTTTCAAGAGCTTGGAGTAGTTCTTTATTCTGCTTATTTGCTTCTTCAAGATCTTCTTTTAGCAAGAGGATCGTAGCTTCAAGAATTTCATAGTAACTGGATCTATCTCTGAGTTTCTTGATTGTTGTGCTCCTTTCATTGAGTTCATTTCTTAATGATGTTACTTCATCCTGCTTTTGACATTGATCTTCCTTGTCCTTGAATAACTTCCTTACCTTGTGTCCTTCCTCTAGTTGATCTTTTAGTTTGGTAGCTTCTTCTTTGAAGGCACATTCCCTTTTGTTCAATAGATCTTGTTGATATCTAATTTTTTCTGTAAGACTTTTAAATTCTGCCTCTATTTGATATCTTTCTTGCTCACCCATAAGAGAAAATTCAGTTGTTTCACTATCACTTTCATCATCTTCAAATGGATGGATAAATGTATCACCAGAGTATAACAAATTCATACCTGCTAGTTCTTTTGCTTATTCATCTTCATTCTGAAGTGATTCTGAATCTGAGGTGCTTCTTCCACATATTCCCCAATCGATTCTCCCACTGTCATAGCTCTTCTGAGATGTCTTCTTCTTCTTAGGCGCTTTCTTCTTAAGCTTCTTTCCCATTGATCTACGGATCTCCTTCAAGCGATCAAGCTTCTACCAAAGGACCTGCTCTGATACCAATTGTTGGAAATAATACTGAGAGGGGGGGTGAATCAGTATTATTAAATCAATATAACTTTTTCATTTCCATATTAAGATTCATATACGCTACTTTAGTTAAGGCAAACCGCGTGTATATGCAACTGTGTGTAATGCAACAAGCGTATATCCAATCAACTTATGATTCAGTTAGTTGATCCTTAATGAGTGCATCATAACATTATTAACCATATGAACAGTAAACAGGAGCAGTAAAATAGAATAGATCATCACACACAAGAAGCACACATGAACACAATAATGTAATGTGGAAACTCGATGTGGGTGAAAACCACCTGCTGCAAGTTGTCTCAATCTTCTTTTTAATAAGAAACTTCTTTTACAATGGTTCTGTACTGGTGCAGTCTTATACCAGTACACATGCTTCTACCTGTAGAAGGCTACAACCTTCTCTCGTTCTCCAGACTCTCTTGGAAGGGAGCTACAACCCCCTTAGCTCTTGTACTAGACGATACATTTACTAGTACGTAGGTGTCGGCCTACTGAAATGCTCCAACATTTACTCGTTTTCTAGCTGCTACTAGAAGGGAGCTATCACCCCCTTAGCTCTTGTACTAGCTGATGTACTAGTAAGTAGGTGTCGACCTACAGAAGGCTACAACCTTCTCTTTCTTCCTTTGGGTAACACGTTTCATAAATTTTCAGACTGGATACTCATGGACCACAACATCATAATCTGAAGGCCACTTTTCATCTAATTTTCATACTGGACCCATCAATACCATTGAAACACATAATCAATCAACCCTAGAATCATCAATCTTTGAATCACCCAATACTGAATCACTGAAACCCTGTCAACAAAATGTAGTCACCAGAACATAGAGCAGAACACTGAGCTTTGCAACAATATTCAAAACCAACTGTATCATCAAAGATCATGCATCAGAGTGCATACGCTACTTGGAAGTGCTGAATCAGCATGTATACACAACTTCACCAAGGCTAACCAACATATATGTCATTAATTAATTACTTATAACTTCGCTCCACTTCTTGACTTCATACATACCAAGATCATTACATATACAAAGATAATATGTATGTTAGCAACCAGATCTAGTTCATCAGATCACATAAAGATAAGTCATTCTGATCCTAATCCATTATAGATCTCATCCATCAATACTCAAGCTAAACATAATCAACCAATCTGAATATGTAGAATACTGACACCAATAAATAGTCATCATAACTCATCAATAACCAGAAAACACCTGTAACTTCAAACATCATAGCTCATATGGTATACGCTACTTAGATGTATCTAACCTGCATATGTACGTTCTTTTATCATAGTCAACCAGCATATACATCTGTAAATATTCATTCATGATTTGCAGTTATTCCAAACTTGAGTTATACCCAGAGCATAACATTTACAGAACATTACATGCGTTAGTATATAGATCTAGACTAAACAATATCAAATCGTATAAAGATGATTCATTCTAAGCCATTAGATCTCGATCTATCCTTAGATCTTGTTCTCCATCAACCGTTGAGATTCCTCCTTAGCTTAGATCAAGTAATGCATCTTGAACCCATAACATGCATACTGGATCTCATACTTCATCAGATATTCAAGACTTTCTCGATCCATTTGCCTAATGATCTTCTTCTCCTTTTATAGTCTTAGGCCTTACTCAATACCATGGTCCAAAACTATTGAGAACCAATACTAGGGACCCAATACCTGGGTTCAACACTTCAGACGCAATACCAACGACCAAAACCATAGGTCGAAATACCACAGACCCAAAAATAAGCTTTCCCACATGTACGCGCTTTTCCGTGGATGAAAGTGTGTGCATACACATACACGACTTTTGACCAGCAATCCCGCGTGTATACACGCCTTTGTATATAGTGAACCTGCGTGTATACCCTACTTGGTATATAGCGAACCTGCGTATATACGCAACTTGGTACATAGTGAGCCTGCGTATAACCTGCATATGTACGCGACTTGGTATATACTGAACCTGCGTATATACTCTTCTTTCTTCATTCTTTGTAGTCTAATCATCAACTCTTTGCTACTGACTTGCTGCACTATGATCTGTCATCTGTGTGAGTTGCCATCAAGGACAACACTTGTATCATAATGCCAACAATCTCCCCCTTTGGACTTGATGGAAAAGCTAACTTGTCGTACTGAGAACTGTCATCTGATTCCTTTAAGCTATCTTGTATCCCATTTATTCTGTCACATCTAATATCTCTTCGGTAGATTCATCTAGTTATATATAAGTGAGTTGTTCTTCTACAAGTGGGTTGCCATCAAGTACAACACATGCATCATAATGCCAACAATCTCCCCCTTTGGACATGATGGCAATAACACCAAATCACTCTCCCCCTTTGACATCAAGGGCAGAGGACAGACCAAGATATTCTCTTTCCTTGATAAACATTCCGATGTCCATACTCCCCGTGAGTACCTGCTGAAATCTCTGAATGAGCTGCCCCTTTGTATATGCCAACGTGTACCAATCTATCCATGCTCCCTCTGAGTACTTGCTGAAATCGCTGCTCTGCTGAAGTATGTTGTTCATGCTCCCCCTGACTATAAACAAGGTATGCAAAAAGTGTTCTACAAGAAAAGCATGACTCTATCATAAATAACCTTCCTATCACCAAGGAATCATACATACATCCATCTCCCAACCCAGTGGGGATATACCAATATTGACTCATCCACCCAACCAAGTGGGGATACGCCCGATACCAAATGTTTGTACATGACTGAAATATTACATCATCCTTCCCATGCATAGTGGGGGTACAAATTACATCAGATGACCAAAAGGGATTCATCAAATGACTGCAATATATAGAGACAAACTATTACATCATGAGTCTTGATATGAAATTTATAACAGAAACCAATAGCAACAATCCTCACCAACAGCAACAATCCTCATCCATATGAGCGCTAAGAACTTTAGGAATCCTGCATCATAACTGTATTATATGATCTTTATGCGTATGACGACAATAGCATATGAGTGACTCATCATCAAGTAATGAAGATGTGTATTCAAGCTTTGTACTTCTCCTTATCCTTATGAAGATCACCATGTAAACACCATATATGCATCATTAGAGAATCAACCACAAATCTGATCTGAACATCAACTATGTAACCCCAAGAATCATACGGGATTTTGTCATGGACACTCATATCATAACAAGATATATCATTTAGCCATATAAGCATCATCACCAAGGACTACTAACCATAATGCCAACAATGCATTATTATGCTCCACCTGAACCTGTGCCATCTTGCTTACTGTCAGATTTGATCATGCATATATCAGCAAGAAGTATCAAGGCATCATCATCATTAATTTAGGATCAAAAAAACTTTTAAAATATCTTACAAGTATCAAGACATTTTCACACATCATCAGCAGATTGTAACCATTATCAAACAGATCAAATAATGGACTGAATCATATTAGACCCTTTTTCCTGAGTTTGTCCCACTGATTTTCCTCAAACTAACATATACGTGACTGTGCAGTGTCTAACTCGTGTATATACGCGACTTCCCTTTATGAAACTTGCGTACGAGATTTAGGATACTGAAGTTTTACACTTTCAGCTCCCTCTGAGTCTGTAATGTCTGTACATTGTGTTGTGCCACATTTTCCTGACTGTACTTCCTTCTTCTTCCATATCTTCAAGCATGGTGATGTTTTCTCCTTTCAGTATGGTGCCCGTACTTTGTTCTTGCATTCCTTAGCTATATTTCCAAGCTTGTTACATGCATAACATCTCATATATTTCATATTCCTTCTGTAGCAATCAACAGCTCTGTGACCAAACATATTGCAAGAAAAACAATATCCCTTAAAGTACCTGGAACGTGATGATCTTTCTGTGTGATGGTCTTGAACCATTCTTCTTCTGCATCTCGCTGCAACATGTCCAAGATTATGACATACATAACATTCAACATTATTCATCAGAGGAGTCAAAGATTTTCTTTGAAGAATTCCTTTCCTTGGCTGTTGATGGGGCTCTCCTCTCATCTCCTTGTTGATTATTTTAGATTTTACATTAGAGTTCCTTGCCTCTCCTTGTGAGCTAGATTCATCTTCAACAGATTCATAAAAACCAAGGCCAGTTTTGATAGCAGGAGACCTTTGACTACTAAGAATATCATCCAAGATCTTAGTACTATCTTGAAATCGTAAGAGATTATCCTTTTCTTCTAAGTTATCTTTAAGAATATTTACCTCAACCTGATGTTGCTCCTCCTTTTCATGATACTGCTTCTTCATGTTTTCTTCCTTCTTCCAACTGATGTCTTAGTTCAAGAACTTCGTTTTCTTGTTTTTCAAGAGCTTGGAGTAGTTCTTTATTCTGCTTATTTGATTCTTCAAGATCTTCTTTTAGTGAGAGGATCGTAGCTTCAAGACTTTCATAGTAACTGGATCTATCTCCGTGTTTCTTGATTGTTGTGCTCCTTTCATTGACTTCATTTCTTAATGATGTTACTTCATCCTGCAACTTTTGACATTGATCTTCCTTGTCCTTGAATAACTTCCTTACCTTGTTTCCTTCCTCTAGTTGATCTTTTAGTTTGGTAGCTTCTTCTTTGAAGGCACATTCCCTTTTGTTCAATAGATCTTGTTGAACTCTAATTTTGTCTGTAAGCCTTTTAAATTCTGCCTCTATTTGATATCTTTCTTGCTCACCCATAAGAGAAAATTCAGTTGTTTCGGTAGCACTTTCATCATCTTCAAATGGATGGATAAACGTATCACCAGAGTATAAAAAATTCACACCTGCTAGTTCTTTTGCTTTTTCATCTTCATTCTGAAGTGATTCTGAATCTGAGGTGCTTCTTCCACATATTCCCCAATCAATTTTCCCATTGTCATAGCTCTTCTGAGATGTCTTCTTCTTCTTAAGCGCTTTCTTCTTAAGCTTCTTTCCCATTGATCTACGGATCTCCTTCAAGCGATCAAGCTTCTACCAAAGGACCTGCACTAATACCAATTGTTGGAAATAATACTAAGAGGGGGGGTGAATTAGTATTATTAAATCAATATAACTTTTTCATTTCTATATTAAGATTCATATACGCTACTTCAGTTAAGGCAAACCGCGTGTATACACAATTGTGTGTAATGCAACAAGCATATATCCAGTAAACTTATGATTCAGTTAGTTGATCCTTAATGAGTGCATCAGAACATTATTAATCATATGAAAGTAAACAGGAGCAGTAAAATAGAATAGATCATCACACACAAGAAGCACACATGAACACCATCATGTAAGGTGGAAACCCGATGTGGGTGAAAACCACCTGCTGCAAGTAATCTCAATCTTCTTTTTAATAAGAAACTTCTTTTACAATGGTTCTGTACTGGTGCAGTCTTATACCAGTACGCAGGCTACAACCTTCTCTCCTTCTCCAGACTCTCTTGGAAGGGAGCTACAACCCCCTTAGCTCTTGTACTAGCCGATCCATTTACTAGTACGTAGGTGCCGGCCTACTGAAATGCTCCAACATTTACTCGTTTTCCAGTTGCTACTAGAAGGGAGCTATCACCCGCTTAGCTCTTGTACTAGCTGATGTACTAGTACGTAGGTGTCGACCTACAGAAGGCTACAACCTTCTTTTTCTTCCTCCGGGTACCACGTTTCATAAATTTTCAGACTAAATACTCATGGACCACAACATCATAATCTGAAGGCCACTTTTCATCTAATTTTCATACTGGACCCATCAATATCATTGAAGCACATAATCAATCAACACTAGCATCATCAATCTCTGAATCACCCAATACTGAATCACTGAAACCCTGTCAACAAAATGTAGTCACCAGAACACAGAGCAGAACACTAAACTCTGCAACAATATTCAGAACCAACTGTATCATCAAAAATCATGCATCAGAGTGCATACGCTACTTGGAAGTGCCGAACCAGCGTGTATACGCAACTTCAAAAAGGCTAACCAGTGTATATGTCATTAATTACTTACTTATAACTTTGCTCCACTTCCTGAATTCAGACATACCAAGATCATTACATATATAAAGATAATATGTATTTTAGCAACCAGATCTAGCTCATCAGATCACATAAAGATAAGTCATTCTAATCCTGATCCATTATAGATCTCATCCATCAATACTGAAGCTAAACATAATCAACCAATCTGAATATGCAAAATACTGACACTAGTAAACAGTCATCAGAACTCATCAACAACCAGAAACACCTGTAACTTCAAACATCATAGCTCATATGGTATACCCTACTTAGATGTATCTAACCTGTGTATGCACGCTCTTTTATCATAGTCAACCAGCGTATACATCTGTAAATATTGATTCATGATTTGCGGCTATTCCATACTTGAGTTATACCCAGATCATAACAATTACAGAACATTACATGCGTCAGTATACAGATCTAGACTAAACAAGATCAAATCGTATAGAGATGATTCATTCCAAGCCATTAGATCCCGATCTATCCTTAGATCTTGTTCTCCATCAACCGTTGAGATTCCTCCTTAGCTTAGATCAAGCAATGCATCTTGAACCCATAACCTGCATACTGGATCTCATACTTCATCAGATATTCAAGACTTTCGATCCATTTGCCTAATGATCTTCTTCTCCTTTTATAGTCTTAGGCCTTACTCAATACCATGGTCCAAAACCATTGAGAACCAATACTAGGGACCCAATACCTGGGTTCAACACTTCGGACGCAATACCAAGGACCAAAACCATAGGTCTAAATACCACGGATGCAAAAATAAGATTTCCCACATGTATGCGCTTTTCGTGCATGAAAGTGCGTGCATACGCATACGCGACTTTTGATCAGCAATCTCGCATGTATACGCGTCTTTGTATAGAGTGAACCTGCGTGTATACCCTACTTGGTATATATCGAACCTGTGTATATACGCGACTTGGTACATAGTGAACCTGCGTATAACCTGCATATGTACACGACCTGGTATATAGTGATCCTGCGTATAAACTATTCTTTCTTCATTCATTGTAGTCTGATCATCAACTCTTTGCTACTGACCTGCTGCACTATGATCTATCATCTGTGTAAGTTTCCATCAAGGACAAAACTTGTATCATAATGCCAAAAATCTCCCCCTTTGGACTTGATGGAAAAGCTAACTTGTCGTACTGAGAACTGTCATCTGATTCCTTTGAGTTATCCTGCATCCCATGTATTCTGTCACATCTTATATCTCTTCTGTAGATTCATCTAGTTATATATAAGTGAGTTGTTCTTCTATGAGTGGGTTGCCATCAAGTACAACACATGCATCATAATGCCAACAATATCCCCCTTTTGACTTGATGGCAATGACACCAAATCACTCTCCCCCTTTGACATCAAGGGCAAAGGACGGACCAAGATATTCTCTTTCCTTTGATAAACATTCTGTTGTCCATACTTCCCCTGAGTACCTGTTGAAATCTCTGAATGAGCTGCCCCTTTGTATATGCCAAGGTGTACCAATCTGTCCATGCTCCCTCTGAGTACATGCTGAAATATTTGCTCTGCTGAAGTGTGTTGTTCATGCTCCCCCTTACTGTAAACAAGGTCTGCAAAAAGATGTTCTACAAGAAGAGCATGACTCTATCATAAATGACCTTCCTATCACCAAGGACTCATACATACATCCATCTCCCAACCCAGTGGGGATATACCAATATTGACTCATCCACCCAACCAAGTGGGGATACGCGAGATACCAAATGTTTGTACATGACTGAAATATTACATCATCCTTCCCATGCATAGTGGGGGTACAAATTACGTCATATGACCAAAAGGGATTCATCAAATGACTACAATAGATAGAGACAAACTATTACATCATGAGTCTTGATATGACATTTATACCAGAGACCAACAGCAACAATCCTCATCCACATGAGCGCCAAGAACTATAGGAATACTGCATCATAACTGTATTATATGATCTTTATGCATATGATGACAGCAGCATATGAGTGACTCATCATCAAGTAATGAAGATCTGTATTCAAGCGTTGTACTTCTCCTTATCCTTATGAAGATCACCATGTAAACACCATATATGAATCATCAGAGAATCAATAACAAATCTTATCTGAATATCAACTATGTAACCCCAAGAATCATATGGGATTTTGTCATGGACACTCATATCATAGCAAGATATATCATTTAGCCATATAAGCATCATCACCAAGGACTACCAACCATAATGCCAACAATGCATTATTAAAAGCATATGCTCCCCCTGAACCTGTGCCATCTTGCTTACTGTTAGATCTGATCATGCACATATAAGCAAGAAGTATCAAGGCATCATCATCATTAATTTAGGATCAAAAAAACTTTTAAAACATCTTACAAGTATCAAGACATTTTCACACATCATCAGCAGATTGTAACCATTATCAAACAGATCAAATAATGGATTGAATCATATTAGACCCTTTTTCCTGAGTTTATCCCACTGCTTTTCCTCAAACTAACATATACGCGACTGTGCAGTGTCTAACTCGCGTATATACACGACTTCCCTTTATGAAACTTGCGTATGAGATTTAGGATACTGAAGTTATACATATTCACCTCCCTCTAAGTCTGTTATGTATGTACATTGTGCTGTGCCACATTTTCCTGACTGTACTTCCTTCTTCTTCCATATCTTCAAGTGTGATGATGTTTTCTCCTTTTGATATGGTGCTCGTACCTTGTTCTTGCATTCCTTAGCTATATGTCCAAGCTTGTTACATGCATAACATCTCATATATTTCATATTCCTTTTGTAGCAATCAGCAGCTCTGTGACCAAACATATTGCAAGAAAAACAATATCCCTTAAAGTACCTGGAACGTGATGATCTTTCTGTGTGATGGTCTTGACCATTCTTCTTCTGCATCTGGCTGCAACATTTTCAAGATTATGACATACATAACATTCAACATTATTCATCAGAGGAGTAAAAGATTTTCTTTGAAGAATTTCTTTCCTTAGCTGTTGATGGGGTTGTCCTCTCATCTCCTTGTTGATTATTTTAGATTTTACATTAGAGTTCTTTGCCTCTCCTTGTGAGCTAGATTCATCTTCAACATATTCATAAAAACCAAGGCCAGTTTTGATAGTAGGAGACCTTTGACTACTAAGAATATCATCCAAGATCTTAGTACTATCTTGAAATCGTAAGAGCTTATCCTTTTCTTCTAAGTTATCTTTAAGAATATTTACCTCAACCTGATGTTGCTCCTCCTTTTCATGATACTGCTTCTTCATGTTTTCTTCAACTTTTCTTCCTTCTTCCAACTGATGTCTTAGTTCAAGAACTTCATTTTCTTGTTTTCAAGAGCTTGGAGTAGTTCTTTATTCTGCTTATTTGATTCTTCAAGATCTTCTTTTAGCGAGAGGATCGTAGCTTCAAGACTTTCGTAGTAACTGGATCTATCTCCGAGTTTCTTGATTGTTGTGCTCCTTTCATTGACTTCATTTCTTAATGATGTTACTTCATCCTGCAACTTTTGACATTGATATTCCTTGTCCTTGAATAAATTCCTTACCTTGTTTCCTTCCTCTAGTTGATCTTTTAGTTTGGTAGCTTCTTCTTTGAAGGCACATTCCCTTTTGTTCAATAGATCTTGTTGATCTCTAATTTTGTCTGTAAGCCTTTTAAATTTTGCCTCTATTTGATATCTTTCTTGCTCACCCATAAGAGAAAATCCAGTTGTTTCACTATCACTTGCATCATCTTCAAATGGATGGATAAATGTATCACCAGAGTATAACAAATTCATACCTGCTAGTTCTTTTGCTTGATCATCTTCATTCGGAAGTGATTCTGAATCTGAGGTGCTTCTTCCACATATTCCCCAATCGATTCTCCCACTATCATAGCTCTTATGAGATGTCTTCTTCTTCTTAGGCGCTTTCTTCTTAAGCTTCTTTCCCATTGATCTATGGATCTCCTTCAAGCGATCAAGCTTCTACCAAAGGACCTGCTCTGATACCAATTGTTGGAAATAATACTAAGAGGGGGGGTGAATCAGTATTATTGAATCAATATAACTTTTTCATTTCCATATTAAGATTCATATACGCTACTTCAATTAAGGCAAACCACGTGTATACGCAACTGTGTGTAATGCAACAAGCGTATATCCATTAAACTTATGATTCAGCTAGTTGATCCTTAATGAGTGCATCAGAACATTATTAACCATATGAACATTAAACAGGAGTAGTAAAATAGAATAGATCATCACACACAAGAAGCACACATGAACACCATCATGTAAGTTGGAAACCTAATGTGGGTGAAAACCACCTGCTGCAAGTCGTCTCAATCTTCTTTTTAATAAGAAAATTCTTTTACAATGGTTCTGTACTGGTGCAGTGTTATACCGGTATGGAGGCTTCTACTTACAGAAGGCTACAACCTTCTCTCGTTCTCCAGACTCTCCTGGAAGGGAGCTACAACCCCCTTATCTCTTGTACTAGCCGATCCATTTACTAGTATGTAGGTGCCGGCCTACTGAAATGCTCCAACATTTACTCGTTTTCCAGCTTCTACTAGAAGGGAGCTATCACCCCCTTAGCTCTTGTACTAGCTGATGTACTAGTACATAGGTGCCGACCTACAGAAGGCTACAACCTTCTCTTTCTTCCTCCGGGTACCACGTTTCATAAATTTTCATACTGGATACTCATGGACCACAACATCATAATCTGAAGGCCACTTTTCATCTAATTTTCATACTGGACCCATCAATATTATTGAAGCACATAATCGATCAACACTAGCATCATCAATCTCTGAATCACTGAAACCCTGTCAACAAAATGCAGTCACCAGAACACAGAGCAGAACACTAAACTCTGCAACAATATTCAAAACCAAATGTATCATCAAAAATCATGCATCAGAGTGCATACGCTACTTGGAAGTGCCGAACCAGTGTGTATACGCAACTTCACCAAGGCTAACTAGCGTATATGTCATTAATTACTTACTTATAACTTCGCTCCACTTCTTGACTTCAGACATACCAAGATCATTACATATACAAAGATAATATGTATGTTAGCAACCAGATGTAGTTCATCAGATCACATAAAGATAAGTCATTCTGATCCTGATCCATTATAGATCTCATCCATCAATACTGAAGCTAAACATAATCAACCAATCTGAATATGATGAATACTGACACTAGTAAACAGTCATCAGAACTCATCAACAACTAGAAACACCTATAACTTCAAACATCATAACTCATATGGTACACGCTACTTAGATGTATCTAACCTGCGTATGTACGCTCTTTTATCATAGTCAACCAGCGTATACATCTGTAAATATTCTTTCATGATTTGTAGTATTCCAAACTTGAGTTATACCCAGATCATAACATTTACAGAACATTACATGCGTCAATATACAGATCTAGACTAAACAAGATCAAACCGTATAGAGATGATTCATTCCAAGCCATTAGATCCCGATCTTGTTCTCCATCAACCATTGAGATTCCTCCTTAGCTTAGATCAAGCAATGCATCTTGAACCCATAACGTGCATACTGGATCTCATACTTCATCAGATATTCAAGACTTTCTTGATCCATTTGCCTAATGATCTTCTTCTCCTTTTATGGTCTTAGGCCTTACTCAATACCATGGTCCAAAACCATTGAGAACCAATACTAGGGACCCAATACTTGGGTTCAACACTTCGGATGCAATACCAAGGACCAAAACCATAGGTCTAAATACCATGGACCCAAAAATAAGCTTTCCCACATGTACGCGCTTTTTCGTGCATGAAAGTGCGTGCATACGCATACGCGACTTTTGATCAACAATCCCGCGTGTATACGCGCCTTTGTATATAGTGAACCTGCGTGTATACCCTACTTGGTATATAGCGAACTTGCGTATATACGCGACTTGGTACATAGTGAACCTGTGTATAACCTGCATATGTACGCGACTTGGTATATAGTGAACCTGTGTATATACTCTTCTTTCTTCATTCTTTGTAGTCTGATCATCAACTCTTTGCTACTGACCTGCTGCACTATGATTTGTCATCTGTGTGAGTTGCCACCAAGGACAAAACTTGTATCATAATGCCAACAACATCAAGATACTTTCCTCATGCTACATCTCACATTGCAAAGACTAAACAAATAATTTAAAATAATTAAGATATAGCTATATTTTAAATTATTATTATTATTATTTAAACAAAACAACTATTTTTTATATGAATGTGGGGCTCGATTCAAGGCCATAACGTTTTACATCTACAATTAGATTTTTATCCTCTATGCTTAGAGATGTCCACAAAAGACAATACTTCATACTCCCCTTCCTACACACAAAATCTAAACTGAAATCTTTTATATACCCTCCAAAAAAACTCCAAAAATTAAGACATATTTGCACTACATAGAATATATATGGTTTATTCTGCATTGACCTATCCATTTTCCGGTTTGATTTCATCATTTCCCACGTCTTCTTGTTAATTTGGATATGGAGCAAAACCTTGGGCCACGTCCACCAACTCTTTTGCCTTTTCCACCTGTTCTGGCGATGTTACATGGCACATCTTAATCATTGCATCTCCTTTCTCTCCTAAACTTCTCTCCTCTGAGCCTATTCCTCCCTTAATTTCCAACTTAGTAAGGTGAAGATCTAGTAGACTAGTATGTAGTTGAAGCCTCTCAAGTTTTATTTGAAGAAGACTAATCTTGTGTTTCAACAGATTTAATTAGGCCTTTACCTCCACATCTCACATATCTGCCTACCTATTCTAAAGAGTTAGTATGTGCTCCATTGTAGCCATGAGATAATTCAAATGGCTGCTAAATTCATCTTTCTCCTCTGTTGACAACGTCACCATGCTTATAGCCTCACAATTAACCGCTTCCTGCACCTTGTGATTGAACATCCAAAGTCGCATTACTAATGAGAATTTGATTGCACGACTTGCCTTATATTTAGGCCAAACCTCCATCCTTGAGCCATTAAATTACTCTTCAACTTCAATGTGATCACTTGTAGTGTAGCTCCATATGACTAGGCACTCGAGTTCAAAGCTAATTTCATTGCATATCTTGCTAAGCGCCATTAAATTTCTATATTTGAAGTGTGTTTGATATTTTTTTTATTGTGCAGATAAGAACCATTACCTCCTCCTTGCATTTATTGTAGTTCGAATAGGGAAAATGAGAACATTTAGTTATACACAGTTATACATTCACCAATAAAGAAAACAAAGAAAGAAAAGCATATAACTAATTGAAAACTGAATTCACACACACAAGTAACAACACAAGATTTACGTGGTAAGACCTTGACAGGGTGTCAAGGAAACATCCACGGGGCAAGGGATTGGATTCTCTATTCAATCAATAATGATTCCCCATGATTACATTTTATTGGGCATTCACTAGTTTTATACGAGCCTTCTCCGTTACATAACTGTTGTTTCGGTATAAAACTAACTAGTAGTAACTACTACCATTATTACTCATATTTACATAATTTGTTGTCAAACTTCCAACAAACTCCACCTTGACAACAATTTTCCTAATCCCTTGGCCATTCCCATTCATCATCTTTTCTGCAAGCTAAGAGAAGCTAAACACCATCACAACTTCTCTATTGTAACTGGCTTTTTGAATAAGTCTGCACAATTCTCTCGCGTATGGACCTTTTGAAGAGCTACTTTTCCGCCATCTATCACATGTCTCAAAAAATGATACCTTACATCAATGTGCTTGGTTCTTTTGTGATAAGCAAGATTTGTAGCCAAATGAATAACACTTTGACTGTCACAAAGTACATTCACATTCTCATGCGTCCTTCCAATCTCATCCAGTAGACCTTTTAACCAGCTTGCTTCTTTACTGGCATCTAAAGCAGCTATATATTCAGTTTCGGTAGTGGACAATGCAACTGTTTCTTGAAGCTTTGACATCCAACTAATTGCTCCACCTGCAAGAGTAAAGACATAACCTGTAGTAGATCTTCTTTTGTCCAAATCACCTACATAATCAACATCTACATATCCGCAAACTGATCCTTCACTACCACTAAAGATGATGCAATGGTCACTTGTGCCTCTTAGATATCGAAGCATCCATTTCATTGCTTGCCAATGTTCTTCACCTGGATTTGCCATGAACCTACTGACAACTCCAACTGCATGTGAAATGTCAGGTCTTGTAGATACCATCGCATACATTAAGTTGCCTACAACATTTGCATATGGTACATGAGACATATTCTGCTTTTCTTCATCATTTCTAGGACTCAAAACCGAAGAAAGCTTAATGGGAAGCTAATGGAACATTAACAGGTTTCACATTGTTCATACAGAACTTTTCAAGTACTTTCTCCACATACTTCTGCTATGATAACCAAAGCTTACCATTTTTCCTGTCTCTATGTATCTCCATGCCCAAGATATGTTTTGCTGCTCCAAGATCCTTCATATCAAACGTCCTAGAGAGCTGAGCCTTCAACCTGTTGATCTATTCCATGCTTTTGCTTGCAATAAGCATATCGCCAACATACAAAGCTAAGATAATGAATATGCCATTGAAACTTTTGAAGTATACACAATGATCATACTCACTTCTTATAAAGTTTTGGCTCACCATGAAGGAATCAAACTTCTTGTACCATTGTCTGGGAGACTGCCTCAAACCATACAATGATTTCCTGAGCTTGCAAACTAATCTTCTGCTGCGACCTTGTATAAAACCTTCTGCTTGTTCCATATATATCTCTTCATTCAAATCACCATGTAGAAAAGTTGTTTTAACATCTAACTGTTCTAACTGAAGATTAAGTAATGCAGTTAGTGCCAACACAGTACGAATAGAAACAAGTTTTACAACTAGAGAAAAAATCTCATGAAAATCTATACCTTCAACCTGAGAATACCCTTTTTCTACTAGTCTCCCCTTATACCTTTCGATACTTCCATCAACTTTTCGTTTCAGTTTGAAGACCCACTTGCATCCAACAACACTTCTCCTTTCAGGAAGTTGTACAAGATCCCAGGCATTGTTCTTGGCTCAGGAATCCATTTCTTCTTCCATAACCATTTTCCATTTTTCACTATCTGTATCATCTACTGCTTCCTGATAACTAGGGAAAATTTATCTTCTTCCTTAATTTTAACTTCCATATCTGTTAATTGACATATAAGTGTATTAAAAACATTCAAATGTTCTGCAACTTTTGAACCTTCTTTCATTTGAAGACTGTACAACTGCCTTTTCAAATAAATTCTATTGGTTAATGACTTTGTCATATAGAGTTTTTCCAGTTTTTCCCACATTCCTGAAGCTGTACTCTCTTCAACAATGTTGAAGAGAACCTCATCCGCCAGGCATAACCTGATGGTACTTAGAGCTCGGGCATCCAAGTCCTCCCAATCCGAATCATCGATGGTTGCAGGTTTCTTAGTTGCCCCATCCAGTGCCTTGTGCAACCCTTGTTACAGAAGCAGATCCCTAACTTTCAGTTTCCAAAGAGCAAAATCACTCTTGCCGGTGAATTTCTCCACCTTGAATTTTGCATTTGACATCTTGGCCATTTTTTTTCTCCTAGGGTTTCGGTCTTTCAACTAGGGTTTATTTTTTCTTGTTTCCTTTCTTCAGAATAAACTTTTTGTATAAAAAAAATAATTCCCCTTTGTTTCAAATAGAAAAAAAAAAACCCTTCAACAAATTTTTCCAAGCAACTGTCAACAGATTTTTCCAAGCAACCCTTCAACAGATTTTTTCCTTCAAATTAACAAACAACCTTTGTTTTTCTTTCCTTCAATTTAAAAAAGGAAAAGACCACTTTTTTCCTTTCCTTCAATTTAAATGGAAAAAACCCTTTGATGGTTTTTTTTTCTTAAATTTAAATAAATTCTTTCCTTCAATTTTAAACAAATTCACCCCTTGTTTTGCACAAATTTCCGAAAAAAATTCTGGAAAAAATCTCTCTCAGATTTAACAAATTACCCGGATCCACAAGCCAGGTCACTGGCAGGCAGCACGCAGGCTCTGTTCTGGCAGCAATATTCAAAAAACAGCGGCAGGCTATGCCCTCCAGCACGATCTCTGCTCCTGCACGCAGAGGGTAGTGGCTCTAGCACGCAAAAGGGTAGTGGCTCCTTCACACGTAGAGGATAGAGGGTACCTTCACGCTCTCAATTACGCAGGGACTATCCATGCAGAGACAGGCTGCATACTCCTCAACGCAGGGAAAAAACAAACACACCTTCCCAACGCAGGGCAGAGGGTTTGCACTCTGATCTTCATGGCTTGTCTTCAGAGAATATACAGAACAACAGCAGCTTCCCTCACGCAGAGACAACAACAGCTCTGGCACGCAACAGCTCCACGGACAGAGAGACTACACAACACAACAACAACTTCCCTCATGCAGATTGATAATACACAGATCAGCGCTTGCCTTTACCTTCACGCAGAATGCTGGACAACAGTGATTACCTTCACACACATTTATTAATATCCATGTATTTATTACATTTGTCCCAACCTGATCTTGCTGGTGGACCTTCACACCATGTGTATGTCAAAATCCAGTCCCCAACAGGAGAGTACAACCACCATTTAAGGGGGAAATTATATCTATGGTTCTCGAGAAGAGGGTGTTAGGATATCCAATTGCCTTCTCATCAGTCCCCCTCTACTAACATTTAATTCAAACAACTCTCCAACACTTTGATTATTAATTTCAAGGATCGTGGTATAGGAGAATAAGAACTTGTAGTTTCATCCTTAATCAATATTCCTTGTTCCAAGGTTGCTCCCCTATTTGCCATGACATCCGTCTTTGAGTTTAGATGTCTTTTGATATGAAAAAATTCAATTCTCTCAAATTTTCCCATTTGTATTTTGATTCTTTGTAACACATTGGGGATGACCTAATTAATATTCTCATGAAACTTGAGAATTTATTTGATGACTATCATAGAATCCCTAAATACTATTAGTTGTCGGATATTCCTTGAAGTAACTAACTCCAATCCTTGCCACAATGGTAAAAGTTCAGCTTGATTGTTAGAGGTCCAGGCTTAACACGTGGCTTGAGAAATCGTGATCCACGGGCATCTAAGCTGTCAAAGTCACCTGGGGATCGCACCTGGCTTAGGCCACACCAATAATAAGATTTATGAATTTTAGTGTGTCTCCTCCCCCTAGCACGGACACAACAACCTCTGTGAGGTTTGATCCTGGGTTGCCTTGCTAACGAGGCCCATCCTTAACCGATTGTGCTAATGGGACTTGACCTCCCCTTCAATTATTATTATTAGTATTAATTATAAAAAAATAATTTATGAGTTACATACATGAAATTTTTTAAGGATGGAAGTTTATATTGAAGTTTAGAAACCTTGGCGAATCTCATTAGTCCTTACTATGAAAAATGAAAATTGTACATTGTTTGGCAATAATTCTGTAAAAATATTTAGATTTTTAATGATTTTATATTAGTTGTATAAAATTTAGGTGACTTTTAAAGTAAATTAATTTTATATTATAAAATTTGGGCAAATCATTTTTATAAAATTATGGAAATTAGCAAATATTGGAAAAATCATGGAAAAATAGCCCACTTAACCCCTAAAATTTTCCCTTGTTACATATATACATTTAAAAAAATTGTAATAAGAAAAACATAGTAAAGCAACAATATAAGATTTCAATGCTATAAATAAAAAAATGACTAAATTATATCTTGTAACGAGAAGAAAAGGTTTCTTGGAAATTGTGTTAAAAATCGTTGAAACGTCCAAGAAAAGACATTTCAGGTGAACCCTTCACCCATCATTAAGGTCATGAAGCAAAAAAACGTAGGTGAAAAGTAAGAGACCAATCCTTTAAAATGCAATGGTGCTCAGAGTCAGTAGGGTTCGATTAATCATCAAACCCAATTTGTTTAGAAATATTTTCTTCTCTTTATGAATTGCAACTGTGCATTCGTAAATTATAACTTTATTTTAAATTATTATTATAATCAATTACAAAGAAATTAATATATGACTTAAACATATATACATTAAAAAAGACATGTAACAAGAATAATATAATAAAACAATAATAAGTAAAAGTTCAATGCTATAAATAATTAATGATAATTAAATTAAAATTCAAAGCTTTATTTCAAAAATCATTATGAACTCCACATGTCAATTTATCTATTATTATAGTCAACTAATTTTATATTTCTTTTTTATAATGATAGCCAAGGACACAAATCTAGGTCAACACAAGGCTCAAATTATTATAATATAACTGTAGTCTAATCTAGTAGAGATTTTAAAAAAAATATAATTTTAGGTTGTTTAATCTGCGATGTTCTAGGGCTCTATGGGATATCAAGGTGCTAAATTCATTTATCCATTTAAAAGTGCATTTTAAACAACAATAAATTACAATCTTGCTCTAAATTGTATTGTCTTATTCTCACCAAAAAAACTATTTTGTCTATTAGTTAAATTACACCTTCTAATATATACTCATGTTAGAAGTTGCTTAACATGGCACATGTGGCTGTGGAGTTTTCATTATCATTGAGGAAGGTCAAGTTTATGACATCCATTGGAATGGAGGAGTTGGATCAAACAATAAAGCAGAAGTCATGACTCTGGCTGGACTCCTATCTATATGTGACTTCCTTGGCTTACAAAAGCTACATATATTTGGGGATTCGAAAATGATCATTGAGCATGTACTGTCTAAACATATCATTAGGAACATACACCTCACAGGATGGCTGAACAGGGTTGAGGCCATGTGGAGCACCAGGAAGGACTACATCATTTCTCATATTGCCAGGGATAAAAACCGGAGGGCAGATGTTTAATCAAAACAGGGTCTATCATCTCCACAGGGAATATGGAGGATGCAAATAACAGTGGACAACATCTCTCATCAGATCCAAGACTTTTCTATTCCGGGTACATAATATTCTATAATGAGATCCCATCTGGTATGTTTCCTCTTTTTTCCACAACTTATGACTCCTATGTTGATTTTTGATCTTTAAATATCATGGCATATGGGACCACCAAATGAACTATCATTTTGTGCATAGAAGCTACTAGTGATATTTCTCTATTCGTCCTATCCTTGCATGATCTGATATGACTTCATAAAACCTTTTCTCTCCATGTGCTTATGATCCTCTATATTAAGCCATAATTGATGGTCCCCATATGATTTGCTGTATATTTTGATGAATGCATATAATATAATCATAAAGCTTTTTTTTTTTCGTGCTGAAAAACATATACTCATTTTAAATTCACTATGTCACTTATGCATATAGATAATGGGTAGAAATCGGGGTGAAATTTTATGAACAAATTACCTATAAAATATAATCAATTTTTTGTGTGTAACTATTATTAATCTATTTGAAAAATGTCAAAATAAAGATTACATTTGATGAAACTATGAACAATCTGGTTTTCAATTCCAATAATAATGAAGAAAATATCCAAAATATATTTGTTATGTGCTCAATATGTCACTTACACTTATGAAATTTAAATAGAGAAAACAACATTCCATCCCACAACCTTTGATACTAAACTTAATTAACATTTTCCATTTAAACTTACTCTTTCCTTTTAATTTAATTTAATTTATTAAATACACATTTATTATAAAATACACTTTACTTTTCATTGCAAAGGGCCTCACGATTACACCAGAAATCTCATGAAACATCATTTTGAAATATTTCAAATATCCCGATCAAAATAAATCGATATTAACTATTATTTTATTATTAAAATTATCAAAATGAATAAATATTAATTATTATTTTTAATTTTAATTATTTTATTGGTATGACTTCTTGTTATATTAATTATTAAGATTATCACAATGAATACATATTAATTATTATTTTTAATTTTAATTATTTTATTCGTATGACTTTTTTTATTTTTTATTTTATATTAAAGATACATTTCATCCATCCCCTATTATATATATTTTTTTCATGTCTTGTAAATTGAAGTTCTATAAATTAATTCTAATTTAATATCACTTTTTGTTTTATTGAATTTAAATTTAAATTTAACATCACCCCCCTTTTATTATTTAAACGGGTTTGAATTTCCATAAATTAATTTTAATTTAATATCACATTTTTTGTTTTATTATATTTAAATTCAATATCAATTTTTTAAAATTATTATCACCCTTTTTGTTTTATTTAACTTAAATTAGTAACTTAACAAACACTGTTATTACCGCTAATTATTGATTTTATTATAACTGAATCACAACCGTATGTCTGTTTTTTTTTTAATTATTATTTTTTAAAAGTTTTATAATATATTTACCCCAACAGAAAACTGAGATTTATTTCCAGTGTCAGGGGAAAAAAATTAAGTTCGGAAGATTGGTACAGGAACGAATCACAGAACCCATCTAAAATTTTTATATAAAAAATAAAACGAACATTATTATAATAACAAATAAAAATGAACCCATTCAAACCTGAGATATTTTAAAAATTAGGATGTTGACCGTAGGTTTTTTTGTTTGATCCATCTGTTGCTTATAGATACGTTACATTAAATCCTTATTCATAAATTGCAAGAAGCCTAGGAGTCATTTGTGGCCATTTTGCATGCTCTGTCTTGATCTCTGTGCATTGGCCAACCCAAAGCCAGGCCATTTTCATCTGTATAGGTGTTGGGTGACGTGAAAGGGGCTTTCTCCGGTAAATCTTATATTTACCCTGTGAAGGCCTGAACCTTTCGCACTCTTGTACTCAAATTTGATTTTTACCATTTGGGTCTGTAAGGGAGTGTCATTGATTCTGAAGCCTTTGGGGGATTTACATTTTACAGTGCAATTTTACTGAGTTTTGTGTGTGAGCGCTGGGTTAAGGTTACTGTGAGGATGGCACGCAAGGTTGATGATGAATACGATTTCTTGTTCAAAGTGGTGTTGATTGGAGATTCAGGAGTCGGGAAGTCGAATCTTCTTTCCAGATTTACTCGAAATGAATTCTGCCTGGAGTCCAAATCTACCATCGGTGTGGAGTTTGCAACTCGAACAATCCAGGTGACATGTTATTTCTGTGCCTTGTTATAATTTTTCATCTTGTTTTGAAAAATTTGAAATTGTTACTGTCAAATTTTGGTCCAGTTTTGTGTCTACTTCGTCATGATATATGGATTCTGAGATTGGCATTGGACATATTCATCGAGAGTCTTAGGTGGGTCTGGTTTATTTTCTTTTCAAACTGTTGGGTGGTTCAGAAATTTCATGGAGATATTGATGGATATGTGCACATCCATTGTTTCCTGATGTGGGTGTTTGGTTGTTTTTTGCATATTTTGTGCTTGGAAGTTCTGAGTAATTTTGTTTATATTTCTCCAAAGAATTATATGAATCATGAAATTTGTGCCCTGCCTTATTTCATACCGCTGACCTTTTATAAAGGCTTTTGTTCATAATGGGTAATTTAGGTTTGCAGTTTCTTAATAGTTGTACATCAGGAATGGGGTGTGATCTCTTATTTCATAATACTGGTATTTGGTAAAAGGTTTTGCTGATAAGGTGGTTTATGAATCATTATCTACACCAAAAGCTGTGCAGATCCGAAGGCTGGTTTTGGGTGCAAGTCCTGGGATTGCTGTGATAATATTTTCTCACTCTGGTACTAGCGTTGTTGACAGTTTTGGTGTTATCCCTTATAAACACTTTCAACTTTGTGGCTGCCAAGTGATGCCCTTAATTGCTAGTATATGTGTGATAGGATTTTGGCATATATCAATAATCTGCTGTCTCCCTTTTCTTTTTCTTGCTTGAAAAATGGCATTCCAGGGAATTCTTTTTAAGGCTTCGATTCAGAAATGTTTTACCATGTCTTGTAACGCAATGTGAATATTCTCATTTAGCGCCTCTATTCTCCATATTGTTTTTGTTGCGAATTGTAAGTGGTTTTCTCGGATTTATTTATTTAATTTATTTATTTTTATTTTGCGCTACTCAGAAATTTCATGGCCTATTTTGTAATCCAGAAAATTTGTATCCTCATGTTTTTGTCATTTTAGGTCATGTCGTCTTTCATGTATCTGTGTCTGGGTTTAGCTGCTTTATTTTGCTTTAAATTTGTTTTGGAGACTTCCTTGGGAATTTCTGTTTTGGATATTTAAGTTATGCCTTATTCTTTTTCTTTTTTGTAAATAAGCAGTGGGAATTCTATTCATCATTCAAAACAATATTACAGTCAGTCATTTTCAGCTGGTCTGCCTGTCTAGAAATCAGACCAGCTGCAACGAGGCCTCCATATAACCTCTACCAGCCCTTCTATGCCAGCCCAGCTACTAACAGTTCTAAACACAATAACAGGAACATAACAGACACTGAAAAACAACCACAGTAACATATCAGAGACATTTAAAAAACCAGATTAGCAGTCAGGGTCTTTGCTGGAGGGGTTTCTGCTTGTTCAGGTGGCTCCTGGTTGCTGTCCTGATGTGGGGTCTCCCCTTTCATGCTGCGAACACTGATTCGTTGCACCTTTTGGCCTGTTGATCTTCGCCGTTGCCAGGAGTGATGTCCAGGTGATGAACATACTGCACGGAAATATTAAACTTTTTTGCCATGGTGTCAATGCAGTCCTTCTGACTATGTTCAATATCCACCAACGTTCACAGATGGGTTTCCAGCCTTTCCACCTGCTTCTGGAGAATGTTGAGCTGCTTCGACTGAGATCGCTGAGTGCCTGTCTCTGCGATTACTTTTCCCATGAGTGTCATCATGTGCCACACTGTGTCCATGGTCCTGTGGTAGAGGGTTTCATGGGTCCTGGTAATGCCCATATCAATCACCCAATCCACCTCTTTAAAAATGCCTTATTTCAGCTTTAGTGTTTGGATTCATTTTTTTTTTCTATATTAAAAAGTCAGTGTTTTTAATAAATTTTTGTATGGTTTAAGATCAAGAATTTAAAAAATTTTAGATGGTTTAAAATCAAGAATTTTTAGATGATTTTGAAAATCTGTCTGACTAGGTGATTTAAAAGCCTAAATTTTAAATTTTTTCTCATCGAATGTGAATTCTAAATTACAGTATGATTAACACCAAATGTTTGGGTTTTAGTTTCATTTTGTCATAATTTTATTAGGAAATTTCTTTGTATTGGGTTAATGTCTTTTTCATATTGAAACTTGTTTTTTAAGTTTTCGAGGTCTTTAAATGAGTTTCTTAAGACTTTCTGTTTTGTGATTCTGGAAGTGCTAATATTACATGTTACACACTGAGTGTTTGTGTATGAGTTTTATTTTTTCATATTTTCTGTTAGGAAATTTCCTGGTATCAATTTCATTTCTATATTGGAACTTCTTAGGTTTTATATTTTCCAGAATTGAGAATTAGGCCATTTTGCAAATCTTTTTGGTAGTGTGATTATGCCATATTTCCTGCTAGTGTTTGGATTCATTGTTAAATTATTTGTCTTTTGTTTAGGAACTCCTTACTTTTGTCCAAGGAAAACACTTTGTGGAAAACTCTCTGGGTGCATCCTCACAATCCATGAATGGTAAAGGGGTAAACCATTGTCTTTGATTACATAGCCTCCCTTTGAGGGGATCAAGAGAGTTGAACTGTGACCTGTCACCTCTCCAACATTGGGGGGAGTATTTCATGTCTGGCTTATGACAACTTAAGGTAACCCTTGACTAGGAAACTCTTTGTTATTTAGGTTTTCTATCTTTTCTATATTTTAAATTATTATTTTAATTTTTTTGATATGGTTTAATGGGTATTTCTGGGCAAATTTTTGAATGAAGAGATTTTAGCCTCCTTATCTTCATATTCTTGTTAAGAATCCTATGTTTTATTTTGTGTCATTGGGCTAATTTCGAGGGTTCAAATATGCCCTATACTGACTTGTAATGTAGGTATTTGGCTTAGGTTTTTCCATCTTCATAATGCTTACCGGAAACTTGATTGAGTTCACGTTTTTCTCATTGCATTTTGAAATTTCATGCTGGCCATTTTAACCCTGTTCCTAGATCATTTATTAATAGATCTAAGTGAGAAATGTTGGAAATTTCAGTATTGCTGTATTTTATGATTTGAGTGTGAGGATTTTGTAAAATTGTGTGAGGATATGAAACATGAACTATTATTAGCTGAACTTGGTTAGTTAGTGAATGAGCGCATGATTACTGCTCCTTTGTACACTTTGCCTTCTTATCAAGGCATACACCATGTCGACTGTGGATGAACCCACTCAATTTGACATTTGACCAGGGGATGAAAACTGATATAGCTTCTGCAAGTACTGCCTTCCAGAAACCATATTCCGGGAGTACTAGACTAACATTATGTTGGTCCCTTTGGAATGCAGATGTGATTGCCAATGGTTCACTGTAGTGTAGTTACTTGGCTTAGGTTTTCCCTCTTCATAATTTTTATTGAAAACTTGATTGATTTCAAGTTTTTCTCTTAGTTTTGAAACTTCATACTGAGCATTTTAACCCTGTTCCAAACTTCATACCGGGGATTTTAACCCTGTTCCTAGATCATTTATCAACAGATCAGTGTGAGAAATGTTGGAAATTGCCATAGTGCTGTATTTCTTAATTTGGGTGTGAGGGTTTTGTCTATTCGTGTATCTCATTGCACTTAAGCATAATATGAAACATCAACTATGATTAGCTTAACTTGGTTAATGAGTGCAGGATTATTGCTCCTTTGCACATTTTGCCTTGTTGTCCAAGCCTGTATCTTGTCAACTTTGAATGAACCCACTCAAATTAACATTTGATGATGGGATGCGAACTGATGTAGCTTCTGCAATTACTGCATGACAAACATCAGATTCCTGGAGTACTAAACCAACATTTGTTGGTTCCATTGGAATAAAAATGTGACTACCAATGGTACACTTTGGGAGCTATTTATTTTCTTATAGTTCGTAATAAACAGTCTGAGGATGTATACCCAGTGTCCACCTTTTCTGCTTGTTTACAGTGGATTTGATTGCATCATTAAAGAAGAGAAGTATATTTTGACAGTCTTGAAGGTGTATGTGAAAATCTTCTGCTTTTACTTTTCAGAATCAACGTCAGAGGGTTTGTTTGTTGTTGATAGGAATTTTTCTAGTCATTGTCCTTTTTGAGTAACTACTTGTGGGAAGTATGGAGGGCACTTTTATCAGAGTCCCAAATTTCTGTTTATTGCCTATCCCTACTGGAAGTTGAAACTTGAAGCTCCTGAGTCCTAGCTTGCTGACTTACCTGGTCGTTACGTAGTCTTTTGGTAACTTTTTCTCAGTGGATTCTAAAAGGTCTCCACTATTTTCTATTGTTTGCATGCAGTCGAGGAATTTGTTTGGTTGCTGTCTCACTCCAAGTATTTTCCAGGCTACTTGGAAATTAATTGCCTTATACATGTGTTTTATGTTCTACTATTATGCAATCAATAGGAGGTTAGATTCAGTATTACTTAAATTTGTCATCAAAATTTTGTAGTTTGCTGGCTACATTTCTTATGACTGAACAGTTTTTGTCAACTTTAATCAAGACTGAAGCAAGAGTGGAGAAATTTCATAGCTATAGAAATTTTATGGGTTTTTCTGAAATGCTAAAATTCTGGAATGAACAGCTGATTAAATTAGTCCAAATTTTACAGTTTTTGATAAACAACAATTTTTTTCCGCAAATTTGTTTCCTTCAAGAACTGTAGAACATAGTATTTACTAAATCATGTGTTGATTACGGAAGGCAAAAATTTTATAAAAACCAAAGAATGCAGTAAATAGGAATTCAAAGATAGGCCAAAACTTTGAGTAACCAGTCAGACAGCAATTCTAATGTGCCTTTCCTATTTCCTGCACACGAATAAAACCTTAAATAAGCCAAAGTTTGTAAGAGAATTGGTCAATTGAAACAGGTCAAAGTACTTTAGAGATATGGTTAGATAATCTTTATCTGTTAAGTGGAATGGATGTTTTTTGTAACTGGGCTGAGCCTAGCCTGGGGCCAGCCTGCTCATTGGTTGGAAGAAGACTGATTCGACCATGATGGGATGCTTATCACGAGAATATGTCCAAAGGCCATGGCAGTGTTTCTACAGCTTTACATATGTCATTTATTTTGAAATTTCCATTAGGCAATTGGATCAAATCTTTTTCTTATTTTAGATTTTTTACTTGAGATGGGTAGATTTTGTTTGTTGCATGGTATTTGAGCGCTTTTGTTTTTTATAAATTAGACATTGGAATGTGAGACTCTTTCTTGTTTATTTTGTATGCCTCTTGAGTCTTAACATATGAATATGCCTCTTGAGTCTTAGTTTTATTCAGAAATTTTCATTACTGGTGTTGATATGAAATCAACCTAAGATTTTAAGCTTCTGTTTTTCCAGTCAAGAGCATTGCATTGTTTGCAGGAATGTAGTTTTCCCGCAGAACTCCATTTTGCTTGTATGAAATCAGAGTGCATCTTAAACTTTAAATAGGTTATATTAATCATAAGCTGTAAGTTACTAATTTTGAAAACATCTTTATTTGGTTAACAGGTAGATGGCAAGACAATCAAGGCACAAATATGGGATACAGCTGGCCAAGAGAGGTATCGGGCAATCACAAGTGCTTATTACAGAGGTGCTGTGGGAGCTTTGTTGGTGTATGATATTACAAAGAATGCTACTTTTGATAATGTGAAGCGGTGGCTCCGAGAATTGAGAGACCATGCAGATTCAAACATCGTTATCATGTTGGTTGGCAATAAATGTGACCTGAACCATCTGAGAGCTGTGCGAATAGATGAGGCACAGGATTTTGCTGAAAAAGAGGGCCTTTCCTTCATGGAAACATCCGCATTGGAGTCTACAAATGTGGAGAAAGCTTTTCAGTCAATTCTTGCTGAAATCTATCAGATTGTGAAAAGGAAATCTCTTGCAGCAGAAGAGGCAGCCTCTTCTGGGCCTAGTCAGGGAACTCCAATTAATGTCACTGATGCTGAAGCAGTTGCAAAAAAGAGAAGTTGCTGCCTTTAAGTTTATATGTTTTCCATGTAATCTAGACATTTTAAGTCCATCCAAGTTGTCTAGGATTAATTGCTGTACAGCCAAATATATGTTCTTCGAATTTCCTTGTGTGCTTTGGTTTGTGGTAACTTCTAACATTGGTGAGATTATTTTTATGTACTTTGAGTGTCTGACTAGAGAAGCATCATCGCTAGAATTAAGGAGGATGCCTTGTAAGCTCTGAAAGTTATTTCAGAAGGTGAGCAGTCAGATTTGGTTATTTGTGAGCCATTAGTTAGACAGCAACAGATGATTTTTATTTTGTTATATTGCAATGGTCTTAGGGTTGCATGAATTAAGGAGGATGCCTTGTAAGCTCTGAAAGTTATTTCAGAAGGTGAGCAGTCAGCTTTGGTTATTTGTGAGCTATTAGTTAGACAGCCACAGATGATTTTTATTTTGTTATATTGCAATGGTCTTAAGGTTGCATGACTTTGAAACTCTTCCGTGTCTATCAGAAGTTATCAGATGATCATATTAGAATGTTTCCAAATTATTGGAACGAGGCTCTGTTAGGTGTTCTTAAATTAAATTACTCCTCTCTGAATGTGTCCAGATTATCAGAACAGGTGGTTGTTCCTTAAATTACTTAATATGAACTTACTTGAATACACAGATTCTATGGAATACAATTTTGCATTTGGCTTTTTAGTCTTGGATTATTCAAATCATCTGTTATAGTCATAGATGAAATAATATCCATATAATCCCAGTGCAAACAATGAAATAATTATTTCGTTTTAACACTACAGGCACGCCAAGATTGTTGATTTTTTCCAGATTATTTCTGACAATTTCTACAATTATTGACAATTTAATCTTTTCAGGAACCTTTGCAGATTAATTGCTGATTACAATTACATCATCTAAGGTTATAATCACTTTTTATTCTATGGCGAGCATGTGCAAAGTTTTAGTTTGAATTGCTTTTGCATTACTGTTATGGAAATTGAATTTTTAACTCTGCCTTCTCATGACATTTTGAGAATGGACATATGTCTGGGATTATTAAGTTCATTTGATGGGAACTACATTGTTTTTAAGGTAGTTTTTGTATTTGAGTTGTCATTATTGATTTTGAGTTTACAATTTCTCAGGCTTGGAGGTCTATACCAGTTGGTTATGAATTTTGGGATGGGGGCATTCATATATGAGACTGCTTAATCATGCTGCCCACAATGGCTTGTCCATTTATGTTATGCAATTGTCGATTTTCAGATATGACAGTGAATATAAAGTTGCTTATAATTTCATGTTTAGTTGGTTACATCGATATGTCAACTATTTTATCAGAGGCAATTAAGTGCTAAAATGCAACTAAAAGAATGTATAACCCAAATTTTGGTTACAAGAGGGATGCTACATTCCCCCCTACGATTGCCACAGCAAGTTTAAGATGCCTATGAATTGGTTGTGTTTTCCTTGACATTATATATTTTTTGAAGTTGAAATACACTTTGGTCAGTTATTGAAGTTCAGACTTTGAGCAATGACTGAAAATTCTAATGGGGTCTTTCTCGATTGCCACAGCAAGTTTAAGATGCCTATGAATTGGTTGTGTTTTCCTTGACATTATATATTTTTTGAAGTTGAAATACACTTTGGTCAGTTTTTGAAGTTCAGACTTTGAGCAATGACTGAAAATTCTAATGGGGTCTTTCTCGATAACTGGAATTCTTAAAAGCAAGACCGAGATTTCAAGATTGATGGTATAAAAACCCTCAAAGGAGAGCGTGTCCCATTACTTCACAGCCATACAATTTTAGAACTACATTCGATACATTTAGTATCACTAGTAAATTTCTTGGAAGTTCATTTTGGAAGTTTTTTGTTTTCACAGACAATCCGCCTTTTGGAATACTACATTTTTGGAGGTTGCGTGTTCTTATTCAGAGAAAAAGGACAATGAATTTCTTACGAAAACTGAAAAAAAGTGGACAACAACATCCCATTTACTATTCGTTGGTACTGAGGTCAACGTTGGGTTGGGTTTAGTATTGAGAAGCATTATAATAAACTAATCAAAATGTTGAAGGTAGGAGGTCAACCGGTTGCAATGTGGATGGAAAGAAAATAGAGTTAGAATCACCAGTAAATCACCTTTACTTGAACTTAGGATAAATGGTTTAAACACACTGAAACAAAACGTGCTTAGCAATATTAGGAGGTGATACTTTTATTTCGATAACGAAGTAGCTAAGAGCTATGACAAAGCTCATATCCTTCAAAGTTCTTGAACATGTGTAATTAAAAATACATGTTAACAAGGTTTTGGGAATATGAGTAAATGGAGCAACACTATTCTGGTCGTCATTAATACTCTTTGACAAAAGCTATGAAACATTGAAATGCTTAATTGTTGGCTGAAACCAGATGTCTATTTTAGCATATTTATTAGATAAATAACTCATAGGATAAACTATGTCTATTTTAGCATATTTATTAGATAGATAACCCATAGGATAAACTATATGTCAATACCTGTTTGAGTTTTGGCAGCATGCCATGACGTTGGTATTTCTTTGGGGACATTTAGCCCATATTTGAAGGCATGTACAATGGTTGGATGTGAAAAGTATAGATGAGGAAAGCAAGAAAGCTCTTTACGTTGCGGGACTATCGGAAGGGGCAACAACGAAAGGACAAAGAAGAGAGCATTAAACACAAAAGCAAGAAGATTGCAACAACAATACAGATTGGGAAAGATCCCAAAATACATTGCAAATAGTATGATGTAAATGCACACATCTAGGAGAAGCCTTAGAAGTTTCATTTTAGAATTGCATAACTATGCTATGCTTTCCTAACTTATAACAACCTATATAGGTTAGGTGCTATCTTAACTTTAGTGAAAATCAAAGTTCCGTAAATGTTCGAGTCATTGAAATGTTATATCACGAAAGATTGAAAGAATTACAATAGCAGGGAAGTGTGATAGCAAGGCATAACATATATGAAAGGTAGTTGCTATCTTAATTGAAAATAAAAGTTTCGTAAATGTTCGAGTCATTGAAATGTTATATCATGAAAGATTGAAAGAATTACAATATCAGGGAGGTAATGATAGGAAGGCATAAAAGATACTTACTGCTTCGTGGAAAGCATTGAGGAAAAGATGATTCCAATTCCAATGATGTCTACAATTATTATGATTAATATGGAAATCTTGAAAGGAATTTTTAGGTGAGTGGCATTCATAGTCATGATGATTAATTTGAAGTCTTGAAATGATGATGTGATTAATATGGAAATCTTGAAAGGAATTTTTAGGTGAGTGGCATTCATAGTCATGATGATTAATTTGAAGTCTTGAAATGATGATGGCTGAAAGTGATTTTTTATTTGCATTATTATCTCCTTTGTTATGAATGATGATGTGTTGTAAAGTGATTCTTTATTTGCATTATTATCTTTTTGTAATTCATGATGATGCTTTGTAAATATGTTGTTGATTTGCAAATTGTTTAAGTGATGCATGATATGTATTTTTTATAATTAATCTCTGCTGTGGGATTTATATCTTCAACCTATGGTTAATGAATGATCTGGCTTTACTTAAGTCAATTTTCGGAAAAAATGTTATCATCAAATATAAAGTTATTGTAAGTAATTTTTAATTAATTTTTCTCTAAGACCTCACTTTACAAGTTGTGACTAAACAAATGATTTTTTTTCGAAGTGAGCTAACTCATAAGTGTTTTTTTATAAACAAAAAATGAGTTTTTTTTTTTTTTTTTTTTGTAGTTGTAAATAATCTTGCACATTTTCCTTAATGAGAATTAGCTTGGCAGTGCTACATTTTCTTCATGTCCAATATATCATCTCAATTGGGGTGGGGAATTGAACCGAAGACTTCACATTAAGGAGTCCTTTAATAGAGCACCTGATCACCGTCTATTCAAGACCCGGTGGATGGCATTTATGTTTTTTTATATGTAATAAATGAGATGCATTGAATCTAATATGCAAAATATAGAATGGTTTCCATGATAATTGATGAATACTTAACAATTACTAGGGGGGTGTGTGAATCAGTAATTGTGTTTTTTATTATTATTATTTAGCTCAACTTAATTCCCATTTTCAAATATCTTCTTTTGCAACTAATGGCTTATGCATATGTTCAACTATTAATTGTTTCTTTTGCAGTTACCAGAGTGAGACATTTGCATACATACATTTTTAAAATTCAAAAGCATTCACACAAATGAGTCATTCAACAAGTAACACATGAAGACACTAGATTTAAGTGGAAACCTATAAAGGGAGCAAACCACGATTTTTTGGCTAAAAGTGATGTAAAAGCAAAGCTCATACTTCCCTATTACATCAGATTTTTTGTAGGCTCCAACCTATAGGTGGTTGTTACCTCAATTCTTTTGCAAGCTCCAACTCCCACAAATTTTCTACATGCAACAACCATAGGAGGTTCCTTCTTCAATAGGCTACAATCTATTCTTTATCAAGCTACAACTTGAAAGGAGACTACAATCCCCCAATCAGATTACAAATCATATTTGCTGGTCACCTAGTCTTTGTCTCTATTCTTAAATAAAATTTTGTCCTCTATTTTGCTGCTTATCTTCTTTGCTTCTATTCTTCAAATATGCTCATCTTCTACTACTTTTTGCTTTCTCTCCTTTCCAGGTTATTCATAAACTCTCTCATACAAACGCTGTAATATCCCTCCCTTTAATAATAAATAATAAATAATAAGAATAATAAATAATAATATAATAATAAATAATAAAAATAATTAATAATTAATAATTAATAATAGAAATAATAAATAATAATAAATAAATCACTTAATAATAAATAATAAAAATCATAAATCATAAATGTTAAATAATAAATGATATTAAAAATATATACAAAGAAAATAAATAAAAATAATAAAAATAAAAATAGTAATAATCATACTAAAACTCTAAATAAGAATAAATAGAAATAAAACAAGAAAACTATCAAAAAGAAGGAAATAAAACAAGAAAAGCTAAAAATCAAAAGAAAAGTAAAGAAATAAAACAAGAAAGCTAAAAATCAAAAGAAAGTTGCATGTAGACACATGGAGTGTGTGCATGTAGACACAATTGTAGCAAATCCTTGCACAATTGAGCCTACGGTTGGGTGGAGAGTCGTCCCCAAAACCTTGTTGTCATTTGGTAGACATTGATCACAGATAATATAGGTATGTACTTATTTGTTGATTCTGATTTTAATTAGGAAATTAATTTTATATTTATTTTGGACTGTTACATATGGTATCAGAGCCAGGTTTTGATCCTGGGACCTGTGGGTTATGGGCCCACCACGCTTCCGCTGCGCCACTCTGATTACTGTATCTGCTCATTTACTACTATATTCTCAATGGCAAATCGTACAGACTTGGATTTCAGTTTAGATGTTGAGTATAATGTTACATGAGGTTTCATGATTCAAGTTTAATTACATATAGTGGATAAAGATGTCGGAAGAGAAATGGAAAGGAGAAACTTGCTAATGATAGTTCATGTGATTATGGCCAACTTGGATCATAGAGAAGAAGTATCACAACAGGGGTAAGAAATCAATAAGAAGAAACAACCGATTTTAGAACATAATGGAAGAGTTGGTATAATCATGACTTGGTACTCTAAAGGTATCACTATAAGGTCTATCTAAGGATGATGCACATAAAGAAGAAAATATTGGCAATCAACTAATGAACTTGAAAAATCAGGGTAATAATGAAGGTTATTTTAAGGAATCTGTAAGGTATGATAAATAGAATTATTGGAGAAGATAAGTTGTGTGCATAAAACATCTATAACAATGGGAGAGCCACATTGTAAAGTTTTTCATAGGTGACTAACTATATGAATGAATTATGGATAACAAGATGTATGATAAGGAGATTTTATTATGTTGATGTCTTAAAACAGGAAAAGATAAGTGGATTACACTTGGTAGCTATCTTAATGAATTTATTTATCAGGTCTTACCCAAGTTGGAAATAGTAACAACGTTTCCAAGGTATATCAGTGCTATAGGAGAGGAGGAAAAACCACAATGATTGGAGGTGAGAAATTCAAGTCAATTTAATAAAATAGAATGAAGTGAAGAAACTTGCATTTTTGAAGCCAATAGACATGGAATAGTAGGAAATCAAGACAGGGAGAAAAAGAAAAATATATCTACGAATATCGGGTAGGAGAAAATGAAGGGATGTTCTATCAAGAAGAAAGTTCTTTTAAAGGTATTAATGAGTAGAGCTAGAAACACCATTGGTAATGGTCATAATGATGATCTACATATTTTAAAAATGTGAAGGTGTGAAATTGCATGATGACCAAATGATAATAAACGAGGAAGCTATAGGAAGGAATGTTGCTAGAAATTTTAGACGGATACCTTGAGAAGGATTGTGTACATAGTGACAAAAGAAGTGAAAGTCAATTAATAGAGATTGTACTTGACTCATTGTTTCATGAGTAGGACTTTCCATAATGTTAAAAGAGGTCGTTTCCACATTTAAGTTTCTCATGAACAATGATGGTAGTAGTGTTTCCAACTGTTTCAAAATCTAAAATAATGATACTATTTAATAAGAAAGAGTCTTTTGCCCAACTTGATGAAACTGAATTTATGAGAAAGCAATCAAGTGGTATTGAGATATGAACTTTATGAACTTGACGAGATCAGAAAATATTTCTGTGGATGAAGTGCTGATTGTTAAATAAGTCAACATGGATTAACAAATCCTTGCAAGTAAATTAACCATGATATAAAATTAAATCATGATGAAAAAATGTTTATATGCAATTGCATATAGCGGTATTGGAATTAGTAAGCCAAAGGGTAAATGGATGTAAAATCAAAGGATTTTAATTTTGAGATAGATGATTTAAATAATGATGCTATCACTAGGAAGAATATATGACGAGAGATTAAGATTCAAGATGATGAGGCTCATGTGAAATTTAACGATGTACTTAGATGATTATACCATTGGTGTAAATAATCAACTACCTAGTAGAAAGAAGTCGAACTGATTATTGAAAAGTAATTGACAACTTGATGAAAACATATTGACGATGTTTCATGCTATCATGGTAGGAAGATAATGATGTACATATGGTTCTTATAGTGATAAGGTATCCATACGATAGTAGCGATATGCAAAGGTATTATGATGTAATGTCAAGATATATTGACATATTCATTTACTAAGTGATGATAGGTATTTAATGTTCAATACTCATGATGGATATGATATGCATAACGTGGCATAGGAATTATGATGCTATAATATGAGGATTATTGACATGTGGTTCATTTATGAGAAGTCATGATATGTCTTTAATATAACTATGCTGATGGTATGACTGAAGCATGCGATAGTTCCGTACAAATCTATGACATGCATGAGCATGCAATTCCTTATTATTCATAATGTTGCAATTATGAACGTTCTTATGATAACATGCAAGAGTTGGCATGTGGATTATTTCCTATGATACTATGATGGTAGGTTAATGCATTGGATGCATATGATTCACAAGACTCCACAAATGGGCCGAGAGACCAGTTTATTTGATGATCTCGTGCGAGCCCATACGCACGAGGGAGAATAAGTAACACCATATGGGTTGGGGACAAAACTCAATCAACACTACATATGCCAGTGGTTCCTTTGTCTTGTGTATAGCTCTTGAAGAGCTATGGCACCATCTTGAAGAGGCCAAGTGCTTGATGTTCTAGGCTAGGTGCCTGTTATTGGATTGGGATGCCGAAGTCTGGAAGGGATGTAAAGGACTTCGATGCTTGGGGCTGTGCGCCTTCGTAGTTGTGGAGGGAGTGGGCCAGCCTTGCGAGATGCCCAGGGTCATTGAGTACCAGACCGGATGCCTGCCTTGGGGCAGATGAGGTCTGAGTCAGGTGCAAGACTTGGGGCCAGCATTGGACTAGGATACAGACCGGGTTAGGCTTAGCCTGGTGCCGAAAGTGAGAAAAATGATAGAGATTCCTTGAGATTTCCCGGGGTGTTGGGGACTTTCGATGCCTGCTGGTTATACTAGTTCAGCAGAGGGTGTTGGCAACAGGAAGTAAATAAAATAATAAGTAATAAATAATAAAAATAATGCATAATACATAATTCAACATAACTTCGGGACGAAGTTCCTTAAAGGGGGAGAATATGTAATATCCATCCCCTTAATAATAAATAATAAATAATAAGAATAATAAATAATAAATAATAATAAATAATAAAAATAATTAATAATAGAAACAATAAATAATAATAAATAAATCACTTAATAATAAATAATAAAAATAATAAATGTTAAATAATAAATGATATTAAAAATATATACAAAGAAAATAAATAAAAATAATAAAAATAAAAATAGTAATAATCATACTAAAACTCTAAATAAGAATAAATAGAAATAAAACAAGAAAACTATCTAAAAGAAGGAAATAAAACAAGAAAAGTTAAAAATCAAAAGAAAAATAAAGAAATAAAACAAGAAAGCTAAAAATCAAAAGAAAGTTGCATGTAGACACATGGAGTGTGTGCATGTGGTTCCCCTTCCAATGTTGTTCTATTTAATAGGTGGTGAGGAAGATGAGAGGCATTCTTGCATTCCATCATTCCGAGATTCTATCTTGCATTCTCTTGGGAGAATGAAGTTCTAAGACTTAGGAGTCACTGGCAGTAGTACGTTGATTGAGGGCTCGGGGTGGCCAGTTGTAGCAAATCATTGCACAATTGAGCCTACGGTTGGGTGGAGAGTCGTCCCAAAACCTTGTTGTCATTTGGCAGACATTGATCACAGATAATATAGGTATGTACTTATTTGTTGATTCTGATTTTAATTAGGAAATTAATTTTATATTTATTTTGGACTGTTACAAATGCTCAATTCACAAACTGCTATTTCATTCAAAATGACATCTATTATGTACAAAGAGTTGCTAATTGTTTGTAATCCATGCATGAATTCAAATTGAAGAGTTATCACTTGGTCTTCTAGAGTTGTTCACAATCTGCCTCTTCACTTCCAAGTCTAAAATTCAGTTTAAGAATTTTGAAATATTAAGATTTGAAATAATATAAGCCATCAACAATGATTGCACTATATGGATTTGAAATGTAAACTTAGTATATATTATTAAATGAAAATATCAAATTCTCTAAACATTGTTCTTCATATCTCATGTGCCATGTGTTTAGTCACTTAATCAACCTTTGCACATCAACCAATCAACAATAGAAATCAACATTGCAACATCAAGAAGCCTTAACATGACTCATGGCCATTTGACACCAATGCCAACATTGCAAACATTCTCCCCTATGTCACCCCTCCCCCCCCCCTGACATTAATGGAAAGGGGTTTTGAGACTTAATACAATTCTCTGACTGGGTAAAACTCCCCCATGTAAGCAATTTAAGCCCATTAATTGGCACCTAAAATATATCTTTGTACATAGGATAGTTCCCAAATTGTAGCCATGTTGCCATAGGACACAAACATAAGAACCTCTCCTTTTGAAATATAACAGAGAAATCACAAAAACTCAAAATAGGCTCCTTTGTGTAATATGGACAACCATGCTCCATACTTTTTGCCAAGATTGACAAATCAAACCAAGGTTTATAAGCAATACATGGTTAATAAGAACCATACATATCAACAATTCCGCTCCTTAAAACCATGGCATCAAAAGTCTCAATCATTGTCGGTCTTTGTAACAAACTAAGGTTTATAAAAACCTTGCGCATGTGAACAATTTCACATGCTATCCTCTTCATCATGATTTTCTTCATTAGGGTTTCCAACGATGGCTTCCTCAACTCCAAACTTATTCCTTTGTATTATTACGTTACAATGAGAACTTTGAGCCAAATTGTGAATGTCTACAATCTATAGCGATGATATAACCCAGGTCTTTATCATGGCAATTCCCTGATCATGAATTCAAGCCATGCTTCATGGATTTTTCGAAGTGCATTAACCACCAGTGAATACTCCAATACTCATTAGATTCCAAACCATATTCCGCAAAAATGCATGCGACCTCAGAAACCTCTATTGTCACATTCCAAAAAAATAAAATTGAAATTAAAACTATAGCTAAGAATACACAATTTAGTCAAATCACACTAGTGCACTAGAATTTTGGGTTGCTTTGCATCCAATCAAATAAGACTCGAACAACTCAAATAAGACTTGAACGACTTCACTAAAACCCACTAAACCTGCCTATAAAGTCTATGATATCATGGGTGAACAACTCAAATAAGACTTGAACGACTTCACTAAAACCCACTAAACCTGCCTATAAAGTCTATGATATCATGGGTGAAATTAGAACATAAAACCCTAATTAACATGGATGAAATTAGGGAATAAAACCCTAATTGACCAACAGTCTTCAATAACTCCATGCACTTAACGCACCATAAAACACACAACCACACACCATAATAACGCCCCATTAAACGACACTGCATAAAACCCTAATTGACCAACCGTCTTGAATGACTCCATGCACTTAACGCACCATAAAACACACAACTACGCACCATAACAACGCCCCATAAAACGATACTGCCTGTGGAGAATATTACCACGTGTGGCACAACCATATTTGTCGATGAAGGAAAATCATCATATAACCATATAGCTTTGTGTCAAAGGTTCCAGCGAGCGAAGGTAGCATGGTATACTTCACTATTATATTGTTTAATAACAATACTGAACAATATAACATAATACTTGAAAATTAATATATGACAAATGTTCATGGCTCTGCTTCATCTGATTAACGCTTCATTCTACCATTGCATCCTGTTGCCTCTTCCTGTTCTGCCTCTGTCACATCTATCTTTGTCCATTTTTCCTCGTATCTCAATAATTGTTATGTGTTAGCTTATAACTGCAAATTTTCATTGTTATGGTTCTATTTCATGTGTTTTCTTCTTTAGTTTTTTTATTTTATTGTCTTTCATTTTGATCTAAGTAAGCAAGGTATCTATCTGTTGATTTTCAGGTTCAACTTCTTCTTCTATGTACTGAGTTTCTTCATGTAGTGGTTGTTCTTCAAACACCCCCTGTTCTTCCTGAAATTGCTAGAATTGTTCACCATGAACTTCTTCCAAAGCTTCCTGGTAAATCATCAAGCTTCTAGTTCTCACTTTCGTAATTGACTCTTTTCAATCTTTAGGGTTAGAAGTTTCTCTATAAACTTCTCTTAATACCCTTGTCATTCCTCTTGTCATTCTGTTGCTAGCTGTAGATGGAACCCTAGAACTAGTTTTTCTTTTTTCTGCTTGCAGGGTTTGAGCCAATTACTTCCACAGAGGGTGCTGATCATTATTTCTATGGTAACTCTTGTTTTTCTTGCTCTTCCTCCTCATTTTGTTCAAATTGCTGATTAATTGGGGAGTTCTGCTCAAGTTTAACATTTTCTGAACTTCTTGTAATTCAGGGGTAGGCCTAGGGTTTGATTGTGTCTTAGGGCTATCCTCTCATCATAATTTCCCTTTCCCTCACCGTCAGGATTTTCTTCATTAGGGTTTCCAACTATGACCTCCTCAACTCCAAATTTATTCCTTTGTATAAATTCATCCCAAGTTTGGTTTAACCTATTCAGTTCGTCTAGGATGATTAACTTTACTAGCCTGTGGTGGTAAAGTAAAACTTATTCCTTTCTATAAATTCATCCAAAGTTTGGTTTAACCTATTCAGTTCGTCTAGGATGATTAACTTTACTAGCCTGTGGAGGTAAAGTAATAATTCTTTATTGGAACGACATTTTTGAACCAGGGTGGCCATTTTCAATAAACTCGCATAAGAAAAATGGAAAATTGATCTTTCTGCCGCTATCTTTCACATGTTCAAGAAAATGCATGTGATAAAGAAATATGATACTACACCCGCCCTCACAAGTTATATACTTCTACAAGAAATACAAGATATCTGCCCATGGATCTTGAAGCCACCGCCTCAAAACTAGTTTTGACCAGTCAGGATTCGGGTTCGACCTCTTTAGGAACATTGTCCATGCTTTATTTTTGATTCTCTGGCCTTTAAAATTATTTTTCATCTGCTCTCTCTAATCATGTAACCCTAGCCAGGGTTTATTGTGAGTGTAACATCCCCAATACTTACGGCCTGGCCATTAAATGTATTTGCAAATGCCTTACTCACCAATGTGTTGTGCCCCTAAATTTTTAGGAAGAATGAAACTAACCCTGCTATATGTAACTGAATGCGGTAAGTTACATATTTGTCTAAAATGGCTATTCCTTGAGATTCACTGCATACTACCCTTGTGTTTACCATGTTAACTTATCTAACATAGATCATAGATCTCAGTTCAAATTTTGGTAGCAAAGTTCAGATTTTAGTAGCAATGTAAGGGAACAGAACTGTAGAAAATTTTTAGCTTACAGGGTAAAGAGCAACGGTGAACTATTAACAGAGACAATTCAAAATAGTATTGGGTTTGATGATTGTATTGTAACAGAAGTACAAATATCACATCGCTTCACAATCATCGAAATGTATGGTGAAATTTAGAAAATTGAAATGTAGTTGGGTAGAGGCAGCGCCTAACCAGCCATATATCGCGTATTCAATGCACCCGGAGATGCACGAGAGATAATCCATTAACACACGAATTTGAAAACTCGTCACTAAATAAAAAAAGGCAATTTGCGTGTTAGCGGGCTATGTCCCGTGCATCTCCGGGTGCATTGAATACGCGATATATGGCTGGTTAGGCGCTGCCGTTGGGTAGATAATTATTATTTCAAATGTTTGGACTGTTGGTTTTAAGTATTAAGGGTAAGATAATCCGTTAACACACGAATTTGAAAACTCGTCACTAAATAAAAAAAAGGCAATTTGCGTGTTAGCGGGCTATGTCCCGTGCATCTCTGGGTGCATTGAATACGCGATATATGGCTGGTTAGGTGCTGCCGTTGGGTAGATAATTATTATTTCAAATGTTTGCACTGTTGGTTTTAAGTATTAAGGGTAATGATTTCGCAGAGAGACCAATGAAATTATAGGTTTGAGTACCACATTTAAAGTAACAATGATGTAGGAATTTAGGAAAATACATTAGAATATTTAGAATAATGAAATGTAGTTGGGCAGATAATTATTACTTCAAACGCTTGGATGGTAAGTTTTAAGTATTAAGGGTGATGATTTTGCAGAGAGACAAATGAAATTATAGGTTTGAGTTCTACACTTAAAGTAACAAAGTAATAATGATATATGAATTTAGGAAAACACATAGTTTAGGCTTTTTCAGGTTTAATTAATTATCTGAAAAGATTCTAGTTTAATAAATAAATATAATTTGAAACATTTACTTTTATCATATTTTTGGAAAAATTATGAATATCGATTTGTTGTTATTATCATTTTTTTCAACCAGATCAAGTATATTGTATTTATTTCATTTTTTTTCAACCAGATCAAGTATATTGTATTTATTTCAAGAAAAAGGGAGAATAACTCCCTAATTTATGAACGCTGAAGTGATCAAGACAAAAATCCTTGATCCTTCTTTTTCAGCTATTACATTTGCTTCAAATATTTCTAATTTACTTACTGCATTTAACTTAAAAGTTCTTACAAATTGCTGGCTTAAACAAATTACATTTACAAATCATAGCTAAAGATGAGAGAGAGTATATTGCCAAGACAAGGATTGTTTTATGTTGATATGCAAGGAGTGTCCTAGTGAATCATGGAGGTAACTTTCCTCTTATTCTTTGTTAATTGACTTCTTCTTGGGTTGTTGATTCTTGCCACTGTAATCCAATGTATTGGAGTTTTCTCCAGGTTTTTTAGAGACCATTTATTGTAGAGCGCTGAGTGCATTTTTCAGATATGCGCATCTGTTATTGAGCTGCTCAATTGTTTTTCTGTGTTCATTGCACTGATGAAAGAGCTACCCCATTTCTGTTTTGCATCTATCCCTCCACTGATTGTGCATGGATCAAATATTATCCAAAATGACCTTGTGAGACTTGCAATGTGGGCATGACTGGGACTTAGGAAACAACTCTGTGAGATCCATATTGAAGGAAGCGAGGGAGTAGAAGGAGTAAGGGAGCAAGGAGAAGGGAAGGGCTAGCGCTGCACGGAGAAAGGAAAGGAGAAACAAGATTGGGATGATGAGAGAAAGAGGGAAGTGTGTGGAAAAGGAGGAGAGGAAGGGAGGATAAAGGAGAGGGGAGTCAAATGGGAGGCACGAGAGTCTTTGGAGTCATGATTTCGATGGATTTGAGAAACATGATTTGCAGAGAAATGAGATCGAGGTAGGTTGTAGATCAACATTGTGATAGAAGCTTTCACTCGTGAGGAATTCGAAGGGGTATTCCCAATGACCTCTGAAAGAAAGGATAAGAGTTGAGAGAGACTTTTGCTGATTGTGTGATAAACAAGCGAAGGAGGGGAGGAGAGGGAGGAATTAAGGGATGGTTTTGGAGTAAATATCATTATTGATTCTTACTTCACCTTGGGGTCTAGCACATGCATTTTTTCATGCTTGTTAACGATCTTATTGTTCTCTCTTAGAACATGATATAAAGAAACATTTCCTAATTTTTTTAGATGGTGTTAGATTCTGGATCTAATTTGACCAATCTCTGCATTTTTTGGCTTCGAATTCTTAACCATTTGTTGAATTAGGATTGAAGAGTCTCCGATGATGACTAGGTTCATTTAAATTTTGGTGTTGAGGATTTGGGATCCCAATAGAAACCCATATGCTTTTGCTTTGTTGTTTGTATCTATACCAAGGCCCCACTCGAAGGAGATTGAATTTTCATTCGCCTGATCAATGATGTAACCTCCAAGACCCGCGTTACCTGGATTAGACTTTGAAGCTCCATAAAAAAAGGCCTTGGTATCTTTAGGGAATTTAACCATATCAAAAAGTCCCTTTCATTCAAACGATTTTTCTAGTCCTTGGGCTTGTAGGGGGTAATTCTGGGAGGGATGAACACAATTTGAGGTCTGGCTAAAACAAATTTAAGCCAAATTTTCTCTTCACATTGAAGGAGACTATTATCCAAATTCTTTGCTCCTTTTGCAAAAAGGAATTTAGATGCCAAACCCCATGTTTTGGCCAAAATTTTCCTGACTTTCAGATTTATATTTTGGAAAAAATTATTTATTTCTGGCAAGCCAAATCTTCCAACATAAAAATGATGGAAGACTTCTCCAGAATCTCTTTATCAAATTCTTATTTTTTAAGGTGTAGGGATAGCTTGTTTTCCATTTAGCATAAAATTTCGAGAGGGTGACATTAAAATTGATGGTGGCCTCCATCGAGTAGACCAACAAGAGCCATCGTTATTCAGTAAATTTGCAACTTATGAATAGATGTTGGATTGTTTCTTCCTCTCTTTGACGCAGGGGGCATCTTGAGGGACCATGAATGTCTTTTTTCTTAAGATTTTCTATAGTTAGGATCTTGCCTTTTAGCATAGTCCAAATAAAAAATTTGATTTTAGTAAGGATCTCAATTTTCCAAACTAATTTCCAAAGAGGCCATTCCATATGGCCATAATCTTCTTGAAGCTTCACATAACCTGATTTTACAAAGAATTCTCCTCCTGATGGTTTCCATTTGAATTTATCTTGCTGACGAAGGCTAATTGGTGCTGCTCCCTTGAGGTGAGAAAGGAGCAAATTCCATTGATTTTAGAGATCAGGGGGAAAGGCTAGGGGGGACCAACCTTCCCAAGAATTGTCTCGTTAGTTCCCATTTGAGATTTGAGCAAGACAATATATTCCTACATTTATCATATAAGTCTTGAGAGGTTGAATTCCTTGAAGGTTAGAGAGGGGATTTTCCCAAGATGTTATCTCTCCAAAAGTTTATGTCCTGTCCACTGCAAAAAATTATGGATGTGTTTTTTTTTAACTAGAGGCAGAGTGTTTTTGAGTAATTTCCAAATTTGTGAGTAAGGTTTGATGGGAATTTTTGATATGAGAAGGATGTTGTCGAGAGGATTTCAGGTACTTCGCCTCCATAACCTGCTTCCACCAAGTGGGCTCACCTATTATGAATCTCCATATGATATTTTCTCTAAAGGCGATGTTCATTAAACCAAGAAGTCAAATGGAGATGCCTCCATTCTCATACGGGGCTGTTACTTGTTTCTAGTTTACCAGGATGAATTTCTTGGTTTCTGACTTGCCCACTTCCCATATTTTTTTTCTAATAATTAGCTCTATTTGCTTTTGTATTCCGACAGGTTCTTGTATGACAACAAATTGATAAAGAGGAAGAGATAAGACAAATTTAATCAATGTAATTGTCCTAGCTAGATTGAGCCAAAACATACCCCAATTTTGAATTTTCTTCTTCATTTTGTCTATGGAAGAATGCCAAATCGTTGGCTTCAAAACATCTTTTGAAATAGGAAGGCCCAAGTGTTTGAAATGACCCCAATTTGTTTTGAAAGGAGCTTCAAAAATTTGAGAAATACGTTGTAGATTTATTGTAGGGGTATTCCATCCATAAATGCTACTTTTTGAGTTATTTAGGAGGTAGCTAGAGATCTCCAAGAATCTGTCCAAAATGTTTTTGAGCCTTTTTGCAACAATACACGAGGTTCCCCTCAAGAAAAAAGTGTCAGTGACAAATTGGGAATGGTTTATGCTCTTGACTCCTCTATTGAAATAGAGATCAGTGGTGGTGCCATTATGTATGTTGAAATTCAAATTCCTACTAAGAGATTATGCCATGATGATGTAGAGGAGATAGCAGGCAATCTTGTCTTAAACCTCTTAAGATTTCAAAAAAAACTTCCTGGTCTTCCATTAATAAGGGGGGTAATTCAAGGGCCTATAATGCAAGATTTTATGAGATATATGAAATCTGTGGTGAAGCCAAACTTATGGAGAACAACAGTTAGAAAGGAGAGGTTGAATCGATCAAAAGCATTAGCCATATCGAGTTTCAAGATGAAGCCTTTTTCATTTCTAGACAAGCCGAAATGTATAGCTTCTTGGAAAAGCATAATATTACCAACAATTTTCATATTTGGGATGAAGCCTCCTTGATTTTCAGAAATCAAGTTGGGAAGGAGAGGCTTGAGCCTATTTGCTAAAACCTTGGAGATAATTTTGTAGGAAGAGTTGCATAGAGATATAGGTCTAAAACAATGGAAGGTGGAGGGTTTAGATTCTTTAGGGATAAGATCTAGATAGGTGGAGTTGGTATTGCCAACTATTTTCTTCTTTCTAAAGACCCATTGAATCATCTTTAGAAGGTCATTTTTAATGAGCAACCAAAAAGAACAGAAGAATGCAATGGAGAAGCCATCAAGACATGGTGTTTTGTCTGGTTGTAGATTCCAAATGGTGTTCTGAAGTTATTCTCCTTCTACTTGTTTTGTGATAACTGAGTTCGTCTCCTCTGAAAATAATTTAGGGATATGTCTTACAAAATCTTCATAATTTGAATTCCCAAGATCCGCTGAGAATTTTTTAAAAGTGATGACGTGCTCCTTTTTTAATTTCTTCCCGCCCCATTATTTCAACATACCCTTCTCCTTTAATTACCTCTATGTGGTTTTTAACCATTCTCATTTTGGTGGTATTGTGGAAAAAGGCGGTGTTCTTATCGCTGACCTGAATCCATAAATTTCTAGACTTTAACCTCCAAGCCTTTTCCTCATTTATGTTATTCTTAATATTTCCCAATGTATTTCTTTTTCTCTCAACTGTTTCTCTTTTGTTATTCTCCTTCCTCCATGCTCTTCTGGACATTTTCTAACTCCATTTTCAGCTTGACTTTCTTTTGGTGAGGTTATTTATATTGCAATCGACACCAATCCTTTAGTTTTTTTTTTGACATTCTTTAACTTTGATTTCCAAACAAAACTCGGGGAGCCATTAATGATTTGATTCCATGCTAAGGAGACCAGTGTTCTGAATTCTTTGAAGTTGGCCCAAAGGCGATTGTAACGAAAGGGAAGAGGGCCCAGATTTTCGCCTTCCCTAAATTTAATGGCAATGGGCTTATGGCCTGATACTGTTGAAGGGATGATCTTTGAGATCACCGAGTTGTAATATGAAATGAAATTGTCTTGGATTAAAACCCTATCCATTATCTCTTCGATATTACATAGACCTAGCCTTTTGTTACTATAAGTGAATTTACCATTTTTGGGAGCTATGTCTACTAGGCTGTGTGTTTCTTTGATGTTTTTGAGCTTATCTCTGAAAGGGTCTACTTGGAAGCTTCCACCTTGTTTTTTATCTTCGTTCAATATTAGATTTAGATCTCCTCCAATTATAAGTTTTTTATTGGTTTTAGAACGTAAACAAACAACCAAGGATTGCAAACAATGGTCCTTGTCTCTATAATGAGTGGGAGCGTAGATGTTGAAGATGCTAATTTGACATCGGAGGATCTTATTTTTGAATTCATTCTTTATCCAATGCTACTCTTTGAACTGACATATAAGTTCCCAAAACTGTTTCCACAATGTACAAATGCCGCTAAAAGCACATATTGCCTTTATAGTCGTTCCTTTATACTATTTTATTTTTCGGATTATCTGATTCATTTTTTGTTCGGATGACTTGGTCTCCTAAATTAGGAAGAAGTCTAGACATTCAAATTTAATAATATCTTTTGCTATATTGATTTTCGAGGGATGTTTGAGGCCTCTACAGTTCCACGAGACCATATACATTATTTTCTTTGGGATGGAGCAGAGGGGCCTTTCCCTCGAACTGTCTTATATGGTTTTTCCTTGTTTCCAATGCCTTTGTCTATGTATGTTTCCATTGGTTGCTGGGTCCCCATGGCCATTTATTTTATTGCTATTTTGTCCCTTATTTTCTTATTGGTTTTCCCTCCTGGCTTGTTATGACTGTCCGAGGAAGGGGGGACCAGGGGAATTAGGATGATGGAGGTGGGGGGGGGGGGGGGGGGTGGGTTGAAGAGGGGAGGGAGGAATGGAGACCAAGGATTCAAGGGGGAGCATCCTCTTGTTGGGTGTGGAGCCTAATTATCTTCTTTATTCAGAGGTATTTCCGCATTGGACCCCAGTTTGTAATGGGGCGACAACGCCGCCAGGGGGTGACGACGATTTTATGAACCCCCCTCTGGCGGGGGTTCAGGGGCAGCGCCCTTGAATCTAAAAATAGATGTAAAATTTCCTTGTAAAATATTATAATTTTGTAGTCAATCTGAGCTGTTCATTAGGCGGATGATTTGATGGTAGAAGTTATGTTTAATTTAGGGGTTTTTGCCCTAGCATCTCATCCTCTCTAACACATATTCAAATAGCCATGTCTACTTCAGTTTACTTCAATTCAGAAAATCTCTCCTTAAATCCAATGATATTTAGCACTTTTTTTGATCACTTTCTGCTTTTCTTTTGATGGAAAATGTGGTGGAAAATTCCCTCGTAGACAAGTAATTGGAAATATCAACAAACCAAGGAATTATAACAAAAATTGCAAATATATTTTCATTGAGAAAACTATCTATTACAGGAATGGTGTCACTAGGATTGTTGATATGAGAAAGGAAATCTGTTACTTGATTTTCTTCCCAGGCATGTCTAACACCATGATGATAAATTCCTGCAATAGTAGCAACCATATTGTAATTTTTCCATTTGTTATTGGTTTATTCATTAAGTATCAGATGGTAGAATGGTCAATATGCACAAATACTTCATATCCTGTAATGTAATGACAATTTATTAACTGCATAAACAACTGCCAAAAATTCCTTTTCCATAACAGTGTAATTAAATTCAGCCGGAGTCAAGTTTTTGTTGATATAGTAAATAAAATATGTTCTTTGTTGTTATTTTTGTCCTAAAACTGCTCTTATGGATGAATCTGAAGCATTTGTAGATATGTGAAAAGGTAATGTCCAATCAGGTCCTCTTAACACAGGGGTTGTAGAAAGTTTTTCTTTGAGTATATTAAAAGTAATTTGGTAGTCATTATCCCAATGAAATTCAACATCTTTTGCAAGAAGTTTAAATAAAGGCGAAAAAAAAAACTCCTAATGAAATGCCTATAATACGCCGCATGTCCTAAAAATGTTCTTACATCCCTTTGGGAGGATGTAGTTGGCAAGTTAATGATCACTTCAATTTTATGTGGATCCACCTAAATAGCCAAGAAAGTCCAAGGGAAATTCCTTCATTAAACAATAATTTTTTATTTTTATTTTTCATTTCTCAAGGAGAAATTTGATTCTTTACATATTTTTAAAACCTTTTGTAGGTTATCCATGGTTTCATCAAACATATTTCCATAAACTACAAAATCATCCATGTACACTTCAACATAATCATGGATCAAATCAACAAAAATAGCCAAGTCTTCCCTTTGAAATGTGACAGGTGCATTACAAAGTCCAAAAGGTAATACTTTATAAGCATAGGAGTCATAGCAACAATTAAAGATAATTTTATCTTGGTCTTCTAGAGTTATTATTTTTTGATTATAACTAATACCATAAGGAAAGACAAGTTTTTATTTTCAACCAAGTTATTAAGGATTTGATCTATGAAAGAAAAAAGGAAATGGTCTTTTAGAGTAGCTTTATTAAGTTCCCTGTAGTCTATACATACCCTCCATTTACCATTCTTTTTCAGAACAATAACCAAGGGAGAAACCCATTGGCTGTCAGATATAGGGTAGATGAAATCTACATCTAATAATTTCTAAAGTTCCTTTTTAACTATTTCTTTCAAGGCATGGTTCATTCTCCTTTGCGGTTGTCTAATAGGTCTAACATTTTCTTGGATGTATATGTGATGTGTACATGTATCAAGGTGTATTCCCTACATATTAGTATAATACAAAGCAAAAACTTTGGAATATTCTTGCAATAATGCAATTAGTTGTTTTTGCTGATTCAAAATTAATATTCAAATTTTTTTCCATGAGACAATTCAATGATTTTATTGTAGGAATGTGATATAGAATGTTTAGGAAATACTAATAGATAGGAAAATGTTAAATTATCCATAATTCTCGTTTCTTGAAATTGTTGTCTTAAAATAGAATGTAGAGAAAAATGTTGAGTACTCAATAAAGCTTTGATTAGAAATTGTAGGAAATTTTTCATATTATTTTGAAATTGCAGGAATTTAAGATTGTTCAAAATTTGAATACCCAAGGAATTAGGTGTTGGAATTCCAGGAGGCGGAAAAAAAAATGGCGTCCACTGTTTATGGTGCTGAGTGCATTGAAATTCCTCGCTGCCCTGTGTCTTTGCCTCTCTCCCATGGGGCCAAGCTCGGCTCGGCCCTGCGTGCAGTTATGGCCAGACCGCACTGGGTTTACATGATCGCAACGCAACTTCCCAATGCAAAATATGAAATGAATGACCAGGGGCTCGAGAGGGCCTTTGCTGGAGCTAGGGTTTCAACTATAGCAGAAGCAGAAGAGGACACGACGGCACAGACCAGGTCCAGAGACAAAGAACGCATTGAAGGTCCCAAATCTAACACCCTATTTACTGCCCGTTGCCTCATGCCTCTGCGCTTCTTCCATGGTGCCAAGCTCGGATCGACCTTGCGAATAGGTTTGGCCAGATCACACTGGATTTCCATAACTGAAACATAGCCTCCCATTGCCAATCATGGATTGAACGATCCGGGGCACGAGAGGGTTTTTGTGGGATATAGGGTTTTGGCTACAGAGGTAGAAGGAGAGGGTGTGGTGGCTCAGATCAGGCACAGAGACAAAGGTAAGGGGTGGTACAGACAAGGGAGAGGAAGGACTGTTGACAACACCGGTTGACAACACTGGCGTGGACCTGGAGGAGCTGAACAGACCCAACAAAGCAATCGATGCAACTCAAACAGAACCAGATCTCGCCCATACTTGGTGCTTCTAGTCCCCAAAGGTAAGCACTGGGAATACAAAGTTGTGCAGCAAATCTGAGGGGAACGGGCAAATTTTCACATAAACAGAATCTGATTCTGAATCATTGGTAAACCCTTCTCCCTTTCAAGTTTTTATCAAAACCCCTTATGGGAGGACACATCCAACATGTGTGCAGGTTACCAAAACTATACAGAACCTGAAGCACATCATCTTCCAGCATACTGGTTATCCTACCGGATCACAGGTTTTGATCTTTGGAGGCAGGGTACTCCAAGACCACAAACCTCTTATGGTCTACAAAATTTTACCTAAGTCTACCATTACTCTCAATTTGAGGCTGAGGGGAGGCGTGGTAGACCACCACAAAACAAACCCTTGAGGCAGTGGCATAGGATGCAACATAGCAAAAACCCCAGAAATGCATCAATAGCAAAAAAGTGAAAGTTTATCTTTTAAGAAAATTCTTGAAGGAAAGAAAACAACAACAACATCAACAAAGCAAGCCGACACAGAACCTGCTCCATACATTGTGGATCAATTGAGTTACACCCCAGAATTGAATACAGATACTCCAGAAACAGATGAGTACTATTCTACAATGGAAAAACAAACGATAATATGCAGATTCAACTGCTTTTGGCCCAAATCTATGGATCTTTTCCTTTGGGTCTTCAGAACCTGGACTAATACATGTGGCATTTATCTCTGTTCCAAAGGTTTCTTCATTTTTAAATTTCATACATCAGAGGAAAGGGACATCATCATGAGGGAAGGACCATGGTTCATGGGATCCACGGGTCTCTTCATTACTCCATGGTTTCAAAATTTTGATCCAAATATAATGATTGTATCTCGGACGCCAGTTTGGGTTCGCCTACACAACCTACCACTACATTTTTGGAGCCATCAAGTCCTGGCTGGTATAGGAAACAATATTGGGCATTTCATTAAAATGGACACAGAAAGAACGGAGGAAAAAAATTACACATTTGCACGTATTTGTGTGGAAGTAGATCTCAACAAAGGATTGCCAAACCAAATACAGCTCAAGTATAAATAGGGGTGCTAGACTCATATACTAGATTACGAAAATACTGCATTCAGATGCAGAATTTTCCACCAAACAGGACATCTACAAAACACGTGCCCAAAAGCAAAAAAAGATATGCGCAGGAAGAAGAAAGTAGAAAAACAACCCAAGGGATGACAATTCCCCCCACCAGATCCTGAGGACCCTGATGTGGAGGAAGAAGAGGAAAAGGAATACCCCATTCCCAATGAGAACAATCCGACATTCAAGGAACTAGAAATAGAGGAATCAATATTACAAGATCTGATGGACACTTTGTTGGGGAAGATCCCAGATACAATGGACACGAACGGTGCCAAAAGACATCATACTTCAGATCACTCAGATTCAGATAAGGAAAATCCTCACCCCGTGGAGGACACTTCTATAGCACTTGTTTCGTCCTTGCCAACTCAAGGGGAGTGGCAAAAAGTCGAGAAGATAAAGGGGAGAAAAGTTTAATTTCTCCCCAATTGTACAATATCTTTTTTTTGTTTATTTTTGTGTCTTTTGAACAACAGTCTCTAACTCGCTTTCTGGATATGCGCTTCAGAAAATTACGAATTTTCCTATGGGAAAAAAAAGATTGTTCAAAATTTTGTGTTGTAGTTGAAGTTCTTGATGACTACCCCCTATAATATTGTGGAAAATTGGGAGGAGAAATGAAATGATCAATATGATTTTCATCGGTATTCTCCTTAAGATTGAATGCTTGTTTGATGGTTAATAAAGGTTGAATTATTTCATCATCTATTTCATTTTCATCTAACCATTGAACTTTCTTTAATTCATCTACTATTTTAGCAGGGGGTATAACGTAATTCTTTTTATTTCATCACCATTTGTTATTGTCATATTTCTGGAATGACAATTAATGAATGCGTCGACAATAGCCAACCATGGTATTCCCAATATTAAAGGATGTCCCCCTAGAGTAGACTAGGGATGAAGGACCAAAACGTTTACTGTATATGCCCAAGAGTCAATAGAAACAATAATGTCTTCTATAATTCCCTTAGGTTTAATTTTTGATCTATCAACTAATTCTAATATTGTGGGAGTTGGTCTAATGTTGTCAATTTGTAGGCTTTGCATGGTTTCTTTTGTCATCATGTTTATGGTAGCATTTGAATCAATAAGTGTGTTAGGAATATCAAAATTATTGAATGCTATTGTTACAATGGGTAAACTTGGGTCAACATATTTTTTTGCAATGACTTTAGTAGTCATTAGGCTGGTCAATCTACCTATAACTTGTATTGTTGATGGATCTTGTTTCCTCTTTCCTGTTTTCTTAGTTCATAATTCCCGTATTGTTTTACTATAAATAGGTATGTTTTTTATTTCTCTAAGCTAGAGATTTTTTATAGAAATATTCTTCATTTCATCAATGATATCAAATCCAGGTATTCTTTTTGGTATTTTTGGTATTTTAGGAACTAATTTCTCAGGAAAAGGAGCTGTCCTAGAAGTTTAAGGTTGTTTTGTAAAGGGACAATTTGTTTTATTTGCGTTTTCAATTTTATCTATCATTTATTCTTTTTCCTCTTCAATTATTACAGTAGATTTTGGATTCACAAATTTCCCAGATCACAAATTAATTTCCTGTAACTCTACAGGATTGTCTATTACTTTTACAGAAAATTCCTATAATTTTACATGATTTTCTTGTAATTTGCATAGAAAATTCCTATAATTTTATAGGAGCAATAAGATATGTAGGAAATGATTTAGATTCTACATTATAAACAAGTTTTTCTATTTTATTATTTGGATTTGCAATTGGTTGGGAAGGAAGTTGAGTAGGTCGTGGGGGTGGTTGATTAGATGGAAGTTGTAATTGTTAAGGTTTGGTTAATTGTGGTTGTTGAGGAAGGGGTGGATATGGTTGTTGCATTTGTGGGAATTTATGATATGGCTATTGTTGATATGGAGGATAAAGTTGTTGATAGGGTTCTTGTTGGTATGGGGGTTGAAATTGTTATTGTTGTGGATAAGGATGGGTAGGAACATTTCCATAAGAAAATCCTCTCCAACCTTGTTGATAGGGTTGATTTTGGACTTCTTGTGGCCATTCCTGCCATGGAATTAGAGCATTCCATGTATTTTGAGGAACATTATAATATGGAGGATTTTGTTGACTAACATCTTGATACATACCTTCTTTGCGTAGTTTTTAAGGTTTCTGGGGTGAAATATTGTAGACTGATTTTGTATTTCCAGAGTCTCCTTGACAAGTTGCTTTTAGTTCAGGTAATGTAGGGCATTCCTCAATTTTATGTGGTTCTACACAAATCAAACAAACTTGAATGTTATCTAGAGGGCACTCTCTTAATGGATGTTTCTTTCGACATTTAGTACCGAAAATAGATAAAACAGATTCTTGCTATTTTTTTTTCTCTTGATTTTCAAATAATCTATTTAAGAAGAAAGAGTATTTAAAATATCAATTTTGAAACCCTCTAACAAATTTCCTAATTCTTCTCTATTGACACCTCCAATAGCTGATTTAGTAACTTTTGTAAGAGGATTTCTTATCCCTGCACCAATTTTAGCTTTCCCTCTTGAGTACTTCCTACACAAATCAATAATTCTGTCAAATGTTAGATGAGAAATATCACCAACAACCATTAAATTGAGTATATCTATATATTCATCACAGATTCCTTTTAAGAATATTGTGCAAACTGTATTAGGACTCAAATCATGTTGTTTTGATTTCTGCAAATTATACAAGAATCTTTCTAGGTAATCTTCTAGGCTCTCATCTTCTTGTTGCATCATTCAAATATATTCTCTTGAGAATCTCTAGGTTTGCAATAAGGTTGATATTTCTTAAGAAAATATTTCTTCATATCATCCCAATATGCAATGGTACCTTCACCTAATCCCATGAACCAACATAATGCAACTCCTTTCAATGTTGCAGGAAATAAATGTAATTTCTGTGCATCAGTATTATAAGCATAGCTGTGACATAGAATATCAAATTCAAATAGAAAGGAGTCAGGGTCTTCAGTTACCCTACCATAAAATGTTGGCAAAATAGATGGTGGGATGTTTTTCATTCTAACTTTAGCCCCTAGAATTTCCATGATAGGAAATCCAAATGTTGCTTCCCTGTTATTTTTTTCATTTTTTGGTGGTTGTCCATTTCTTTGTTCTCCTCCACCTTTTTCTCCATTTATATTTCTTTCACCTTCACCTCCTTCTATACTAAGATCCTTTTTCCTCGTTTGCCATATCTTTGTTCCAAAATATAGTGTACTGTGTAGTCCACCTTTTAGGAGCAAAGTTGGGATGTAGTTCTAATTGGACCCATGATGTATCACTTGATGTACTTGATCCTTTTTGTGCCTCCATTGAATTGTAGATTCCCTTCCCTATCTTGCAATCAAGTTAGTATAAAGGGAAATTCATATATGCAAGTTTCTTTGAATTCTACCTCTACTTAATGATGCTCTAATAAATATTCCTCTAATATCTATTAATCTATACATGTAATGACTGACACATTTAGCTTTATAGGACGCACTATGTTGGCAGCGCAGGTTCTTACCTCCCATCTTATATTCATACTCCCCCATATTAGAAATTTTTATATTGTAAGGAAGAATAAATAGGACTGCTAAATGTTTTATGCCTTTCTTTTTGAATAAAACAAACTAAATTTCTAGGCACTAATTCTTCTACACCTTGGAAACGATGCCAAAATGTCAAGTTATAAAGTGGGATAAATGATTTGACATTTGTTTGTCAAACCAAGGTAGATAAACTACGAGGTGAAATAATATATATGCAAACTATGTTAATCTAGATTGTCATTGATGTCAATAGTTGATCATTGATATAGCAGTAACTATATGGAAAATATTCTTGAGATGCTACAATGTCATTGATGAAGATTTCAAGTCACTAATAAAGAAGTGCCAAGTGCCATTCATGTACCTTGATGATCTAGGAGCTCTTAATTACTTATGTGATGAATGTACTTACCTTTGATGGTCTTGATGATCTTATGAAGCCATAACCTTAGATGTCCTTACCTCCAATGATATTGATAATGGAAGGCTATATGATGATGATGAAAGATTACATGATGCATATACTTGATGAAACACCACTATCTTGGGGAAATTATGACGTTTATGAGCCTAGGAGCCTTGATGAAGAAACCAAACAAAAGTAAGCTCATCCATGAGAAGCCCATCCATGAAAAAATGTTGCTGTCCTATATTTATGCACTAAATAACGACCAGTCACATTAAAAATTATTTTTCATCTCCTTAGAGGTAGAATCTCATCATGAGACATTCACCATCTTGAAGAGAATATTTTTTACTTTCTAATGAGCTATTACACAACCTGAAACTCCAAGCAATTTGAAAGTTATGAAATTTTGAAGTTAATTGATTAAATTTGGACATGGAGTTGACCTGAGCAGTCTACACAAGTTGGCCTCCAAATAAGGACATGTCCTTTCATTTTAAGGTGTAAAAAAAAATTATAAGGTTTTAGAGCTCATTCTTTTCCATCAATTCGGTCAACAATTTTAGAGATATCTACAGGAGGCCGAGGAGCAGGAAAATATTGTTGGGCAAATTCTTTTAAAAGTTTTTGAGAATTGTATATAATTTAGAGCTGTGAAAATCCCTTTTTGTGGACCTATGGGAGAGTTTTTTTACTGATTTTTTTACCACAGACCTGTGATCTTCATTGGAGACACAATGTTTATTGTAGATTGAATTTTGGTTCAGATCTTTGTTATTAGTTTACAACAAAGTTCTTCTTCAAGGAACAATATTAAGTATAGACCTTGGTTGATGGAACAATGCTAGAAACACCAGTGAGAAATCTTGAAGCAATGAAATATATTTTGATAGTAGATGCTGGAACATCTTGGATCAGTCATTGAAGAACCCTTAAGGCAATCTTGGAGCAGCCATCTTGAAGACAGATCTTGAAGCAGATTGCAGTGTTCTGGAGTAGGCTTAACACACACACACAATCACATCTTACATATATTTTAAAGAAGTTTGTGGAGCAACTATTGAAGAACCTTATTTGAGAAATCCTATTGCAGCCTTTTGAAGACAATCCTAGAGAAGACTTGAAGATATTTTTGGGCTCATTTGAAAGACATCTTGGAGACACTTTGAACTAGACCTTAAAGTAACCTGGAGGGGAATTTATAGTGGCTATTCGAAGCATTTTCCAAAGCATATCTCAGAGCCATTTGAAGACCTATTGTAGCAATTTTTGAGGCTTAGAGAAACATTGTGAGAGCGTAATTTGTTGCAGGCAATTTTGAAGTAAAATTGAAGATACTTGAAGATAAGTCATTAAATAATCCTTAAAGGACATCCACTAGACCATGATGCATTGTTGAAGGCCCTCATGATGTGACCTTGGAGATCTTTTCTTGGGTATAATGAAGAGAAATGGTGACACCTTCTATGAGACAAGGTTGTCATTGATGATATGACATCGATTAAGTGAAGGGATTGCTGAAGATTGAAAGGGCTCGTTGAAGAAGAATTTGGGAGTCATGAAGAAGAACCTAACATATCTTGAAAAAGAAAATATAAAGGATTGGTGTCCTTGGAGTTGATGCTCCTAAACTCAAGCTTGGTGCCTTGGATAAGATAAGGTCGAAGCCCTAGAGGTAAGAGCCTAACTAAAGTCCAAGTAGGTGCTTGGCATATCCTAGGTTGGTGCTTGGGTGTCTTCATCAAGGGTTGGAGCCCTACCCATATTGTACTTGATTCATTATAAAGATTATATTAATGAAAGTGCTTACTTCTATTTTTCATTTTTTTGTTCTAAATATAAGTGATCTATCTAGTAAAAGCAACAATTGAAAAGAAATGCTGATTTACCCCCCTCTCAGTATTTCTAACAATTGGTATCAGAGCTAGTGCCCTCACTCAAAGCCTAACAACTTGAAGGTTGATCATTAGAACACAAATGGCGAAGCCAAGGAAGAAATTTTCCAATCATCCTAAAGACGTGTCTCCCTCAACCATTGAAATTGAAGTCAATCAATTTGTGAAGGCTCCCTTGTTCAATGGAAAATTTGATATATGGGAGGAAAGAATGAGGAATCTCTTAAAGAAGAAAGGCATTGAAGTCTGGAAATTGGTGATTGCTGATACCATGATGGATGGAGAATCCAAGGAACATAATACAAGAGCAATGAAAGCAATCTTGAATGGGCTACCTAATTCTATGAAGGCCATTTTTGAAAAATGTTTGTCAGCAAAATTCATATGGGATAAACTTCATGATCTTCACTCAAAAGGAGTGTTGACAATGATCTTTAGTCAAGAAAATGATGGAAAACAAGAAGGAAATCCATAGCCCATCAAGGACAGTGAACATAAAAGTGATAACATCAAGGCTAAATAATACCTAGAAGATGAAGAAAATGAAAAAGATTTTGAAGAAGATCTCCTCACTAAACTTATGGCTACCATGAAATAGATTAACAATTTGAAAAAGGAAAATGAGGAACTTAAGAAGAAAGCACAAGTTGGTGAATAAGACAAGACAAGGAAGGAATTTGACCTTGTTAAGCTTCAAGTACAAGAAAAATATGAAGAGATCGCCAAGCTCAAGAAGTAATTTCATCAAAACAAGAGAAATCATCATGAAGAAGTCATATCCATGAAAAATTAATTGGATAAGGAAAAGAAATGGGCAGATACCTTGTCAAGTCACCTTGAAAAAATGAAAAAGAGCTTGAACAAACTTGAAGCATAGATTGATCAATACAAGGTTGAAGTCTCCTCTCTTAAATCTCAACTAGAAGGAGCAAGAAATCTAGCACAAGGAGATGAGAAGACAATGGAAGCTTTGGCATTCATAGAAGGACAGGTCGATGAAGCAGAAAAGGAGAGAAACACCATGATATGTCAACTAAAAGCCAAGGATGAAGAAATATTCAAACTAAAATCCGACATCAAACTTCTTAAGACCAAAACATGTAAAGCTACAAGGATCAAGGAAGAAATGGAGAACAATATAGCTAAGGAAAATGAAGAAAATTTCAAAATGAAATCAGATATCATCTCCCTTAAAATATAAAAAAATGAAGCTACTCGTATCAAGAAAAAATTGAAAAAAAACTAGCTAAAAGGAATAATGACTGTGAAAAATTGGAAGAAGAGATTGTCTCCCTCAGGAAAAAGGTTGAGGGAATGGACAAAATCTTGAAGAGCTCTCAAGCATTAGATGACATGCTCAATCATCAAAGGTCTCCATTTGATAAATCAGGTCTTGGCTATGAAGGTGAATCCTCAAGCAAGGGTGACCATACTTCAAACAACAAGGACATGAGGAAGTTTGATGGAAATAATGATGCTCCCAGTTCCAACAAAAGCAAGGAGAAGAGTAAAGACAACAATGGAAGAAATCCCACTCCAAGAAGACTTGCAGATGATGTCAAGAATACAAAAGGCAATGAATATTATCAAGGAATCCCAAGGTAGAAAGGCTTCAGAATTACATCAAGGAAATCTTCATATCCCAGGTACCAAAGTTTATTTCTTGGTTATTGTTTTGCTTGTTCAAACTTTGGACACATGGAAAAAGTTTTTAGGGCATATCACAAAGATAAATATTATGGTCCTCGTCAATCTCCGAGAAGAAATTTTCCAAGAAATCATGAATTTTATTAATGAACAACATAGAATGCTTCAATTGTCATAATATTGGTCCTATGGCATGTGATTGTAACTTTATTTGGGCTCATACACAAGCTAGAACCATGCCAGAGAATACAGTTACACAAGTATGGAGAAGGAAGAAAATACAATATGAAAATCTCTTGAACTCTCTAACCAAAAACACACGTTGTTGACCTGCTCTTCAATAATCTAAGCATTTGATGGGGAGACTTTGCCAAAAGGAATACGATGCATACAGTTAGAGGGAGCATATGATGATTAAGCATTCTTGCAGAAGCTATCCATATCCTTGATCAGTCACATGGACAATCATCCTTTGATAGATCGTCTCCTTGGAGAAATTCCATTGAAGAACATGATCTCTTATTCATCCATGAACTATTATTAAATATATTTTCCACTTGATCACTAAGCAGGTAATATTTCATGAGCTAGAGGAGGTCATGCAGATAGGGGAGGTTGGTTCATCACATGAATGAATGTAAGCACATCTATCATGGACCACATTGCCAGAAAGAAGAGCACCATGATAGGGGGAGTACCATACCTATGAAGAACTACTATTCATGAAGAAAAGAAGCAACTCGATAGGAGGAGTTATTGGACACCCCATTTTCCATTGATGTAAAAGGAGGAGAGAATATTTGAAAGTGCAAGAATATTGCCATCAATGACAAAGGGGGAGATTCTTAATCAAGGTTGTCATTGATGTCAATATTTGATCATTGATATAGCAATAACTGTATGGAAAATATTCTTGAGATGCTACAATGTCATTGATGAAGATGTCAAGTCACCAATAAAAAAGTCCCAAGTTCCATTCATGTACCTTGATGATCTAGAAGCTCTTGATGTCCTATGTGATGAATGTATTTACCTTTGATGGTCTTGATGGTATTATGAAGCCATGAGCTTAGATGTCCTTACCTCCAATGATCTTGTTAGGCCCCTATACTACTAGTGTAACCCCTTATTGTTATTAGTACAACCCACTTATTATATTGATGTGCCCACGTAGTGCCCATATTGTTACTATTGTGCCACATAGAAGCCCACTATTGTTATTATTGTGCCCTTACATTATTATTGTTATGTTGTCTCTGATTATGTTATGACCCCTTAGACTCTGATATATAGAAAGGAGGTCTTTTCATTTGTATCATCCAAGAATTGTTCATTTATGTAATGTAAAGGAGGTTTCCCCCTCGAAGAGGCTAAATTCTAAGGCGTTGATCTATCTTTTCTATCTTTTCTTGAGCTGGTTTCATAACATTTGGTATCAGAGCTTTGGATTCTAGGGTTTCGCTACTCCAAACAGGTCATCATGGAATTTTCGCTATAACTTTTTTTCTGCGACGTTTTAGAAGCTAAAAAAAAATCCCATTTGAGAAGACATCGTGTTGAATCTCAAGTCCCGATTTCAGAGCTTTTTGCACTATATTTGCGGAGATATGATATGAGGAAGTTGGTATTTTTGCAGACTCCTGAATTACATTCCAAACAGGTGACCTGGGGAAAATCGTCATAACTTTCTCTCTAAGCATCGGATTGAAATTTCATGAGAAGGTACAGAAAGAGGACGGACTGTAGTTTCTTGTATATATTTTTCAGAGCCAAAGGTTGAAACAGGGACACGTGGCATGTCGTACAAGTTCGCTCTACTGAACTAGTCTATAATCAGGTCACTGTGGGAGATTTGGCATAACTCGTCCTTGGAGAATCCAATTTGGATCAGAATGGTGGCATTAGAAAGAGGACACAGAGGGCTACTACAGATCACAATTTTAGAACTTAAAGATCTGAAAGTACAGAGTTACAGTAGTTTCAAGATCGAGCTCCTAAAATCAAGAAAAAGCAAGATGAGGAAGTTTGATGGCAAGGATCGGTAAATTGGATACTTCAGATGGAGCAATATTTTGATCTACAATGGTGTACCACTGTTACAAAAGGTATGTATTGCATCTTCATATTTAGAACTGGATCAATTTTTATGGTATGAAGGGATTTTTTCTCATAAACAACTTGTTACGTGGTCAATTTTCACGGAGGAAATGATAGCACATTATGAGGATACAAAGAGCAACACCTTCTTTAGAGCAACACCACAACAATTGGAAAGAGTAAAAGGGATTTGTGACATAGTGGAAAGCAAAATTATGGAAACCAGGAAGCATACCCCTCACAACTATAAAGATGGAAGTGTTGTGTCTCCCAGCCTTCCACAACCTACAAGGGTTACACCACAACAATTGGAAGAAAAATGAGAAAAAGGGCTTTGTTACAATTTTGATAGCAAATGAACTAAAGGTCATAAGTGTGCTGAGAAGAAATTATTTTACATAGAATATGAAGAGCAGGAAGAAAAGGATCAAGAAACATCAAAAGAAGAGTATCTACGCCAGGACCCCACCCCAGAGAAAGAAGAAATGAATCAAACCATATCTTGTAAAGCATTGGCAAGAATTACCCTCCTAAAAATCTCAATATAGAAGGACATATCAAGAAGAAAAAAAGTGCAAGAAGTGAAAGATCACATCGAGAAAGAAGAAATGAATCCAACCATATCTTGTAATTCATTGGTAGAAATTACCACTCCTCAAACTATCAAGATAGAAGGACATATCAAGAAGAAAAATGTTCAAGAAGTGAAATATCACATCGAGCATCAAGAAATGAATCCGACCATATCTTGTAAAGGATTGGAAGAAATTACCACTCCTCAAAATCTAGAGATAGAAGGACATATCAAGAAGAAAAAGGTTCAAGCAGAGAAAGATCACATCGAGCATCAACAACAAGTTCTCCAACTTTTAAAGGATAACGCCACTTCGGCGCAAAATAAAACGAAACAACAAGCAGATCAACATCGTAGTGAAAAATGTTTTGATGTAGGTGATTGGGTATTTTTACTGCTACATCTCAAGCAAGCTATTTATGAGAAGGAAATGTTGGCAATACTACATGCACTTAAAAAATGGCGACCTTACCGAATGGGAAGACTCTTCAAGGATGAGGATGTGGAAGCATTGTTTTGTGCTATTTCTATTATCCAACCAGATTGGATAAACGAAGCAAGGGATGAATGGAAGAAGGACGAAGAAGTATGGCCACTTATTCAAAAGTTGCAAAAGATCCCAATTCAAACAATATTGCTAGAAATTGAAGAGGGAGGAAAAATCATATTGGAATCTGGAGCAGTTACAGAAACAAGAACCTGACAGCTACTAAATTGATCAATTTCAGAGTATCTCATCAAGTGGAAGAACTTACCCGCTAAAGATTCCACATTGGAGGACAAGAATTTTATACAGAAGCATCAAGAACTACTCAAGCATTGAGGACAACACTTTTTGAAGGAAAGGGGCATGTTAGGCCCCTATACTACTAGTGTAACCCCTTATTGTTATTAGTACAACCCACTTATTATATTGATGTACCCATGTAGTGCCCATATTGTTACTATTGTGCCACATAGAAGCCCACTATTGTTATTATTGTGCCCTTACATTATTATTGTTATGTCGGCTCTGATTATGTTATGACCCCTTAGACTCCTATATATAGAAAGGAGGTCTTTTCATTTGTATCATCCAAGAATTGTTCACTTATGTAATGTAAAGGAGGTTCCCCCTCGAAGAGGTTGAATTCTAAGGCGTTGATCTATCTTTTCTTGAGTTGGTTTCATAACAGATCTTGATAATGGAAGACTATAAGATGATGATGAAAGACTATGTGTTGCATATAATTGATGACACACCACTATATTAGGGACATGATGACATTTATGAACCTAGGAGCCTTTATTAAGAAACCAAACAAAAGTAGGCTTATCCATGAGAAGCCCATCCATGAAAAAATGTTGTTGTCCTATATTTCTGCACTAAATAACAACCAATCACATTAAAAATTATTTTTCACCTCCTTAGAGGATGAATCTCACCATGAGACCTTCAACATCCTAAAGAGCATAATTTTTTCCTTTCCAATGAGCTATTACACATCTTGAAACTCCAAGCGGTTTGAAAGTTATGAATGTTTGAAGTTAATTTATTAAATATGGACATGGAGCCGACCTGAGCAACCTACACAAGTCAGCCTCCAAACAAGGATGCGTCCTTTTATTTTGCTGTGTGAAAACCACTATTTATAAGGTTGCAGAGCTCATTATTTTTCCATCAATTTGGTCAACAATTTTAGAGATATCTACAGGAGGCCGAGGAGCAAGAAAATATTGTTGGGCAAATTCTTTTAAATTTTTTTGAGGATTGTATATAATTCAGAGCTGTGAAAAGCCCTTTTTGCGGACTGTGGGAGAGTGTTTTTTTTTTTTACTGTAGACATGTGAACTTCATTGGAGACAAAATTTTTATTGTATATTAAATTTTGGTTCAGATCTTTGTTATTAGTTTACAACAATGTTCTTCTTCAAGGAACAATATTAAGTATAGACCTTGGTTGATGGAACAATGCTAGAAACACCAGCGAGAAATCTTGAAGCAATGAAATATAGTTTGATAGTAGATGTTGGAACATCTTGGATCAGTCATTGAAGAACCCTTAAGGTAATCTTGGTGCAGCCATCTTGAAGGCAGATCTTGAAGTAGATTGCAATGTTTTGGAGCAAGCTTAGCACACACACACAATCACATCTTACAAATCTACAAAGAAGTTTGTGGAGCAGCTATTGAAGAACCTTATTTGAGCAAACCTATTGCATTCTTTTGAAGACAATCCTAGAGCAGGCTTGAAGATCTTTTTGGGTGCATTTGAAATACATCTTCCAGACACTTTGAACTAGACCTTGAAGTAACCTGGAGTGGCATTTATAGTGGCTATTTGAAGCATTTTCCAAAGCATATCTCAGACCCATTTGAAGACCTATTGTAGCATTGTTTGAGGCTTGGAGAAACATTGTGAGAGCATCATTTGTTGCAGGCAATTTTGAAGTACACTTGAAGATACTTGAAGAGTAGTCATTAAATAATCTTTGAAGGACTATTGAAAATGCAACAAGATGATGGAGCTTAGTGGAAAGGAGTCGCCTTCACTAAGTGGGCCCGCAGGTTATTTTTGGCGCAAAGTCTATTTTTAGACTATGTCTATTTTTAGACATATGGATCATGGTCTATGAGTTGCAGGATGCTATTTGTGGATGATTGGTCATGTTGGTAAAAATAGATGGACTTCTATTTTTAGACATATGGGCGGTTTCTATTTTTAGACTGCCAGGCTAAAAATAGAACAGTCGAATATTATTAGCTCATAATAATATTTGGACTATAAACATTATCTTATCCTCTTGGAGCACTTTAGTTTGAGCTACAGATGTGGCACATGTAGCTGTTAGAAGGAAATATGCTTTTCTTGTGGGTCAGTTGAGCTATTGCATGCAGGACTTCAGTTAGAACTCATGTGGTTGAGTTTGGTGGAGTTGATTGTGGAGTTGATGGAGTTGTGTTCAGTTAGACTTGGTTAAACTAGTTGTATTTAGTCTAACTGCAGAATACACTAGTGATGAGTGATGTGAATTAATTGTTAAATTAATTCACTAATAATTAACTCATAAAGCAACTAAAGAATACATCAGTTAACTTAGTGCATGGACAGTTCAGTGGAGACAAGTGTTAGAGGTTGAGATTGCTATCATTTGTGACTATAGTTGTGCATGAGATCTTGCACAATTCGTGGGATTGAGTAATGCCAATGAGTATTGCGTGGTTCAGCCAAGGAAATACGAGTTTGGTTCAGCCATTCATCATTATTCTCATGCAGGATTGTGCAGTGGAGAAGATTTGAACCTGTGATTGATTCAGATCTGAGCTAGTTTTGTGTGTAACAGGTGGAGATAGTACTGAGTACTTGTGAGGAGTATTGTACTATGTATTGTTACATGTTCTCAATCAATATAATATACAGATAGTGTGGGGTTTTTAGCTATATGCTTTCCCTGGGTTACATATTGTGTTAATATGCGCATGCGGTTGATGTTTCATTGTTTTTAATGCTGCTAAATTGATGATCAACATAGAGGAGGTTATGTATTATGCATGTATTCGGAAATAGTGTGTAATCGGGATAATCTCTGTGAATAAGTGTCATATTATTCAAAATTTCTACATGGTATCAGAGTAGTTGATCATCAGATCTATTATTCAGAAAGTGTTTACATTTTATTTCTTCAGGCAGAGTCTGTAATCGGGCTAGGTAGCCTCTGGATTCATCCTTCCTTTGGAAGGTGAGATATCCGGTAAAAGCCCATACAGTCAATCTCTGTACGAGAAATAATTTGTTCTCACGAATTTTAGATCAGAGGCGGTTGATTTTTGAGCTGGTGGAATTCGAATTTGCAGCAGTGTTTTCTTGGTGTCAAAGTTGAAATGTCTTTCAACAGATTGTGATTGGAGTATGCTCTTGAAGGCAACTCAAACTATATTGCATGGAAAGACAGGATGGAGGCGGTATCAGATGACAATGGGTTGAAGGAGTTCATAGAGGCTGAGGTCCCAAAGCCTACTGATGCTGCTGAAGCTGTGGTTTGGCAAAATAAGATAGCAAAGTGTTGAAGGATTCTGTTGGAGGGCGTGAAGGATCACATTGTGTCCAACCTGCATGGAAAGGCTTCTCCATAATTGATGTGGAAAGCATTGACAGATCTATTCCAAAGCAAGAGCGACCAGAGGAAGTTGGCACTCAAGGATAAACTCAGAAACATTAAGTGTGAGAATGGAGACAATATGCCCAGGTATCTCACGAAGTTCACCCAATGCAGGGATGAGCTGGGAAGTGTGGAGGTGACTGCTGATGATGAGGAATTGGTGAGCTTGGCTCTCCTTGGTCTTCTAAAGAGTTGGCTTTCCTATCAAGACTCTGTCAATGGTCGAGAGTAAATGCCAGGATGGGAGAGACTTTGGTCGGATCTTGTGCAAGAGGAGATCAAACGAAGCACCAGAGACAATTCTTCATCCATGCATGATGAGGAGAACTGTGCCTTAGCGAGTAATGTGAAGAAGGGGAAGGAGAAGGGTTCTCTTTCCAAATCCAGTTAATCCAATGATGGGAAGAAGGTTGACAAGTCGAAGGTGAGATGCTTTCGTTGTGATGAGTTGGGCCATTATGCTATTAATTGCCCAAAGAAGAAGTCCAAGAAGGGATCCGGGGAAGGATCTGAAGGTGAGGCACTTGCTTCACAGTTTGAGTTGGATTTCACACTCTTCGCATGCATGGTTTCATCCATGGTGGGAAGTGGTTGGTTTATTGACAGTGGAGCTTCTTTCCACATGACCAGTGACAAGAGTTTCTTCAGTATTTTGGAGGAGAAAGATCTCCAGATACTCATAGCGATGGGTAATGATGAGAAGTATAGTGTCTTAGGTGTAGGCATGGTTATTTTTCAGAGGGAGCATGGATATTGCCTTACTTTGACCGATGTCAAGTATATACCAGGACTGCAGAGAAACTTGGTGTCGATCGCGATGCTGGAAGACAGAGGCTGTGATGTAGTCTTCAGTAAGGGAAAGGTTTTCCTTAGACACATCATCACTAGACAGGTGAAGCAGATTGGTTCACGGGTCAAGAACCTGTATGCTCTTGAGGTTCAAGATGCATGCGAAGCCTTGAGCAGCGAGGCAACTGATGGAGACTTGGTGGTTGAGAGGGAGCGTATATTACCTCTCAACATGCAGAGCTAAAAGAAGTCTCAGACGATTGTGGAGGAGCCACGATTGGTGCAACAACTTCAGGAGGTTGTGGAGCAACCACAACAAGGGAAGCTGAGAGGAGATCGAGTAGAGACATCTACTCATGCAGAGACCTCCAGTAGGGGGAAAATTCGAGCCAGGTGGGCTGAGGGATCGCATGCAGCCATACCTCTAGGTAGGAGGTGGGGTGATATGGATTGATCATCCCAAGGAGGAGGAGCAGGAATCTTGAGGTACCAAACCTCTTGGATGAGACCTTGCTACGGGAGCCTCGATGTGGAGTAGCAGGAACTGACTGATTGGGTAGAGACAGATGCGGATGGAGCAGCAGAGAGAGCGACAGTGTAGGGAATCCTAGTACAACGCATAGCTAGCAGGCTGCAGCAATGCGAGAGGCACACGTGTTTTGCACAGTGCTAGGTGGCACAGAGAGGTGTGCAATGGTGTGAGATGCATGGAGATGTTGTAGTAGCGCAGATGTCAGAGAGGGAGCACTTGTCAGCAGTAGGTAGAGCTTTAGCATCAGAGTATGTTCCTAGCCCAACAGAGTGGTCAGTTGGGAGTGTTTTTTGTTCCAAGTATTGTTGGAGCAAGTGGAACGGGCAAATGTGTTGCATGCAGAACATTCCAGAGTTGCAGGATAGGGGTTATAGATAATCCATATCTTGTTGAGAGGGAGTGTTGAAAATGCAACAAGATGATGGAGCTTAGTGGAAAGGAGTCACCTTCACTAAGTGGGCCCGTAGGCTATTTTTGGCGCAAAGTCTATTTTTAGACTATGTTTATTTTTAGACATATGAATCATGGTCTATGAGTTTGCTATTTGTGGATGATTGGTAAAAATAGATGGACTTCTATTTTTAGACATATGGGCAGTTTCTATTTTTAGACTGCCAGGCTAAAAATAGAACAATCGAATATTATTAGCTCATAATAATATTTGGACTATAAACATTATCTTATCCTCTTGGAGCACTTCAGTTTGAGCTACAAATGTGGCACATGCAGCTGTTAGAAGGAAATACACTTTTCTTGTGGGTCAGTTGAGCTATTGCATGCATGACTTCAGTTAGAACTCATGTGGTTGATTTTGGTGGAGTTGATTGTGGAATTGATGGAGTTGTGTTCAGTTTGACTTGGTTAAACTAGTTGTATTTAGTCTAACTGTAGAACACACTAGTGATGAGTGATGTGAATTAATTGTTAAATTAATTCACTAATAATTAACTCATAAAGCAACTAAAGAATACATCCGTTAACTCAGTGCATGGACAGTTCAGTGGAGACAGGTGTTAGAGGTTGAGATTGCTATCAGTTGTGACTATAGTTGTGCATGAGATCTTGCACAATCAGTGGGATTGAGTAATGCCAATGAGGATTGCGTGGTTCAGCCAAGGAAATATGAGTTTGGTTCAACCGTTCATCATTATTCTCATGTAGGATTGCGCAGTGGAGGCAGGCAAAGCAGTGGAGAAGATTTGAACCTGTGATTGATTCAGATTTGAGCTAATTTTGTGTGTAACAGGTGGAGATAGTACTGAGTACTTGTGAGGAGTATTGTACTATGTATTGTTACATGTTCTCAATCAATATAATAGATAGATAGTGTGGGGTTTTCAGCTGTATGCTTTCCCTGGGTTACATACTGTGTTAATATGCGCATGCAATTGATGTTTCATTGTTTTTAATGCTGCTAAATTGATGATCAACATAGAGGAGGTTATGTATTATGCATGTATTCCGCAATAGTGTGTAATCGGGATAATCTCTGTGAATAAGTGTCATATTATTCAAAATTTCTACAAGGACATCCACTATACCACGATGCATTGTTGAAGGTCCTCATGATGTGAAATTGGTGTAGCTCTGATACCATGTAGAATTTCCCACTATAGATCAACAGATTATGCAATATACTAAAGCAAAACACTTGATTTACTTCTACAAACAATTTAGCGGAAGCTTAATCGAACATGAGCAACATCAATAGGAACACATATAACTGATAAGAAGGAATCAATCACACATAACACAGAAGATATAACCCAGGGAAAGCCTCAGCCTAAAACCCCAACTCTGTATTATCATACAAGTGGAAATATAGCCATTATTACAAAAAGAATCAGCTCAAAAGCTATCCTGCTGTCTCTGCAATACCTCTGCTGCTCATAGACAGTCAAAGGTCTCTCTCAAATCTTCTCCTCTACCCTCCAAGCCTCCTATTTCTTTGCGCAATTTTTCTTGGGTTTTAATGAAGCCACATGTGTGAATTGGACTCTTCACACACTCACTAACCTCCGATCTAACTACGTAGTCCTGAAGGAGATAAATCCTTCTCCATGGATGAGCTTCCTTTATAGGAAAAATCCATCCAACTGATAGTACACTGTCCCTCCTTTTATCTCAACTGAGTCTCTGTCTGAACTGACATGCATGAGTTATTCATGAGAGAATATTCAGTTGTTTGAAGTGCAGGAGTTATATGCAAGCATGCATTAACTAACTGAACTCACATTAATTGAAACAAACTATCTAAATCAATCTAACTGGACTTGACTCAGTTAACTGAGCCACATAATTACTACTCAAATTAGAACTCATTCTTATCTCTCTAACTGATGGATAAATTCCTCAATTAATAGAGAAACTGTTGCATGTCCTCACATATAATTCATGTTTGATTTTTCACAACTAATTAAATCATGGAGAATTAATTAATTTATTTTCAAACAACTGTTAAGTTCAAATTCGAATTTCACTTCCTATTTTAGTCTAGGGACTGATTAAAAATAGGAATCCATCTCGAACTGCGAAAAATAGAATGCTAGTTTTAGCACTTCCATTTTTCATTCGTTGTTGCTCAATCTAGCACTGGTACCCAAACTGCTATTTATAGCAGTGCCATTTTTATTACTTCTATTTTTTAGCTTTTCTTGTTGCCATTTTCAACACTCCCTCTCAATAATAAAGGCTTCAACTCGAACCTGATCCTGTAACTCTGGAATGTTCTGCATGCAACACTTCTACCAAGTGTGGTTGCTCCAGCAACTCTCAGAACAAAAAAAACAAACTCCCACTGACCTCTCTGTTGGGCTAGAAACATACTTTGATGCTGAAGCTCTACTTGCTGCTGAAAAGTGCTCCCTCTCTAACCTCTGAGCTGCTGCAACACTCCATGCATCTCGCACCGTTGCACACCTCTTTGTGCCATCTTGCACTAGTGCAACACTCTTGTGCCTCTCGCATCATTGCAACCTCCTAGTCTACATAGTCCTGGGACTCCTACACTGTAGCTCTCTCCGCATATGTTTCTACCCAATCAGCCAGTGTTGCTACTCCTCATTGGGGCTCCTATAGCAAATTCGAATCAAAGAGGTTGGATACCTCAACGATCCTGCCTCTCCTCCTTGGGACGATCACTCCACATCGCCCCACCTCTTACCTGGAGGTATGGCTGCATATGATCCCTCTGTCCACCTGGCTCGAAGCTTCCCCCTACTGGAGGTCTCTGCATGAGTAGATGTCTCTACTCGATCTCCTCTCAGCTTCTCTAGTTGTGGCTGCTCCACAACCTCCTGAAGCTGCTTCACCAATCGTGGCTCCTCCACAATCATCTGAGACTTCTTCTATGGCTGCATGTTGAGAGGTAATGTACTCTCCCTCTCAACCACCAAGTCTCCAATAGCTTCCTTGCTACTCAAGGCTTTGCATGCATCTTGAACCTCAAGAGCATACAGGTTCTTGGCTGGCACACCAATCTGTTTCATATTTCCCGCTGTCACGATTTTTTTTGGAAAAAGAGCTAATTTTAAATTAATGATATCTCCCTCATCCGAACTTCGATTAAGACGATTTGTTTTTTGAATTTGGGTCTTTTTCTGCAAGGAATCCAGATCTACTATTTGTTTATGAAAATTTTGCACAAAAAATTTTAGATCTGCTCTAAAAACTCGCGGCCCAATTTTTTTTACTTTGAATCTCTTCTTCGTGTACATTGTTCTTCCTTGATCGCCTTTGCTTTGATACCATGTAGAATTTTTCTACAAATCAGCTAGCTCTGATACCATGTAGAATTTCCCACTGTAGATCATCAGGTAATGCAATATACTAAAGCAAAACACTTAATCTACTTCTACAAACAATTTAGCGGAAGCTTAATCGAACATGAGCAACATCAATAAGAACACACATAATTGATAAGAAGGAATCAATCACACATAACACAAAAGATATAACCTGGGAAAAGCCTCAACCTAAAACCCCAACTTGGTATTATCATGCAAGTGGACATATAGCCATTATTACAAAAAGAATCAGCTCGAAAGCTATCCTACTCTCTCTGCAATACCTTTGCTGCTCATAGATAGTCAAAGGCCTCTCTCAAACCTTTTCCTCTGCCCTCCAAACCTCCTATTTCTTTGCGCAATTTTTCTTGGGGTCCAGTGAAGACTCTTGTGTGAATTAGCCTCTTCACACACTCACTAACCTCTGATCTAACTACGCAGTCTTGAAGGAGATAAATCCTTTTCCATGGATGAGATTCCTTTATAGGAAAAATACATCCAATTGATAGTACACTGTGCCTCCTCTGATCTCAACTGGGTCTATGTCTGAACTGACATGCATGAGTTATTCATGAGAGAATATTCAGTTATCTGAAGTGCAACAGTTATATGCAAGCATGCATTAACTAACTGAACTCACATTAATTTAAACAAACTATTTAAATCAATCTAACTGGACTTGACTCAGTTAACTGAACCAACTAATTACTACTAAAACTATAACTCATCCTTATCTCTTTAACTGATGGATAAATTCTTCAATTAATAGAGAAACTGTTGCATGTCCTCACATAGACTTCATGTTTGATTTTTCACAACTAATTAACTCATGGAGAATTAATTTATTTATTTTCAAACAACTGTTAAGTTCAAATTCAAATTTTTCTTCCTATTTTAGTCCAAGGACTGAGTAAAAATAGGAATCCATCCCGAACTACTAAAAATACAATGCTATTTTTAGCACTTCCATTTTTCATTCCCTATTGCTCAATCTAGCACTGGTACCCAAACTACTATTTATAACAGTGCTATTTTCAGCACTTCATTTCTTGTTGCTGTTTTCAACAGTCCCTCTCAACAAGAAAGGCTTCAACTCGAACCTGATCTTGTAACTCTGGAATGTTCTGCATGCAACACTTCTACCAAGTGTGGTTGCTCCAGCAACTCTCGAAACAAAAAAACTCCCACTGACCTCTCTATTGGGCTAGAAACATACTTTGATGCTGAAGCTCTACTTGCTGCTGGCAAGTGCTCCCTCTCTAACCTCTGAGCTGCTGCAACATTCCATGCATCTCGCATTGTTGCACACCTCTCTGTGCCATCCTGCACTGGTGCAACTTTCCTGTACCTTTCGCATCGTTGTAGCCTCCTAGCTCTGCACAATCCTAGGGCTCTTGCACTGTATCTCTCTCTATCACTCCATCCACATCTGTCTCTACCCAATCAGCTAGTCCTGCTACTCCTCGTCAGGGCTCCTATAGCAAAGTCGAATCAAAGAGGTTGGGTACCTCAAGGATCCTGCCCCTCCTCCTTGGGACGATCACTCCACATCACCCCACCTCCTACTTGGAGGTATGGCTGCATATGATCCCTTTGCCCACCTGGCTCAAAGTTTCCCCCTACTGGAGGTATTTGCATGAGTAGATGTCTCTACTCGATCTCCTCTCAGCTTCTCTAGTTGTGGCTACTCCACAACCTCTTGAAGCTGCTTCATCAATCATGGCTCCTCCACAATCGTCTGAGACTTCTTCTATGGCTGCATGTTGAGAGGTAATGTACTCTCCCTCTCAACCACCAAGTCTCCAACAGTTGCCTTGCTCCTCAAGGCTTTGCATGCATCTTGAACCTCAAGAGCATACAGGTTCTTGGCTAGCGCACTAATCTGTTTCATATTTCCCGCTGTCATGAAATTTTCTGAAAAAGAGATGATTTTAAATCAACGATATCTCCTTCATCTGAACTCCGATTCAGACAATTTTTTTTTGAATGTGGGTCTTTTTCTGCAAGGGATCCAGATATACTATTTGTTTCTGAAAATTTTGTACACAAATTTTCAGATCTGCTCTGAAAACTCGCGGCCCATTTTTTTTTTTTTTACTTCGAATTCTCTTCTTCGTGTATACTGTTCTTTCATGATCACCTTTGCTTTGATACAATGTAGAATTTTTCTACAAATCAGCTAGCTCTGATACCATCTAGAATTTTCCAATGTAGATCACCTAGTAATGTAATATACTAAAGCAAAACACTTGATCTACTTCTACAAACAATTTAGCGGAAGCTTAACCGAACATGAGCAACATCAATAAGAACACATATAACTGATAAGAAGGAATCAATCACACATAACACAGAAGAGATAACCCAGGGAAAGCCTCAGCCTAAAATCCCAACTCTGTATTATCATAAAAGTGGAAATATAGCCAGTATTACAAAAAGAATAAGCTCAAAAGCTATCCTGCTCTCTCTGTAATACCTCTGTTGCTCATAGACAGTCAAAGGCCTCTCTCAAACCTTCTCCTCTACCCTCCAAGCCTCCTATTTCTTTGTGCAATTTTTCTTGGGGTCCAGTGAATCCACATGTGTGAATTGGCCTCTTCACACACTCACTAACCTCTGATCTAACTGCGCAGTCCTGAAGCAGATAAATCCTTCTCCATGGATGAGCTTCCTTTATAGGAAAAATCCATCCAACTGATAGTACACTAACCCTCCTCTGATCTCAGCTGGGTCTTTGTCTGAACTGACAGGCATGAGTTATTCATAAGAGAATATTCAGTTATCTGAAGTGCAGCAGTTATATGCAAGCATGAATTGACTAACTGAACTCACATTAATTTAAACAAACTATTTAAATCAATCTAATTGGACTTGACTAAGTTAATTGAGCCAACTAATTACTACTCAAATTAGAACTCATCCTTATCTCTTTAACTGATGGATAAATTCCTCAATTAATAGAGAAACTATTGCATGTCCTCACATAGACTTCATGTTTGATTTTTCACAACTAATTAACTCATGGAGAATTAATTAATTTATTTTCAAACAACTGTTAAGTTCAAATTCGAATTTTACTTCCTATTTTAGTCCAAGGACTGACTAAAAATAGGAATCCATCCCGAATTGCTAAAAATAGAATGCTATTTTTAGCACTTCCATTTTTCATTCCCTGTTGCTCAATCCAACACTAGTACCCAAATTGCTATTTATAACAATGCTATTTTTAGCACTTCTATTTTTAGCATTTCTTGTTGCCATTTTCAACAATTGGAGATCTTTGTTTGGGTATAATGAAGAGAAATGGTGACACCTTCTATGAGACAAGGTTTTCATTGATGATATGACGTGACGATTAAGTGAAGGGATTGCTAAAGATTGACATGGCTCATTGAAGAAGACTTTGGGAGTCGTGAAGAACAACCTAACATATCTTGACAAAGAAAAGCTAAAGGATTGGTGTCCTTGGAGTTGGTTCTCCTAAACTCAATATTGGTGCCTTGGATAAGATAGGGTCGAAGCCCTAGAGGTTGGAGCCTCACTAAAGTCCAAGTAGGTGCTTGGCACATCCCAGTTTGGAGCCTGTGTTTCTTCATCAAGGGTTGAAGCCTTACCCATATTGTACTTGATTCATTATAAAGATTATATTAATGAAAGTGTTTACTTCTATTGTTCATTTTTGTGTTCTAAATATAAGTGATCTATCTGTTAAAAGTAACAATTGAAAAGAAATACTGATTTACCCCCCTCTCAGTATATCCAACAAACTGGCTACTTAGGTATTTTCCTATGCAAAAATAAAACACAAACCAAGTATAGGTAAATCTCATAGTTGATTCAAGCTGAAAAATAATTTCAATGACTTTAAATCTAGCTGTTAACCTAACTAAGGTAAAATTGTGGATTTAGAGAGACACATTACACAATCACACTAAATGTTCTTTCTGAAAACATGTATGTTTAGTCAAAGTGGCCTATAAAATGTGATGGAAAATAAACTTTCAGGAAAACTAGTATTCTGAGGCTGATAAACAAATTCACTCCAATCCAATGATAAATACTTTCAATTTAAAATGCAAATTCCTTCAGTTTATCACTCCAATCATTACTTAAAGCATATAAATTCTAACTAATTATGACAAATAATTTGAAACATATCAATAACTAATGAAGAAAACGAGTCTAACTAAATCATATTGACTAACCAGCATCTTGTTATCAAATTGTGTTGTTACTAGAAAAAATAGTATATATATATATATATATATATATATATATATATATATATATGATTTGCAAAATGAACTCAAAACATGATCAAATTGATAAAATACATAACATAAATCATTACTACACATACCAGGGGGCCCTCCTTGGACATGCTGTCAGGAAAGACACTAAAAAACTAAAGGCAATCACACACCATATCGGAAAATTCCTCTTGTATTGATGTATTTCACAAGCTTAGTATAGAATAGTATTCTTGTTCAAAGACAATGAGTGAAAATACATGAATAACTCTGTTTCTCCCTCGTTCATCTATTTTATACAAAAGATAACAAGCTGGGACTGACTTTACCCAAACATGGGGTTAATTAAGATTTTCAAGCAAAAATAAAATATATACAAAGGAAAAGTAGCTATTTGATATAAGAGTCTCCTTGATATTCCATGAATCAAATACAAATTTCCAGGTCCAGCTACTCGAATTCCAATCTGATGGAGAAAATTCTGGTGATTTCTTGAACTGATTATAGGAATTACTGAGTAAATAGGCTGTGTTGACCAATCATTGGCTTGAGGGTTGAAATATGCTATAAGGAGGATGAATAGGTAATTATCCATTAGATGAATATTTTGAATGTATTCCAGGTGTCATAATCACATTGGATGACGTGGAACCCTATAGAGATTGGACGAATTACAAGAATTCTACCTTTGTTGATATCTTGTAATTGTAGGACTTCTTGTAGGTTGCTATTTTGCAAATTAGTACATGAGTAAATGCTTCTAATTAATATTCATGAATTAAAAATAGAATATTTTTCTTATGAAAGTTGATTACCTTTATTATAACTTTTTATGCCATTATCCTAACAGAAATTGGTAAAAGGGAAGAATTTTAGCTCAAAATTGAGGATAGAAAGGGTTGAAACAAGGTGTTCAAAAATACCAAAATTTGTACCCAACACACACTATCTCTTGCAAGCTTACACCATTGAAAGAATTTGCACACTTTTTGATTGAGAGAGAGAGAACCAACAAAAGAGATGAACAAGGATATTCCTTTATGGGATTGAAGAAGGCTCCCATAACCCAACATCATGCTCTTTAGTGTCTCATTTTCAGGCCACCATTTCCTTGCTCCATCATTAATAAAAAAAAATCTTCCCATTTCTTGCATGTTTCTTTTGTATTTGTTCATTTTTATGCTAATTCCTTTATATTTGAGTTTTACAATTCACATTTGTATTTATTCTTATTCACTAATGAATTCTATGATGTTGTGTAGGATGCAACTACCTTTTCAACAATTGGAATTTGAATCAACCATTTGACAAATACTAAAACATAACATTCATCTAGAAATGTAGAGGGACCATTTCCTATTACCCATATTCTAATTTGGAGGGTGTATCTATTGTTGATCATTTGTAAGTAGTTTGGTATTCTCATAAGAAAACTAGTACTTTATCATCCTAGCCATCCATATTGATGCTACAATTTTTTGTAGCCATTTATGTAGTGTCTGGTTAAATGAATCAATTACTCCATTCACTTTTGGATTCCATAGGTTGATTTATTTTTGTGATTGATCTATATTTTTTTGAATAATAGTTTTATGGTACCATTCACAATAAGTGTTCCTTGGTTACTTATTAATGTTAATTTGCATCCAAATATGATAATTATGTTTTCATAGATAAACTTTGCTACCACTTCTTTGGCACATCTCTTGACTAATTCTACTTCAATCCATTCAATTAGATACTTGAGTGCAATTATAAGATACTTCACCCTTGTGTTTTTTTCCCATTTTTTGGAAATGAACGAATGAAATCAATTTCCCATCTTTCAAATGGTAAAATTTTACTAAATTTAGAGGCATTTCATCTTTCCAAAGTGGTCATCCCATTCTTTTACATTTATCACATCTATTGATCTTCACTCAAAAAAATCTTGTTGTAGCTTGGGATAATATATGCCTACTTGGAGGATCTTTGTTGTAGCCATGTCAACCTGAAACTGTTTTCCTATAGGACCAACATATGCTTATTTGATTATATTATCTCTTTCACATTCTTAGTTGCACTACCTTAGCGCATCATCTAGTCCTAATGTATACAAGTGGCAGTTCGTAAGTGTAAATGTGGTGGATTTTATTAATATAACTTTATTTTTTCTTTCTAGAAGATATTTTTGGCCTTACTTCTTTTTTTCCAAGGAAAAAATCGAAATTTCTATTAAGGTAATAAAAAGTTAAATTTGTAGATGCATTTAAGCATTCAAAATACTATATGTCCATAAGATAAACATAGATTAAGTCATATCTGGGTTGTAGGTAGAACTATGTACTACTCAAAACCAAAAATAAAAACGAGAAAAAGGCAAGTCCAGTTCTCGGGCCTCCCCATTAGTGAGGAAAATGACCCAAATAGGACCATAGAAATTGTACAAAAATACAAAATTTAATGTTTCAAAAAAATATCATGTTATTGTCCCCTGTAAAAACAAACAATATAAAAAAAGAGACCATAACTTGTGTAGAGATTTTTTTTTTTTGAAAAAGGGATTCCCCTCTTGATTAGGAGGCGTAAGGCTGTCAATCTGACACATGGATTCTATCCTTATCAGCTTCTGTTATGCACTAGTTACCCATATCCAGTTGCAGAACCTCCTTATAAAGGAGGTCTGCTACTGAGTTCCACTCCCTGTAGATATGACAAACAATTGTAAAGTCAAAATTTTGTTTTAGATGTAAGACTTCTTCTAGTAAAAGAATAAAAATATAATTTTGACATCTTTGTTCTCCATTAAAAAATTTAACAACATTATGTGAGCCTCCAAAAATTTGGACCGATCCCATCTTCAAGTCAAAAAAGTAAAAGTTTCAAGGATTGAAATTTGCATAATTATTTGTTCTTGAGCCAAGGCCCACTGAAGCTTTTTATTTTTTTTGGTTGTTGATGTGAATGAAAAGGCTGACACTACAGATGTCCTATGGATCAGATGCATCTTCAAAATAGGCCCATGGTATATCACCCCTAATATGTTGTTCTCTTCTTCGCTTGGAAATATTTACAGGATTTGGTAAGGGGATAAGAGCATAGATTGAGGCACTTTCTACTGTTATAGGAATGTAAGCAGGGACCAAATCCTTAAAGATGCTCCTGTTTCGAGCCAACCAAATACCCCATGAGATTAGATATCATTTTTGGGATTCAACTGCGTTAAGTAAGTCATTCAAAGTATGACCATTTCCATGAGAGGTAGTCGTAAAGTGACTAATTTCTCATGATTTTTTGAATAGTTCACTTAGCACTCATTGCATCGGGTGATGCTCACAGGGGTGAAGAAGTGGGATTGAAACTAGTGAAATGTGGAGAATGAATCACATAGCATCAATCATCACTTCCGGGGCTTGCACCCGGTAACCAGGACTTCCCAGGAGGTCACCCATCCCAGAACTCCTCTGGCTCAAGCGCGCTTAACTGTGGAGTTTTTCCCCACAATCAAGCCCACTTAGCACTGCATAATACCCCATGAGATTATTAAAGGGAGAATTTTCATATTTTCCTCCTGAACCTCATCCCACTATCTTTTCCAGGCATCACACATTTTTTCCCCATTCCAAGTATGAGTCTTCCCCAGTAATTACAATTTTTCTTCCCAAGTTCTAATATTGAAAGGGAACTTTAAAAAAAGGTGTTGTAGTGATTCCTCCTTACTTTTGTAGAGGGTGCACCAGCCTGGACCCTTATTATTTCTTTTCTGTAGGTTATCGCATGTAGGGATTTTATTCCTTAAGATACACAAAAAAAGTCTTGATTTTGCATGACCTTTTAATTTCCAGAGAGGTTTAAACCACCTCCCTGGTGCTCCCCATTCCCTTCTTACCATTAGGTAAGAGTAGCCAAACTTTGGAGAATATTTACCTATGGGAGCATGGACCCATCTGAGCACATCCAAATGTTCCCTTAGACAAACATTTGTTCTCTGGAGCACTCTATTATAATTCTGCCATTCCTCTTTCCATTGGGGTTCCAATTGCAATTCCTCCACTGATTTCCATCCTTGTTGGCATATTGTTGACTGAAACTCTCTTACAATCTGATTCAAGAAGACTAAGCCCTGTGTATGTAAGAATGTCATGACCTCTCTTGATAGGTCATACCCCTCATTGAATCCTACCCACTGGTCTATACCTAATCTAAGGTTCTCTCCATTTCTAATGTGCCAGGCCAATCCTTATTCTATGATCCTAAAGGATTCCAAAGTTTCCTTCCATACCAATAAATCATGTGGTGACTTCTTTTCAGGGTTCCTCAACCATTCATCCATGGGGGTTGGATTTGTATATTTCCTTTTGATGATTTTCGTCCACATATTCTCCATTGATGTTAGCCTCCAACCCAATTTTGCTGCTAGTGAAGATGAAAAGGCTGGTAGATATTTAATGCCCCATCCACCACATTCCTTTGGTCTAGCTACTTTTTCCCAGGCCACTCATGGCAGAATTGAGTCCTCCTTTGATCCGTCCCATAGGAACCTATCACATATTTTTCTTATTTGTGAGAGTATTCCATTTGGGATCCATGTCAATGCAGTCCAGTACATAAGGATGACCACAAGGAATAATTTAATTGAAACCAACCTCCCCACTCTCGACAACCATTTATAAATCCATTGTTTGATCAGGTTTCTCAATTTTAGCCACAAGCCGATACCAATCTTGTTTCCTATAAGAGTCTGCTTTTAGATGAAATCCTAGGTACTTGAAAATTTTCTTCATCAACTTAGCTTCAAAAGGGAAGGCCGATGTAATCCTAATGATTTCAGTCCTTGAGAAACCTTCAAGAATCAAAGATGATTTTTGAGCATTGATACACATACCTGTAGCTACTAGGAATAGATCAAGAGATGTTTTTATGTGCTGAATGTCACTTCTACTTCCGTCACTGAATAAAAGAATATCATCAAAAAACAAAAAATGAGTGATATGTAGGTTTATAGCAACTTCAATGCCTTTTAAATCTCCTCTTCTCTTCGCTTCTAGTATCAATTGACTGAGTCCTTCTGCCGCTAGTAAGAAAAGAAGGGGAGATAATGGGCATCCCTGTCTAAGGCCTCTTTGACTATGGAAGAAAGAGGATGCTGCCCCATTGATCAGGACAAAAAACTGACATTTGAAATACATCCCATTACCCAGTTTATAAACCCAATGCTAAACCCCAGATGGGTCATTAGCATACAAATATATAGCCAACTGATTCTGTCATACGCTTTGGAAAGATCAATTTTTACAATCACACTTTTTTTCCTGCTCCGCTTAATACTGTGCAGTGTCTCCTAGGAAACCCCAATTGCTTCATGGATTTATCTTCCATCTAGGAATCCAAATTTCTCCTTAGATATGTTTCTTGAGAGAATAGGCTTCAGACAGACTGCAATAACTTTTGCTATAATTTATAGATATAATTGCAAAGAGAGATAGGCCTAAATTCCTCAAAAGATGAGGGATCCTCTGATTTTGGGATTAAGGCCAGGAAGGTAGAGTTGAAGGGTTCATAAACTAATCCTTTATCCCAGGATTCCTCCACCACCCCAGTAAGTTCATCCCCTATAAGCTCGAAAAAGTGCTAGAAGAATTCCATAGTCCAACCATTTGGTCCTGGGCTCTTGTCCCTCTGCATATATTTTAAGACCCCTTCTACCTCCCCTTTTGACACAGGGGCCATAAGTAGATCATTTTCCTCCTCCTCAACATACCGAGGAAAAATTTGGGCAACCCGGATCACCTTTGCTATTGAGACCGCTTCTAGTGCTTTAAATAGATTTTTGAAATGATTCCTTCCCAACGAGGCTAGATCGGAAAAATATTTTGCAGTTTCTCCTTCCTCCATTTTTAGCCCCCAGATTGTATTTGTATTTTTCCTCCCTTTAGCATAGTTTTGATTTTTTTTTGAGTTTTTGTTCCCTTCTTCCAACCATATTTATCTAGTTTTTATCCTCCACTACTCTTCCCTATAATTTAGAATTTTCCTTCTTTCTATCTCCAATTGTTTAATCCTTTCCCTCTTCTCCACCATCTCATATCCATCCATTTCCAGACTCTCCAATATATCTAATTCCTCCCCAATCCTGCTTAAATCAGCTTCATCTCTAATCTTCTTAGCTTTTTCCCATTCTATGGTTTCCTTCTTCATTTGATTTAAGTTCTCCATAAAGGATTGAGCTAAAGACAACCCCTATTCTCCAGCCAAAGGCCTCCATGTAGCTTTAACTAGATTATTGTATGAGTCTTCCTTGAGCCATGCTGGGTTGAATTTAAATGGAGACCCTGGTTTTTGATTAGGCCCTTTCATTTATAATAGGATAGGAAGGTGGTCCGAGTCTCCTCATTCACCCACCTAGTGTCTAAAACAAGGAATCCTAGATGCCAGATCCTCTTTTAGCAGAAAATGATCCAATCTCTTAGCTACCCTAGCCTCCCCCACTCTCCTGTTCCTCCAAGTGGGTTTGGATTTTATCAGATTTATATCTAAAATCTTTCCAGAGAGAACCTTGTTCAGAAATAAATCTGTTAGGGTGTCATCTTGTGCTACATGGCCCCAGTTTTCTGAAAAACCTAGGGATAAGTGTTAAGGGATAAATTCCCCTATGGTCTTGGGTTGATACCCTAGCAGATTGAAGGTTATCTATACAGAGAAATACACATTCCATACAGCCATAATGCTAATATAAGCAAACTCTATGATAAGGGGTGTACCTGGGGTCCTTCATTTGAGAAGATCCTGCCAGGGTCCAAACCCTCTTGGAGTTCCTTTTTCTCCTTCAACCTGCAAAACAATCAATTCAAGAAGGTACAATAATATATGGACTAAACATCATAAAGAAATCATCTTCATAGTATATTGAAAGGTAGTTAGTTATGTAATTAAACAACCATTCATATATGAATCATAACATTGATATCATAAACATGAAGAAGATTTATATCAGGAACAAAGACAAGTGTTTCTTTTATTATAGACAAATAAAGTACAGAAAGGAATAATTTCACCTGATTCATCCTTTCGCAGGCTCCAAGCAGAATCGTCCTCCGGATTCGTCCAGTCTCAAGCCTTTAACAAACTCCTTCCATGACTTACTCCATGATATCTCAAGTAGTAGATAGACATCATCACACAAGGAAACAATGGTTTCCTGTAAATGGGGGAAGTGCAGGAGGCACTAAGATCTTTAGACTTGGTCAGGGAAATCTCAGCATAGTAATCTTTCTCTCTTCTATCTCCTCCCTTAGGCTTTCCCATTGAAGCCTTTTTATACTTCTCCCAAAGTAGTTTTTTAGTTTGGAATTCGTTGGGAACAGTTGGGCCACTGGCACTAATAGGTAATCAACAGGTGAAACCTGTGATCTCCACCTGAAATTAAGGAGATTTAAATTTTTTTAAGTGTTTTAAGACATATACATGGGTTGGGTATACACAGACCCACGTACACACACGTTTATTTCAGGGCAATGTCTCGTATAGGGAATAAAACACTGTTTTTTAAATTTTGGACCAGGTCTGGAAGGAGGGGTTGCCCTAGGCCATAAGTGCAACATCAAAAACCTCAAGAGTGAGATTTGGAGCTATAAAAAATGTGCCCTAATATATGAGGTCAGAAGGGGTACATAATGGCCAAAATGTATTAAGCAAGTCCATGGAAAGGAAATCTGTCAAAAACTGAGAAGGACTTCACTAGAGTTCAGCCTACCAAGCCACAAAAGGAGATCAGAAAGAAACACTGTCTGAGGCAGGCATACCCATGCTTAGAAGAAGTACAGGATGTTCGCATATCAAGTACAAGCGGATCCACTAAGTATACAAGTATAAAAGACTGGAAAATACATAATGGATCATCTGATCACGATCGAACAAGTACATGTCTGAATATCACATATAAAAATATCAATGATGCTGAAGGATGAAGCGAATCACTGATATCAAAGACTGATCCCAAAAGTACCAAATGAACATGATGGAATAAGATGGTACTACACTGCAAACTCAGTTGCCAGCATATAAAATGTCGCCATGAATGACTACAACATATGAGGTGGAGTGGTATCAAGTAGCAACAACAGGAGCAACTGTCAAGTGAACCAATGAATGCTGAAACAACCTGAAGTCTTAACCGACCACCGTGGTACATTTCTACAGCATGGGAATAAATAATCTGAAGTTGACCATGTGAGAAATTGTTTGATTACTGGTCATTGATGTATACCATTAACAAACGCGAGACTACTCACCGATAATGATAATGAGCGTCAAGGTACTGAGTACAATCTGACAAGTGTGAATAGATGAGCTGAAGTCGAACACCTGTAAGAATCTATCGATCAGGAGACAATAATGGTTTCCCACTGTCAATAGCGAAGGACCTGCCACTACTGACTGCAAATCCCAAGGTACTGCCAAATGGACTCTAGATCTTTGCCCCAGAGCAATGAGTCGAAGTTGATAGGGAAAGATCCGCTAGAAGGAAGGCATTAAGGCATCCTTCATCAATCTAGCACGAGTGTAACCCGTAGGCCAATAATGTGGAAGGAATCAGACGAAAAAGATGTAGTAACCCAACTGAAGTACATTTCCGGCGTACACAAGATTTGACTAGCACACGACAGAAACCCGCTGAACCAACCAATAATGAAAGTTGAAACAGAGGTGAGGTATCCACCAATAGGGTCAAATGGAAACCAAGGTACTCCATGAATCCCAATGTGTGATAATTTAAGCTGATGTCGAACACAGGAAACCACTCAGTCAAAGACCCATGATGCTGATCGATGCTGAGCATAAGGTGACTTATCAATAATGAAAACAGGGCCAGGGTGCAGCTCTAGGTCTGTCCTCAGAGCAAGATGTCGTCGTCAATAAGGACAAGACCCGCCAGCAAGAAGTCAATGGAGACCTTCTCAAACCAGCATGAGTAAAGGACCAATATAGCTTATGTGATGATAGACATGATACTGACAACCAGGGATGGCCGACTAAAAAATGAGTTAAGAGACACCGCAGAGAGGTCGACTCAGGCTAACTTCCCTTGAACAAAAGCACGACTCAATGTGACTATGTGGTAGCATATGATGACTCTGTATAAGCTCGTTATGCAGGAGGCACGAACGAACCCTCCATATTATTGGAAGAGATAACCAATCGGGGGAGAACTGACTCAATAACAAGGTTAAGGCATACCTAAGTCAAACTAAATCCCGTCCAAATGGAGGAGACTTTGTTTTGAGTGCTTTGTTCAAGGGTGACACGACTGACTCTAGCTGCCGACAATAAGTGGAAATATTGTCCCGTTCTTGGAATATATAATTTTTTTGTCTTTTTCTTTTAAGCTGGAAAAAGAAAAAAAAGAATGCTATAGTACAATGGAAAGAACGAGTGTCGGTGAAGCAGATGATCTAGTTCCTGGGATTGAAACAATCTTATGCTCAATGCAGAGAGGCGAAAACTGGTCAAAGGCACTCAAAGATGTGCTCCTTCCACGGGTCAAGGTGTGTTAAGTTGCAGAAGTTAAAGGTATGCAAGTTTGATTTTGCAGTCATCATGGTCAAAAGTTGGCTTAAACACGAGTCCAAGTGAAGCCGACTCAAGGCCAAAAGGTGCAAATGGTCAAAATGCAATGAAGTAGTACAACTCAACACAAAGGAGCCTCTAGGGTATAAGTCCAGAACAAAGCAAAGAAGAAAAGAGGAATGAGTCTTCATCGCATAAGTCATGGCGGGACTACAGAGGACTCCCGAGCCTACTCAGGTCGGAGCAGCATAGGCAACAAATGTCAGTGAGGTGCTAACTACGATGCCCATGAAAAGGATGGCTCTACCATTATGTCATGATTTAAAAAATCGGCGAGTGAAGGTGGTTTATGAACCATAACACGATGGGGTTGACCCTATGGCAAGTGTATCGAAAAATGGAGGTTAGTATGCATAATGCAACGGAAAAATGGCTTCCCTAACCTATATGCCAGTGAGAAAACGATACCTGCCATGACGGGTCAACAGTCATGGAACTGTCTCGAAACTGTTGAAAAAACGTCCAAAATGTCCTAAAAGTCAAACCATTCTTGACATTCCAAGCTCCCAAGTTAAAAGTTACATGAGACCAAACAAAATCAAGTTTTGAAAAGAAATTGCATTTTCAAAGGCTATAAAAGAATTTTTGGACTCACCATTTTCACCATTTGATTTTGAGAACAGAGAAGTGGAGCAAAAGGAGAAAACTTTTCCATACGCCAAATTCAACCGTTCAAATTCTTCCAACATCCCCAGGTAACTCTTATACTTGTCTTGCAATCAATTGTGACTAGTTTTAGAATTTTTAATTTATGTTTTACCGTTGAATTTTTTTGTCAAAAATTTCACTGCGGCGTATACGCGGGTTGGATATATGAAACCCGTGTACACACAGGCCCTACACGCGACTGTGTGTACATGGACCCGCATATATGCCGCGAACATTTCAAACAAAAAAAAACTAATGGTCTAAAGTCATTTTTTCTTCAGGATGCCAGTCACTTGGCAAGAAAGAGAGCACACCGCAGTGGATGATGAGGTCATGAACGATCCTAATGCTTTGGATGCCTTACGGGGATGTGGTTTGCTAAAATTCTTCAAAATGGCAAATATGAAAGCAAACACATGTCTGCTAGAGATGGTCATTGATTACCGGAGTATCGAGGATGATGCATTTATGATTGACCAGATGTCACTCAAGATAGAAGTGGAAGATATTTATTTCATCACAGGCCTTTCCCGAAGGGGAGAGGTAGTACATTCCAGGGGCAGGACACGAGGCAATCTCTCGATCGAGGACTATGTACATATATATTGCCCAAGACATCCAAAAAAGGTTGGAAGTCAAATTTCAATCACACATGTGGAGAGTTTATTGCTGAGGATAATCCTGTTCACCATAGCTAGAGTGAACAGATCAGCTTCTCTGCACCAGGCATCACAGCTATCTCACCACTGTATTCAACTGGTGTACTCCTCTTCTGGCCAGCCTGAAAAGCCAGCTCACTTCCATCAAGAGAGGGCAGACCAAAAACTTCGGATATGGGACTATTTTGTGTTTTTTTTTTTTTTTAGAGGGTCCCTACACTTCGTCCTAGAGTATCAGTTTCAATCAGCACCCCACGAGATCCACGAATGGGCTGACCTGATGAAATGTCTAGGAGGTGGGGACGTCCCATGGACTACATTTGACGATGACTTCTTTTCTTTGTGGGATCAGCAGATCATCGCCATAGATGACTACCCTTATGCTGGGTTGGATTTCCGATGAGATCCCGATCTAGTATTACCAGCGACCGCAACATGGGGCGACATTGGTAAGTGTTTTTTGATTTTATGATTTTTTTGTGATTTTTCAAATATAATAATGAATTTTGAAAAATGTTTTTGATAGGATTCAAATGACTAATATGATGATCATGTTCCAGATATTGGGCTGGTACGACCAGATGAGTTCCCATGGCACAGACGTCATGACCGAGGGGCCGAAGAGGCAGCTGCAGACACAGAGCGACTACTTCACACAGTTCAGCGGAACTTGGTGAGATTGACTCACGGAGTACCGATGGCAGCTGTAGAGGATCTACCTGTAGATATGCAGAGTCATGTGGTTGGTATGCCACGAGATTGGGTCCGCACTCTTAGGCGTGTGGGAAATGCATTAGTTGCCTACTTAGCTGCTTATCCTGAGCTGGGTTATTAGATGTACTAGACATGATTATGGGAATTTGAGTCCCAATTTTGTATATTATTTTTGGATAGACTTACATACACTTGAGATTTTTGATGCTATATATATACAGTTCGACTTTTTGATGCTTGATTTTATTGTGATGAATGATTGATGTGCCAGTCTAATGCTTGATTAACGATAGAATCAGCTAACCAATTATGATATCTTGGAATGTGCAAATAATTAATATAAGTAAATGATCTTTGCAACAACCTCACCCTTAAATACTGGCGATATAAACATGGATCCCTTGCCCAATAAATGTTATTCAATTGTGACACTATTAATTGTGAATCAAGATACACTACCAATGAGTCGATTGCATGGGAAATTGCCTCGGATAGTAAATTAATGACAACAGTATACTCAGCCATATTATTTGAAGCGGGACCAATGCATACTCCCCTAGATACCATCAACTGACCAATTGGATAGTAGAGTACCTAAGCTACGGAAGCGAGGTTCCGAGTGTGTCGACTAGCACCATCGGCGAATCCAAAATAGACCAAGTCATCCATCAACACCTGCTACAGCAGATAAAAAAGTGTTGATATCAAAAATTCTCGATGAGATATGTACAAATATACAAAATGTACAGAGAAGCCATTGCTTGGCTAGGACTTAAGCAAAGTACTTCCTGAGTGTTGTGGGGAAAAATGCCTATGCAGGACGATCCTATCCACCTAAGGTGTGACAGTGCCTTAGCAACAAACGGAGACAGCTATTCTAGTATTCTTCCTTTATGAATTAAGAATGAAGAGAAAGATGGATGGACTAACTGGTGTCTTCCGTTTGTCCCTCGATCCGGCTTCTCTTCTCTTGGAGAGTTCCCAGCTACTTGCCTTCTCGCTCGCCCAGCTTCAAGAGGTTTCTGCAAGATCACAAGAAGAGAACACTACACAAGACATGGATTCATATTCATAACTAGTTCAGGATTAGAAATAAACTAAACATACTAATGCATTCATACATCAAAAATACATCAGTATATAGGAGAAACCAAGATAGCTTTATTGATGAATAACAAGGTTCAGGAAGAGATACAACCCAGAGGGCTCCAATCCAGCATCTCCTTCCAGCAAATGGAATTCCTATCTTCACCCCCTTCAAAGCATTAAGCGCCCAATGATTCCAATCTCAAACCAACAACAATTCTTTGCAATAACAAAATTCCAGCCTCCAGATCTCATGGAGGAGAGATCCATATATAGATGATTGGAGAGAGGATGAGTCAGCTTGAGATCTGACTAGTGTCCTCTCCCTCTGTCAGTTCTTGATTCCACTTGGAGGTTCTTGCTTCCACTTGGAGATTTGGAACCTCTTACTCATCACCAGTCAAATTCCCTGAGGCAAGTGTCATTTTGGAAGCTTCCTGGGTTCTGACACCTTGAGAAATGAACTTGCCACATGTCCACTCTCGCTCAGCGCAGGTAGCCAGTGTTGCCTTTGCCATTCAGCGCAGGTAGCCAGTGTTGGCTTTGACATTCAGCGCAAACAGCTAGTGGAGCCACTGAAATGATCCTGAATTGACTTGTTTTTGAGCAGTTTCTGGTGGAGAACTTCTGTGAATTGCTGTGGTTTGTTAGCCTTGTTCCTCTAGGGGTAGGAACAACATGTTTAGGGACTTTGGATCCCTTAGATTATGGACATTTCATGCTCAATGCTGTAAGGCACAAAAATGTCTATAACAGTTGCCCCCTAAAGTATGAGGCTGTTTATCGGGTGAAATGCTTTATCAGGGGGATCCGAAGTTCATCCAATGCTGGGAGGAGACCTGTAATAAGATACAATACAATACATTATTTTTCATGCTGCTTTCATGATCTAGCTGAGGCGGGCATTCCCATGCTCAGCTTTATAAATTCATTTTTCTGTACATAGAACAGACAATCGTCTGATGGTAGACTGATAATTTTGATGAAATTATCATCCTTTGAGTAGGATGATTATCTGCTGCAATGATGTACATGTCAATGTCTTTATCTTTCCTGAATATATATCGCAGCCCGGATGGATGAAACTAGATCCGGGGTCTTCAAACTCGTTCGATCTTCACTCTAAGTACAAGTCGATCCATGTGAGAAATGTTCTGAAGTCGAACATGGAAAGACATCGCTTGATTACCGGTCAATGATGTAAACCGTTAACAAGCGCGAGAGGAATCACCGATAATGATAATGACCCTCAAGGTACTGCAGTACAATTCACGTGGTGTGAATAAAGGACTTGGCGTCGAACACCACGCAAAATCTTTCGGTCGAAGGTCATTGATATATACCTGTCGCCGGAAGTGAGAAACTTGCCATTGAGGCATGCAAGCTTCAAAGTACTGAAGGGGTTGTTCCTAGATCAACTTCTTGGATAATGAGCTGATGTCGACAAGAAGCGATCCGTCAAAGGAGGGCCTTAATGAATCCCACATCAGTGACACGGAATGGAGCTAATGATTTTGATGGAGGTGAAAACGATCTGTGACATATGATTCAGGGTGGCGGTCATGAAAGGATGAAGGATAATGTATGGCAGTGGATGGGACACGGTTGACTCTTCTGAACGACTTCTCTTGAACATATGGCGACACTGATGCGATGGATTGGTAGCATTACCCCAAATATGGATGGTATGGCGAGACCATGGATGTGACCGGTGAATGAAACAACCCAACCCGATTGTGGTACGGAGGAAAAGTGTCATGTTCAAGAGCGACTTGCTACCATCAAAGTTTTCTTGAGTTTCTCCCAATTTTTCCCCAGTCATTGCTGACCAGTACCTCTTTATTTTTGTCAAGCTTGAGGAGGATAACATATGCTTGTTCTATAACCTGCCCTTCGGGCAAGCCCATCGCTATATTTTAACGAGCCTAGCGATAGTGAAACTCGTTCTCGTCTAAAGACAAGTTTGTCGCTATTTAATGATTTTAACGAGTCTAGCGACAAAGATAACTCGGTCCTTTTCATTTTTAGAGAGTCTGAAAAGGTACGTAAAGTCAACTCTGAAAGTCCTTTTTCGTCATCTAATCCCTTAAGTCCGAAAAAGTATAAAACAATACAGAAGGGATGAGTTTTCGATAGTTTTAACGAGCCGAACAAAACAAGCGCTCGATCTTTTTGTGCAATAATCCCTCAGGTCCAAAAAGATTAAAATCTAGAGGAGGGATAGCACTTCCGGTCGCTTTAACGAGCTGGAAGGCCAAAACTCGGCAATCTTTTCATATTTTACGAGTCAGATGAAAAGAGCTTAAAGAAGACTCGTCTTTTGAGGAACGAGTGATGAAACGGGTTAGCAGCTGATTCCAGGTAAGGCTTGGAATTTTCCAATCACGGCAGTGTCACAAGGATGGCTAGTGAAATCACTCTTCGCAGCTGTTCCTCAAAATGGGTAAACAATCATATGGAGGTGAATGATCGGCCAATGGAAAAGTGGAGGTGACGGTGCAAACACGACCAAGGCTTTAATGGCTGATGATATTACATTCACTGTGGTTATTTACCGAGTAGTTCATTTTTTAACGAGCTTAAACGCGGATTGAAACACTTGCTCGATCTTATGTTTATTTTTTAACGAGCATGAACTATGCGCTAAAACTGCTCGGATCTTGCGTTTATTTTTTAACGAGCATGAACTGTGTGCTAAAACTGCTCGATTAACCCAGTCATATGATAAGAGTGTCTCATTGAGATTCTATTTTTTATGGAGCTTCATCTCACAAAGCTATGCCCTGTACCCTTTCTTGATGCAAGTTAGGAAACGGCTAATCCCAAAAAACAGATAAATAACCGCTCTTTGCTTGCACTCCAAAAGGTTTGCATGCCCCCAGGCATAAAGTACGATTTCAAGGTTACCCCTCAATTTGCAGATAAAACATTTGTTTTACCGGGAGAGGCCTACCTCTTTCAGGCTACCCAAAGATTGTTCTGTTATTCTTTCAACAAAACATTTCTTCGGCGATATCTATTGAAATAGACAAAGGTGAGTGACAACGAGCGCCAAACACATAACTTTGGCAAAAGAATCTTATTCCAGAACAACCCCTCTTCCAACCACGGATGGGGTACGGACTAGTCATATTCTTCCGCGGAAACCTACCCTATACCCAAAGTTTTCCTGCCGAAGCAGACCAGGGCGCATGCCCCCTGGGTTCCAGTCACATCCTCCTGGATTACTCGTGCTCATCAGGAGGACGGACCGTGGTTTGAGACACTTCTTGCGTGAATAGACCATTTAGGGATGGTACATGACTATTTGCGATGCGTGATCCGGGAAATGAAAGTTGGTCCACGAGCTTGACCATTCTTCCTTCATGCGGAAAACACATTACTCTAAAGAGTGAGGAGACGATGGCTCCCATGCAATATATATAGTCTCGTCCAAGGAGTAGGTTATAATCCAAGGGTCCTTGAATGACCATCACGTTCATTTGAACGGTCTTCCCTTTCAATGTGATGGGCACATTGGGGAGGATCCCTAAAGGTCGACTGGTTCCTTTATGAAAGCCTGATAGATTTCTCATTTCAGGCAAAAGCGCTGGCGAACCAAGCGCTTTCCAAGCAATAGAGGAAAGGATACTCACAGATGCCCCCTCATCAATGATAGTGCCAACCATTACCATTCTGTATATTTGAACGATAATTCTGAATGGTATGCTTGCTGGCAAACGGGGTCTGCCTAGTTGGTTCCAGTCGAACGAGACAACTAGGTTGCTTGGTGGTGGGACCGAATAGACGGCCGGATATGACTCTGACGAAGTTCCTTCCTGCGATAAAGGAATGGGCAAATTTCCCCCTTGTTCGTCGGAGTCTGTGTTGATGAAGAGAATTTGGACGGTGCCGTCTTTATTCTCCTCTGTGATGGTATCATTCGAAGATAGAGCCTCTGAAGGCAAAACCGGGTCAACTGCCGTCTCAACCTTTTGACTTTCGTCAGGCATGGATCCAGACGGTTCATCTTCAATGATAGGTGCTTCGGCTGACCACCTGGGCGGGCCAGCGGGTTTTCAACTAGTGAAGGACTTGGCAGGAGTCTTTGATATCCAGGAGGAAGTTGCGCTCGTAAAATCGGGCGATCTTCCAGAACTCTTTTAGCCTCGTTTAAGAAGGGACAACGGTGGATGGCATGGTCGCCTTCACACAGTTTGCAGGGAAATCTAGCTTTCCCTCTCTGTCCTGGGACTTCACTTTCACTAGTCGACGGTGAGCAGTCAACATGGATATCAGAGGTTGATGCTACCGAATTGTGCAAACGGGGAGACCAGTCCCTTAGTATCCGAGGGATGCAGGGACAATCTCTGTGGAAGTGGTCTCCCTTGCATATGACACATGGCGATTTAGGCCTGGTCAGTGCTGTGTGTGGATTTTTGTCAGACGACACTTGTTTGCCCCCAGTCGCTTTTGGCTCCTTCTTCTTCTTCTCTTTCTTCTTCTTTTCCTTCTTCTCCTTAGGAACCTGGTTTTTTGTTTTACCAGTTCCGTCAAGCGAAGAGGAAGGAGGAGAGGAAGAATTAGATGAAGTAGAAGGCTGGTGGGCAACTCTGGTCTGGTCTAACTGTTGACTCGACTGTTCAGGAATAGTGGTGTTCTGAACGACATTGGTTGAAAAGAGCCAGACCGGCAGGCCAATTGTCAGTCCTGGAAGCGACAATGTGGCCATATGGGGCGCACCAACATCTCCCCAAGAGGAGAAGGGACTAGGATTTCCACCAAGGGGAATTCCTTGGTTGGTGTGATCCATTTTTTCAACTTAAAGATCAACGCAGGAATAAAGGGTGATTGTTCCGTTTAAAATAAATTTTAACGACGCTTTAGACACAACTTGCTTTTTCAATTTTAAAGAGTCGAGAAAAAGCTAAAGATGACTCTAGTCTCCTTCGATGTTTTAACGAGCCCGAAGTGACAAATTCTCGGATGGACTTTTTCCGTTATAGAGTCTGAAAAAGGCCAAAAGGAACTGGTCTGGAGTTCTAGGCAGAGGGTGTGCCAAACTTTTCGCAAAACTGCAGAATACTTTTTAGGGTACGGGCGGTCGATCTTCCTGAATGCTGTGTTCAGTGCATTGCGATCAGTAGGGCGGCCGACATGGCTTCCTAAGGATAAAGGTTTTATGCCTATAGGGGTCTCCCAATATATACGCGACGGTACGTGGGAGCACAATCCGTACTGGCGCTATCGTCCCTCAGGAGGAATCACTCACCATCAACGAGATCGACAGTCACCAGGCTTTACGACGCCGAAAAACGTCTCTAGCCTAGACCTCTATGTTGTGCGTTATGTTGCAAAGCGTTGTTAAGTTCATTCAATTTATTTTAAGTTGATCTTTTTAGAAGTTTGCCTTTCAAGGTTCACCACGAGATGTATGATACAATTCCTAAATGCAGTCTAAAGATGATAAGCAAGCTTTATATCTTTTCAACTTTGAAAATCCTAGCTACTAAGGGAAAAGAAAGACACCATCTTTTCTCAAAGAGCAATCAGCACACTCTAATGCACTTTTCCTAAATCAGACATGCAAACTATCAAGATGCAAATGCACAATGCAGGTGTTTGTTTTCCGCTTTCTTAGTATTGATGCCTACAAAGAAAGCTTTTTGTACAACTTTGAATTTGCTTTTAAATGACAAATACAAACAAGTTTGCTTTTTTGAAATCAGAGAGGGTAGAAGAGATTACAACACTTAACAATTTTCGAAATGAATACTTGTTTTGACACTTAAAAGAGATAAACTCAAACCAATAAGCAAGAGTAAATGTATAATCAACTGCAAACAGCCAATGAACTCTCTTCTAAGATCACAATCAACAGATCTGAATCAAGGGCTACAGGATGACTATTTTACTCATGCAAAGGAAAACTGTAAATGATGCCACAAACACATAAAAACACTCACAGTCTTTTTGTACAAAAGGAGGCGGAATCTAAGCAGAGAAAAGGAGTTATCAGACTGGTACCTATGCTGGTTACAGGCTGCAAAAATCAGAGATCAAAACAAGGCAAAACAGAGCAGAGAACCCCAGCTGCACAAGGGCAAACTGGTTCAGCGCAACCTCAACACAGGGGTTTTGACATTCAGCGCAGGTAGCCTTCACGGGACCTGCGTTGAAATGTAGAATCCCTTCACTGGGTCTGCGCTGAAGGAGAAACTCTCGTTTCTCACTGGGTTCTGGGTCACAGATTGCTATTTAATCTACTGTTTCAGGCCAAATAAAAGCAACAAGCAAGGTACAATCAAAGGGATGCTTTGAGGGAGTACTAAGATCTATCACAAAGGATCATCAAATCATTTGTGAGTCCATTGTTCAGATCATAGACAAGTCCAGTGATTGGATCAAAGCAGCAACTGTCTACTTTGCATCCGGGAATAGCAGATGCAGTTCGATTGTTGCTGTCAAGTCTATGAAGCAAACAATGATAGAAACACAAATAAAATGACTAAACAGATCTCCCCAGTGGAGTCGCCAATTTGTTGTGGGGAAAAATGCCTATGCAGGACGATCCTATCCACCTAAGGTGTGACAGTGCCTTAGCAACAAACAGAGACAGCTATTTTAGTATTCTTCCTTTATGAATTAAGAATGAAGAGAAAGATGGATGGACTAACCGGTGTCTTCCGTTTGTCCCTCGATTCGGCTTCTCTTCTCTTGGAGAGTTCCCAGCTACTTGCCTTCTCTCTCGCCCAGCTTCAAGAGGTTTCTGCAAGATCACAAGAAGAGAACACTACACAAGACATGGATTCATATTCATAACTAGTTTAGGATTAGAAATAAACTAAACATACTAATGCATTCATACATCAAAAATACATCAGTATATAGGAGAAACCAAGATAGCTTTATTGATGAATAACAAGGTTCAGGAAGAGATACAACCCAGAGGGCTCCAATCCAGCATCTCCTTCCCAGCAAATGGAATTCCTATCTTCACCCCCTTCAAAGCATTAAGCGCCCAATGATTCCAATCTCAAACCAACATCAATTCTTTGCAATAACAAAATTCCAGCCTCCAGATCTCATGGAGGAGAGATCCATATATAGATGATTGGAGAGAGGATGAGTCAGCTTGAGATCTGACTAGTGTCCTCTCCCTCTATCAGTTCTTGATTCCACTTGGAGGTTCTTGCTTCCACTTGGAGATTTGGAACCTCTTACTCATCACCAGTCGAATTCCCTGAGGCAAGTGTCATTTTGGAAGCTTCCTGGGTTCTGACACCTTGAGAAATGAACTTGCCACATGTCCACTCTCGCTCAGCGTAGGTAGCCAGTGTTGCCTTTGACATTCAGCGCAGGTAGCCAGTGTTGGCTTTGACATTCAGCGCAAACAGCTAGTGGAGCCACTGAAATGATCCTGAATTGACTTGTTTTTGAGCAGTTTCTGGTGGAGAACTTCTGTGAATTGCTGTGGTTTGTTAGCCTTGTTCCTCTAGGGGTAGGAAAACCATGTTTAGGGACTTTGGATCCCTTAGATTGTGGACATTTCATGCTCAATGCTGTAAGGCACAAAAATGTCTCTAACACTGAGGTAGAGCCGATCAGGGGGCTCCACTAACTTGCTCCTAGGGATGTTTATAGGTACAATTATTCAACCAATCAATATGCTTCCTTTGACAAATAACTGTGTTGGATCCAAAGGAACCATACAAACATCGCTAGTCAGACTAGAGGACCTGGATTCGACTTCATGTGAAGGAGGACGAAAACATGAACAACGATGTAAATATTCCAAAGGTTGATCTACAACTGTCATTGCTTCGAATATCGCTTCATCGGATGGAAAAACAATATCCAAACAATCCAACGCAGAAGTGGAATCAAGGATCCGAATATGAGCCAGATCACCATCTAACTCATTCTCTGAGGAAGGAGTAGGATGATCATCTGCAGAGTTATCAATAGACTCACATCTAGGCTCTGCTGCAGACATAAGAGATTTTATTCTACCCACCTTGCCGTCAACTGATGTGGTCACAGATGAATATAAGAATCCAAGATCCGAAAAATAATGAGCTTGAACAAACTCTTTTCGTAAAAGGTCCTTGGAGGACGAAATTATATCTATTCTAGGTGTAGGAGGGGGAAGATCAAACATACCCATCAATGAAGAGTACATCCCGACTCCTAGATTCTTAGTAGGTGGACGAGGTTTATCCACTAAAGGAACAGTAGAGTCCGAAGATGATTGAGCATCAACTGGAGAATAATCCAATTGATCAACCTTAATGATTTTCCCTTCATGAGGAAAACAAATGACATGAAATAGAGTCGAAACAATGGCGTCCATTTCATATACCCAGTTCCTTCCTAAGAGGATATTGTAGTCTAGTTTAGCATCAATGACTTCTACTTCAATATTAATGACCTTTCCTCCAACACATATAGGAAAGGTCGGGATAATCCTGTATGTCCTATGGGAATGACCATCAAACGCTGTCAAGAGGGTAGGTGAAGGAACAACTGAAGGCGATCCAATGGCCTTCCAACATGACATAGACATGACACATGTGGAAGCTCCCTCATCTATAACCATCCAAAAAATATTAGTTTTCTGGTAAGTAGACTTTATCTGGAAAGCCATATGATGAGGAAGTTTCTTTTTGAAATTATGCATATCAAAAGTGAGAGCTAAAGAATTATTTGGATCCACTACCCCCATTGCCGACAACAAGGCACTTCTTTGAGCGGGACACGACTGGAGCACCTCTAAAGCGGACATAGCACATGGAATCTGTGCCAGATCCTCAACACTGGAGTAATTCTGGGCTGTCCTAATATTAGGGTTGATAGTCGCGCCTTTAGCGGAACCTTTCGGTATCCGTAGTATATTATCGACAAAGGGTCACTCAATATGAAGTGGGTTGGTAGTTTCGGGAACTGATTTATCCTTGGAAGTTTCACCTTCACCATAATCGCGTGACCGTGTGGACACATTAGCGTGGGAACCCATCATGAAAACATTTGATGATTTATCCCCTTCCTGGTTGCCCCCTGCGGAGGTACTAGGATTTGAACTTGTGCCAGCAAGCATTTACTACCCTTGGGGAAAAGGGTTGGTTAACCTAGCTTGGGAAATAGAAGTCCCTTGCTGCCCTAACAAGCACTGAGCATCCTGAATCTTTGGGCAGAGATGAGTTAAATGCACAACTTGCATGGAAACTTGACTTTCTTTCTAGACTCATTTCTATGACCACCAACATTATTGCTGGATTTATTTGCGTCAGCCTTCCCATCCTGACTCTTTTTCTTACCTCGTCCTTTCTTTTTCCCATTGGAATTTTGATTTCCTTTGGGGTTATCAAATTGGATGGCATTAATCGAAGAGGGTTGGGAAGATGAAGGGTTAGACGATGTGACTTGGTTGTTACGAGCAGTTTGCAAAGACAACTGCTGCAATTGGCTCAACAAGTTCACTACATTTGTGTCTATCGATCCAATGGTACCATTCGCCTGGGGACCTGGCTTCGACTTGGCTATATCAACCTTAGACCCAGGAGCATCTAGCAAGATTTTTTGTAGGATCCGAGACTGAGAGTAAATCAATTCTAATTGCTAGGCCCTAAAAATAGCTTGCTCCTTAGAATAGACTCCGGACATGGAGACATCCTTAGAGATTTCAGGTTGTAAAGATTTCAAAAACCATTCGAGATGGTATTCCGGAGGGATTTTAGCTTTAATGTGCCTCTTTCTCCATCTCCATTCCTAAATATGGTAAAAAATGTGAGTTGCCATGTCCTGACGAAAAGTGGCCAGAAGTTCAGTTCCGACATCATAACGGACAGGCAATTGGAAATGATTTAAGAAAGTATTAGATAATTCAGTGAAAGATGTAAAGCTGCCCCCTGGCAACTCTATATACCACTTGGCTGCATTACCAGTCAAGGTGCGCTGAAAAATTCTCAACCTAATCGAGTCATCAATAAGGGAGTTTGATGAGCACCACAAATGGAATGTGGTTACATGGTTGCCTGGGTCTTCACTGCCCTTCCCTTCGAATTTTGGAATGTATAAAGGGAGTTTGTTTGGGACTGGAGGCCAGGCCGGGTTGTATTTGATTGGATCATTTGTTAATTTCGTGAGATCTGGCAAGTTCAAAATTTCCAGAAAAGGAAACCTAGGAGGACCTTGGGGATTCCACCCAGACTGGGCGGAGCTCCGAAAGTTCTGAAAAGATTGGCCTAGATTTTGGAAGGCACCAGGCTGTCCGAAGTATCCAGCAGAACCAATTGAACCAAAAGGCAAGCCTTGTGATCCAGTGAAACTCGGAGTTTGACCAACTCCGACCGCAAAACCTCCATAACCGACGAAGCTTCCTCCTAAAGGATTATAGGGAGTCGATAACCCTGATAAGGATTCCAAGCAAAAGCTAATGGAGGAATACTTCGAAACGAACTAACTGTGGAGTACGGCCCATTCCCTTGTTGGCCGAAAAATGGATTCCCAGTTCCCATGCCACTAACTACAGGGTTAGTCCAACCTTGGAAAGGATTGCTGCTTTGTCCTATATAAGAAAAAGGCATAGATCCTACTGTCGAGTTGGAATGTGGTATATGAGCACTTCAGAAAGGAAAACCCTGGTATGAAGTCGATCCACCCATCATGGATGTGGAGGCACCAAACGAAATTGATGGAATACCCTGTGAATGGGTGCCAAACGGAAAAAATCCATAACTAAAAGCATTGATTTGGGAATTTTCACTCGTAGAAGGAATGGAGGTAGACCCAACTAAGGATGTGCTAGCAAAATATCCAAATAAAGAAGTAGAGGGGATGGAAATCGTTCCTCCCCCTTGTACTGATGTGGGAGTATGCATAGTGTAGAACTTGTAGTAGAAGCCATGCTTCCAGTAGTGGTCATCGATGGTAAGTGCATAATATGACTTGGACTTGACGGTCTATGCGTCGGAGTCCCAATGTATTGTAATACTTTTGGATAACTAGAAGGTAGGGGATAATTCGAAGCTGCTAATGACTCTAGGAGTTCTTCTACTTATATGTTATCTTCCGTCTGAAAGAGAACTCGAGAAAGAACCAGGGTGTTCCTATCTTGTTCTGTGGAAGTACCAGGCCTATTCTGAACACTAATGCCCCCGGGAGGAGGATCAATCCCTGATGCGTTAGCTGCCACGGGATGAAACCCACCAACAGTATTACCTCTGCGCCTTCTAGGAGAAGGCTCTAAACTTGGTGGTGAAAGACCATGAAGTCTTCGAGATCGTCTAGGTGATCGGTCAGCCACTTTGAATTTTTTATTAAGATCTAACTAAAGACTCAAAAAATTGAAAGCTAGGCCAACTAGGAGCACATAGCACACACTAAAAAGTCCCTAAAAGATATCAGCCAGTCAAACAGATTTTGAGTATTTCCTCTCCGAGTGATGAGGACCGGACACCAAAATACAAGAAAGTGAAGTAAGGGGCCTTCTGAAGATAGTCTGGGATAATGACGGCCCAGTCCTATCAGCGAAGGTAACAAAGAAAGTTACTCTGACCTCCTAACAACAGCTTGCGTCGGTGCAAGCCCCCAAGCTTCGCAAGGGTGCTCTCCAGTAGTACTGTTGAGCGTGATACAACGTCGACCTTAGGTGCCACGAGATTCCACTCCACAGCCACCTGTGTAGATCCCTAGGAGTAGCAACTAAGGTTACCAACTCGTGTTAGAAGCCAGGCGGAACAGTCTTGAGGTAAGATCCGACAAGTAGGAGAGGGGGTATCTCTCTTCCCTGTCTTCAAAAACCCTAATGCTTAACTCCTAGATCTAGAGCTTTCCTGGTGTCCCTAACGCTATTGGATTTTCACTCACTATTCAGACTCCTATGTTTGACAATTTAAATGGCCTTGGAGAGTTATCTCTCCACTCGCCTAACCCAAGGCCCTAAAATATCCTAAAACTTGTTGGTGTGTCTAACTTGACAATTATAAAAAGTTCTAGTATATTTTAATTAGCGCTTGTTTTTAAATGGGTTGTTCTTTAAGTCAAGGGATGAGCAGAAGTGAAACTAGTGGTGTTTTGATGCAAAAGAAATTAATAAAAACCAAACTATATGCAAATGCACTTGTTTTTGTTTTTCGATGAAAGAAATTTCTACTAGGTTCAGAGGAACTTCAAAGAAAGCAACAAATTTTCTTTTCTTTTCTTTTACTCACGCTTCACACTCACAAAAATTAACAAAACTATGGATGCCACTCACAAAAATTAACAAAACTATGGATTCCTAAAAAGATGCACAAATTTATCCTAATGCAATAAGTACATGCTGATGCAAAACTCAAAACTACTCTTAAATAAAGAAATGAAAGTTACTTGTTTATCAATTTTTAATTTTCCACTTAAAATGTTTAGATAGAATATAAGTTGTTGATGCTCATTTCGTCCAAACACTAAAAGAAAGTTTCAAGACAAACAAAAATGCACTTTCACTCATAAAAAGGAAACTGAATCAAAACCAAGTTCAAGAAAGCAAAACCAAGTTTCAAGAAGTTTTCTTCAAAAGAAAAGCAAAAATGACTTTTCAAAGGTGCTCTAAACAAGACTGAAACTTTATGATCGAAGAATAGGCAATGAAACACTTTGCGAGTTTGCAACACAAAACAAGTGAGAACTCAACAAAAATGTGTTTCAAAATGCTCTTAACAATCAAAAAAGTAGCAACAAGAACTTGGCAACAAAGACCAAAAGATTGAAAAGACAACTTTCAAGAAAGTGTGAACCAACAACTTTTGGAAAGCAAGAAAAGCAGATGGTCATAAAGATACAGTTTTGACATGCAAACCAAAAAGTCACCAAAACAAAACTTGACACAAATATTGAAATCAATCTTTCTACCCTGAAGACACAGAGCAACCAAGATTCCTAGCAAGAAATCTTGTGTGCTTAAGCAAAAATGATGACGTTTGCAAGAAAAACAAATAAGACCAACACTTTCCACAATCAGAGAGAATTTAAAATTAGATGCTTGCTGTAAAACTAAAGATTGACATAGAAAAGTAACTGTTCAAGACTGAATTAGACCAACAGACAGACCTCCAGAAACAAAAGGATTTGAAAAATCTTGAAAATTATAAAATATACGCGACTGTGTTAGTGCACATCTACGTGTATACAAGATTCAGCCTAAGGAAACATGCGCATACACAAGTTTACTTAAGGAAACATGCCTATATGCGCTTTTGTAAAATGAAAAAATAGCGTATATAAAAGATTTCAAGAAAAAATAGAAAACAGTCTGAAGAAACTGATCAAACTTACAATTCAAGTTCCTACAGGAACAAACTACACAGTAAAAACAAGCAAACAGATAGCTGAGCCCTAATTGGCTTGAATAAACCCAAACTAGGAACAACAATATTGTTGTCCCCAGTGGAGTCGCCAATTCTGTTAAGGGATAAATGCCCCTAGGGTCTTGGGTTGATACCCTAGTAGATCAGAGGTTACCTATATAGAGAAACACACATTCAATATAGCCATAATGCTAATATAAGAAAACTCTACAATAAGGGGCGTACCTGGGGTCCTTCGTTTGAGAAGATCCTGCCAGGGTCCAAACCCTCTTGGAGTTCCTTTTGCTACTTCAACCTGCAAAACAATCAATTCAAGAAGGTACAACAGTATATGGACTAAACATCATAAAGAAATCATCTTCATAGTATATTGAAAGGTAGTTAGTCATGCAATTAAACAACCATTCATATATGAATCATAACATAGATATCATAAACATGAAGAAGATTTATATCAGGAACAAAGACAATTGTTTCTTTTATTATAGACAAATAAAGTACAGAAAGGAATAATTTCACCTGATTCGTCCTTTCGCAGGCTCCAAGCGGAATCGTCCTCCGGATTCGTCCAGTCTCAAGCCTTTAACAAACTCCTTCCATGAATTACTCCATGATATCTCAAATAGTAGATAGACATCATCACACAAGGAAACAAGGGTTTCTTGTAAATGGGGGAAGTGTAGGAGGCACTAGGATCTTCAGACCTAGTCAGGGAAATCTCAGCATAGTAATCTTTCTCTCTCTTCTCTCCTCCCTTAGGCCTTCCCATTGAAGCCTTTTTATACTTCTCCCAAAGTAGTTTTTTAGTTGGGAATTCGTTGGGAACAGTTGGGCCACAGGCACTAATAGGTAATCAATAGGTGAAACCCGTGATCTCCGCCTGAAATTAAGGAGATTTAAATTTTTTAAAGTGTTTTAAGACATATACGTGGGTTGGGTATACACAGACCCACGTACGCACGTGTTTATCTCAGGGAAATGTCGCGTATAGGGAATAAAACACTGTTTTTTAAATTTTGGACCAAGTCTGGAAGGAGGGGTTGCCCTAGGCCATAAGTGCAGAATCACAAACCTCAAGAGTGAGATTTGGAGCTATAACAATAAGTTTAGATCCCCCTCACCACAAAATTCAGATTGTTCATAATGAATTTAGGGAAAATATTATTCTAGAAAGAAACCTTGTCCTGACATGACCCATAAATATTTAAAAGTAATAATTCAGAACATAGCTCCTAGGAATAGACCTCAGCCCCCAATATTAGATCTGATCCCCATGAATTTATTAAATTAATTTTGCATATTTGACTCCCAGAGCTAGACCCCGAATCTTCTTTTGGTGTCTATAGTCATGAAAGTCCATATTGATAGCATTTTGTTAAGAGCTATTTTGGTCTCCTCTCCTGCTCCAAGAGTTTCTTGGAGCATAATAACATCAGGACAATAAAAATGGAAAAGAGTCTTAAGTGCTATTTTTTTAGAGGCACTAGAAAAACCTTGACAATTAAAAGACAACACAACCATTTAGTCACTCGGGATGGGGCATGAGCTGCTCTAAGCGCCCCTTGTAATGATAATTGTTTCCCTTCTGCTATGTCAATTTTTTCTCTTTGCCGAGCCTTTGAAAGGTTAGACTTCCTTCCTCTATTCTTTCATTGTCCAAATGAAATCTATGGGCCACCCAAACCACCCACAACTCCTTGGGGAATTCCCTTCTTTTCTCGAGGGCAGAGGTTATAAGGGGATTTCTCAACAATTTTCTCATAAGGGGTTAAGGATACATGGCTCAGAGACAAGGGATGGTTCAAATGAATATCTGGAATAGAAGTGATAATACTATCCAAGGCATCAGATACAAATTCAACATGTATATTTTCCAAAGAAAAAGGCCTAGAAGGACCAAGCCTCTGGATCGAATTGAGAAGAGATATAAAGGATTTTTGAATAGAAGGAAAGGAAGAAGAGATAATACCCTCCAACTATGGCGTAAGGACTGTGGCACATCTCTCCTCTTGCTCTTCCCAAACAATATCCTGAGGTTGTTCCTGCTCTTGCACAACCACTTCTTCAATCTGTACTTCCTAGATTTCCTAAATTTCCATCGGCTCTTGTTCTCCTTATTTCCTGATCCCCATTTCTTCTGCTTATGCCAATTCCTCCTCTTCTCTCTGTGGGCCTTTCTCATTTCCTACTTCTCCTCTATGTTTTCTTCTCCTTCTGAACCCTAGAGGACAGTCCCTTGCTAAATGAACATATTTATGTCACCTGTGACAGTGATCGTAATCTATGATCTGGGTATAAGATAGGTCTTTGTATTCTAGATGTATGTCCTTTGCTAGTCCCTCCCTTGGATCCAAACTTACTAGTATAATTGCTAGCCTCTCACTCCTTGTTTCCAGAAATGACATGTCTACCTCCAAGAAAATTCCCAAGGTATTTCCAATGGATATGAACACCTCCTTCATCCAAAATTGCGGAGGGAGTCCCAAAATATGAATCCATACCGAATATTCACGACCTTTTCTCTCTGAGCATCAGAGAGAGTAGTCCACCTTTTGAATAAGATTTGCGCTCTACCAAAGCACCAAGTTTGCCTCATTACCCATTCAAGAGTTTCTACCTTACTGAATTTAATCATAAACCAACCCCTAGCTAAAGTGGTCACTTCAACTTGTTGGTCCGACACCTCCTTCTATGCTTTGGATATCCATTCTGATATGTAATTTTCAGAGTATTTTTTCCCTTTCGCTCTCCTAAACAAGGTACCCTATCGATCTGAATGTCCAATCCAAGAACCAAATTTGAGCATATCTCCTTTTTCTTGAGTAGCTTCCATTTCTTCTTTTTCGCTCCTGCATTCCTATTCCTCCCTTCTTCCCCTGCCTCCGACCGATCCTCCTGTTTCTGGGAAAACTAGTGTCTTTTCGATTGACTAGCCCTATAGGTTTGGCAGCTACCCTAGAAACAAATAGTTTAAATCAATTTGTGATTTCCTCTATGTATAATAGAAAAGAGAAAGACAAGCGAACCAACCTGGATCTTTCGCTTAACTCCTTGCTTGATCTCTCTCTCCCTTGAAAAATCTTGCAACTCCTCACCATACTTATCCCGCTTGGAGAGTACATGTAGAAACATAGTAACAAAGAACTATCAAAGCATCTCGATCTATTATATCATAATCATTACGAAATCAGAAATATAATGAACATACAATGGTATTCACAAATAACAACATTCACAAATACACAATTGTATGGAAGAAAACTCAAAGAAATTTATTAAATAGAAGGGAGAATTACAACCCAGTTGTCTGATCCGGCATCATCCTCCCAGCATCAAAGCCCTCTTCACCTCATGAAAAGCAAAATCACCCAACAATACAATTCCCTTTCTCAAATACAAACTATGAGCACTTCCTTGCAATTCAAAAAAATTTATCCTCTAAATCTCTCAGATGAGGGATCCATTTATAGATCTTTGCAAGGGTGTGATTCATCTCTGGGTTTTTGATTAGTGTCATTCCACTTGTAGTTTTTGGTTCCACTTGGAGATTTCTTGGATCTCTTACTCATCCCTAGGCGAATTCAGAGAGGCAAGTGTCATAGGTGAAGTTTCTAGAAGATTCCATGAGCATCCACTTATCAAACTGTCTTGGACATTTGTCTATTCTCTCTCATCGCACTTCGCAGAAGGCCTCTTTAGTATGCATCGCACCTGGCTAGTGGAGCAGTCAGTATGCATCGTACCCTGACAGTGGAGCAGTCAGTATGGTCTAGTTTTGACCAGTTGTGAGTGGTTTTTCAGGTGGAACTTTTGGGGAATGATGTAATCAGTTGACCATGATCCTTTAGGGCATGAAAAAACACTTTTAGGGGTTAAAGAGCCCTTGGTTTATCGACATATAAGATTGGGGTTTCAGTGCCCAAATATGTCTATAATAGTTTCCCCCTAAAGCTTGAAGTCGTAAATCTTTTGATGTCGGGTGAAATTCTTTATCATGAGGATCCGAGTTATTCAATTTGGAAGGTGACCTGTATAAGATAAAATACAATACATCATCACAATATAATTTTCCATGATTTAGCTGAGGTGGGCATTCCCATGCTCAACTTTATAAATTCATTTTCATGTACATAGAATAGATAATCGCCTACAGTTGTAGACTGGTGATTCTTTATATGTAGAGTCATCATCCCTTAGCTTGGATGATCATCTGTGTAGTTTTTGTGTACATTTGATGTCTTTATATTTCTGAATATATCGCAGCCCGGATGGATGAAACTAGATCTAAGGTCTTCAAACCCGTTCAATCTTCGCCCGATGTACAAGTCGATCCATGTGAAAAGATATCCTAAAGTTGAACATGGAAAGACATCTTCTGATTACCAGCTAATAATGTAAGCTGTTAACAGGCGCGAGAGGAATCACCGATAATGATAATGACCCTCAAGGTACTACAGTACAATTTACATGGTGTGAATATATGATCCGATGTTGAACACCACGCAAAATATTTCGGTTGAAGGCCACTGATGTAAACCTGTTGCTGGAAGTGAGAAACTTACCATTGAGGCATGCAAGCTTCAAAGTACTGAAAGGGTTCTTTCTAGGTCAACTTATTGGATAATGAGTTGATGTTGACAAGGAGTGACCCGTCGTAGGAGGGCCTTAATGTATCCCACATCTATGACATGAATCGAAACAAATTATTTTCTAGAGGTGGAAACAATATGATGATACAAGCATTAGGAATGGCGGTCATGAAAAATGGAGGGTGAAGGTATTGCAGCGGATGAGGCATTAACTGGATGGTGAATTATCTGAATGAATTCTCTTGAACATATCAGTGAAACTGAGATGGATTGGTAGCATTAACCCCAAAATATGGATGGTATGGAGGACCAATGGTGATATGACCGTGAACGGAATAACCCAAACTGACTCAATCATGGTGATGAATTGAAAGTGTCATGTTCAAGAGCGACCTGCTACCAATAAAGTTCTGCAAGTTTTCTTACCTTTTTCCCCAGTCATTGCTGACCAGTACCTTTTTATTTTTTTCAAGCTTGAGGAGGATAACATATGCTTGTTCTATAATTTTCCCTTCGGGCAAACCTGTCGCTATGTTTTAGCGAGCCTAGCGACAGTGAAAATCGTTCTTGTCTGGGTGGAAAAGTTTGTCCCTATTGTTTTAATGAGTTTAACAACAAGGATAAATTGGTCCTTTCCATGTTTAGAGAGTTTGAAAAGAGATGAAAAGGAAACTCCAGTAGTTCTTTTTCGTAGCATAATCCCTTAAGTTCGAAAAGGGATAAAATAATACAAAAGGGATGAGTTTTCGATAACTTTAGCGAACCGAAAAAACAAACAATCGAAATTTTTCGTGAGATAATCCCTCTAGTCCAAAAAGTTTAAAACACATAGGAGGGATGGCACTTCCAATCACTTTAGCGAGCTAGAAAGGCCAATAGCTCGACAATCTTTTCATATTTAGCGAGTCTGAAAAGAGTTTAAAGGAGACTCATTTTTTTTTTTTTGAGAAACGAGTGGCGTTTAGGGTAGCTATTGGTTCCAGGTAATCTTGGAACTTCTCAAAACATGGTGATGTGAAGAGGGTGGCTAATGGGACCACTCGTTGCAATTGTTCCTCAAAAAGGTAAACAATCAAGTGGAAGCATATGATTAGCCAAAAGAATGGAGGTGATGGCAGGAACACAACCAAGGTTCAAAAGGCTAATATAATGGCAATCATAAGGGTTATTTACCGAAGGTGGGTTCATTTTTTAACAAGCTTGAACTTTGGGGGAACATATGCTCAGTGGTAGATTTATTTTTTAACGAGCTTGAACCATGTGATAACATTGCTCATAGGCGGGTTTATTTTTTAACGAGCTTGAACCTTGCGGAAACATTGCTCAGAGGCGGGTTTATTTTTTAATGAGCTTGAACCTTGCGGAAACATTGCTCATAGGTGGGTTTATTTTTTAACGAGCTTGAACCTTGTGGAAACATTGCTCAGATTTTCTTTTTATGTAAGCTAGAAACGACCAAACTAAAAAGCTAAGAAAAAACTAGAAAGCGAAGAAACTACTAAAGTTAGGTAGGATGGTTTCGTTCGCGGAATGGTCCAAACACTTCCTTTACTTATTCTATAGTGCAGACAAAGGTGAATGGTGTTTCAGACCAATCACCTAACCTAAGAAGTTGGAAAAGCTAAAAAGCTAAAAAGTTGAAAAGCTAAAAAGCTAAAAAAATGAAATTGGTCATTTTTAGTTTGCATAAAAAGGTTTACATGCCCCCATGCATCGAGAAAAGGAGAGTCTCCAGTAACCATATTGAAATCACTGTGGTTAAGCAGGATTGTTTTTTTCAGCGGTTAGACAAAAACACTTCCTTGGCTTTGTCCGCCAAATAGACAAAGGTTAATGGTGTGTCAGACCAATCACTTAACTTAAAGGAAAATTCATATGGTAGAATGGTTTTGTCAGCAAAAAAATACTTCCTGGGCTTTGTCCACATAATGGATAAAGGTGAATGGTGTGAGATAACAATTCCAATCACATAACCTACAGGGAAACCTATCTTTTCAGCTGGGTCCTCCCGTCAAAGCAGACAAGGGTGCATGCCCACTAAGCTTCATTACATTCACCAGACTACTCGCGGTAATTAGGTGGATGGAATGAAGGTTGAAGAGATAATCTTGATGCAAAGAGACCATTTAGGGATGATGTTTGACTTGGCGCTGTGTTTGAACCAAGAAATGAAAGCTGGTCAATAAGCTGGACAATTTTTCCTTCATGCGGGAAACACATCACTCGAAAGAGTGTGGAAACAATAGCTTCCATGTTATAAACATAGTCACATCCAAGGAGTAGATTGTAATCTAATGGTCCTTGGACTACCATCATGTTCAAGTGAATAGTTTTCCTTCTCAAAGTTATCGACAACTTAGGAAGGATCCCTAATAGTCGAGTGGTTCCTTTCTTAAGGCCTGACAAATTCTATGTAAAAAGCAGAAGCGATGGCGAACCAAGCGCTTTCCAAGCAGTTGAGGAAAGGATACTCACTGATGCCCCTTCATCTATGATAGTTCCGGACACGATCATTTTGTAAACTTGTACTATGATCCCTAATGGTACATTAGAAGGAAGGCGGGATATCGCTAGTTGATTCCAATTGAAGGAAGCGACTAGACTGCTTGGAGGAGGTACCGAATAAACGGTTGAATGAACCCCTTGAGTAGCAGGAACTGGGGGATTCTCTTCCTGTTGTGAAGGAACAGGCAGATTTCCCCCAAGTTCATCGGACTCTAAAGTAACAAAAAGAATTTGAATAGTATCGTTCTCACTCTCTTTAGGAATGGTATCATCTGAAGGTGGACCTTCTGAAGGTAAAACTGGGTCGACTACCATTTTGACCTGTTGACTTTGGTTTGGTATGGACTCAGAAGATTCACTTTCAATGATAGGTGCTTCGACTGATGATTGAGTCGTGCCAGTTGGATTTTAAACTAGTAAAGGACTTGGGGAGAGTTTCTTGTATCCAAATGGAAGTTGTTGCGGTGAAGTAGGACGGTTATGCAAGACTCTTTTGGCCTCATCCAAAAAAGGACAATGGGGAAAGTGATGGTCTCCACATAATCCACATGGAATTTTGAGCTTTCCTTTCTTTCCATGAACTTCATTTTCACTACTTGATGGTGTGCTGTCAACATGATCGCCAGAGGTTGAGGACACCAGGCGATGCGAACGGGGAGACCATTCTCTCAAGATTCGTGGAAGGCAAGGACAATCACGATGAAAATGGCTTCCTCTGCAAATTACACAAGGAAATATGGGAGATTTAGTGTGCAATTTTCACTAGATGATTCATGGTTGCCCCCTTGCTTAGCTGACTTCTTCTTCTTCTTCTCCCCCCCTTTCTTCTTCTTCTTAGCCACTTGGTTACTAACATTGCTATTTTCACCAAGTGAAGAGGAAGAAGGGGAGGGAGAAACAAACGAAGAAGAAGTTGAACGGTCAACTTCAGTATCAACTGGTTGCTGATTCAATTGCTAAGGAATCACTGTATTTTGAACGACAGAGGTTGAGAATAGCCATACTGGTAGAACAATTGTGATTCCCAGAAGGGACAATGTAGCCATGTATGAAGCACCAACATTTCCCCAAGAAGAAAATGGACTAGGATTCCCCTCAAAAGGGATTCCTTGATCGGTGGATTCCATTATCTTAACCTAAGATCAATGAAGAAATAGGGATGTTATTCCGAATTAAATAAAATTTAATGACACTTTGACACAACTTTGCTTTTTCAATTTTTAAGAGTCAAGAAAAAGCTAAAGATGACTCTAGTCCCTTCGATTTTTAATGAGCCTGAAATGGCAAGTGCTCAGATGGACCTTTTCTTTTAAGGAGTCGAAAAGGAACGAAAGTGACTACTCAGGAAATCTAGACAGAGGGATTACCAAACCAATTGAAAAATTGCAATATACACCTTGGTGGTAAATTAAAGAGAAATTACCAAGGACTTACGTACGACAGTCAATCTTCTCGAATGCTGTGTTCAGTGCATTGCAATCGATAGGGCGAAATACACAACTTCCTATGGATAAAGGATATAAGACTATTGTGGTCTCCCAATATATACTCAATGGTACGGGGAGCACAAGTCCGTGCTAGAACTTGTCGTATCAAAGAGGAGGAATCACCCAACTTTCGATGAAAATGATAGTTACTAGATTTTACTATGCCGTAACATGTCTCTAGCCTAGACCTCTAGATGTGTTGCGTTAGGTTCTGAAGCGTTGTTAAGTTCACTGAAATTTATTTTAGAGTTGATCTTGTTTAGAAGTTTTCCTTTCAAGGTTCACCGTGTGATGTATATGTAAAATTCCTAAATATGCAATCTAAAATGATAAACAATTGTTGTTTATTTTTAGCAATGAAAATCCTAGATACTAAGGAAAGAAGATTACGATTTATTTCAAACAAAGAGCAAAGAGCACACACTAATTGCACTTTTCCTCAATCATTTTTCACACATAGTCTAAATGAAATTGCAAATGCATGTATTTATTTTTCGTTCCCCTTAATGTGAAAAATTCCAAAAAGGAAAACTAAGTATAGATCTGAAATATTTTCTTCAAAGCGACATTTCGACAATTTCTTTTCAAAATGAAAGGAAGACTAAATGACACTTTTCGATTTCGAATAGAAAAATGCTTTTGACACTTCAAATATTAACAATTCAAATCAAATACACAACAAAAATTTTAATCGACTATCTAGAGAAGGAAGAGTTTAGGACACTTCTCTTTTTTGACACAAAATGACAGTTACTACACTTTTGTGCCAAAACGATAGATCAATTTAAGCAACTTTTCGACAAAGTATCATAAATGATGGACAATACATAAAAACATTTACTAATCCTAATCAATGGAGGCTGAACTATGTAGAGCAAGCAAGCTTCAACAATGAGATACTGTTCATAAGCAACAAAAAAAATAAATAGAGATGAAAACAAAGACAAAAAACCCCAAATTTCAGTAGGAGAAATAGGATCACTCAGTCATCACACCTGTGATTCACAGAAACAGGGATGCATCACACCTGCTACACTCGGAAAGTGCGATGCATACTGGCTTCCAGTTATAAACAATATGATGGGCCAAGGAGTGCAATTGAGATGGGTTTTCGCTCAAATTTGTAGCTGTTTTCAGTGAGTTAAGCTGAGCTATTATGGATAGTAAAGAACAAAGTGCAGGGGTATGATCTTGGGAGGTTACTAAGCTACCAAAAGGGCATCTAGAATGCTTGTAAGTCAGATGTTCAAATCATAAACTAAATTGGAGATTGACTGAAGCAGCATGCATCTACTTTGCAATTGCAGAGCAAGAGCAGTTCGAAGGCTATCTAGCTAACTTCAAGCTTCATCTATAGTTTATAAAGCAAACAATCAACAAAAAAAAGACAAACTATTCATTCCCCAGCAGAGTCGCCATTTTGTTTTTGGGAAAACTAGTGTCTTTTCGATCGACTAGCCCTCTAGGTTTGGCAGGTACACTAGAAACAAATAGTCTAAAGCAATTTGCGATTTCCTCTATGTATAATAGATAAGAGAAAGACAAAGGAACCAACCTGGATCTTCCGCTTAACTCCTTGCTTGATCTCTCTCCCCCTTGACAGAGCTTGCAACTCCTCTCCGTACTTATCCCGCTTGGAGAGTACCTGTAGAAACACAGTAACAAAGAACTATCAAAGCATCTCGATCTATTATATCATAATCATTATGGAATTAGAAATATAATGAACATACAATAGCATTAAAAAATAACAACATTCACAAATACACAATTGTATGGAAGAAAAATCAAAGAACTTTATGAAATAGAAGGGAGAATTACAACCCAGTTGTCTGATCCAGCATCATCCTCCCAACATCAAAGCCCTCTTCACCTCATGAAAAGAAAAATAACCCAACAATACAATGCCCTTTCTCAAATACAAACTATCAACATTTCCTTGCAATTCACAAAATTCCAGCCTCTAGATCTCTCAGATGAGGGATCAATTTATAGATGTCTGCAAGGGTGTGAGTCATCTTTGGGTTTTTGATTAGTGTCATACCACTTGTAGTTTTTGGTTCCACTTGGAGATTTCTTGGATCTCTTACTCATCCTTGGGCGAATTTAGAGAGGCAAGTGTCATAGGAGAAGTTTCCATGAGCATCCACTTAGCAAACTGTCTCGGACATTTGTCCATTCTCACTCATCACACCCCACAAAAGGCCTCTTCTGTATGCATCACACCTAGCTAGTGGAGTAGTCAGTATGCATTGCACCTTGACAGTGGAGCAGTCAGTATGGTCCAGTTTTGGCTAGTTCTGAGTGGTTTTTCAGGTGGAACTTTTGGGTAATGATGTAATCAGTTGACCATGATACTTTAGGGCATGAAAAAACACTTTTAGGGGTTCGAGAGCCCTTGGTTTATCGACATATAAGATTGGGGTTGTAGTGCCCAAATATGTCTATAACACCTCCCTCTCATTTATTCCTTCTTTGGAGAGTGACCCTAACTGCCTCTCTGCTATACAACTCTGATTGATGTTGGCCCTAACTATCGAGGGCTACCTCGCCTCTCTAGAAAGAAATGAAAGGTCTCCTGCCTCTTGGTATGGTAAAACTTGGGTACCTTCCTCTTCAAGCACCACCGGGTTATGCCAAAGACTTCCTCCCCTCTGTTGGCCTTTGAGATCCACTGATACTTCGGTTAAATTTTCGAAATGTCCCTGAAACCCTGTAGTAAGGCTTCTTTTATTACCTCCTCCAGATTGGGTTTCCATGATAGGTTTTGGACTCACCAGTCTTCTAGTTCAGTAGGCTCTTGCATGCAAGAGAACTATCAAGCCGTTTCCCCTTTACCGCTTTTGGGTGTCTCAAATCCACTATCAAACACGATTTTAACCCCTCATTGCCATTAAAGCTAGTAATGATGACAATATATTCAATCCCTTCAGAAAAAGACCTGATGCATGAAAATAAGTAGGGTTTTCTAGACTTACTTGACTTCTCATCATCACCTCTGCTGCACAGCCCACTGAGAAAGTCTTTGGCTCCTGCCTCTCATCAAGTTCCTTGTCAGAACTGATGAGGCTCATCATTGGGTAAAATATATGGGACTTAATACACCTCCAAGCTTATTAAAATAAACTCTTCTCATAACTCCTTACATGTTTTAATTATATTTTTCTTAATGAGATGAGTAAAAGTAAGATGCTATGTCTAGTGGTCTAATGTGCATTGATTGCAAGTTTTTGGGAGAAAAGTATGGCAATTATGGCTAATTAAGGTGCAAGAACTCAAATGAGACAAGAAGGAGAGATTATAGGAGATGGATCTTCCTTATTAAATCCTCACTCATTCAAATATCCCTCAATAAAATCACACCAGCTCGGAGTTGTTGGCAATCGAGTCATGAGGATCATTGGCAGCCGAACCAGTGATAGTTAAGAACCAGTTTTATCTTGAGATTTGAAGCCAAGACTCTCTAGATTTAAGGAAATTGTTGGAAACTTTAGTTCTATGAATAAGGAGGTCAAGAGCCTCATTAGGATTCAGATTTTCTATGCAATATAACTAAGCACTTTCCAGTTGAAGGATTGTGGGAAAACACTGTTATGTTTTTTTTGATTTGTTAATGAAAATGAGAATTTCCTTAATCCAACAATGAGTTGAATCAGAGAGCTAAAGATCTTGGATTAGGGCCCAACCCTAGTAGAAGAGGTTTTTATTACTGTATTTATATGTTTAGGTTATTTCGTAGATGTTGAATTGATTTTGGCATTGTTGCATTGCAAGTATTAGTGAATTTGATTAGTTTGCTTCCATTTGTGCTTAGATTTAACAATAGATTTAGAGAGATGAAGAAATATAAAAAAGGCTGATAACAGGTGTATCTTGCCTCATTCCTCCCTTTAGGGACCATGGTTTGAGGAAAAAATCCAATTCAGCCCAAAAGAAAGAATTCTAGTTTCTTATGAAATTTAAGGTTTTTCTACTAATTAGGTGAGCATCTTTCAGTTTTAAGAGATAGGTTTCAGTTGTCGTTTATGATATCTTAAGCTTTGGATTGGATTTCATGGTGCTTTCATAATAGGATTCAAGCATTTCCATGCATGAATTAGCCAAATAAAGGATGGAATTATGTTTTCCTATGTTGATGTAGACCTTTCTTGCTTTAACATGATTTATGGGTAAATGCCAACAATGATGCGTATATTGCAGGAGTTTCAATAGTGTAGGAAGACCTCATATTAGTAGCCTCAGCCTAACCTTACCCATCCATGATAGCCAAAAGCCACTAAGTTCATAATCCAAGTTATCATTTCACAAGGACAACTTCCCATGCTTGCTGAGCAAATCCAACCATCATACAACTTTGGTTTGAGTTTCGAGGGATTCCTAACCACTTCCTTTCCTTATTCCTTCAATCAATAACCTTCCCTAGGCCCCATACCACTGTCCAAATTACTCCTTATGCTTTCAGCTTGTTCTTGTAGGAAAATAGGGGATCCTGTAGGTGAATTAGGACATCTTGTAGACATCATGTAGGACGACCTGTAGTGGCCTGTTTTGAGCCCGATTTGTGAGAAATGCATCACATAATCTAGGAGAAGATCCATTTTTGCCTCCCAAGCCATCCGATCCATCACAAACATCTCTCTCCACACCTAACCCACCTACCATACAATCAAGAAGGATTAGCATTCATGTTTTCACAAAAAAGACAAAAAGAAAAAGGTTGTTATGCTTATTCATGTGCACAACAGTTAAGTGTTTGATTAGATTAGATTGGATGCTTAGGTTAGTTAGGATTTCACATGCGTTAGCTTAGAATTCTTATGAAGAAAGGAATATTAACAAATATCTAGATGAGTTGTGTGTTTTAGGCATATATTTAAGTCTTTCTTTACTGTAGTAGGTAGCATTTCAATCCTCTCAATTAGGGTAAAATTCTCCTTTCTCAAATGGTACTCAAACTTCTTCTAAATGAATAGAAGGTGGGTTTGAGAAACCATAGTTGTCTATTGCCTAGCTTAACAGTGGCAAAGAGTGGACTCATTGCATCTATTTGTGTATACAACACTGTCACCTCCAAGTTTGTATGAAACCCTAAGTTTGTTTCTTTATTCCATTTCTTATCCCTTTCATTCTACTATTAGTTTCATTTTTTCAAAATAGTTGTAAGTTGGTTTGCTGTCCTTTCCATTCTACAAGTGATTTCATTCAACATTTAGTTTCAATTTAGTTTGTCTTTTCTATTATGCAATTAGTCTTAAAGCTTTAAAAAAACAAAACAAAACAATTCTTTCATGCCTCGTAGGAATAGGGATAACTTAGGAAAATTTCTACCAAATACCACCACCACTTCAAATAACCAGCCTTCCCTCTTCTTTGGTGGCTATGAATTAGAGGACGCCTTAGGCGAACAACCTGAGATTTTTGTAGAGCCTTTAGGGGAAGAAGAAGAACCCATTCCAAATTACATAACAGTTGAAAATAGAAATGAAAGGGGAGATAGAGAAAGGATTGAGGGTGGTTTTCCCATCAAAGAAACCAATGGGGATGCCAAGATGAAAAACATAAGCCCCTCTGCTCTTCCTCACTTCCATGGCTTAACCTCAGAAGATCCAGATACTTTCTTGTTTGAATTTTCTGTCATATGTAGAACTTATGATTACACCACTGATGATCAAAAGTTGAAATTATTCCCATCCACTCTCAAGGATGTAACGCTACGCTAGTTCATGTGTTTACCTAGGATAGTATCACCACCTAGGCTCAAATGCAACAAGCTTTCAACAACAAGTATAAGGACTACTGTAGGTCCAAAGACACCGAAGGGGAAATTTTTAGAACGACCTTGGAGCATATGAGTCCTTAGAGGATTATGAGGAAAGATTCCAACTTAGCTATAAAAGGGCTAGGTGCACACTTGATGCTGAGTCACTTAAGCTAGTCCTACTTAGGGGGATTAGGGAAGATCTCCTGGATACCCTAAACCTACTATCAGGAGGGGGCATCTACCAGCTACCTTATGAAGATATCAAGACCGTTTTTAAGAACCATTCTAGGGAAGCTAGGAAAAAGGTAGGGTTAGTCAAACAATGGCCAACTCATCCTCTTCCAACACATCTATAAAAAGTGAAATTGGAAACATGTTGGAATATTTTAAGAGTGAAACGATGCAAACACTTGCCCTACAGATGGAAACTATGCAACTCAAGAGGAAGGAGGAGGTAGAAGAGAGATCATTAGCCATATTCTACCCTAGATGCACAAGGAGGCACCCTAGGAATGAATTTCCATTAAACCTTATAAAAATATGCTCGGTCTATGAAGAAAATAACTCCACAAAAAACTCTACAAACTCTACCAACTAAATTAGAGGAGGCCTCATGGGCCTTGACCATACTAGCAGGGCATGCAAGGGTCATCCTAAGCATATTACAACCCTAACCAAAACACTTCCATTAACTCTTGCCCCCCCCAATCTCTCTTGGTCTACACATTCTCCCTATTCTTTTGCACCTCAGTACCATTCCCAGCTGACAAACCAACCATTTCAGCTCTATACTCCTCCACAACCTCAGTGGAATGCACCACCCTAGGGGTGGAGGACCCCATACAACAATGCTCCAGATTTATTGCCTTCACCTTCTACAAAACCACAACTTTTACACCCTGCTCCACCTAAACAAACTCAGATGCCTGCCCAACCAAACCTAAACCTGAACAATAGATAGACACAACAGGTCTACAGTGGAGAGACATCCTACCCTGCTTATGCTGTGGAAATTCAAGAAATCAACCTTAGATTTGTGAGAGTGATTTTGGATAATCAACCTCCATATCCACCTAGGGAGAGCGATGAGGAAAGAGAGGAAAGTATGCCTATAATAAATCCATCACCCTTTCCTAAAATATTAACTCATCCAGTCCAACCTACCCCAGAAGAGAATGAAATTCTAGGTGAATTGAAGAATCTATGTGTCAAAATTGCACTTCTCCAAGCTATTAAGGATGTACCTATTTACAACAAGATGATTGAAGAGAAGTGTTTCAAACATCCAAGGAGGTGAAAAAGAGACACCCCTACCATTAATGTCATTGGAAAGCTATCCGACTTAATTCCAGGACAGGTAATTTGCCCAAAGTATTTAGACCCTGGAAGGCCTGTAGTATATGTACACATCAATGACACCATTTTCCCACATACCTTGATTGATCTTGGGGCCGCCATCAATGTAATGACTAAGGAAACCATGCTTAAGCTGAATCTCTAGGGTTCTTTAAGAAAGACCACAACAGTCTTGCAGCGTGCAGACAGATCCACAGCAGTCCTGAGGGGATTGTTGAGGATGTGATGGTCTCCATTGACTCCTGGGAGTACCCTATAGACTTCTTAGTTCTCCAGCTTAAGACCAAATTTAGTTACTGTTGTCTCATACTTGGGAGGCCTTGGTTAGCCACTGCCAATGCCTACATCAGCTACAAAGCTGGAAACATGACTATAAAAAATGGGCATCTATCCAAGCAGTTGGCCCTGTACCCTCCTGCTCAGCCATCTATAGAACATGACTTACCTTTATGGCCAGAAGAGGAGGAAGAATATGAATTCTACTCTGCCCAACTCTATACCCTAGAAACTGCCATGGGAGGAGGACAACCTAATGAAGATGATTTGATTGAACACATCCTCCAAAATCCAACTCCCGAAACCTTGTCTCTAGAGGAAGTAGTGAAAGAAACCAAGAACAACCATCGAATTGATCTATGATTAGCTGATTCAAACCCTACTCATGTCAAGAAAATAGAATTTGGCCCTAAAATAACACTGAACATAAACCCCTCTCTTTCTATACACCAAGAAGAAGAGTTATGTAGTATGCTAAGAGAGAATTTGGATGCCTTTGCTTGGAATTACAATGCGATGAAGGGAGTACACCCCTTGGTGTGCACTCACCACATTTATATTAAAGAAGGTTGCAAACCAGTCTGACAACCCCAAAGGAGAATGAATCCAACTCTCAAGGATATAGTCAAAGAAGAGTTGCAAAAGCTGCTGGATGCAGGATTCATATACCTTATCTCGGATAGTAAGTGGGTGTCTTCTTTGGTGCCAGTTCCAAATAAAAATGGAAAATGGAGGATTTGTGTTGATTACATAGAGTTAAACAAAGCAACAAAGAAGGACCATTTCCCTCTACCTTTCATTGACCAAGTGTTAGATGGATTGACAGGGAAAAAGTTTTTCTCTTGCTTAGATAGGTTTAGCGGGTACAATCAAATGAAGATTAGCCCAAAGGACCGGGATAAAACCACCTTCACCTAACCTTGAGGTACTTTCACTTATAGGGTCCTTCATTTTGGTCTATGCAATGCCCCTACCACTTTCCAGAGGGTAGTCCTGAGTATATTTGCAGAGCTGGTCCATGATGCCGTAGAAATTTATATGGATACTTTACAACCTATGGGCGTGATTTCCAGGAGTCTCTCTCTAACCTGGGTAAGGTTCTGAACAAATGCATTGAAATGAACTTATCCCTTAGTCCCAAAAAATGTGAGTTCTTGATGGCTGTAGGGACTGTTCTAGGTCACTCAATATCCCAGGAAGGACTATAGGTAGACCCAAATAAGAAAACCATCATCAAAAGAGTCTCGACTATGCAAAAATAGAGGGATGTGAGAAGTTTTTAAGGTTTAGCCGGATACTATAGGAGATTTATAAAAGATTTCAGCGAGTTATCTTCTCCTTTATTTGGGTTATTGGCCAAAGAATTTGAATTTTTATGTTTAGAAAGCTATCAAGAAGCTTTCGACACCCTAAAGGACAAGTTGACTACTGCATCTATTCTCCGAGGCCCAAATTGGGCTCTTCCTTTTCATATACATGGTGATGCCTCTCACAAATCCATAGGAGTAGCTCTAGTCCAGATAGATAACAAGATACCTTATGCCATTTACTTCATCAGGTCGAATCTATCGAAAGCTGAGCTGAACTACACAGTGACTCAAAAAGAGCTCCTAGCCATTGTGCATTCATTGAATAAATTTAGGCATTACATTACTAGTTAACAAACATTTGTACATACTGACCATGTTGCAATTAAATACTTTATGAATGAACTTGATGTAAATGCCCAGATTATTAGATGGTTACTTTTATTGCAACAATTTGATTTAACTATTATTGATAAGCCTAGAAAAGAGAATGTTGTTGCATATTTTTTTTATCCAGATTGACTTTTCCTACAGAGAGGAAGGAATGGTTGATGATCGTTACCAGATGAACATTTATTCACCATTTCAGTTGTCTCCATGGTTTGCTGACATAGAAAACTTCTTGGTGTCTACACAATTTCCACCAAACTTGTCCTCCAAGGAAAAGAGCAGGATCATAAGAAAGAGCACCCATTCACTTGGATTGGGGGAAATCTCTTCAAGCTAGGTCTGGATCATATTCTAAGAAGATGTATCAGGGAGGGGGAAGTCTTTGAAATCCTTTGCCTTGTCATGATGGGCCTTGTGGAGGTCACTTTACAGCCAAAAGAACAACATTCAAGGTATTACAAGTTGGCTATTACTGGCCCACTCTTCACCAAGATGTGAGGAGGTATACCAGTCAGTGTGATCGATACCAAAGGATGGGGAAACCTACCCCAAGGGATGAGATTCCTCTACACCCTCAAGTGACTTTTGAGCCATTTGACAAGTGGGGCATGGATTTCATTGGGCCCATTGACCCTCCATCCAAACAGAAGCAATACATCATTGTGTGCACTGACTACTTAACCAAATGGGCTGAAGCCAAAGCCATCAAAGCAACAACAAAAGAAAAAGTGGTTGAATTCTTAAGGGAAAATGTGTTTTATAAGTTTGGGTATCTGTTTTGCTATACAACAACTGCCCCATTTCAATTTTTTCTTAATTTTATTCTTAGATGCTAAATAAGAAATAGGGCCCCTTTAATTTATAAAGAACAATAAAATCTTTATATAAAAATCAATTTCTTTGTTTCTCGTTTTTAAATAAAAGTGCTGCAAAAAACTCTCTAAAAAAACACACATCACATACGCTTAAGGCCAAAAGAATTCAATCTAAATATTAGTGTAGAAATGCGAAGTTACCACACAATCCTAAAATGTTAGGTTTCTTAAAACAATTCATTGGTGAACATGCGATTGCGATAAAATTATCACATATCGCTTATCGCCAATTCCGACAAATAAGCTGTAATGGGCCATTGAAACTTTGTGATGTGATAGGATTCTTGCATATCGCATATTGCTAAAAAACCATATGAGGCACACTTGAAAAACTTGTGATGCGATATGTATTGATCGCATATCATAATCTAGTCAGAAATAGATAGGACTCGCTTTGGGGAAATGCGATATGATGATAAAAATAAATAAAGTGATATAAAAAGAAAATATTACGCGGGTGGGAAAATAAGGATTTCTCCAACTATTTGTGCCAAGTCATCATGCATCACAATTGCATAAATTTTAAAGGGATTATAACATGGTGCTTACACCTCTCGATTTGCGATATGTGATGGCTCTCAGAATATTAAAATAATATATATTGAAATCGCTCATCACAAAATCGACAAATTGATGGCATACATTCTAATTAGAACTTGGGAAGCATGTGATGCGATCTATTTATTGAAGCATTTAAGTTTGACATCGTTCAATACAGTGAGGCATTAAGAACAATAATGACTTCAGTCCTTCAAATATTTCATCCTGCGTGTTCATATCAATTCATAATACGAAATATTTCGCACCAAATGCTCTTGCCCTAATCTTTAATTGTACTATTATCACCACTATCTATTCAACTATTAGCCACTCTGAAGGTTTAAGTTTATCGCTCTTTGCTATTTCATATAATTGCAGTTTGAATCAGGAAGTATGTAGCCAGCCAAAATGACAAAGAAGGTCCGAAAGACAAAAGCTTCCCCTGCAGTAGCTGAAGGAACGAAAAAGGTTGTGTTAATCTTAGATACGACATGCCAGGACTGTGGGAAGATTTCATGGGAAGGAATATATGATATGCTGGAAAAGGAAAACCCAAAGGTAAAATAAGGATAAGCAATGGCTGATGGACCTGCAAAGTCAGAGAATACACTTAGTGATTTAGCCGATTCTTTCCTTCATCGAATAGCTGCCCGCGCAAAGATTTTTCCATACAATGACATGGTAAAATGGGTAGTTGAAGGTATCAACATAACATATAGAAAACTCTTCACATATGTTGAGAGAATATTTGGGTCCTTCAAGCCCGAGGATTTGAATAAAATGTACCATCTGCTAGAGCCTCAGAAGTGCTACAACAAATCATTCCTTGAAGCTTTCACGAAGGAAAATGACGTAGAGTCCGACCCCATCAAACAATGGAGGCATTTCCATAACAAACACAACCACGTGTCATTCAATATGTATTATGTGGACTCTTTAGCATCTCCATATTATTATGCTGCTGCAACGATGTGTAGATTATTTGGAAGCCCTGATTATGCTAATTTTTCAATTGGAATGGTTCCCTTGATAGAAGCGGCTTTGAATTCTTATGTGATGGATTGGGAAACCATTATGTCAGATAAAATGCCTGTCCAAATACTTGATTATAGGAAGAACAGGTTTGTTGCCACCTAAGTGGTTCCCCCATTTTATATGAGCGCATATATAGTTGACACCATTTGTTTTAACTTTGATTTTCCCATCATGGGATGGAAATGGACTATGCAAGACCCAACCCATATCCATACTTACCATAAAGAACTGTGGCAAAAGAAATATAAGAAACATTTTTAAAATTTTTTCCATGGCTTCATCCTACCCATTCATTAGGCCATCTTTAATAGACCAACCCCTTGGCTGTCTGAGAAAGCCAGTGTCGATCTAACTTCAATTGGCAGTTGGTTTGGGGAAGAATTGTTTACATACGTTAGGGTTTATGGTAGTATCACTGATTTGCATGTCCTTCCTCTATATGTCCTGAATAAACTACTGGCTAGGGAAATAGCTTGTCAGATGGTTGAAAAGGGCCTTACAAAAAATCTAAAAGACGCTAAGAAACAGTTATGGCCTGCCTTTCTGATCCGATGCAGTATCTATTCATTGCATGAATACAAGCATGCACAAGTTGAAGCTGAGAAAATAAGGGGTCTAAACCTAGTTGTTATTCCCAGAAGATAATATGACCCAAATAAAGTGGCTTATAATTTTACTACTCAGGTAAAGGTTAAGCAATTCATCCATGAAAAAGATGAATTTGATGACTTCTTCAGATCAATAGAAACATTTGCACAAGTGAGACATCTCGCAAAGATTAATTTGAGACTGGGAAAAATGGACCAATTCATTCAGTACAGGGTACAAAGGCTTTAGTCAGTACCAATGGACTTATTAAACACTACACCAATCATCCATCAAATAGGGAAAATCACAAAGAAAATCATAGAGAAAACTTCAAGTGAAGTCGAGACAAGTGAGAAAGCCAGTGAACAGTTGGACACAGATGTTCACATTGATTTGGTGTTAATCAAATAATGGGAACAATTTGACCTTCAGATTAAGGGTAAAAGTGATACCAAAACTGTTATCATGCCGCAGTCTCCCTTAGAACAACAACCCATAGTTCATGATCTTGTGGTTGAAAAGGCATCCAACAAGGATTCAACTGCAAGGGAAGTCGAGATAATCCCTGAGAATCATTCATCAAAGATTATATTTAGTGTTGAGGAAATCCCACCGTAAGATGTGTTTTATAGCCCTAAACACAGGGCTGTAGTCAAAAGGCAGAGGAAGAAGAGGAAAATAGACCAAGTATCGGCAACCGTCTCTCAAGATGAATACACGAATTTTATTTGGAAAGATTCAGAAGCTGATCCCTCCAAAGACTTGACTAAATTATCTCAGTTCACAGGTGCATACACAACTACCACGATCGATAAAGCAACTGAAGTTAATCTATTGATCAAGGAAAAATATCAAAATATTAAACAACTTTAAGATCAGCTAAAGGCCGAGAAATAGAGGATTGATCAACAGGCAATTGAAAGAGAGCAACAAATACCCCAAGAATTTGAACAGTTGAAGCTGGCGCGTCATGAAGAGATTAAAGCCAAGGATGAACAAATAATGCAGCTTCAACTCTCATTAGAGCAATTCAAAGAAAATCCTAAAGTTGAAGAATTTATAAAAGAAGCCTTAGCAATAAATAACTTATTATCTCAACAACTGACCCAACTCTGCCAAAAGATATCCCTTATTCATCCATTATGCGTCAAAACCAACACACTGGTAGATCAAGCAGCTAATTCCAGATTGGAATTCGAGAATGTGGATGACAAAATTACTGATTATATCTCTTTGCAAAGCACAAAAAAGGGAAGGGCTACCAAATTGCTAGTGATTGAAGAATGTCATAAAGAGATTTTATTCTCAGAATGGGAGACATAGTTGATTAAAGCAGAAAGGGAAACTTCGAGGGCTAGGAAAACAAGGAATAATATCATTGAATTGATAAATGATAATTTATGCAGCGCCAACTTAATTTTTGAGCGTACTCCTGAAAATCTTCCTAAGGCAAAAATATTGGAAAAACAATGGAAGCAGGATTCAACCACTAGAGAAGAAAATCTCAAAAAATTGAAGAGCCTCAATTGGGATACACATTAGATATTTTTGGTTAAACCACATAGCCAACAAATGACGATCAAATGTCTCGCAGATGCAGTCGATTGCATGGTTCCCGAACTCTCAGATGTGGCGTACACAGGTCAATCGGATGCCAGGATGAGTCATCCAACGAAAGTCCAAATGATGCTCGAGATTTGTCAACTAAAGCCACAGGAGGAATGATAGATGCAATGCATCTTTTGAAGTTATTTACAATTCTATTTTTTTCATGAAGTCCCATATTTTAGAGAGACTGTTACAACCACTCCAAGCATCTTTTACGAGTAGTTTGTTTTATTTTCACTATAAAGACCCTTTCATGTCATTGGAGAAAGTGTCCTGAATTTGTATTAAAATTAGATTGAAGAAGAGAGCATTTTTGCACTTCTTAGTTGATTTTTATAGAAAGCAAGGATCAAGGTTCTACTTTTTGTTAGTAGATTTCAAAAGGACTCGCATTTTTGTACCTTTTTTGGAGTTTTTGAGAACAAGAAGAACGGACCAGGCTGTTACTTCAATAGCACGTTTCAAATACATATGGTACTTATATCTATGTCATTTTGTTTCATGTTATGCAATTTAACAGTCTTTTGATTCAATATTGTTGTATATGTGAATGTCTAATCAATTTTGCATCTATATCACTTCTGAATAAATTTGGAATTGATATCCTAAACATGTATACTAGCAATTAATGTTATTATGATATGCGATCTGTATGATATTTATTTGTTTGAAGTAATCATCTTTCATGCTTAACTTCTGTGATCATTTGTTTAATCTTTATTAGCGTTTGGTTATAAGAAGTCATCATAAATCACATAGGTAGCGAGTTACCCAGGTTATATATGTGTGTGTGTGTGTGTGTGTGTGTTGTATATTTTCATAAGTATTACAATCCAAACTATTTATCATTTTGTTACATAATTTAAGCACCCACTCCTCAAATCACACCTTTACTGGGAAACTGGTCCCATATTATCCAGTTAGAGCCACCATATCAAACGGAAAAGGAACTGTAATAAGGTCCGAACTGGGTGGTTATCCCCCAATGTTGTTGCCACGATTTTAAATGCATCAACATTTTTGGCGCGAGAAGGAGGGCCTGACTGTGAATGGCAAGTAAATCTAAATCTACAGGCCATTCTAAGAGTAAAACCCCCTCACCATCACCTCCAACTTCTCCTTCACATTCTAAATCTCCTATTCCTAAGAAATAAGTTGAAAAGAAAAATACAAAACCCACTACTGAAACCCTAAACAAGCCAGACAGTTCTTCTTTTGAACCTCCTAAAGTACTATCTTTGATTCACAAACTCCAGGGGATTTAAATATCCCAAGAAGAGTGTGAGTTATCCCAAGGCAGTGTTACTTCCCAATATATCCCATCGCAGCTGCTTACTAGGGAAAATATTGAAAATCTTAGTATTCCACCAGTTGAATTCCCTTTACCAAGTCAAAAAAGGGCTAGATAGACACCATCACAATCTAACAACGAGACTCTATCCTCATCATCATCCATTCCATTCATACAATTGCAAGGTCATACATCTGTTTCCCAACTTCAGATCATAGTCCAAACAGGTACAGGAGCTTCAACATCCTCTACCCAATCACTTTCAATTGATTCTTCAGCCTCTTCTACTAATAGTTCAACAATGGCACATAATCCAACTCAACCAAGGCCATGGACCAACCCAGGAGCTGTCAGAATACTTGCACCTTTGACCCAATTGCCAGCACATCTTGAAAAATGGCTACCTAAATTTAATCCTAACAATGGCCTGTTAGCGGAGGAACATATAAGAAATTTCATGTTATCAATTAACTTGAATGGATTAAGGAAAGAAGATGCTGTTGTTAGACTATTTCCATACACTCTACAAGGAGCAGCAGGATCATGGTACTTTTCATTACCACCAGGTTCTATCAATAGCTGGGATGCTTTCCAAGAGCAATTTCTAAGAAAGTTTGGAGACGATAGGTCTACAACAACTTCTTTAATGACCTCTCCAACCTGAAAGACGAATGAAAAGAACCCATTAAGGACTTCAACTCAAGCTTCAATAAGTTGTTAAATAAAATACCTGTGGCATCCAAGCCTAGTGAGGAGGTCCGAAATGAATGGTACATTTCTGCTTTGCCTTCAAACATAGCCATCTTCGTTGATAGAGCTTCCAAACCAACATTAGCATAAAATATGAAGGAAGGAATAGTTGTTGAAAAATGTATCCTGGCTTTGGAAAAGAAAAATGCTCTAGAGGAAGTGAAATCCAAGAAATTTACCTTTAGAGATGATTCAAAGAAGAAAGCAACCAAGGATCGATATGACATGGAAGGCTTACACAAAGTTCTTAAAACTATGTCTAATGAAATGGTTGAAATAAAAATGCAGGTCGCTGAAACTTCAACAAAAAGACCATTTAGGAACTTTAAAAGAAATCATCCAACTGATCCTAAACCACCTAATGCTATATCTAATGAAAAATATGATCTAGATGATGATGATGAAGAAGATACAGTTTTATCAGCTGAAGAAACAGAAGAAGATGAAACAGTTGAATGCCATGGAATGTGGGACTTTATCCTACCCAACTCTGATAATGAAAGTGAACAGGAATCTCTGCCAGTAAACACCAGAAGTAAAAGTATAGTAGAGCCTAATCAATCAAATCAAAAGAAGAAAAAATAAAATCCTGTTACTAAAGAGAAAGTTCCCACAAAGAAAGCTCTAGTTGCATCTCTCCACAATCAACCATCTTTGTCCAACCCTCCCTCATCATCTAAAACAGTGGTAGTTTCAAATTTCATGGATTATAACATAGTGGAAGATATGAAGAAGACTCGAGCAAATATTTCTTTGCATGAACTTATTAACAAAAGTTGCTGCTTAAAGAATTAAATGCAATACCTTCTTCTCCTCTTCCAACTAGTGTATTATCAAAGGCTACTAGAGGATCAGGTAAGCCACCATCTGATAAGGTGGATGTTACTGATGCCATTTTAATTGGGGATAGATGAAATTCTCATACTCCTCCTTTTATCTTTACTTATGAGATCTAAAATAGAAATTTGCATAATTGCTTGATTGATTCAGTGGCTTCATTAAACATAACACCAGCATCAGTTTGCTCCAAGTTAAATATTGAACCCCAGAATTTTGGCAGTTCATATTGTCCAATTAGATCGAGCTAAGGTTTAGGTTTTAGGAGAAATAAATTTAGTTACTATCAGATTATTTGCTGATCCTAGGGTTGTCCAAAGAATTGATATATTAATTGCTGACATCCCTGAGTTTTATGGCTTGATTCTTAGCAGAGATTGGTATGAAAAAGTTCATGGTTATATTTCAACTGATTGGTCTCACATGTGGCTTCCCTATAATGGGAAACCAAATCAAATCAGAATTGACTGTGAAAAGCATTTGACTCACACAGTAATTGAGTTTGAAGAAGAAAATCAACCTGTAGCCTTTAATAACAACATTCTTGGAAAATATTCGGCTGAATCATTTTTTGGGAAGTTCAATGCTCAACGATCTCCTTTTCCTGTTAATAGTGTCATATCATAAGTTGAAAATTTCTCCCATACCGATACTTTTAAGTGTTGTAGATGAACTTGTAGATAAACCTGTAAATAAGCCTTTATTTTGGTCTTTGTATTTTGATGGATCTAAATCTAATGACAGTGTAGGAGCAGGATGTATTTTAGTCAGTCCTGAAGGAGAAAAATCGATGTTATCATGTAGATTAGAATTTGAGTGTACCAACAATACTGCAGAATATGAAGCATTGATTCAAGGTATCTATAAAGCAATAGGCATGAATATCCAATATTTGAAAGTATTTGGTGATTCCAAAATTGTCATTAAATAAGTGAGAAATACTATCCATTGTCTTTTGGGGCATCTAAAACATTATCAATCACTTTTTCAAGATCTCATAACTCATTTTTGGCATTTGAAATTTCTCCTATTCCCAGATCACAGAATGCAGCAACAGGTCTCTTGGATAATGTTGCTTCTAAACTCGTTCCATCTAAAGATTATAGTCTAGATATATTTTCTATTGAATTATTTTTTCGACCATGTGTCCCAGATAACATCACCAATTGGCATGTGTTCAATCATGATGAAGATATCTTAAATTTTTTGACATCTGAAGGATGTTATGATGATCAAATTATCAATGAAAGCGATCATGATCTTCAATTAAAGCAAAGACTCAATGAAAATCCTATTCCTAAATCTGTGGTCAAACTGGAAGATCTTTATGATATTAAGGATAGATTCAAAAAGGTCACTAATGCCAAACTTAAAAGTTCAACTTTAAGGTTTGAATTAGTAAATCTGGGCACTAATGCCAAACCACAAAATATTAATCTAGGACTTGGAATTTCACCAGATGAAAGATTTGCTTTCATCACTTTATTGAAGAAATACAAAAATGTTTTTGCTTGGAATTATGAAGATTTGAAAACTTATGATACCTATATCATTCAACACAATTCCAATGATTTTTGATGAGAAACCTGCACAACAGAAACTAAGGAAAATTCACCCAAATCTTGAAATTCAAATCAAAGCAGAGTTGAATAAAGTCCTTAAAGCCAAAATAATCTTTCTTGTCAGACATTCTAAATGGGTCTCAAATTTAGTACCTGTGAGGAAAAAGAATGGTGATATTAGGATTTGCATAAATTTTAGGAATCTCAACAAAACATGTCAAAAAGATAATTTACCATTACCAACAATGGAGCAGATACTTCAATTAGTAGCTGGCTTAGAGTTAATGTATTTTCTTGATGATTTTTCAGGATACAATCAGATCCTGGTACATCCACACGATAGATTAATAACTACATTCAGAACCAAATGGAGAACATATGCTTATCAAAAAATGTCTTTTAGTTTGATAAATGCTGGAGCTACTTTCCAATGAGCCATAGATATAGCCTTCAAAGGTTTGATCAATAGGACGGTCATTGTTTACTTAGATGAAGTAACTATCTATTCTAAGAAAAAGAGCAACCATTTGCATGATTTAAAGTAGATCTTTGAACGTTGAAAAAAATATGGGATTTCCTTAAATCCCAAGAAATCATTCTTTGCTCTTAATGAAGGTAAACTTTTAGGGTTTATTGTATCCAAAAATGGCATATACATTGATCCTGACAGGATAAAAGAGATTTCTAATATCCCTTTGCCACATAATAAGAAACCTATGCAATCATTTTTGGGACAGATAAATTTTGTGAAAAGATTTGTTCATTATTTTTCTCATATTGTTTCACTTGCAATCCATGATTAAGAAAAATTTAGTCTTCAGATGGGGACGTAACGAAAGAGAGGCTTTTGACTCGATCAAACAAGTAACCATTAATGCTCCTGCATTGAATACTCCGAATTTTTCTAGTCATTTTATTTTGTATACTTTGGCCACTGAAACATCTTATGCCGATGTTTTAACACAAATCAATGATCAACAGGTAGAAGCACCCATATCTTTCTTTAGTTCTAATTTGCAGGGTTCAGAGCTTAATTATTATGAAGTTGAGAAAAAAGACTTCGCTGTGTTTAAGTCTGTTAAACATTTTAGACCTTTCATCCTAAAAACACATATAAAAGTGATAGTCCCATTTTTTGCAATGAGATAATTGGTAATTCAAAGAGAAGTAGGAGAGAAAAGAGCTAACTGGGTAACAACTTTACAAGAATATGACTTTGATATTAAACTAGCGAAAATTGTGGGAGGGCAAGGTTTTTGTAGGTTATTGGCAGGAGCTTCCAATATACTCGATCATGAAGATTCAGGTAGTACTGCATAAGTAAATGAGATAAGTATAATTGATTCTGAATCTCGATATGCCGATCTGATTTTTTACTTAAGAAATGGATATGCTCCCCTTGAGTTCAGCTACAAAAACAAACGTGGTTTAAGGTTAAAAGCCAAACACTATGAAATCATTGATAATGTGTTTTTCAGGAGAAATCATGATTCTGTTCTATTAAGATTCCTTGAAAAATATGAAGCACAAAAGGTTTTACAGGAATTGCATGATGGCCCAACTGGTGGACATTTTGGAGGAGACACTACAGCACACAAAATACTGCATGCTGGGTATTACTGGTCGAATTTATTCAAAGATACCCATGACTATGTGAGGAAATGTAAAATATGCCAGACTAGTGGGAGGCAAAGGAAACTAGCCTTTCCTTTACAACCAGTTAATATTGAACAACCATTTGTGCAGTGGGGGCTTGATATAATAGGAGAAATTGTTCCTCATTCTTCCAAGAAACACAGATATATCCTTACAACCACCGACTAATTCACAAAGTAGGTAGAAGCAATTCCACTAAAGGTAGCAAATTCTGATGCGATTATTGAATTTATTGATCATTTTATCGTCACCAGGTTTGGTTGACCTAATGCGCTTATTTTTGATAATGCATCTTATTTTTCTAGAAATAGTATAGTTGAATTTTCTCTTAAGAGAGGTTTTAAGTTAAAATACTTTGCAAATTACTATCCATAAGGAAATAGCTTAGTAGAGTCAACTAACAAAAATCTCATCAGGATTATTAAAAGGACTGTTGATCAAAACCAAAAGAATTGGAATAAATATTTAATATTTGCACTATGGGTAGATCGTATAACCCAGAAGGCCTCAATTGGTACTTCTCGTTTTAACTTAGTGTATGGAAAAGAAGTTGTTATTCCACCAAATATAGCCCTCCCATCACTAGCCCTAGTAAAATTCATTGAAGAAACTCATTCTTCCTTTATTCAATTAAGGTTTGATCAAATCCTTAAATTAGATGAGGAAATAGAAAAAGCCAAGATTACTCATGCTAAACATCAGCAAGTCATTAAATCTTCTTTTGATGCAGGTTCAGCGGGCTCAAAAACATTACAGATTGGTGATCTCCTTTTGAAATGAGACAAAGCACATGAAGACAAAGGTAAACGTACCAAACCTTAGAAAATGTGGCTTGGGCCATTTCAGATCATCGAAAAAGTAGGCTCATCAATGTTTTTACTGCAAGACTTATCAGGAAAGAGAGATTCTCTTCCTATGAATGGGCTTATCTTAAAGAAATTCTTTCCCTAAGGAGGTAACCCCTTCTTATCTGTACATATTCTTTTTATGAAAATTTTGATTCCTTTCAATAATGTTGTAAATAGTCTACCATTGGCCTTTTATTATTGAAATCTCTTTGAAAACATATTGTGAATATCCGCTTTTAGAAAGTAGAAACTTTTAAGGAAGTGTTTATAGTTTTGGGAAATTAGATAAACATCATAAAACTCTGAGATGTTATTTGAAATTGTGAAATCTTTCAAACCAAGAAAGCATAGTGAATCATTTTAAGTTGAATGAGTGTTATAGACATATTTGGGCACTTCAACCCCAATCATATATGTCAATAAACCAAGGGCTCTTTAACCCTAAAAGTGTTGTTTCATACCGTAAAGGATCATGGTCAACTGATTACATCATTTCCCAGAAGTTCCACCTGAAAAACCACTCAGAACTGGCCAAAACTGGACCATACTGACTGCTCCATTGTCAGGGTGCGATGCAAACTGACTCCTACACTAGCCAGGTGCGATGCATACTGAAGAAGCCTTCTGTGGGGTGTGATGAGCGAGAATGGACAAATGTCTGAGACAGTTTGCTAAGTGGATGCTCATGGAATCTTCTAGAAACTTGTCCTATGACACTTGCCTCTCTGAATTCATCTAGGGATGAGTAAGAGATCAATGAAATCTCCAAGTGGAACCAAGAACTACAAGTGGAATGAGACTAATCAAAAACCCAGAGCTGACTCACACCCTTGTAAGACATCTATAGATGGATCCCTCATCTAAGAGATCTAGAGGCTGGAATTTTGTAATTTGCAAGGAAGTGCTGTTGGTTTATCTTTGAGAAGAGACATTGTTTTGTTGGGTGATATTGATTTAATGAGGTGAAGAGGGCTTTGATGATGGGAGGATGATGCTGGATTAGACTGTTGGGTTGTAATTCTCCCTTTTATTTTAATAAAGTTCTTTGAGTTTTCCTCCATACAATTGTGTATTTATGAATCTTATTATTTGTGAATGCAATTGTATGTTCAATGTATTTCTGATTCTGCATTATTTATGATATTATAGATTGAGATTATTTGATGGTTTTTTGTTACTTTGTCTCTATAGGTATTCTCTAAAGCAGGACAAGTAGGAGAGGAGTTGCAAGCTCTATCAAGGGAGAGAGAAATCAAGCAAGGAGTCAAGCGGAAGATCCAGGTTGGTCCCCTTTGCTTCTCTCTTATCTATCATACATAAAGGAAATCACAAATTTCTTTGATTGTTTGTTTCTAAGAAAGTTACCAATCTTAGTGGGACTAGCAGATCGAAAAGACACTAGTTTTCTTGGAAACAAAATGGCAACTCCACTGGGGAGCGAATAGTTTGTTTGTTATTGTTGTTTGCTTTATAAACTAAAGATAGAGCTTGAAGTTAGCCATATAGCCTTCAAACTTCTCTTGCTATGCAATTGCAAAGTAGATGAATGCTGCTTCAATCAATAGTTGGGTTAGTTTATGAACTAAACATATGACTTACAAGCATTCTAAATGCCCTTGTGGTAGCTCAATAACCTCCTAAGATCATACCCCTATACTTTGTTCTTTACTGTCCATAATAGCTCAGCCTAAATCACTGAACTCAGCTGCAAATTTGAGCAAAAACCCACCTCAGTTTCACTCCCTGGCCCATCGCACTGTCTATCACTGGAAGCTAGTATGCATTGCACCTCCCATGTGTAGTAGGTGAGATGCATCCTTGTTTCTGTGAAGCATAGGTGCGATGACTGAGTAATACTATTTTTCTCCTTAAAATTTGGGTTTTTTGTCTTTGTTTTCAACGCTATTTAGTTGTTTTGCTGCTTATGATCAATATCTCATTGCAGTAGCCTCCTTCCTTTACATAGTTCAGCTTCCATTTATTAGGATTAGTAAAGGTTTTTATGTATTTTTCCATCATTTAGGATCCTAGTCAAGAAGTAGCTTAATCAAACTGTCGTTTTGATGCAAAAAAGTGTCATAACTGTCATTTTGAGTAAAAAAAGACAAGTGTCGTAGAGTATTCCTTCTCTAGTAGTTGATTGAACTTTTTGTCATGTATTTGATTTGAATTGTTAATATTTGAAGTGTCAAAAGTAGTTTTCTATTCGAAATCAAAAAGTGTTGTTTAGTCTTCCTTTCATTTTGAAAAGAAATTATCGAAATGTCGCTTTGAAGAAAATATTTCAGATCTATACGTAGTCTTCATTTTTTTTTAATTCTTCACATTAAAGGGGACAAAAAAAAAATACATGCATTTGCATGTGCATTTAAACTGTGTGCGAAAATGATTTAGGAAAAGTGCATTTAGTGTGTGCTCTCTTCTCTTTGTTGAAAGAATCGTAATCTTCTTTCCTTAGTAGCTAGGATTTTCATTGCTAAGAGTAAACAATGATTGTTTATCATTTTAGATTGCATATTTAGGAATTTTACATAACGGGGTGAACCTTGAAAGACAAAATTCTAACCAAGATCAACTCTAAAATAAATCTCAATGAACTTAACAACACTTTGGAACCTAATGCAACACATCTAGAGGTCTAGGCTAGAGACGTGTTCTCATGTCGTAAAACCTAGTAACTATTGTTTTCATCAAAGGTTGGGTGATTCATCCTCTTTGATACAACAAGTGCTAGTACGGACTTGTGCTCCCCATACCATCGAGTATATATTGGGAGACCATAATAGATTGATATCCTTTATCCATAGGAAGCTGTGTCTGCCACCCTATCGATCGCAATGCACTGAACATAGCATTCGGGAAGATTGACTGCCATACATAAGTCCTTGGCGATTTCTTTTTAATTCACCACGAAGGTGTATATTGTAGTTTTGCGATTGGTTTGGTAATACCTCTGTCTAGATTTCTAGAATAGTCACTTTCATTCCTTTTCGACTCCTTAAAAGAAAAGGTCCATTTGAGCACTTGTCACTTCAGGCTCATTAAAAATCGAAGGTGACTAGAGTCATCTTTAGCTTTTTCTCGACTCTTAAAAATTGAAAAAAGCAAAGTTGTGTCAAAGCGTCATTAAAATTTATTTAATTCGGAATAACATCCTTGTTCCTTTGTTGATCTTAGGTTGAGATAATGGAGTCCACCAATCAAGGAATCCCTCTTGAGGGGAATCCTAGTCCATTTTCTTCTTGGGGAAATATTGGTGCTTCGTGTATGGCCACATTGTCCCTTCCAGGAATCACAATTGGTCTACTAGTATGGCTATTCTCAACCTCTGTCATTCAAAATATCGTAATTCCTCAACAATTGAATTAACAACCAGTTGATATCGAAAGTGCCCCTTCACCTTCTACTTCGTTTGTTTCTCCCTCCCCTTCTTCCTCTTGGCTTGGTGAAAATAGTGATACTAGTAACCAAGTGGCTAAGAAGAAGAAGAAAGGAAAGGAGAAGAAGAAGAAGAAGTCAGTTAAGCAAGGGGGCAACAATGAATCATCTGGTGAAAATACACACATTAAGTCTCCTAAATATCCTTGTCTAATTTGCAAAGGAAACCATTTTCATCGAGATTTTCCTTGCATTCCGCAGATCTTGCGAGAATGGTCTCCCTGTTCACACCATCTGGTGTCGTTAACCTCTGGCGATCATGTTGACAACACACCATCAACTAGTGAAAATGAAGTTCCTGGACAGAAAGAAAAGGTCAAAATTCCATTTCAATTATGCAAAGGAGACCATCGCCTTCTCCGTTGTCCTTTTCTGAATGAGGTCAAGAGAACCTTGCATAACCATCCTACTTCACCGCAACGACTTCCACTTGGATACAAGAAACTCTCACCAAGTCCTTCGCCAGTTGAAAATTCGACTGACGTAACTCAATCGTTGGTCTAAACGCCTATCGTTGAGAGTGAACCTTCTGAGTCCATACCAGACCAAAGTCAACAGGTCGAGATGGCAGTCGACCTAGTCTTGCCTTTAAAAGGTGCACCTTTAGATGATACAATTTACAAAGATAATGAGAATGATACCGTTCAAATTCTTTTTGTTAATACATAGTCTGATGAACTTGGGGGCAATCCGCACATTCCTTTACAATAGGAGGAAAATTCCCCAGTTCAAGGGGTTCATCTAGCCATTTATCCAGTACCCCCTCCAAGCAGTCTATTCGTTTCCTTTGATTGGAATCAACTAGAAAAAACCCGCCTTCCATCTAATGTACCATTCCGGATCATAGTACAATTTTACAAAACGATCGTGTCTAGCACTATCATAGATGAAGGGGCTTCAATGAGCATCCTTTCCTCAACTGCTTGGAAAGCGCTTGGTTCACCGTCACTTATGCCTGTGACACAAAATTTTTCAGGCTTTAATAAAGGAACCAGTGGACTGTTAGGGATCCTTCCGAAGTTGCTGATAACTTTGAAAAGGAAAACCGTTCACTTGAACATGATGGTAGTCCAAGGAATGTTAGATTACAATCTACTCCTTGGACTCGACTATGTTTATAGCATGTAAGCTATTGTTCCCACACTCTTTCGAGTGATGTGTTTCCCACATGAAGGCAAAATTGTCCAGCGTATTGACCAACTTTCATTTCCCGGTTCAAACTCAGAGCTAAGTCAAACATCATACCTAAATGGTCTCTTTGCATCAAGAGTATCTCTTCAACCTTCATTCCATCGACCTGATTGCGGTGAGTAGTCCGATGAATGTAACGAAGTTTAGGGGCATGCACCCTTGTCCATCCAGACAAAACTAGGTGAAAATATAGGTTTCCCTATAGGTTATGTGATTGGAAGTGTAATCTCACACCATTCACATTTGTCCACTTATTCCAGGGACAAAGCCAAGGAAGTGTTTTGGTCTAACCACTGACACAAAACAACCCTGCTTAACCACATTGAATTCCATGTGGTTACCTGGAGACTCTCCTTTTCTTGATGCCTGGGGGCATGCAAACCTTTTTATGCAAGCAAAAAATGACCAATTTCTTTTTTTAGCTTTTTAGCGTTTTTTAGATTTTAAGCTTTTTAGTTCCAAATTCTTAGGTTAGATGATTGGTCCGGTAATGTCTGCACTGCGGACGGACCAAAGGAAAGGTTTTGTCTAGATGGAAGACAAAACCATCCTACCTAACCTCAGTAGTTCCTTAGCTTTTATTGTTTTTAGCTTTGTAGTTTGGTCGTTTCGAGCCTACTTAAAAAGGCAATGAGCATATGTTATCGTAGAGTTCAAGCTCACTAAAAAATGAACCTACCAATGAGGGACACCTTTGACTGCAATGAGCAATGTTTCCGTAAGGTTCAAGCTTGTTAAAAAATAAACCCGCCACTGAGCATATGTTCCCCCAGAGTTCAAGCTCATTAAAAAATGAACCCACCTTCTGTAAATAACCTTTGTGATTGCCATTTTATCTACCTTTCGTACCTTGGTTGTGTTCCTTCCATTACCTCCATTCGTTTGGTTGATCATGTTAGCGCTCAAATCTGCCTCAGGCTGAGGAAGGAAAAACTCAAGGCCACATCAAAACCAAGCTCAGCCTCGTAGCTAGCCCTACGAGGACAGGAGAGGGCTCTCTCTGGGTCTATCTCATCAAAAGGTCTTCAAAGGGGCTGAGATGACTCAAAATTAATACTGATTTTAGGCTAGTAAATAAATAGGAAAGTTTGATTTAGATTTTTGGGTTTTTTGTTGGAGAAACGGGAAAACAATTTTGGGTCCGGGGATTGAGGTCAGATCTTTGCAGAATTCGAGTTGGGGTGAGGTAGGCAATAGTATTGATGCCTTCGATCAGGTGTATGGATGGATCAGAACGATAAGGAGCCAAAGAGGGCAAAGGAGAGCATGGATCCTCTCCAAACTGGCGAAAACATGTAAAACTAAACAAATTTAAAGGAAGAGCACTGTGAACAATGATTTCAACCTCATTTACTCATTCATTTAGTTTCAGAAGCATAAGAAGGAATGGCATACATGTAAACATGAATAAACTTACAATAACTGAGAAATAACATCATCAAGAACTGAAAGCCACAAGAATCCCAACAGGTGCTGCAAAATCTCTGATCTTTCCTTAGCCAAAATATGAGAAATATGTACAATAATGTGCCAAAATCTTCCCAAGAGTCCAACCTGTGCTACTGATTGAAAATTTACATATATAGATCAAGATAACCTCATTCCCTAACCTCTAGGGGTCGAGCTCCTCCTTCTAGGAGAAGTTTGAACAAATTCTAAACATGGAGCAAGAATCTAGGTGACCAAAACAACCTGCCTCTAAAAAGAAGGAAACTGATTCATTACATTAATTTCTTGCTAATTTGTGAATGAATCATCTATAAGAAGTTAGATAGGTGCCATGTTACCTTACATACATCAAATTACATCATGTTGGGTCAAAAATCACATCAAGGAGTGAAACTGGTGAAAACTGGCCGAATTCCTGAGCTGGAGGATGAAAACTGGACCAAAAACCCCAATGCGTAGCGCCCTGATCCCTATGCGTAGCGCACCTTTAAGCCTATTTTTGGGGCACTTCCTGACATCCAAATTGAGCTCATGATAGCTCGTTGGAAAGCCCTGGATGTCTACTTTCCAACCCAAGTGGAATTTCCCAATTTGGAGCTCATTTTCCCCTAAAAATTGCATTCTCCCAGAAGTACTTCCTGCTGTTGCAAAAGTTGGCAGCAAGGTGGTTTTCATGGTGTTTTTAGGCCTTTTGATCATCCAGAACTTGATGAAATGCCTTGGCAATAACTGAGCATGTATAATTCACCATGAAAAACCCAAAAATATAAGGTTTTTCTCCACCAAGTTTCCCAATCAAAAGCGAGCGCACTGACGCGCTACCCATAGAGCGGAAAAAATTGTTTTTTGAGACCAAAAATTTCAAAATGACAAAATTTTCTCCGAATTTGCTCAAATTCGGAGCGAAGACCCTCCATCATGTGTCATGCTCAGCTAGCGAAGCCTCGGCAAAAACTCGAAGTGGATCTAGCCTCTTTCGCCGTTTTAGTGCTTTGCTCAACCTCCTTTGCAAAATCTTCATTTTTGCTTTGCCAACATGCATGCGAGCCCAATAATGATTCTTCATGTGACGAAGCATGTCTTTGTCTCTATTGGCCTTCACCAACAACTCCTCCAGATGTCGATTGACTTTCTCAAGCCAAAATTTCCGCTCAACAGGTGTCAAATCACCAGGTCTTTTTCGGGCTAGCCTTCGGTCCTCACGGATTTGTCGCAGCTCTATAAGTGTGTGCTCATCCTCTAACTGTTTATTGCGCTGCTCCAAGTATTTGATTAGACATTCTGCCTTCAACAACTTCTCATTCAAGCTATCAATCTCGGTCTTTTGCTCTTGGATGATCTCTTTCAGCTTCGAGCTAGGAGAGCTCCTATCCACATCACCCAATGCAACATCAACATCATGACCACCTGAATGGCCCTCCTCATAAATTGGCCCCTTGCCTCTGTCCTGAACCTGTACCTGTACTGAAGAAGAAGGCGAGACCCCTTCCACACCATGTGGAGATAGTACTCGTTGTGTAGCTGCAAATAAGGCCCTGTGGCCTCGCTGATATGTCACACATGCTGGAGCATTGACATGCTCGGTCTCAGGAATGTCAAACTGATGTGAAGGCCCTCCCTCATCATGAACTATCTCGGGAGGTGGCTGTGGCACTGTGAAAAAGTCACGAGAAATGAAATCCTCCCAAGTAATTCCCTGCTGTGCCAACTGATGAACTACTATGATCATGATCAGCGCATAATGATAAATACTCCTATGCTGCTGTGCTGGGGTCTTCCTTTGTACTAAAACAACCATCCTCTCTATGTTGCGAAACATGAAGTATGGAATGTTCATCAGACGTACCCTTGTAAAATGCATCAACAAACGGACATGGTACGCATAAAGACGGGAGAATCTGCCCTCACAACTGAAATACCAAATGATGAGTTTCATCAAAGGTGAAAACTGATCATTCAGGTATTGAAAAGGAAAAACCCAGCTCAAGTGCCTCATATACCCAGGTTTGATGTATGGCTCATAATAGGATTTCTCTAGCTGTTGACGCTTATTCCTTTGCTCTCTAATATTTGGTATCCCAGTGGCCTCTGCAATAGTCTCTGGTGACAAAATGAAATTAACTCCGGCAAGGTTTACATGGCCATCATGTAAATGTAGAACAAACAAGCGAGCTAATTCACGATGATGCTGAATTTGTGAAATTAGCTCACAATAGTGATAGCATGGCTGATGGTGAAAACAATCCATTGCAAGCGGGCAAGCCTGCAATTGAACCAAAGAAGTGGGCTCTTCTCTGAGATGCTTTCCACCTTTGCCACCTCTGCGAGGCCTCTGTGGCACATTGCCCTCTGTTGTGGAATCACTGTCATTCTCCTGCTCATAAACTGAATCTGTGTCTGACATGGCTTTAAAAACACAATGTCTGCAATATGTATGTTGTTTGCAAGATTTGGAGGCGATTTGATAAGATTTGGCCGTGTGAACAAAAAATTTCGGTGTTGTGACTGAGTGCGTAGCGCCCGAACGCAATGCGTAGCGCACACCTCAGTGCGTAGCGCCTGTGTATTTTTACACTGGCCAGTGAGGCCCAATGCGTAGCACTCACCTCAGTGCGTAGCGCACACCTCCAATGCGTAGCGCACACCTCCAACGCTGTCCACAGGGTATGCAAACAAAATATCTCACCAAATTTGATTTGATTTAAATTGGTTCAATAACCCACTTTGTAATGTTTGGCATTTTTTCACCTTTGGTCTTTAATACAATACTGCTTTTTGATTTTATCATGCTTTTCTGAGGTTTGGACTGATCATATTTTGTTGATTTTTGCAGGGATCTGGCATTTTGGCTTTGGAGAAGATCAGAGGCTTGCACTGAAACTTTTGAAATGAAATAAATATAGTTATTTACAATAACAATTTTTAGTTCCAAAACAGAGTTTTGGACTAAAAATGTTTTAAAATTCTTTATGAAAAAACTATTAAATAAGAGTCTTTTGAAATCAACCTCATGGCCTGCAGGCTTGTATTATGCATATGCAAAGGACTGACAACCCTAGACTCTAGGACTTTTTAATGAAACAAAACTTTTATGACAATGAATGCATGATTATGGACTTCAGTGATTTTTGTGAATTTTTTTTTTTTCACAACCCTGCAGGGACAAACATGAGGAAACACAAGACAACCAGACCCCCTCGTCAGTCAATGGCATGCCCCTAGCGAAATGCAACGAAGTGGAACAAGCGAGACACCTAAAAATGATATGCAAAAGCAAAAAGATCTCTGACGGAGGGCTGTAAGGACCGACTCTAACATATCATACGCTTCCACTTGATTATTTACCATTTTGAGGAACAACTACAATGAGTGGTCCTGTTAACCACCCTCTTCACACCACCATGTTTTGAGAAGTTCCAAGATTACCCAGAACTAGTCGCTACCATAAACGCCACTCGTTCCTAAAAAATGAGTCTATTTTAAACTCTTTTCGGACTTGCTAGATATGAAAATATTGTCGAGAAATTGGCTTCTCCAGCTCGCTAAAGTGATTGGAAGTGCCATATCTCCTATATTTTAGTCTTTTTGGACCTGAGGGATTATCCCACAAAAAGATCGAGCGCTTGTCTTTTTCAGCTCGTTAAAGTGATCGGAAAAGTCATCCCTTTTGTATTATTTTAATCTTTTTCAGACTTAAGGGATTATGATACAAAAAAGAACTGCCGGAGTTTCCTTTTCATCCCTTTTGAAACTCTCTAAACTTGAAAAGGACTTAGTTGTCTTTGTCGTTAAACTCGTTAAAAAAATAGCGAAAAACTTGTCCATCTAGACAAGAATGAGTTTCACTGTCGCTAGGCTCGCTAAAACATAGCGACAGGTTTGCCCGAAGGGAAAATTATAAAACAAGCATATGTTATCCTCCTCAAGCTTGGAAAAAACAAAAAGGTACTAGTCAGCAATGACTGGGGAAAAAGGGAAGAAAACTTGAAGAATTTTATTGGTAGCAGGTCGCTCTTGAACATGACACTTTCACTCCATCACCATGATTGAGTCGGGTTGGGTTATTCCGTTCACCGGTCATATCACCATTGGTCCTCCATACCATCCATCTTTTGGGGTTAATGCTACCAATCCATTTCAGTGTCACCGATATGTTCAAGAGAAGTCATTCTGAGAACTCTCCATCCAGTTAATGCCTCATCCACTGCAATACCTTCACCCTCCATTTTTCATGACCACCATTCCTGAACCTTATATCATCAAATCCTTTTCACCTCTAGAAAATCATTTGCTTCGTTTCATGGCATAGATGTGGGATACATCAAGGCCCTCCTAAGACGGGTCACTTCTTGTTGACATCAGCTCATTATCCAAGAAGTTGACTTAGAAACAACCCTTTCAGTACTTTGAAGCTTGCATGCCTCAATGGCAAGTTTCTCACTTCCGGGGACAGGTTTGCATCAATGGCCTTCTACCGAAAGATTTTGCGTGGTGTTCGACATCAAATCATATTTCACACCACGTGAATTGTATTGTAGTACCTTGAGGGTCATTATCATTATCGGTGATTCCTCTCATGCCTGTTAACAGCTTACATCATTGGCTGGTAATCAGGCGATGTCTTTTCATATTCGACTTCAAGACATCTTTTCACATGGATCGACTTGTACATCGGATGAAGATTGAATGAGTTTGAAGACCTTGGATCTAGTTTCATCCTTCCAGGCTGTGATATATTCAGGAATATAAAGACATCAAATGTACACAGAAGCTACAGAGATGATCATCCAAGCTAAGGGATGATGACTCTACATATAAAGAATCACTAGTCTGCAACTGCAGATGATTATCTGTCCTATGTACATGAAAATGAATTTATAAAGCTGAGCATGGGAATGCCCGCCTCTGCTAGATCATGAAAATATTATGATGATGATGTATTGTATTGTATCTTATATAGGTAACCTTCCAGATCGAATACCTCGGATCCTCATGATAAAGTATTTCACCCGACATCAATAGATTTATGACCTCATGCTTTAGGGGCAAATATTATAGACATATTTGGGCACTTCAACCCCAATAATATATGTCGATAAACCAAGGGATATTTAACCCCTAAAAGTGTTGTTTCATACCCTAAAGGATCATGGTCAACTAATTACATCATTTCCCAAAAGTTCCACCTGAAAAACCACTCAGAACTGGCCAAAAATGGACCATACTGATTGCTCCATTGTCAGGGTGCGATGCATACTGAATCCTACACTAGCTAGGTGCAATGCATACTGAAGAAGCCTTCTGTGGGGTGCGTTGAGTGAGAAAGGACAAATGTCTGAGACAATTTTCTAAGTGGATGCTCATGGAATCTTCTAGAAACTTCTCCTATGACACTTGCCTCTATGAATTCGCTCAGGGATGAGTAAGAGATCAATGAAATATCCAAGTGGAACCAAGAATTACAAGTTGAATGACACTAATAAAAAACCCAGAGCTGACTCACACCCTTGCAAGACATCTATAAATGTATCCCTCATTTGAGAGATGTAGAGGTTGGAATTTTGTAATTTGTGAGGAAGTGCTGTTGGTTTATCTTTGAGAAGAGACATTGTACTGTTGGGTGATCTTGCTTTTCATGAGGTGAAGAGGGCTATGATTTTGGGAGGATGATGCTGGATCAGACTGCTGGGTTGTAATTCTCCCTTCTATTTTAATAAAGTTATTTGAGTTTTCCTCCATATAATTGTGTATTTATGAATCTTGTTATTTGTGAATGCAATTGTATGTTCAATGTATTTCTGATTCTACATTGTTTATGATATTATAGATTGAGATGCTTTGATGGTGTTTTGTTACTTTGTCTCTACAAGTATTCTCTAAAGTGAGACAAGTAGGAGAGGAGTTGCAAGCTCTATCAAGGGAGAGAGAAATCAAGCAAGGAGTCAAGCGGGAAGATCCAGGTTGGTCCCCTTTGCTTCTCTCTTATCTATCATACATAAAGGAAATCGAAAATTGCTTTGATTTTTTGTTTCTAAGATAGCTACCAATCTTAGTGGGACTAGCAGATTGAAAAGGCACTAGTTTTCCTGGAAACAATTAGTTAAGAGAGTTTATTTTGTAAAAATTAAAGACTTTCTATGACTAAGAATCTACATCTCTATAATTGTTATCCAATAACTATTAAGGAGTCAAAGATTCACCCCATCCATTAGGATTATGGTTTTTAAGAGTGTAATTCTAAAATATATCTGATTTAAAAGATAAGAGGTCTCATTACGAGCCTGATTACCATGATCATAGGAAACTAATTAAACTGACATTACCAACACTGCATACCAAAATAGGGTAATGGCTTATAATCATAAGACAAGGGGTCTCATTACGAGCCAGCTTGTTCAGTTCAATGACAACCAATGAATGGCATTTTCATCTTCTGGCTCCCAAACTAGGAGAATGACTTTTATCCAGAAAAGAAAAAAGAAAAAGTAAAATATAAAAAATGAAAATATATATAGATATATCTTTCTAAATTTATTTTTAAAAGATTATTTTCCTAGATGGATGGGATAATGAGTAATTGATGGTTAAAAGGTAACCCTGTCGAGACTATAGACGTTTGCTCGCAGCAGTGGCTCTACCTATGACAAAAGAGTAAATTCAAAAGATACGTTGCAGAAGCCCCTTACTTTATATTTAACAACCAATCAAGGCTTGAAGAAACTAGAAATGTTTTCATTAATAATAAGGGTTTGTAAAAGAAATTGCAAAATTTATCAATTTTTTCTTATTCAAAGTAATTTTGTTTTTCTAACACATTTCAAAATAGTTTCCTTCTCATTAATTGTTTGTACTAAATAAAGTGTTAGAAATTCAATCTTTCTAAAATAGAGATAACTGGTATTTTAGTGAATTACTAATTGTTGTGCTATACAACAACCCCCTCCCCTCTATCCCCCCCCCCCCAAATTTTTCTTAATTTTATTCTTACATGCTAAACAAGAAATAGGCCCCTTTAATTTATAAAAAAACAATAAAATCTTTATATATAAATCAATTTCTTTGTTTCTCATTTTTAAATAAAAGTGCTAAAAAAAACCCTCTAAAAAACACACACACATCGCATGTGCTTAAGGCCAAAAGCATTCACTCTAAATATTAGTGTAGAAATGCGAAGTTACCGCACAATCCTGAAACATTAGGTTTCTTAAAACAATTCATCGGTGAACATGCGATTGCGATAAAACTATCGCATATTGCTTATGGCCAATTCTGACAAATAAGCTGTAATTGGCCATTGAAACTTTGCGATGTGATAGGATTCTCGCATCTCGCATATTGCTAAAAAACCATATGAGGCCACACTTGAAAAATTTGCGACACAATATGTATTGATCGCATATCGCAATCCCAACAGAAATAGATAGGACTCGCTTCGGGGGAATGCGATGCGATGATAAAAATAAATAAAGTGATAATAAAAAGAAAATATTATGTGGGCAGGCAAATAAGGATTTCTCCAACTCTTTGTGCCAAGTCATCATGCATCACAATCACATAAATTCTAAAGGCTTTTAGAACATGGCATTTACACCTATTTTCGATATGTGATGGCTCTCAAAATATTAAAATAATATATATTGAAATCCCTCATTGCAAAATCGGCAGATTGATGACACACGTTCTAATTAGACCTTGGGAAAAATGCAACTTGATATATTTATTGAAGAATTTAAGTTTGATGTCGTTCAATACGATGAGGCATTAAGAGCAGTAATGACTTCAGTCCTTCAAAGATTTCATCCTGCGTGTTCATATCATTTCATAATATGAAATCTTTCGCACCAAATGCTCCTTCCCTAATCTTTGACTGTACTATTATCACCACTATCTGTTCAACCATTAGCTGCTCTGAAGGTTTAAGTTTATCACTCTTTGTTGTTTCATATAATTGCAGTTTGAATCAGGAAGTATGTAGCCAGACAAAATGAAAAAGAAGGCCCGAAATATGAAAGCTTCCCCTGCAGTAGCTGAAGGAACGGAAAAGGTTGTGTTAATCTCAGATATGACATGCCAGGTCTGTGGGAAGATTTCATGGGAAGGAATATATGATACGCTAGAAAGGAAAACCCAAAGGTAATAGAAGGACAGGCAACGAATGATGGACTTGCAGAGTCAGAGAATACACTTAGTGATTTAGCCGATTCTTTCCTTCACCTAATAGTGGCCTGCGCAACGATTTTGCCATACAATGACATGGTAAAATGGGTAGTTGAAGGCATTAACATAACAGATAGAACACTCTTCGCATTTGATGGGAGAATATTTGGGTCCTTCAAACCTGAGGATTTGAAGAAAATGTACCATCTACTAGAGCCTCAGAAGTGCTACAACAAATCATTCCTTGAAGCTTTCGCGAAGGAAAATGAAGTAGAGTCCGACCCCATCAAACAATGGAGGCATTTCCCTAACAAACACAAGCACGAGTCATCCAGCATGTATTATGTGGACTCTCTAGTGCCTCCATATTGTTATGCTACTGAAATGATGTGTAGATTATTTGGAAGCCCCAATTCCGATTAGTTTTCAATCAAAATGGTTCCCTTAATAAAAGCGAAGTTGAATTCTTATGTGACGGATTGGGCAACTATTCTATCAGATAAAATGGCTATCCAAATACTTGATTATAGGAAGAATAGGTTTTTTCCCACCCAAGTGGTTACCCCATTTTATATGAGCACATATATAGTTGACACCATTTGTTTTAACTCTGATTTACCCATCATGGGATGGAAATGGACTATGCAAGACCCAACCCCTATCCATATTTGCCATAAATACCTGTGGCAAAAGCAATATAAGAAACAATTTTACAAAACTATCCATGGCTTCATCCTACCCATTCATCAGGCCATCTTTAATGGACCAGCCCCTCGGCTATATGAGGAAGCCAATGTTGATCTAACTTCAATTGGAAGTTGGTTTGGGGAAGAATTCTTTACATACATTAGGGTTTATGGTAGTATCACTGATCCGCATGTCCTTCCTCAATATGTCCCAGATAAACTACTGGCTAGGGAAATAACTTGCTAGACGGTTGAAAAGGGCCTTACAAAAAATCTCAAAGACGCCAAGAAACAGTTATGGCATGCCTTTCCGATTCAATGCGGTATCTATTCGTTGCATGACTACAAGCATGCACAAGCTGAAGCTAAGAAAATAAGGGGTTTGAACCTAGCTGATATTCCAGAAGACAATATGACCCAAATAAAGTGGCTTATAATTTTACAACTTAGGTAAAGGTTAAGCAATTCATCCATGAAAAAGATGAATTCGATGACTTATTCAGATCAGTAGAAACATTTGCGCAAGTGAGCCATCTCGCAAAGATCAAGTTGGGACCAAGAAAAATGGAATAATTAACTCAGTACAGGGTACAAAGGCTTCATTGAGTACCACTGAACTTATTAAACACTACATAGGTCATCCATCAAACAGGGAAAATCACAGAGTAGGACATAGAGAAAACTTTGGGTGAAGCCGAGACAAGTGAGAAAGGCAGTGAATAGTTGGACATCGATTTTCACATTGATCCGGTGTTGATAAAAGAATGGGAACAATTTGACCTTCAGATTAAGGGTCAAAGTGATACCCAAATTGTTATCACGCCGCAATATCCCTTAGCACAATAGCCCATAGTTCATGATCTTGTGTTTGAAAAGGCATCCAGAAAGGATTCAATTGCGAGGGAAGTTGAGATAATCCCTGAGAATCCTTCATTAGAGATTATATTGAGTATTGAGAAAATCCCACCGTTAGATGTGTTTTATAGCCCTAAACACAGGGCTGTAGTCAAAAGGCAGAGGAAGAAGAGGAAAATAGACCAAGTATCAACAACTGTCTCTCAAGATGAATACATGAATGTTATTTGGAAAGATTCAGAAGCTGATCCCTCCAAAGACTTGACTAAATTATCTCAGTTCACAGGTGCATACACAACTGCCACAATCGATGAAGCAACATAAGTTAATATATTGATCAAGGAAAATGATCAAAAGAATAAACAACTTGAGGATTAGCTAAAGGCCGAGAAACAGAGGACTGATCAACAGGCAATTGAAAGATAACAACAACTATCCCAAGAATTTGAACAGCTGAAACTGGCGCATCATGAAGAGATTAAAGCTAAGAATGGACAAATAATGCAAATTCAACTCTCATTAGAGAAATTCAAAGAAAATCCTAAAGTTGAAGAATTTGTAAAAGAAGCCTTAGTAATAAATAACTTCTTATCTCAACAACTGACCCAACTTTGCCAAAAGATATCCCTTATTCATCCATTATGCGTCAAAACCAACACACTGGTAGATCAAGTGGTCAATTCTAGATTGGAATTCGAGGATGCAGATGACAAAATTACAGATTATATCTCTTGGCAAAGCACATAAAAGGGAAGGACTACCAAATTGCCAGTGATTGAAGAATCTCATACAGAGATATTATTCTTGGAATGGGAGACACAACTGATTAAATCAGAAAGGGAAACTTCAAGGGCCAAGGCAACAAGGAATAATATCATTGAATTGATAAATGACAATTTACACAATGCCAACTTAATTTTTGAGTGTACTCCTGAAAATCTTCCTAAGGCAAAAATATTGGAAAAAAAATGGAAGTAGGATTTGGCCACCAGAGAAGAAAAACTCAAAAAATTGAAGAGCCTCAATTGGGATACGCATTGGATCTTTTTGTTTAAACTACATAGCCAACAAATTACAATCAAATATCTCGCAGATGCAGTTGATCGCATGGTGCCTGAATTCTCAGATGTGGTGTACACAAGTCAATTGCTTGCCAGGATGAGTCATTCACCAAAAGTCCAAATGATGCTCGAGATTTGTCAACTAAAGCCACAGGAGGAATGATATATGCAATGCATCTTTTGGTTTTTTGCAATTCTATTTTTGTCATGAAGTCCCATATTTTAGAGAGGTTGTTACAACCACTCCAAGAATCTTTTATGAACAATTTGCTTTATTTTGACTATAAAGACCCTTTCATGTCATTGGAGAAAGTACCCTGAAGAAGAGAGCACTTTTGCACTTCTTGGTTGATTTTTATAGAAAGCAGGGATCAAGGTTCTACTTTTTGTTAGCAGATTTCAAAAGGACTCGCATTTTTGATTCTTTTTTGGAGTTTTTGAGAACAAGAAGAACGGATCAGGCTGTTACTTCAATAGCACGTTTCAAATACATATGGTACTTATATCTATGTTATTTTGTTTCATGTTAGGCAATTTAATAGCCTTTTGATTCAATATTGTTGTATATGTGAATGTCTAATCAATTCTGCATCTATATCACTTTTGAATAAATCTGGAAATGATATCCTAAACATGTATACTAGAAATTAATGTTATTATGATATGTGAGCTGTATGCTATTGCATTGTTTGAAGTAATCATCTTTCATGCTTAACTTCTATGATCATTTGTTTAATCTTTATTAGAGTTTGGTTAGCAGAAGTCATCATAAATCACATAGATAGTGAGTTACCCGGGTTATATATATATATTTTCATAAGTATTACAATCCAAACTATCTATCATCTTGTTACATAATTTAAGCACCCACTCCTCAAATCACACCTTTACTGGGAAACTAGTCCCATATTATCCAGTCGAAGCCACCATCTCAAACGGAAAAGGAACTGTATTAAGGGCTGGACCGGGTGGTTATCCCCTAATGTTGTTTCCATGATTTTAAAGGCATCAACAATACCCTAGAGAATTGGTCATTGATCAAGGCAGTCAATTTACATCTCACATGATTGAAAATCTATCAAGCCAACACAAGATCAAGTACATAACATCCACTCCTTACCACCCACAGGCTAATGGGAAAGTGGAGGTAACCAACAGAGCAGTGGAAGGCATTCTGACCAAGGTGATTAGAAATAGCAGAAAGGATTGGGCAGACAAATTAGTTGAGGCCACCTAGGCCTACAATACCACCTAGAAGACCACCACTGATTTCACTCCTTATGAGCTGGTCTATGGGAAGAAAGCCCTGATTTCCATTGAATTTGAATACAACACCTTAAGGATGGAAACACAACTAGATTTAGATATCACTAGGGAACAACAAGAAATATTGCTCCAACTGAATGGATTAGATGAATTTAGGATGCAAGCATTGAGGATGCAGGCCCTCCTGCACACAGATGTGACTCAAGTTTAGAGGAAAATTTGGCAAGACATGAATATAAAAGACAAAAAATTACAAGAAGGTGATTGGGCTTTGTTGTATGATTCTCGTTACAGGGATTTTAAAGGCAAGTTAAGGAATAGATGGTTAGGGGCTTATGTAATAGAAAAGTGTCATGATAAGGGTGTTGTGCAGATAAGAACCACTGATGCAGAGTCTATCCCTTTGCTTGTCAACAAGCATAAATTAAATATCTATAAGAAGCCCTTGCCAAAGAAAGAATTCATCAATAGCACCAGCAAGACAGTGATGGTGGTGGAGAAAGTCTCAACTTCCACCCCACCAAGTCCCCGAAGAAGACAAAATAAAGAGAAAAGAAAAAAAGAAAAAAAGAAAAAGAGAAAAAATAAAGAGACTCAGGTGAAAACCTCCATGCGGCACCTTAGTCCCATTGTTGGGTTGAAAATGTCTTGAGGCGGCCAAGGGTGTTTTAAAAAAGAGAGGAAAAATAAAAAGAATCCTGGGTGAAAACCTATTTTGAGGCACCCAGGGTAGGCAACTAGGATGAAAACCTCCTTGTAGGCAGACTAGTTGTTTAAAAAAAAAATAAAAAAAGAAAAAAAAGAGAAAAAAAGAGAAAATATACAAAATATGGAAATTCTGTTTTGCAAGTCAGCAAGAGGAGGATAAGCACAACATGAGAAAGGTAGTAGGACCTACAAGAGCCACGTAATAATTCACCCATCTCATATCTTTGAATAGTCACCTAGTCTTCTATTTATAAACCCATCGAGCTCATCTTACTCAAACTCTGTGTTTTCTATAGGATTCCTTGTAATTCTACAAGAGTTTCCTATAGGAATGACAGTGACCTTGAAAACCACAAGAAGGATAGTCATAGAGCAAGGTGATGACACAAGCCTGTGTCTAGATGAAAAATTATTTACTCCACTACACCATAGCCATTCCTTTCAGCACCATGTCACCCCTGCATCCATCAAAGAAATCAATTAAAAAAAATTACAAATTACAAAAAGAAAAAAGGAAGAGAAAAAAATAGAAGAGAGAGAGAAGAGGGAAAGAGGAACCTTACCCAGAGGAAAAATATATCACCTACCATTCCCTACCACCCTTCTCAACTCATTTCAACATCCCTTATGCTTCATAGTTGAGAAAAAATATGAAAGTTTAAGGGAGAGGTAGCTACAAGACATCTTGTAGGTATCCTGTAGGAAATCCTGTAGCAGCCTATCCCACAAAGGAAACCATAGAGATTTAAACCATATTTAGAACTGGGACTACAAGGATGAAGAAGCTCCTCCAGAGCTCAGCAACAACAAGAATATCACCATCAACAAGGTCCATCACCTCCACATCAAAAGGAACAAGCATCAAAAGAGGCAAATACACAGAAAAATATGCAGATTGAAGAGTACAACAAAGATGCACCACTATCCAACATGCATCATCAATGAAGCACCTTACCCATAGGTATGCCATCTTACTCATGCTCTCTCATTAGTATGATATGATCAATAGGATTATGTGAGAGTTTATTTTATAAGTAAAGCTAGCCAGTTAGCTTGGTCACTTTCAACCAGTCGACGAGAAGAAATGAGTTAGACCACTCCACATGTGGAAAAAATGAAATCAAAAGAAAAATGGAATAAAGCCAAAAATGGTTAAATTACGGAGGATAGGAGTGGAAGATAATTACGAGGTAAGGTGGAATGATGGACTGATAGTGGGACGAATGGTCCAAAAGGAGGTGCTCGTACTTAGACAACAACACACCGCCCCACACAATCATCCATATATGGAAATAAAAAAATGATTCCCATACCGAGAAAGCAAAAGAAACTTCGAGGATTCATCGAATGAAGAGGTTGCTCTCGACCTTCCTGGAATAGCACCTATAATATACAATCAACATCTACAACGCAAGAAACCTACATGAAGCCTACAAGATACAGAGGAATTAGCCTACAGAGCTATCAGTGGGCACTAAGGGAGGTCAAATGGAACAAACGAACTTAATAACTGAAGGTCATAATAAATATTTTATTAATAATTGAATAGATGATGATTACATTTTCTGGGAGGCCTTGGCCATACACTGCCTTGGGCGCCTCTTGGTGAACGAGCATGATCTTTGATCATGCCCTTTGCCTAATAAATTATAAACTAACTAATTTTTTATATAACATTGCCTTCCTCTCAAAAGAATGCTTTGTCCTCAAAGCATACATAATGACGGATGTTTCAGATGAAATGATTCAGTCTCCCAGGAGAATTCTTCTTCTGGTAAGTCCTTCCACTTCATCAAGTATTCCTTGATTGCACTATATCGAAGCTTCCTTTCTCTGGTAGATAAGACACCTTCTGGTTCTAAAATGACCCTTACTTCATCATCTAGGGATGGAAGTGTTGTTTGCACTGATTGATGGTCACCCAGTTCCCTTTTAAGGTAGGAGACACAGAAGACGTTGTGAACATGACTTTTCCCTGGAAGACTTAAACTATAAGCAACTTGGCTGATGTTTTTAGTAATCTGATATGGTCCATAGAACTTTAGTGCCAATTTATTTTTTCCTTTTTGTTTCAAGGACAACTGTTTGTATGGTTGGAGTTTGAAAAATACCCATTCTCCAACTTTAATTTCTCTTTCAATTCTGTTTCGGTCCACTTGTTGCTTCATACGGTTCCTTGCATTATTCAAGTTTTCTATTAGGGTTTGGACAATTTTTTGGGTTTCTTCTAGTTGGTTTTTAGCAGCAGGTAGATTTTTTTGGACGACATTTAGATCCTTCAATTTTGGGGGTTCATATCCATACAAAGATTGGAATGGATTCATTCTTGCTAACTTATGATAAGTAGAATTATACCACCACTCAGCGAGATGCAACCACTGAGCCCACTTATTTTGTTTTTCTGTAGCGTAACAACGTAGGTAGGCTTCCAAACATTTATTGACAACCTCTGTTTGTCATCTATTTGAGGGTGGTAAGCGGAAATCATATTTAGGTAGGTTCCTATGTGGTTGAACAATTCCTTCAAGAAATTACCCTTGAAGTTGGCATCTCTATCATTCACAATGACTTTTGGAAAACCATGTAATTTTGATATATTTTTGCAAAATATTTTAGTGATTTGTTTAGCTAAATATGATTTCTTTATTGCCATAAAGTGAGCATATTTGGTAAATCTATCGACTAATATGAAATTATTGTCCTTGCCTTCAGCTACAAGTAATCCCTTAATAAAGTCCATTGATATTTCTTCCCATTTCTGATTCAGAATGTTTAAGGGGTGAAGTAGTTCAGGTGTCATAATATTTTCAATTTTATTTCTTTGACATGTGTCACATTCTACTACATCCTTCTAAATATCGCGACTCATCCCCTTCCAAAAGAATGATTTATGTGCATTGTAGTAAGTTTTCAAGAATCCTACATGTCCGGATGACAGTGAATCATGTGACTCCTTGAGTATCTTGGATTTAAACTTGGAGTTTGCATTCAGATAGATTCTTCCTTTGTACCATAGAATATCATTCTTCCATTCAAATTTTGAGTTGTCTGGAAGGTTATTGATTATTTTAGTTATTTCTGGATCCTTCACATACCATTCAGGAACAACAACCGAGACTGCAAGTAATGTTGGTTCTTCGTTCTTCCTAGATAGAACATCTGCTACTACATTTTCTTTTCCCCTTTTATGTAGTATCTCCATGTCAAAGGCGATAATCTTTTCAATCTATTTTTGTTGTTCTTTGAAAAGTATTTTTTGTTGAAGGAGGTGCTGGAGACTGTTATGGTCCGTTTGAATGGAGAACTTACTTCCTAAAAGATATTGTCTCCAATCAGCCAATGCATGCATAATAGCGAGCATTTCCTTGTTGTATGTGGACTTGAGATGTTATCTTTTATTGAGCTTCTTGCTTTCAAAAGCTATTGGATGCCCTTCTTGCATTAATACTGTGCCGATACTGAATCCGGAAGCATCACACTCGATGATAAATGGTTTAGAGAAATCTGGAGTTGCCAATATCGGGGCATTTGACACAACTTCCTTCAGTTCTTCAAAACACCTTCTTGCTTCCTCATCCCATTGAAATGAATTCTTCTTTAAAAGGTTTGTCAGAGGTGCAGTTATATGTGCATAGTTTTTAATAAATCTTCAGTAATATCCAGTCAATCCTAAGAACCCTCTTAGCTTGGATATATTAACTGGTTTGGTCCATTCCTTTATAGCTTTGATTTTATTAGGGTCCACTTTTACGCCTTCATGAGATATGATGTGTCCGAGATATTCTACTTCTTCCTTTCCAAAGGTGCATTTGGATTTTTTTGCGTAGAACTGATGCTCTTTCAGTAGTGTAAGAACTTTATCCAGATGTTGTAAGTGCTCCTTCCAAGTTTTACTGTAAATTAAAATATCATCAAAGAATACTAATACAAACTTCCTAAGATATGGACGAAATAATTCATTCATAGTGGCTTAGAATGTTGTTGGTGCATTGGTTAACCCAAATGGAATCACTTTAAATTCACAGTGACCTTCATGTGTTTGGAATGCCATTTTTGGTATGTCTTCCAAATTGATTCTGATTTTGTAATACCTTGACCTTAAGTCCAATTTTGAGAAGTATTTTGTGCCATGTAGTTCATCCAACATTTTGTCAATAAAGGGATTTGGAATTTGTTTTTAATCGTTATTTTTTTTAATCCTCTATAGTCAATGCATAGCTTGAATGAACTATCCTTCTTACCAATACCACTGGAGCATCATACAGACTTTTACTTTTCGAGATGATCCCACACTTTAAAAGGTATTGGATTAATCTCTGAATTTCTGTCTTTTGGTGATGTGGATATTGATATAGCTTGATGTTGACGGGGTTTGACCCTGCTTTGACTTCTATTGCATGCTCAATTTCCCTGTTAGGAGGAATTTTCATAGGCAGGTCTTGAAATACCTTTTCATGCTTCTAAATAAGATCTTGTACCTAATGATCATGTTTGTAGATAACATTTCTATACTATGGAAGCTCTAGTGTATGAATAAGCTCTTCTTTCAGTGCAGATTGTTAGTGATGAAGCTAGTGCCACAATTGGTGACATTGTACTACATAAGCTGGTGCTCCTTTTCGAATCATATTCATCATCTGAGATGATGATACAATTTGATTCTATAGTGCTTGGAATATGTATAACTTGTACCTCTTCCCTTCCTAGTTAAATATTATGAACTATACTTGATGGTTGGCAACATAAGTGCCTAGAGTTCGTAGCCATTGGATCCCTAAGACCACGTCTACTCCTCCTAATGGTACAGTGAAGAACATGGATTCTAAATTAAAGTCTTGTATCTGAAATTTAACCTTATGGAATTTCCCTACCTTTTCAATCTTCTTACTGTTAGCTACCATCACCTTCATGTTCAGTAAGGGAAATGAGAAAATGTTGAGTCTCTTTGCCATAGTTGCATCTAAAAAATTGTGGGTGCTATAAGAGTCGATGAGAATCACTACGTTGTTCTTCTTTATATGTCATTTCAATTTTAGAGTCTAAGGTTGTGATATACCTATCATAGATGATAATGACACTTGCGGAATACTTTCGTCATCTAATTCTAGGGAGAATAATGGGGCATATTCTGTTTCTTCTATGTTGGAATCATTAGTTGCTTCACAATTATAAAGATTCTTTGATTCTTTTCCTGTAGCACACCTATGTTCAGGTCCCCACTTCTTGCCACAACATTTGCACTTGCCTTATTTTATCCTTTCTATTTCTACGTTAGATCTTTCTCCTTCTCGACAATGTGGTGGAACATATATTGTATTATTCGTATCCACAGACTGGGGCATTCTTTGTCTCGAATATACTTTTCTGGTTTTGACCACAGTATTTGTTCAAATTTCTTTTCAGCAATCTTTGCTTTTTGTCTTGCTACTTCTATTGACGTAATGTCATGAAGCTCAAGTTCTACTTGTAGATGAGTTTTAAGTCCAGAGATGTATGATTGAAGTAGACGAGATTTTGATAACCCAGGTACTTGTGGTGCTAAGGTCTCCCATTCTCGAGTGTACTCATCCACACTTTCTTTTTGTCGTAATTCAATGAGTGTTGAAACAAACTCTTCTTCCTTTACATCTTGGAATATTTTAAAGAATGCATCCTTAAATTTTCTCCAACTGATGGCGATTGTCGTCTTCTTCCACCACATATACCAATTATATGCTTCTCCTTCCATTTTCATCGAAGAGTGCCTAATATTTTCTTCATCATTGTTGATGTCGTAAATCTCGAAGTATTCTTCTTCTTTATTCAACCACGCAACGCTGAATTTTTCGTTCCCATCGAATTTGGGTAGCTGGATTTTTGCCTTTCGCTTATATGTTGTTAACGGTGGAGTGAAAAGAGGACATTGATTGGTGAATGTATCCCAGAGTTTCTTATTTGAAAAATTTACGTTACTATTTCCTTGATGGTGCGTGGATGGTTTTTTTGGAGATTCTGCTTTTTTGTGAGAATCTACTAAATTTGTTGAATCTGATGAATTGTGTGGTTGATTACCTCAATCATCTTGGAGTAGTTGTTCAAGTGTAACCTTCATCCTTCCACAAAAAGTGTTCAACAACGCTATTGTCTGATTATGATTCATTTCAGATTGGATATGGTTCTATTCGAGCTGTAGTTCTATCTGATTTGTCATATCTTCAAGCTTCTTGATATTGTTGGAATGCCTGATAACCTTATTCTCGAGATTGACTAATATTTTGTTGAAATCATCAAAGTGGCTAGGAATCCTATTCTCCAAATCAATCAATCTTTTGCTGAAATCAGCCATTGACATCAATGACTTTGAACGAGTTTGTGGGGGTGTATATTTGTCTTCCAGATTAAATATATATATATATATATATATAGATATAGATATATATATATATATATCTATATATATATATATATATATATATATATATATATATATATATATATATATATATATATATATATATATATATATATATATATATATATATATATATATATCTATATATATAAATAAAAATGATATAATATATGATATTATATGGATTAATCTTCCGTGGGTTATATAAATTAATATGCTGTGGAAAAGATGGGATCAGAGGTCAAAGCATTTAGGTTGGCGTGAAGAAGACGACGGACGGTGGGGGGCTTAATGGACACGGGAGGCAGTGAGATGGAATACAAGGTAGCGGCAGAGCAGCGGGACGCAGTGTGAAAAGGACGATGGATAGTAGGATGCGGTGTGCAGAAGATGACGAACATTGGGACAAAAATGAATGGTGGAATCACAACGCAAGTAAATAGGCAGGGACAACAGACAACATAGGGAAAACAGATGATGGAAGTAATACTGTGGATGCTGATGTCGAGGATTGAAACGCCTCTGATACCATATGGAACACACAAACTTAATAATTGAAAGCCATAATAAATATTTTATTAATAATTGAATAGATGATGATTACATTTTGTGGGAGGCCTTGGCTATATACTACCTTGGGTGCCTCTTGGTCAAAGATCATGCCCTTTTCCTAATAAATTATAAACTAACTAATTTTTTATATAACATCAAATCGACGGTTATCCTCACTAGAATGTAGCAAACTAAGAATTCTTCAACTATATCCACACAAGCCTCTGTAATTACTAGGGAATGATGACATGAGGTTTCTACAAGAGAGAACCCACAAAAACAACAAGGATCCACCAGCATCCTCTTGTGGTGGAAATTTTCACAAGGCATTAATGAATGGGGTTCTTTAAGAGGATGAGAGGATACGATGATGATGTGGCCAAAGAAGTTTCCCACTCACTTATACCCCTCACTAGGACCAATGCCATTGCTATGGTGAAGGGTTTATCAACAACAATTACCCTTGAGGTTATAAGAAGAATCACTACAATTCCCTTAGGGTTACCATGGAGAAAAGAAGACAAGGGTAACATCACCCTTGCAAAGAAAAGTTTCTTTTTGGAAGGAGAAGAACCAATAGAGGACACAAATGGGGTTAGAAGGGAGAGCATTTCATACCCTTGGAATGAATTCAGTGACCACCTCATCAAATGTATTTCATGTGAAGGGAGATACAATGTAATGTATGGATACCACTTTAGACTTCTCCAAGTACTGAGATTTGGAGAGAACACACCTCCTCATAACAGATTGAGTATACCCTACTTTCTTCTACAATCCATGATAGACATGAGCATCAAAGTGAAAGGAGGGAAAACATCAGCAACTAGCCTATCATGGGTTGATCAAAGTCATCCTTGAAGATTCTCTATAAAACTTACAACTCCCTATTGCATGGACAACATTTACAGGCATGCAGGCAAAAGGGGAAATTCAAGCTAGTGAATATGATAGAAGCCCTACTGCTAGTGAGGGAGAAGAAGGAACAAAAGAGGAAAAAGGAGAAGAAATAGAGGAGGATATTGAAGAAGAAACAGATGAGGATATTGGACAAGAAACAAAGTAGGAAAATGAAGAAGAGACAGAGGAGGAAACAAAAGAAGAAACATATGAGCAAAGTGAAGAAATAGAGGAAGAAAAAGAAGAGGAATGAGTAGAGAAAGAAGAGGGTGAGAAAGAAAATGGAAACGAGGAAAGAGGACAGAAGGATGAACAGCTCAAGACAGAGAGGAAGAAGAATCACCAAGGCTATCCCTAGAGCCTACAGAGAAAGAGGCAACAACTTCTCTTACTACCCTAAGTACACCTGTCAAATCAAAGGGAAAGAGGCAAAGACAAACCCCACTATACTTTAGGATAAGAAAGAGCACTAGGATTAGTAAAGGAAGACCTCAAACCCCCACGAAAACTCCAATTGTCATTGAGGATTCACCAAAGCAACAAGAGAAGGTAGCTCCTCTAAACAAAAATGAAGGAGAAGGATCATAAAAACAAGCTTCTCGCAAGTCTCCAATTACCTATGTTAGAAGGCTTGTCACAAGGTCAGCCTAATCAAAGGGAAAAGGTATCCTAAATGAGACACATGAAGACCTATAGGAGGCAGAGGCCATCCTACAAGAAACTCTATCAAACCTATAGGAAACACAGAAAAGAGACTAGGAAGGAATTACTCAACAAGAAACAAAGGAAGAAGGCCAAGAACTAAGAGAACCTAGCCCACATCCAAACCTTGGCTCCTACTACAAGTTCATTGAAGGAGATAGGGGGATACTACAAAATGTTTCCATTCCCCTATTCTTTGAATTCGAAAAAGAGAGGGAAAGGACACACAGGTGGATGCAAATTGCCAAATCAAAAGGGGTAGAGGATGTAGGCCACATGGAGGATAAATTGCAGGAGATGGGCAGAGAACTGAGAAGCATAAGAAACAGAGAAGCAATGATGAAATATTAGCTAGAGCTTGAGAACAAGTGGCTAAGGAAGCATCTACAAGAAAGGGAAAGCCAATTGGAAACTATGGCCAGTTTGTCCATGGAGGAAATCTAGTGCAGGATGCCAAGAAATTCTTATGCCTTGTACCTCAAGTAACAATGGCTATAATTCCAGATAAAGACCCTAGCAGAAAGAGGAACTATGCCCTTCCAAGACTATAGACAATTCATTGATCTCTGTGATCAAATCACCTTGGAAGACAAAGCAAAAATATCTGAGTTTTACCTACATAATTTGGCCTTGAAATATTTAAATGTGTGGTACCCAAATCCAAAGCTAGGGGAATTGCAATTGATGGCCTTAGCATCATGGATGAATCATGAGGAGGCAAGAACTACAAATATGAAAGAGGTAATGGAAAAAGAAGAGACAAAACCCCTTATGATCAGAGCAGAACAATCTAACCCAATGGCTGTCATAAGCACCCACAACCTCATTTCTAATGATCCCAAGCTTGCACCAAGGTACCTTGCTGTACAAGAACAGGCAGTCACACACCTTGAAGACATGTTCATATTGCTACGAGATGATAGCCAACAAGTCTGCCAAAGGAGATGGAACACCTTTCCTTATAGCCTAAAAATTAGAGAATCTCATTCTCCTGACAGAATGATAGAGGCACTAAATAGAACCCCAATGTATAAGCAGGCACTACAAAGACTCAAACTCAATTGGATTGGCTTGAGACCCAGTCCACCATTTCTTTTGGGAATGTTGGAAGGAATAAAATAAGAAGAAGAAAGAAAGTAGTGGGAGGAAGGCATGATTTTATTCACAGGAAGAAGAGACTACAACATAAGAATGGGATATCAGGGAAGCCACCAAAGCAATGAAGGAAATGGACATAGATTGAGTTGCTCAGAGGATGAGCAACACTTTCAGTAGGGGGTGATGATGAAGCTCATCATTAGGTAAAATATATGGACCTTAATACACCTCCAATCTTACTAAAATCAACTCTCCTCATAATTCCTTACATGTTTTAATATATTTTTCTTAATGAGATGAGTAAAAGTAAAATGTTATTTCTAGTGGTCTAATGTGCATTGATTATAGGTTTTTGGGAGAAAATTATGACAATTATGGCTAATTAAGGTGCAGGAACTCGAATGAGACAAGAAGGAGAGATTATAGGAGATGGATCTTCCTCATTCAATCCACACTCATTCGAAGATCCCTCAATCAAATCATACCAACTCGGAGTTGCAAGCCACTGAGTCATGAGGATCATTGGTAGCCGAGCCAGTGATAGTTAAGAACCAATTTATCTTGAGATTGGGAGCCAAGCCTTCCTATATTTAAGGAAGTTATTGGTAACTTCAGTTATATAAATAAGGATGCCTAGAGCCTCATTAGGATTCAAATTTTTTATGCAAGATAACTAAGCACTTTCGAGTTGAAGGATCATGGCAAAACACTGTTATGTATTTTTTTGTTATGTTAATGAAATGAGCATTCCCTTGATGCAACACTAAGTTGACTCAGAGGGCTGAAGCTCTTGGGTTAGGGTCCAACCCTAGTAGCATAGGTTCCTCTTACTCTACTTGTATGCTTAGGTTATTTCATAGATTACTTTTTGAATTGATTTTGGCATTGTTAAATTGCAAGTATTAGTGAATTTGATTAGTTTGCTTCCATTTGTGCATAGATTTAACAATAGCTTTAGAGAGATAAAGAAATATCAAAAAGGCTAATAATAGGTGCATCTTGCCTCATTTCTCCCTTTAGGGACCATGGTTTGAGGAAAAACTCTCATTTAGCCCAAAAGACAGAATTCTGGTTTCTTATGAAATTTAGGGTTTTTCTAGTAACTAGGTCAACATCTTTAAGTTTTAAGAGATAAGTTGCAGTTGTCATTTCTGATATCTTAAGCTTTGTATTGGATTTAATGGTGCTTTCATAATAGGCTTCAAGCATTTCCATTCATGAATTAGGCAAATAAATGATGAAATTTTGTTTTCCTATGTTGATGTAAACATTTCTTGTTTTAACATGATTTATGGGTAAATGTCAACAATGATGTTATACTGCAGGAGTTTCAATAGTGCAGGAAGACCTCATATCAACACCCTTAACCTAACCTTACCCATCCATGATCACCAAAAACCACTAAGTTCATAATTAGAGTTATCATTTTACAAGGACAACTTGCCATGCTTGTTGAGAAAATCCAACCAACATAGAACTTTAGTTTGAGTTTTGAGGGAGTCCTAACCACTTCCTTTCCTTATTCCTTACATCTCTCACCTTGCCTAAGCCCCATACCACTGTCCAAATCACTCCTTATGATTTCAGCCAGTTCTTGTAGGAAAATAGGAGATCCTGTAGGTGAATTAGGACATCCTGTAGCACGACCTGTAGTGGCTTGCTTTGAGCCCAATTTGTGAGAAACACATCATGAAAGCTAGGAGAAGATCCCCGCTTGCTTCTCAAGCCATCTGACCCATCAAAACCATCTCTCTCCACACCTAACCCACCTGCCATACAATCAAGAAGGATTAGCATTCATGTTTTCACAAAAAAGACAAAAAGAAAAGGATCCTTATGCTTATTCATGTGCACAATAGTTAAATGTTTGATTAGATTAGATTGCATGCTTAGGTTAGTTAGGATTTCACATGTGTTAGCTTAGAATTCTTCTGAAGCAGCGAATCTTAAAAAATAACTAGATGAGTTGTGTGTTTTAGGCATCTATTTCGATTTTTCTTTATTGCAGTAGATAACATTTCAATCCTCTCAATTAGGGTAAAATTCTCCTTTCTCAGATGGTAATCAAACTTCTTCTAAATCAATATAAGGATGGTTTGAGAAACCCAAGTGGTCTATCATCCAACTCAACAGTGACAAAGAGTGGACTCATTACATCTATTTGTGTATACAACATTGTCACCTCTAAGTTTGTACGAACCCCGAGTTGATGAAGTAAAGTTGGTAGCCCTAGGAGTTGCTACATTCTTGCTGCAATACTGGTGCTCATCAAGAACCCCAAACCTATAGCTTGAATCACATAGCGTATCTTCCATAAAACCTAATCTACATTTCTGGCTCCAATCCACTGTCGAGCCTCTCTTCTTCCATACTAGAAGCCTACTTGGACAAATAAACTTCTCTATATTCTACTCAGTAATATCGAACCCCCAAATCGATAGGATATCCTTTGATTTAGGCTCTAGGTCAAAAAAATCCCGTTGTTTGACCATTCTACCCGTGCCTGTCTGCAAGGTAAACCTCCATCGTAAAAAATAAATGTTAAAACCCTTCGTTAGGTGCATACAACTGAGGGATGAAAACAAGAGTAATACAAGCAATAGTAATAGTAAACCCCTCTACGGAAACATTGCTACCCTATAACACCATTCACTGCCTTCATCATTCTCGAGGCATCCTTATATGGTGACAGGTATGACCCGAGTGTCTATTGCTTGCTGTTGCCTATTAGTAGGCATCCTGACCTCCCTGAAGCACACCCTCCTTCCCTTTGACATCCTTCCGCTCAAGGTTTTCCGTCATCATCCCCCTCTCCATCCCAACTGGAATGACATTTTAGTTGTAAATTATTTGAAGTTGTATTATCGTATGTGCACTTTGATATGATGTAATATGATTATTTGGACTTCTTATAATCATTGAACTATTTATTCTGACACTTTTATATTTTCCTCAACTTAAAACAAGTGAGAATTTGGAATCTCATCATCTATGACTATGGATTCTTCTATGGTTTTTTGTTGTTGAGTTTTGTAGCGAGTTGTAAGCTACTAATAGTCTTGTGTCTTGACTAGAAGGACCTTGATTTTCCTCTTTAGGAGCTTTCATATGACATGCACAGTGTGCAAGTGAGTTACACACATGCAAATGTGTTGCATGTGATATGCATGTAAAGAAAGCTAAATTTATGACTTGTACTTGAGTTAAAGTACAAAAATATTAAAATAGGAGAGTTAACTAAATTAAATTCACTTATCTTTAGCTAACTAGACAAGCTAATTTTGGTTGTCAATATTAGCTTAGGAAAGTTATAAATTGAGCCTAAGTATTGAGGCTAAGACACAACAACAACACAAGATTGAGAGAGGCTTCTTAGTGAGTGTGTGCTGGGTTCGAGAGAGTGTAGTGAGGTTGGTGATCAATTTTTGTAATCTGTATTTTCTTAGTTGGGCCATTATCCCAGGACAGGAGCCTAAGTAGGTTCTGCGATTAATTTATTATTGAGGAACCATTAATTGGACATAAATTTGTTTAAGAGTATGTGATTAAGATTGAATAATTTTTCTTCCACTAAATATATTTTTTGGTTAGGAACTTAGCCGCATATTCATTTAGTTAATAATTGCTTGGAAACGAATATTGGGTGCTGAGTTTAGGAAATTCTAATATTTGTCACAAAAGGTGGTTGGGCCTAACATTGTTTCTTCCCAATTGAACTATGACTTCAAATTCAATCTCCTAAAATAACAATATCCATCTACAAATTTGACCTTGATGCAAAAGTTAGGCTTGGAAATTTATGTAGAACATAAATGCATTTGCTAGTAAGTATTGTTTGAACTTTTACAGGGAAACTATCATTACAATTCCTTTTGTATACATGATTGAGTAGTTTCTTTCTACCATATTAAGTTTCCAACTAGCATAGGCATAGGAGTGGTCAATGAATTTGTCACCTAGTTAATAAAGGATTGATCTATATACTATTTTGGATGTGTCGACATGTATGTGAAATTTCTCTGACCAGTGAGGAAATATCAAAATGGGGATTTCCACCAACCTTATTTTTAGGAACTCAAAAGACTCATTGCATTTCATACTCCATATAAATTGTACCCCGTTTCATAATAACTTTCCAATTGGAAATGTGATATATTAATAATTTCTTATGAACTTCCTATAGTACCAAAGTTACCGATCGAACGAGAACTATTACCTCAAAATGAGATCTCTAGCAAAAAACCCCCCAAAAAACATGAAAATACAACCCGAAAACAAAAAGTGTTGATTCTGCATCACTACTTTTTTTTTGGGGTTAAATTTTCAACATTTAAAAAAAATGATAGTAAACGCCAAATTTTGGTGCAAAAAACACCTTGAAAACGAAAAGTGTTGATGATGGAATAACGTCTTTTTTTTGGAGTTAATTTTCAATATTTTCCCCACGACCAACCTCCTCGACTTGCTCACATAAATAAAATTTTAAATAACCCCAATTAACTGCTTATTTCTTAAGGTACAATAGACCATATTGGTCTTAGTGGACGTTAATTATCATCATCATCAACAATGACGTTAAAGATAAAATATCATGACTCTGAAAAACCTTAAAATTCTAACAATTTTCAGAAATGACATCAAAGATAAAATATCATTCCTTTGAAAAGCCTTAAAAGTTCAACAATTTTCAGCCATGACGTTAAAGATAAAATACTTATAACTATTTTCAACCATAGCATTAAAGATAAAATATCAAGACTTAGAAAAACCTTACGTAGGCGAACTTGACCTATTACAATGAAATCTTAAAATTCAACCATGAAATTGACACACTATGGGGATAGTCTTGCTCCATTATCACAAAAACTTTAAAATCAACTATCAAATTGACACAAAATGGGGTTGAGTTGCTAGTTGAGGATCGACACGGACTCTACAAAAAAATAAAAATAAAAAATAAATAAATATAAATGAAAAATACAAAACAAAATAAAAATTAAATGATTGAAAAAAAACAAAAAACAAAAGCTAAAAACATAAAAAAATAAAAAATAAATATATTAAAACTTAAAAAGTAATTAAAAGATAAAAAATGACATATATATATGAAATCACAAAGTAGCTCTCACTATGGTTTATCATTAAGACAAAGATAAATAAAATACAAAAAATATATAAAAAACACAACAAAAAATCAAGCATCTATTCTTCAAGAAATTATTTTGGAAATTCAATTCATAGTCGGCCAAGACATGCCTAACTTTTTGGAACCAAATGCATCTAAATATAATTTTATATAATCCAAAACCTAAGAATAATAACTATCCCCCATCACAAGGTTCAACATTTCCATGAAGCCATGATGTAGATCTAATTCAAATTGAATACATACTACTGTGCAATCATTGTTGGACTTATAACTAACATTAGTTGCAATGTAAATTCCTACAACTTCACCAATCACTTTCGGTCCCAACTTTGACCAAAATTTTAATGGTAGATTCTAGAGTTTGATGTAAAATGGTAGTGCCAGTCCCAATTTGTTCCTCAACATAAACAAAAAATGCCACAGCTTGATAGAAAGAATACCCTGGTCACAGTACCAAAAACCATAAATAATCTCCCTCATACCCTCCCTTTTATAGAATATAAATCTTATCCATCCATGACACAAAATATGAATAACTTGACCATAACATAAGCAAGGATCTCACTCTTATTACATCCATGAATTCAATGTAGTCATTGTTGAAAATGCAACAAGAAATTCCTAATTTAATTTTCCCTTGATAAAATTAGGAGAAATTTAAAATTTCACATCACATGACAACTTGAATGAGTTAGCTAAGTTTATATTGCTCAATTAGCTTAGTCGATTCAGGTTGTGGGCTTAAATTGAGTTGTGTACAATGATTCCTAAATTTTAGGAGCCTAGGTTGAGTTAATTACATTTGTAATAATTTAATTAAGGTAAATTGAGTTAAAGTCAGTTAAACTAGTTCCAACTGTTGGAGGAACTAGTGGGAGGTCTAGTAGTGGGGTGTGTACTCAATGATCAACCAGTTAACTGATAAATTAGCCATACTTAACTCATGAATGCGTGAAATATGAGTTACCTAGTTGAGATTGATGTTCAAGGGAAGTGTGATATCAATTATATAATTATCCAAGTTGTACATGTGGTTTATGCAATTAGAGAAGGACCTATAATGATTACATAGTTCTAGATGAGGAATTTCCTATTTAATAGGGAGCTAATTCCTTGAGAAACAATGCAAGGAAATAGGAGCTTTGCATGTGTTGACACCTAATCTTTGGGATTAGTAAATTCATGTAAATAATGACAATAGAAAGTAAGGATATTAGGAATATGAAGAGTCACTCGGAGGTGAATCCCAAGAGTCTCTCCCTCCATGTATATATCAATTAGCAATCTTAATGAAAAAACAAAATTCACATTGTAGAGTTACCTCCTAGCCTGACATGGTATCAGAGGTAGCTCCATTTTTAGATTTTCTACCCTTGTAACTCCCTTCTACCATTTCTACAGTCTTCCCCATTTTTGCAGTCTGCCATATCCTTTGTCCTTTTGTATCTGCATTAGTTTTTTTGAATGCAATACTGTTATGCGTTGAACTGTGCATATTGTTGTGCCTCCATGATAGACTGAATGATGCCTAGAGTATTAATCTGTGAAGGTATAAACAATGATGTGAAATATGGGTTCGTGCTTACCTAGTGAATGTTTCCTGACATTGAAACATCTATTGGTATGACTACTAATTCTACATTAGCGTGGAGACTGTGAGTGTGTGTTTTCTTTCAAGACTGTTGAAATGCAATATTTATGCATTCAATCATGTGTTGGATTTTTATAAGCGCTAATTTTAATATCAGTGCTATTTTTAATATGAGAAGTGTGGTATATTATTTTATGAGTGGTATTACTCCTTCCGGTGCATTGTGACTATATCATACACCCTCATAATCATCCCTTCCACCTTCCGGTTCATCACTCCATACCACCGCTCCACTAACATCGTGACTGTTCCCTCCATCGACATTTTGGTTACTCCAACCTCCACCCCTTGGCCTCTCCCTAGTTATAAAACCCCTCCATGGCCTGTCCGCTATGTTAAACAGTGCAAAACTGACTCTCCCATTGATTCGAATGGAAAATGGCATCCACCCATGGTATTCATCCACCTATGGAATTTACCCATGGTATTGTAAGTGGCATCCACCCATGATATTTATCCTCCCATAGTATTTATCCACTAATGGAATTTATGCATGGTATTGTAAGTGACATCCACCCATGATATTCATTCACCCATAGTATTTACTCACCCATGGAATTTACTTGTGGTATTGGAACTAAGAAAGGCTATAAGTAACAAGTCACATTTTGTAAAAGGATGGATTGTCCACCATAATGTAGCCTTTACAACAATTATATTTTTTAATAAAAAATGTTTCTTTGTTGTTTTGTTTAATGCGTGTTCTCCTATTTTCTTCTGGCATTTCAATTTTTCAGATCTTGGGGGCCTCCCCCTAAGATCCATTTCAATTTTTTAGATTTGGGGACCTCCCCCCCAAGATCTGGATCAGTGGTATCAGATTCAGGTTATGTCTCTATGGGAATGAGGGTTTGACGCATATTTAAGTTTCAAAGTTTTGCATTAATCTTAAGAAAAAATAATGCACATGCTACGACCTCCACATAACACTTTCTTGGGCAAAGAGGGAAAATTTTTGGTTTTTTCATTTTTTGCAGGGTTTTTTTGCGCAGGTGTTTGCAGATCAGATCTAAAAATTTTGGTGCAAAAATTTACCAAAAAAAATACCATATCAATATTCCTTGTGAAAAAATATCCAATTCAAAACAAAAATCATCCAAATAAGAGCATGGATGATGGAGATATCGCTGATTTAAAGTCAGTTGTGTTGCAGAATTTTTTCTGACGACAATTCATATGGTGGCTCTACTATCATTTTTTATAGTTTTTGTGTAGAATTTCAGAAAAATAATTGCATATCTGAGCCTCTCTTGAAAAATCACCCAATAAAAAAAAATTGTTCTAATCAGTGTTTGGATGAGGGATATATCCCTGATTTAAAATCAATTATATTTCAGGACTTTTGTGATGACGATATAGTTGTAGCGCAGATTTGAGTTTCCAGAGTGTCCAGATAGGGATTTCAATCCCATGGAAAAATGTAGAATGGTCATTCTATTTTCAAAAGTAGGATATAATAAATATTATGAGTTATATTGACCAAGTTATGCCTATTTTAAATTAGTTTTTATATCTCGAGCATCGTTAAGAGCTGCTTCCCTTTAGAGACATGCCCTCCCACCCCGCTTTAGTAGGCACCTGCTTCACATACATCAGTTTCAGTATAACAACATCTGGCTTGGGTTCTTTGGAGACATACCTTCCGACCCTTGGATATGTAGGCACCTGTTACTTCATCAACAATCAACACCACGATTATGGGTCAACTGCACAAAATCCTTGTCATCAAAGTCCATCAACTAGGCCGAACATTATTAGTATCACAATTGGTCACAAGAATTATAGGGTATCTCTATCCTCAAATCTTTGTTTTTCATGGTTATGAGTCATCCACAAAGCCACACTTCATTGAAGTCCATTTTCCACGCTGAGCACTATTAATATCATAGTTGGTCACAAGCATTAAAGCGTATCTCTATCCTCGGATCTTTCTTCATCATAGTTATGGGTTCACCACACAACCATTTTCTTTAGTGTCTCTTCATATTCAACAAACGATTCTCAGGAGGGAAATTCATGCAATGGGTACCATTCCTTCTTAAGGAGGAAAGAATGATCCGAATAGAAAATGGCATCCACCCATGGTATTCATCCACCCATAGAATTCATCCACCCATGGAATTTACCCATGGTATTTGTTGTAGAGGTTGTAACATCCTCCAAAATTTTGGCCTGTTGAAGTGTGGCAGCAAGACTATTCCATTTTAATTTGTCCTTGAATTAAATTGTGAATTAAAATTGAATTTAGTCTTAACAGCTACTTAGAAATAATTAATTAAGTTATTTTGACTTAATTAGTTGGATAAATTCATGTTAGAAGTCTTTCTGAAGTCATGCAAGATTTATCCCTTAAATTAATGAGATAAGCCTTAAATTTAGGAGATAAGATTGAGTTATATTTGAGTTGTAATTATTTAACTTAGTTTACTAAGTTAAGTCCAGTTAAACTAGTTCCAAATTGTCTGAGGAACTAATAGAGAGTTAATAGTCAAATGATATATGCATGCACTCAACTAGTGTACTCGAGTTAATTGAAGATTCCCTCATCAAAAAATCATGCATGTATACTCAGAGCTCCAGTTGAGATTAAAGACAAGGATAGTGTACTATCAGTTGCATGTGTTTTCCTATAAAGAAAACTCATGCATGCAGAAGGAATATTTTTCCTTGAGGATTGTACAGTTCTGACAGTGTGTGAGATCAGGTGATCATCCACTTGGTAGATGAGTTTTCCACTTGGCTGAAGGTGAATCATCCCAGAGGAACAACACAAGGAAATAGGAGCTTGGAGGGAAGCCAAGATTACCTATGAGCATCTGTGAGGATTGTACGAAGAGTTGGCTAGCTGTGAGAGCAAAGGTTTTGTATAATTCCTATGTATTTCCACCTTGTATGATAATACAGATAGTGGGGTTTTTAGCTGAGGCTTTCCCCAAAGTATTTTCATGTGTATTGTGTGATTGATTCTTCTTCTTTTGGTTATATTGTTCAGCTCGATCTTTAAGCTTCCGCAAATTGATAGTAGAAGTAGGTTATAGTATTATGCTTTGATTTATATTGCATTATCGGGTTAACCTACATAGAAAATTTTCTACATGGTATCAGAGGTGGATTTGTAGAAATTTTCTACATGGTATCAGAGCTAAGTTTATTGGAGCTGTGAACAGTATTCTGAGAAGAGAATTCAAAGTTTGAAGTTCGGGGTTGTAGGTGCAAATCGATTTCTTATCATACTTCAAGGTTGGTTAATGGCATTCTATGGCTTGAGACTCAAGTATGCCTTGGAAGGTGGCTTGAATTACATAGCATGGAAGGATAGAATGGAGGCTGTATTAGAAGAAAATGACTTGAAGGATTTCATTGATCAAGAAATCCCAAAGCCAGCTTCAACTAATGCACAATAGTTGGCTGAGTGGAAGAAGTGTGTGGCGAAGGTGAGATAGATCATCCTTGAGGGAGTTCGAGACCATATCATCTCAAGTCTCCATGGGAAGGATACTCCATTTTCAATGTGGAAGACATTGAAGGACCTCTACCAAAACAGTAGCAACCAGAGGAAATCGACACTCAAGGATAAGCTTTGAAGAATCAAGATGGAGAAGGGTGATACTATGTCCACATATCTGAACAAGCTCACCACTTATAGAGATGAGCTTAGCAATGTGGGAATAACTACTGCCGATGATGATATGGTGAGCCTCGCTCTCCTTGGCCTTCCAAAGAGTTGGAATAGCGACCAGGACTCTGTGAATGGAAGGGAGAAACTATTGGATTGGGAATGATTGTGGTCAGATCTAATGCAGGAGGAGATCAGGAGGAACACACGAGATGGTTCTTCATCCAAGGATGATGATGAAGAAAATCTGGCCTTAGCAAGTAAGGCAAGGAAAGGGAAGGGGAAGGCTTCCCATTCCAAATCGAATTCTTCTCATGGATGGAAGAAGGGTGATAAGTCTAAAGTGAGATGCTTTAATTGTCATGAGATGGGACATTATGCGAATAATTTCCCATCGAAGAAGTCTAAGAAGGGATCCTTGGAAGGATCGGAAGGTGAGGCATTAGCCTCTCAGTTCGAAATGGACTTTACCCTCATCACATGCATGGTGTCATCAATGATGGGTTGTGTTTGGTATCTTGGCAATGGAGCCTCATTCCACATGACTGATGATAAAAAGTTATTCAGTGCCTTGGAGCAGAAAGACCTCAAGATGCACATAGAGATGGGAGACAATAGAAGGTATAGTGTTTTAGGAGTGGGCATAGTTGCTTTTCAGAGGGAGCATGGACCTCCTATCACCTTGATAGATGTGATGTATGTGCTTGGACTGAAGAAGAACTTGGTATCGATCGTGATATTGGAGGACAAAGGCTATGATGTTTTCTTCAGTAAAAGGAAAGGCATTCCTAAGATGCATAGCCATGGGTCAGACCAAGAGGATAGGGATTCAGGTGAAAAATCTCTATAAACTAGAGGTAGATGATTGTGTAGCATTGAGTATGAAATTAGAATTGGTGCAAAGCCAAGACATTGGCAAGTTATGGCACAAGCATTTTGGGGCATTTGCATCATGGGGCTTTGAAGATAATGCAACATATATGTACAGGACTTCCCAAATGTAAACTTGAGCAAGTTGACACATGCAAGTTGTACCTTGGGAAAGTACACCATGTCTTCCTTTCATGACTGAGACAGTCGAGTAGAGGCTATCTTAGAGCGATTTCATACTGATGTGTGTGGACCATTCTCGATAGAATCCATAGCAAAGCAAAGGTATTATGTGATTTTCATTGATGACAACAGTGGAGAGTATGTCTCTCAAGAGTTTAAGGACTTCTGTGCAGCAAAAGGAATTAAATGACAGTTGACGACACCTCATAACCCACAACAGAATGGGGTGGTTGAGAGGAAGAATAAAACTATTGTAGGGGTAGCACGGGCAATGCTGCATGACCAAGGCCTACCACTTCACTTGTGGGCTGAGGCATGCAACACAACAATCTATTTACATAATAGAAGCTCGCATCACATACTTGGGATGAGGAAACCAAAGGAAGATTTCTACGGTAAGAGACCAGATGTGGGTCACTTCAGGATCTTTGGCTCATCAACATATTTCCATGTGACAAAGGATGCATGAAAGAGGCTTGAGCTAACAACAGAGTTGGGGATACTTGTGGGCTACACTGATACACCTCACAACTATTGGGTTTACTTGCCTACCAGTCAGAGGATAGTGGTTCGCAGAGATCTCAAGTTTGATGAGCAGAAGGCCATTCGAGTTTCCCTTGAGAGGGAGCTCCAACTATAGGCTATGGAGGAATTGCTGGTTCCTAAGGAGGAGGAGCCTTAAACTGATGTGGAGCAGCTGCATGCAGAGGTTCCAGGAGTGGAGACATCCACTCAAGCAGAGTCTTCCAGAGATGGATAAAAGCACATAAGAGAAGCTGACAGATTGTTGCAGGACCTTGATAGATGTGATGTATGTGCTTGGACTGAAGAAGAACTTGGTATCGATCGTGATATTGGAGGACAAAGGCTACGATGTTGTCTTCAGTAAAGGAAAGGCATTCCTAAGATGCATAGCCATGGGTCAGACCAAGAGGATAGGGATTTGGGTGAAAAATCTCTATAAACTAGAGGTAGATGATTGTGTAGCATTGAGTATGAAATTAGAATTGGTGCAAATCCAAGACATTGGAAAGCTATGGCACAGGCAGTTGGGCCATTTGCATCATGGGGCTTTGAAGATAATGCAACATATATGTACGTGACTTCCCAAATGTAAACTTGAGCAAGTTGACACATGCAAGTTGTACCTTGGGAAAGTACACCATGTCTTCCTTTCATGACTGAGACAGTCGAGTAGAGGCTATCTTAGAGCGAGTTCATACTGATGTGTGTGGACCATTCTCGATGGCATCCATAGCAAAGCAAAGGTATTATGTGATTTTCATTGATGAAAACAATGGAGAGTATGTCTCTCAAGAGTTTAAGGACTTCTATGCAGCAAAAGGAATTAAATGACAGTTGATGACACCTCATAACCCACAATAGAATGGGGTGGTTGAGAGGAAGAATAAAACTATTGTAGGGGTAGCATGGGCAATGCTGCATGACCAAGGCCTACCACTTCACTTGTGGGCTGAGGCATGCAACACATCAATCTATTTACATAATAGAAGCCCGCATCGCATACTTGGGATGAGGACACCAGAGGAAGATTTCTCCGGTAAGAGACCAGATGTGGGTCACTTCAGGATCTTTGGCTCATCAACATATTTCCATGTGACAAAGGATGCATGAAAGAAGCTTGAGCTAACAACAGAGTTGGGGATACTTGTGGGGTACACTGATACACCTCACAACTATTAGGTTTACTTGCCTACCAGTCAGAGGATAGTGGTTCTCAGAGATCTCAAGTTTGATGAGCAGAAGGCCATTTGAGTTTCCATTCAGAAGGAGCTCCAACTACAGGCTATGGAGGAATTTTTGGTTCCTAAGGAGGAGGAGCCTTAAACTGATGTGGAGCAGCTGCATGCATAGGTTCCAGGAGTGGAGACATCCACTCAAGCAGAGTCTTCCAGAGATGGACAAAAGCACATAAGAGAAGCTGACAGATTGTTGCAGGATGCGAGAGAGAATGTGGGAACCTGCTTCTGTGCCATCCAAATTAAGGAGTTGGAACCATGTGGTTGTAACCACTTCCACCTGACTCTGCTGACCCTAAATACCTATTAACTGAGAATGACATAAGACAAGTTCCTAATACTGTTTTTAATTAACAAACACAAATGAAATTTAAATACTGATGAACCTCTCCTCCTTAGCTGAGACCAACACCCGGTCATGGTGCCCTTAGCTAGATGCTCCTGCATCAATAATAATAATATAAACAATTCTAAATATGGGCTTAGTTAAATAATAATAGTAATATTAATAATAAAAGTCAAAATTATGGCCATGAGCGCAAAAATCTAAATGTTGGCTCAATTAATAATAAAAATAATAAAATTCAATTTGTTATATTTTGATTTTGTTATTAACTTGTGAATAAGTTTTGTTACAATACCATGAGCCAATGTCATGGCTTATCAATACCTCAAGCCCAAAAACCATAACTTATTTCACAACCAAAATATTTTATAACAATATGACAAGATTCTTAACCATAGATATTCACCCACCACTTTAAATGGATATTATTAACTTGTAAAAAATTGGTTTTGTTATAATACCATGGGCCAATACTATGGCTTATCAATACCACATGCTCTAAAACATAACTTATTTCACAATCAAAATATTTTATAACAATATGAAAATATTCTTAACCATGGATATTCATTCTCACTTTACCATGGATATTATTAACTTGAAAATAGACTTTTTTACAATACCATGGGCTAATACCATGGCTTATCAATATCACATGCCCAAAAAACATAACTTATTTCAAATTCAATATATTTTATAAGAATATGACAAGATTCTTAATCATGTATACTCACCCCTCTTTGTCATTGATATTATGAACTTGTGAATAGGCTTTGTTACAATAGCATGGGCTAATACCATGGCTTATCAATACCACATGCCAATAAATCATATCTTATTTCACAATCTAAATATTTTATAACAATATGACAAGATTCTTAACCATTGATAGTCACCCCACTTTACCATGGATATTATTAACTTGTAAATAGACTTTGTTACAATACCATGGGCCAATACCCTAGCTTATCAATACCACATGCCCAAAAACCATAACTTATTTCACAATAAAAATATTTTAATTTAATTTAATTTTATAACATTTTTTATTTGAAGTTAATAGGAAAATGGTTGTAATTAGTTTTGAGATATATATAAACCCTCTATCCTCGGGACTACTAAAATTATTCCCATATAAATTAAATTGAAGTTTTAATAAAATTAAAAATGAGAATACTTTTGTATTTAAAGATGTGAAATTTATATAATACAAATATTAGTAAGAACCAACATAGATGTATCTTAACTAAGGATCCAAGCGATGATAGCAAGCAAAGTGAAGAGAAGAGAGGGGGAGGGAGATAGTGACAAAGATGAATAGAGAAAGACAACGAGTGAGAGTGAGAGAGCGATAGGGGGAGACAGAGAGAAGGAGGTAGGAGGAAAGAGAGGGGAGAGAGAGAAGAAGAGAGGGGGGGAGAGAGATATGGAGTTGGAGGAGGAGAGAGAGAACAAGAGGGGGGAGAGAGAGGGAGGAAAGAACTAAGGCATAGGGAGATAGAGGTGGAGAGAGAGAAGGAGTGAAAATGGATATATGGATAGAGAGAGGGAGAGAAGAGAGGAGGGAAGAGAGAGAATAGGTGGGGATAAAGATAGGGAAAAAATGGAAATAGATAGAGGGAGGCACACAGATGGAGGGGAGAGAGAGAGAGTGTTGTTGGGAAAAGTATCCAATACGGAATGACCCTATCCCACTCTAAGGGTGATATTACCTTAGCAACAACTGAATGCAAAGCTATTCAAGATTACTTCTTTATGAGATGAGAGAGAGAAGAGAAGGATGATCCACTAACCGTTATCTTGCGCTAATAGTTGATCCAATCTTCACTCCTTGCTGCTTGCTCCTAGCTCCTTGCTCTTTCACCGGCCCAGCTACACAAAGATCCTGTAAAAGCACAAGAAAAGGAAACTACAAGAAGCATACATCCATAATCGATTAAGGGATTAGCATAAATCAAATATACAAGCATCAATTCACCATAGAGACACATGCATATAGAAGAACCTCAAATGCTTTATTAATGGAAGAAGCAAAGTTCTGAGAGAGTTACAACCATAATAGGCCCAATCCAGCAACACCTCCCAGTAGAAAGAAATCTCCTCTTCACCTCCTTCAAGCAAATCACCCAATAGTTCTATACTCAAACCAACAGCACTTCCTTACTTGCACAGAATTCCAACCTCCCTAGACCTCATGAGAGAGATCTATATATAGGGTTTTGGAGAAAGGATGAGTCATCTTGAGACTGGCATGAAGCTGACTAGTGTCCTCTCCCACTTTAATTAATCTTCAGTTCTTGAGTCCACTTGGAGATTCTTGCTTCCACTTGGAGATCAAGACCCTCTTACTCATCACAAGGCGAATTCCTTGACCCAAGTGTCAGTTTGGAAGCTTCCTGGGCAGTTGACACCTTGCAGAATGACTGTGCCACTTGGCCAATCTCGCCCAGCGCAGGTAGCCTTCATTAGTTTTGACATTCAGCGCAGGTACAGAGTGGAGCAGTTGACATTCAGCGCAGATGCTCAGTGGAGCAGCTGACATGATCCAAAAATAGCCTGTTTTTGAGTGTTTTCAGGTGGAGAACTGATTTTCAGTGCTGTGGTTTGCTGACCTTGTTCCTCTAAGGGTAAGAACAACATGTTTAGGGACTTTGGATCCCTCAGATTATTGACATTTCATGCTCCATGCTGTTAGGCACAAAAATGTCTATAACAGTTGCCCCCTAAAGTATGAGGTCGTTTATCGGATGAAATGCTTTATCAGGAGGATCCGAAGTTCATTCAATCGCTGAGAGGTGCCCTGCAATAAAATACAATACAATACATTATTTTTCATTCTGCTTTCATGATCTAGCTGAGGCGGGAATTCCCATGCTCAGCTTTATAAATTCATTTTGGTACATATAACAGACGACCGTCTGATGATAGACTGATAATTCTCTGCTGAAATTATCATCCTTTGAGTAGGATGATCATCTGCTGCAATGATGTACATATCAAATGTCTTTATATTTCCTGAATATATATCACAGCCCGGATGGATGAAACTAGATCCGGGGTCTTCAAACTCGTTCGATCTTCACTCTAAGTACAAGTCGATCCATGTGAGAATTGCGCTGAAGTCGAACATGGAAAGACATCGCTTGATTACCGGTCAATAATGTAAACCGTTAACAAGCGCGAGAGGAATCACCAATAATGACAATGACCCTCAAGGTACTGCAGTACAATTCACGTGGTGTGAATAAAGGACTTGGCGTCGAACACCATGCAAAATCTTCTGGTCGAAGGTCATTGATGTATACCTGTCGCCGGAAGTGAGAAACTTGCCATTGAGGCATGCAAGCTTCAAAGTACTGGGGGGGTTGTTCCTAGATCAACTTCTCGGATAATGAGCTGAAGTCGACAAGAAGCGATCCGTCAAAGGAGGGCCTTAATGAATCCCACATTAGTGACACGGAACGGAGCTAATGATTTTAGTGGAGGTGAAAACAATCTGTGAGATATGATTCAGGGTGGCGATCATGGGTGGATGAAGGATAATGTATGGCAGTGGATGGGACACGGTTGACTCTTTCTGAACAACATCTCTTGAACATATAACGACATTGATGTGATGGATCGGTAGCATTACCCCAAATACGGATGGTTTGGCGAAGACCATGGTGATGAGACCGGTGAATGAAACAACCCAACTCGATGTGATACGAAGGAAAAAGTGTCATGTTCAAGAGCGACTTGCTACCATTAAAGCTTTGAGGTTCTCCCAATTTTTCCCCAGTCATTTCTGACCAGTACCTCTTTATTTTTGTCAAGATTGAGGAGGATAACATATGCTTGTTCTATAACCTGCCCTTCGGGCAAGCCCATCGCTATGTTTTAACGAGCCTAGCGAAAGGGAAACTCGTTCTCGTCTAAAGACAAGTTTGTCGCTATTTAATCATTTTAACAAGTCTAACGACAAAGACAACTCGGTCCTTTTCATTTTTAGAGAGTCTAAAAAGGTACAGCAAGTTAACTCCAAAATTCCTTTTTCGTCATCTATTCCCTTAAGTCCGAAAAAGTATAAAACAATACAAAAGGGATGAGTTTTCGATAACTTTTACGAGCCGAATAAAACAAGCGCTCGACCTTTTTGTGCAATAATCCCTCAGGTCCAAAAAGATTAAAATCTAGAGGAGGGATAGCTCTTCCGGTCCTTTTAACGAGCTGGAAGGCCAAAACTCGGCAAACTTTTCATATTTTACGAGTCAATTGAAAAGAGCTCAAAGAAGACTCGTCTTTTGAGGAACGAGTGATAGACAGGGATAGCAGCAGATTCCAGGTACAGGTTGGAATTTTCTAATCACGGCAGTGTCACAAGGATGGCTAAGTGAAATCACTCTTCGCAGCTGTTCCTCAAAATGGGTAAACAATCATATGGGGGTGAACGATCGGCCAAATGGAATGGAGGTGGCAAGTGCAAACACGACCAAGGCTTTTATGGCTAATAAATTTACGATCACAATGGTTATTTACCGGAATAGGTTCATTTTTTAATGAGCTTGAACTCTGGTGGAACCCTTGCTCACGCTTTTCTATTTTTTAACGAGCATAAATTCCGCGTTAAAACTGCTCGAACTTGCGTTTATTTTTTAACGAGCATGAACTTTATGCTAAAACTGCTCGATATACCAGTCATAAGATAAGAATGTCTCCTGAAAGATCCCATTTTTTATAGAGCTTGCGCCTTACCGAAGCTATGCTCCCTCTCATCCTTTCTTCATGCAAGTTCGGAAACGGCTAATCCTAAAAAACAGATAAATAACTGCTCTTAGCTTGCACTCCAAAAGGTTTGCATGCCCCCAGGTATAAAGTATAATTTCAAGGCTGCCCCTACTTATCTGATAAAACATTTTTTTTAAAGGGTGAGGCTTGCCTCTTTCTGGTTACCCAAAGATGGTTCTATTTGTTGCCGCAAATGAATCTCTTTCTTCGGCACTGTCTCCCATAGTAGACAATGGTGAATGACCTTTGTCAAACAAGTAACCTTAACAAAAGAATCCTATCCCAGAACAACCCCTCTTCCACATACGGACAGGATACGGACTAGTCATATTCTTTCGCGAAAATTCTACCTTATACCCAGGGTTTCCTCTGCCCGAAGCAGACCAGGATGCATGCCCCCTGGGTTCCAGTCCCGTCTTTCCGAATCATTCACATTCATCGGGAAGGAGGACTGGGGGTGGAGACATTTCTTGATTGAATAGACCATTAAGGGTTGGTATTTGACTATTTGCGATGCGTGATCCCGGAAATGAAAGTTGGTCTACGATCTTGACCACCCTTCCTTCGTGTGGAAAACACATTACTCTAAAGAGTGAGGAGACTATAGCTCCCATGCAATATATATAGTCTCGTCCAAGGAGTAGGTTATAATCCAAGGGTCCTTGAACGACCATCATGTTCATTTGAACGGTCTTCCCTTTCAATGTAACAGGCACATTGGGGAGGATCCCTAACGGTCGACTAGTTCCTTTATCAAAGCCCGAGAGATTTCTTATCTCAAGCAAAAGCGCCGGGGAACCCAGTGCTTTCCAAGCAACAGAGGAAAGGATACTCACAGATGCCCCCTCATCAATGATAGTTCCAGCCATCACCATTCTATAAATTTGGACTATGATTCTGAATGGTATACTGGCTGGTAACCAGGGTCTGCCCAGTTGGTTCCAATCAAAGGACACAACCAGGTTGCTTGGTGGTGGGACCGAATACACGGCCGGATACGATCCTGACGATGTTCCTTCCTGCGATAAAGGAATGGGCGCATTGCCCTGATGCTCATCAGAATCTGTGTTGATGAAAAGAATCTGGATGGTGTCATCCTTATTCTCTTCCGTGAGGGTGTCATTTGAAGATGAATCTTCAGTGACGGTGTCATTTGAGGATGAAACCTCTGAAGGAAGAACCGGGTCAACTGCCGTATCGACCTTTAGACTTTCGTCTGGTCTGGATTCAGTAGGTTCATTTTCAATGACTGACGCCTCAGCTGACCACTTGAGCGGGCCAACTGTGTTTTCAAACAACGAAGGACTTGGCACGAGTTTTTTGTATCTAGGAGGAAGTCTCAACGGTGAAACCAGACGATCTTCCAAAACTCTCTTCGCTTCATCTAAGAAGGGACAACGGTGGATGGCGTGATCGCCTTCACACAGTCTACAGGGGGATTTTTCTCCCCCCCTCAGTCTTGATCCTTCACTTTCGCTGGTTGACGATAAGCACTCAACCTGGCTATCAGAGGTTGAGGCTCTCGAATTGTGCAATCGAGGGGACCAGTCCCTTAGTATCCGGGGAATACAGGGACAATCTCTATGGAAATGGTCTCCTCTACATATGACACATGGTGATTTAGGCCCGGTCTGTGCTATGTGTGGGTTTTTGTTAGATGTCTTTTGCTTGCCCCCAGTCGCCTTAGGCTCCTTCTTCTTCTTTTCCTTCTTCTCCGTGGGAGCTTGGCTTTTGCCGGCTCTGCCTTTTGAAGATGAAGGATTGGAGGAAGGGTTAGAGGAAGTAGAAGGCTGGTGGGAGGCTCTAGACTCATCTAACTGTTGACTCGACTGCTCAGGAACCATGGTGTTCTGAACTACATTAGTTGAGAATAGCCAAATAGGCAGGCCAATTGTCAGTCCTGGAAGCGACAATGTGGCCATGTGGGGCGCACCAACTTCTCCCCAAGAGGAGAAAGGACTAGGATTTCCATCATGCGGAATTCCTTGGTTAGGGCGTTCCATGTTCTCAACTTAAAGATCAACGCGGGAATAGGAGGTGATTATGTTCCGTTTAAAATAAATTTTATAACGACGCTTAGACACAACTTGCTTTTTCACTTTTTAAGAGTCGAGAAAAAGCTAAAGATGACTCTAGTCTCCTTCGATGTTTTAACGAGCCCGAAGTGACAAATGCTCGGATGGACTTTTTCAGTTATAGAGTTTGAAAAAGGCCAAAAGAAACTGCTCTGGAGTTCTAGGCAGAGGGTGTGCCAAACTTTTCGCAAAACCACAGAATACGTTTTACGGTACGAGTGGTCGATCTTCGTGAATGCTGTGTTCACTGCATTGCGATTAGTAGGGCGGCCGACACGGTTTCCTATGGATAAAGGCTTTGATCCTATAGGGGTCTCCACATATATACGCGACGGTACGTGGGAGCACAAGTCTGTATTGATACTTATCGCTTCACCGTGGAGGAATCACCCAACCACTCAACGCTAAGATATCACGTTTAACGACGCCGGAACACGTCTCTAGCTTAGACCTCTAGATGTTTGCGTTATGTTTCAATGCGTTGTTATGTAAATTCAATTTATTTTAAGGTTGATCTTGTTTAGCAGTTTGCCTTTATGGATCACCACGAGATGTATAGTAACACTCCTAAATGCAGTCTAAGATGATAAGCAAGCTTTTCAATCTTTCAACTTTGAAAACCTTAACTACTGAGGGAAAAGAAAGATAACACCTTTTCACACAGATCATAGAGCACACACTAATGCATTTTTTTCCCTTAAATCAACATGCAAAATGTCATAATGCACATGCACAATGCAAGTATTTCTTTTCTCTTTCTTAATGTTGGTGAAATGCAAAAAGAAAGTTGTTGTATAACTTTGAATTCAATTTCAAGCGAAAGCAAACAAGTTCGTCCAAAATCAAAAGACACCTTAAGATTTACTTGTTTCGACACTAGAAATATATAAATTCAAACCATATGACGAAAGCGACAAGCTCAATAAGCTATGAACAACAAACAAACTAACTCTTAAGATCAAAACGACACTTAATCACAGGTCTAGATCTAAGAGGCCACAGCAAGACTGGTTCACTTTCGTTACGGGAAACTGTAAATGCACAAGAAATACACAAAGAACAAACACAATTTCTTTATACAACCGAGGTGGAATAGTGATAAGGAAAGTTGGTTTCAGATAGGCACTTTGACTGGTAACAAACAACAAAAAACAAGAGTGAAAACAAGGCAAGAAACAGCAAGAAACCCCAGTAGCACAAGGAAAGACTGGTCCAGCGCAGGTGGTACACTGCCTGTTTGACCTTCAGCGCAGGTAGCCCCTTTGGGAACTGCGCTGAAATGCAGACAACCTTTGTACAGCCTGCACTGAAGAACGAAACTTTCGTTTCTGGTGGTTTCCGGGTCACAGATTGCTAAAAAATTCACAGTTTTTGCTCAAATCAGAAGCTATCAGTCAAGGACACACTAAGGGATGACAAGGAGGATGAAAAGCTATCACTAAGAGTTTATTAGAGTCCTTGTGGATCAGCTCTTCAAATCATAAACTTGCTCAGAAACTGAGCTAGAGTAGCTGCCCTCTACTTTGTATTTGATAGATCCAAATACAGTTCGATTCGGTACTCCCTTTGTTTATGAAATGAATAGCAAAAAACACAAACAACCAACAAGATACGTTCCCCAGTGGAGTCGCCAATTTGTTGTTGGGAAAAGTATCCAATACGGAATGACCCTATCCCACTCTAAGGGTGATAGTACCTCAGCAACAACTGAATGCAAAACTATTCAAGATTACTTCTTTATGAGATGAGAGAGAGAAGAGAAGGATGATCCACTAACCGTTATCTTGCGCTAATAGTTGATCCAATCTTCACTCCTTGCTGCTTGCTCCTAGCTCCTTGCTCTTTCACCGGCCCAACTACATAAAGATCCTGTAAAAGCACAAGAAAAGGAAACTACAAGAAGCATACATCCATAATCGATTCAGGGATTAGCATAAATCAAATATACAAGCATCAATTCACCATAGAGACACATGCATATAGAAGAACCTCAAATGCTTTATTAATGGAAGAAGCAAAGTTCTGAGAGAGTCACAACCATAATAGGCCCAATCCAGCAACACCTCCCAGCAGAAAGAAATCTCCTCTTCACCTCCTTCAAGCAAATCACCCAATAGTTCTATACTCAAACCAACAGCACTTCCTTACTTGCACATAATTCCAGCCTCCCTAGACCTCATGAGAGAGATCTATATATAGGGTTTTGGAGAAAGGATGAGTCATCTTGAGATTGGCATGAAGCTGACTAGTGTCCTCTCCCACTTTAGTTAATCTTCAGTTCTTGAGTCCACTTGGAGATTCTTGCTTCCACTTGGAGATCAAGACCCTCTTACTCATCACAAGGCGAATTCCTTGACCCAAGTGTCAGTTTGGAAGCTTCCTGGGCAGTTGACACCTTGCAGAATGACTGTGCCACTTGGCCAATCTCGCCCAGCGCAGGTAGCCTTCATTAGTTTTGACATTCAGCGTAGGTACAGAGTGGAGAAGTTGACATTCAGCGCAGATGCTCAGTGGAGCAGTTGACATGATCTAGAAATAGCCTGTTTTTGAGTGTTTTCAGGTGGAGAACTGATTTTCAGTGCTGTGGTTTGCTGACCTTGTTCCTCTAAGGGTAAGAACAACATGTTTAGGGACTTTGGATCCCTCAGATTATTGACATTTCATGCTCCATGCTGTTAGGCACAAAAATGTCTATAACAGAGAGAGACAATGATGGGGGGGGACAGAGGGAGGTGAGAGAGAAAGGGAGAGAGAGGACTAAGAGAGAGGAGAGAGAGGACTAAGAGAGAGGAGAGAGAGATGAAGTTGGAGCGGGAGAGAGAGGGAAGGAAAAAGAAAGATAGAGGGAGAAAGGTAGAGAGAGAGAGGGAATGAAAAGAGAGCATCCTTGAAGTAAAATATCTGCATCATGTTTGGTATTAGAGTAGGTGTTCTTGATGAGAGTTGCATGAGTGAATGCTAACTAGGAACAAATTCCAAAGAGGAGAAGGAAAACTTAAATCCTTTGATCTTGAAGCAAGGCATGGACCATGAAGACAGAACATGGCAGATGAGGAAGCTTGAATGGAGGAAGATCAAAATTATCGCAAGATATTCTTCACCGTGGGTGATGAGCCTCATCATTGGGTGATTATATGGGCCTTAATTCACCTCCTAGCTTAGTCAAACCAACTATTCTCACAACTTATTGCATACTTCTGATCTTTTTTTATGAGATGAGTTAGAGTTGGATAATTTTCTTTATGGTATAATGTGCATTTAATGTAGGAATAAAGGATAAAAGCAAGGAACTGTGGCAAAGACCTTGGTAAAAACTCGAATGGGACAAGGGATAAGAATTGTAGGAGGTAAATCCTCCTCATTTACTACCCCTCCATTCGAATATTCCTCCATCAGCTTGGAGTGCAAACAACCAAATCATGAGGACAAGAAGGCAACCGAGCAAGTGAAAGTGACAAAAACAAGTTTATCTTGAGTTGGGAACTGAGCCTCTCTAATTGTAAGGAAGTTATTGGAGACTTCAGTTGTATAAGTAGAGAGGCTTAGGACCTTAGTAGCATTGGTATTTCTATTGTAAAACTCTACTTTGTTTATGAGTTTCAAGACTTGTGACAGTTTGTTATGTAATCCATGGTTTTGATAATAAGAATGAGTTTCGTTTTGAGCTAGCACTAAGTTAACTCAGAGGGCTAAAGCTCTTTGGTTAGGGCCCAACTGAGGCAACCAAAGCTCCTCTTTATTGTACATGTATGCTAGCATAAATTCTTGGTTTTCTATTCATTTTCTTAAGTAGTTGCATTTCCATTACAACAATATAGCATAGATTCCTAGTTTTCTATTCATTTGCTCAGCTAGTTGCATTTGCATTACAGTAGTATAGAGTAGATGATTCATGGTTTAATTGTTCATTTTCTTAAGTAGTTGCATTTTCATTACAACAATATAGCATAGATTTAGGGTTGAACTATTCATTTGCTTAAGTAGCTACGTTCCCATTACAGTAGTGTAGATTAGATCGGTTGTGATTTAGTTTACTTCCAGTTGTGCCTTCTTTTAATTAGCAGGGTAGCTACGAGAAAAAGATCACCATAAGGTTGTCCACAGGTGTCTCATCCTCACCTCCTCCCTCTAGGACCATGACTTGAGGAAGAAACCCTTCAACAACCCCAAAAACGTAGGTTTCTAGTTCTCACATGAGCTTTGGAGTTTGTTTTTTGATGTAGTTACTTGTTTCATTTCACTGTCATCTTTTTCCATCACTCTCGGTCCACCCTCACCCTCACCTGTTTCTGTTGTTTTCATTAAATCTCCTTTAGCACTTTCTTCATGCATAATTCCCTTATGGTCTGATCCACAACAATCCTGACCAATCACCATCCGATTCATTAGTTTATCCAATGGCCATTGCGTGTGAAGTCTTCCACCTACTTTATGCACTCCAAATCTCCACTGTCGATCTATCTCGCCTGATCTAACGGTTATCGCGTCACCCACTCGCCAACTAGATTAGCCAATCTCCATCGTTGATCAGTCCCACCTGATCCAATGGCTATCATGCAATCTCGCTTGGATTCTTGCATGGCCATTATCTACCCGAAAGCATGTGAGAAAAGTGGTTTTCCTGTGCTATGTGTCACCCAGTTAGGCTAATCGCGTGAAAGTTCAGAATCCCGCCTACAGCTTTGAGGGCATAAGAGAAACTACTTATCGCCTTTGAAACCTGCTCCATAATTTCTGCACGTTTTTTTCTCGTGATACGATCTCCATCGTTCATTTTACATTAACCCTACTGATCCAATGATTATTATGCATTGTTGCTTCCTTACATCCTCCTTTCACCAATTTCAATCTCCGACGTACTCTTCCGCTTGAAAACATATTTAGTTTAGTTCCTTTGCTTACACCTAAGTATGGTTTGATGCTCTTTACTTCTACAACTTAGATAGCAGCATCAGGTTAGATATTTATTTAGCAATTTTTCTTAGCATATCTATTTAATTGGTTAATTATCTTATGGTGTGAGTTAGAATTACATGTTGTTTTCTTCATTACTACAATAGAGTAGCTCTCTCTTAGAATAGATTTACTCTTCTTCCATCAAAGAATTAAGCTTCTTCTAATCCTATAGAAGTCTGGCTTGGAACCCCTGGGGTCTCTTGCTAGATGAACAGTGACAATAGGTAGGACCTTCACTTTTAGTTGTGCATATAGCACTATCACCTCCAAGTTTGTATGAACCCTGGGTTGATAAGTAAAGATGGTAGCCAGGAGTTGCATCATCCTTGTTGCAATACTAGTGCTCATCACTTTTTGGCATCATTTCCAGGGAGGTGTCTAAGCAGAATGTGATTACTTCTTTCTTCTATTTCTAGTATTCAATTTTCTTCCATTAGTTTATTTCTACAAAAGTAATCTAGTAGCTTCCTTTCTTTCATTTGTCATTATCTTCTTTCCTTTCCATTTTGCAAGTAGAATTTTAATTCAACTAGTATTTTTATTAGTAGTTTTCATTCAATCAACAATTCCATTCTGCAATTAGAATTTCAATTCAGCAAGTAGTCTTTTTATTAGCTGTTTTCATTCAATCAACAATTTCATTCTACAAGTATAATTTCAATTCAGCAAGTAGTTTTTTTTTTTCTTTTTGGTCAATAGTTTTCATTCAAATTAGTAATTTCATTTCTACAAAGTACTTTCCTGCTAAAAAGATATTCCAAAAACCAACCCAAAAACATTTCCTTCCATGCCTCGTAGGAATGGGGACAATTTATGGAAATTCTTGCCAAATATCCCCACTGGATCCAACAGTCAACCTTATATCTTCTTCGATGACTGTGAACTGGAAGAACCGTTAGGTGAGAAACCTTACATATTTGAAGAACCTACAAGGAAGAAGAAGAGGAAGAACCCATTCCTATTGAACAAATGGCTGAAAAATGAAATGAAAGAGGAAATAGAGAGAGAATTGAGGGTGCCTTCCCCATCAGGGATACCAATGGGGACACTAAGATGAAGAATATAAGCCCCTCTGCTCTACCTCATTTCCATGGCCTAACCATAGAGGACCCTAACACTTTCCTATTTGAGTTTGCTATTATATGATGAACCTATGACTATACAGATGATGAGAAAAATTTAAAACTATTTCCATCTACCCTCAAGGATGCAACATTGCATTGGTTCATGGGTTTACCTAGAGATAGCATCGCAACTTGGGCTTAGATGCAACAAGATTTTAACAACAAATATAGGGAATATTGTAGGTCAAAGGATACTAAAGAAGAAATTTTTAGGATGACCATAGGCCAAGACGAAAACTTAGAGGACTATGAAGAAAGATTCCATCTCAGTTATGAAAGGGCCAGGTGCACACTTGACCCTGATTCACTAAAGTTGGTCCTACTTAGAGCAGTAAGGAAATATCTTCTGGATACCTTACATAAGTTAGCAGGAGGAGATATCTACCAATTACCCTATGAGGATATCAAGACTGTCTTTAGAAACCATTCTAGGGCAGCGAGTAAAAGGGGTAGGGGTAGTCAACCTATGGCCAGTACATCATCCTCCAACTCATCCATCAAGGGCGAAATTGGAAATATGATGGAAGATTTCAAAAGTGATATGCTGCAAACTCTTTCCTTGCAATTGGACACTATGAACATCAAAAAGAAGCAAGAGGAAGCAGAGAGAGCCTTGGCCATATTTTTTCCTAGATGCACCAAGAGGCATCCTAGGAATGGATGTCCATTGAACTATATTGAGATTTTCTTAGTCTGTGAAGAAGACCACTCCATAGACAAGTTCCCTTCTTTACGTGGACTCAATTTTGTATATCAAGGAGCTGAAGGGGTCACTGAGCAGCTTTTCTACGTCAACCAAAGGAGACCTCCTGGGCCTAAACCATACCAGCAGGGTATGCAAGGGTCATCCATGCATATTACAACCCCAATCAAACCAAAGCTATACCTTCTTGGGGACCCCCTACTCATCCTTCCTAGTCTAAACCCCCTCCTTGGTACTATGCATCTTAGTATCATTCCCAGCCAGCCAGCCACTCATTTCAACCTTATGTTCAGTGACAACATCAGTGGAATACCCTACTCCAGGGGTTGAGGCCCCAATTCAACAATGTTCCAACCTTATTACCTCCATCACCTACCCAACCACAACTCCTTCACTCTGCTCCACCTAAGCAACCCTAGATGCCTGCCCAACCAAATTTGAACTCGAACAATAGGCAAGCTCATCAAGTATACAGTGGAGAGACATCTTACCTAGCTTATGCTGTAGAAATCCAAGAGATCAACCTAGGATCTGGGAGAATTCTCCTTGATAACCAACCTCCCTCTCCACATAGCGAGGTTGAGGAAGAAATAGAGGAAAGAAACCTTAAAGTAAATCCACCCTTTCCTGAGAGATTGGCCAAACCACTCCAGCCTACCCCAGAAGGAACTGAGCTTCTAGGAGAATTGAAAAATCTATGTGTAAATATCCCCCTTCTCCAGGCAATAAAATATGTTCCCATTTACATTAATTTGATTACGGAGAAATGCTTCAACCATACAAGAAGAAAAAAATTGGATGCCCCTACCATTAATGTCATTGGGTAGCTGTCTGAATTAATGCTAGGGTAGGTAATATGTCCAAAATATTTGGACCCTGGAAGCCCTGTAGTAGATGTGCACATCAGTGGCACCATTGTCCCACACACTCTGATTGATCTTGGGGCTACCATTAATGTGATGACCAAGGACACCATGCTCAATCTCAACCTCCAAGGGTCGTTGAGGAAGACCACAATAGTTCTGCAACTTTCAGATCGTTCCAAAGCCACCCCTGAGGGAATTGTGGAGGATGTGATGGTCTCCATTGACTCCTGGGAGTACCCTGCATATTTTCTAGTTCTCCAACCTAAGGCTAAGCTTACTGGTTACCCTCTCATCCTTGGGAGGCCATGGTTGGCCATAGCTGATGCTTACATTAGCTACAAAGCTGGGAATATGACCATCAAGAATGGGCATATGTCCAAACAGTTAGTCCTATACCCTCCTGCTCAACCTTCCCTACAACATGATTTACCTTTATGGTTGGAGGAGGAGGAAGAAGATGAAGTTTATTCTGCCCAACTTTATGGTTTGGAAGCAACCATAGGAGGAGGACAACAAGATGAGGATGACTTAATTGAACACCTGCTCCAAAGTCAAACTCCTAGTTCATTACCATTAGAAGAAGAGGTAAGGGAAACCTAGAACAATCATACAATTGACTTATGCTTGGCTGATTCCAACCCACTCCGTGTCAAAACCATAGAATTCGGCCCAGAGAAAACTTTGAAATTTAATCCATCTCTTTCTACTTTAGAAGAGGAAAAGCTATGCAACATGTTGAGAGAAGACCTAGAATCCTTCGCTTGGAGTTACAAGGAAATGACGGGAGTATACCCCTCAGTGTGTACTCACCACATATACATCACAAAAGTTTGCAAGCCAGTTAGGCAACCACAAAGGAGTATGAATCCATCTCTTAAAGACATAGTCAAAGAAAAACTGCAAAAACTGCTAGATGCAAGATTCATTTACCCTATCTTAGACAGTGAGTGGGTCTCTCCTTTAGTGTTAGTTCCCAAGAAAAATGGTAAGTGGAATACTTGTGTCGATTATAGGGAGTTGAACAAAGCCACAAAGAAGGGTCATTTTCCCCTACCCTTCATTGACCAAGTTCTAGATAGCCTGGCAGGGAAGAAGTTTTTTTCATTCCTAGATGGATTCAGTGGGTACAACCAAATCCAAATTTGCCTAGAAGACTAGGATAAGATCACATTCACCTATCCTTGGGGTACTTTTGCCTAGAGGCTCCTTCCTTTTGGCCTTTTCAATGATCCTACCACCTTCTAGATATAAGTCTTGAGTATTTTTGCTGAATTAGTACATGATTCGGTGGAAATTTATATGGATGATTTTACACCTTATAGTTGTGATCTTCAAGAAACCCTGACTAACCTAGGGAAAGTATTGCACAAATGCATTGAAATGAATCTGTCTCTTAGTCTAGAAAAATTTGAATTCTTAACGAATGAAGGGACTGTGCTAGGTCATTCAATATCTCAGCAAGGACTGTAGGTGGACCCAAACAAAATAGCAATCATCCAGAGGTTCCCACTTCCACAAAAGCAGAGAGATGTTAGGAGTTTATGAGGGTTAGCTAGATACTAACAAACATTCATAAAGGACATCAGCAAGTTGGCCTCTCCTTTGTTTGGGTTGTTGGCCAAATATTCTAAGTTTATATGGTCAAAGAGCTGTCAATAGGCCTTAGACATTCTAAAGGGTAAGTTAACCACTACACCAATTCTTCGAGGCCCAAACTGGGCCCTTGCTTTTCATATTCATGCTAATGCCTCACACAAATCCATAGGAGCAGCCTTAGGTTAGGAAGAGGAGAAATTTCCCTATGCCATCTATTTTACTAGTAAGAACATGTCAAAGGCTGAGCTAAATTATATTCTAACTGAAAAGGAACTCCTAGTTGTTATGCATTCATTAAACAAATTTAGGCATTACATTACAGGTTATGAAACATTTGTGCATACTGATCATGTTGCAATCAAATATTTAATGAAAAAACCAGATGTGAATGCCAGAATTATAAGATGGTTGCTTTTATTATAACAATTTGATCTAACTATTTTTGATAAGCTTGGTAAAGAAAATGTTGTTGCATACTTTCTATCTAGGATGAATTTTCCTGTAGGTGAAGAAGGAATGGTGGATGACTAGTTACTAGAAAAGCATTTGTTTGCTATTTCAGTTCTCTCTCCATGGTTTGTTGATATATCAAACTATTTGGTATCAGCACAGTTCCCACCAAACTTTCCTTCCAAAGGAAAAAGCAAAATAGCTAGGAAAAGCACCCCCTTCACCTGTATTGGGGAATCTATTCAAGCTTGGCCGAGATCAAATATTGAGAAGGTGTGTAAGGGAAGAGGAATTTTTTGAAATCCTTTTGACCTGTCATGATGGGCCTTATGGAGGTCACTTTGTAGCAAAGAGGACAACATTCAAAGTGTTGTAAGTAGGCTATTATTGGCCTACTTTTCATCAGGATATGAAAAATTACATTAGTCACTGTGATCGGTGCCAGAGGATGGGAAAGCCTACTACAAGAGATGAAATGCCCGTAAACCTCAAGTGAATTTTGAGCCATTTGAAAAGTGGGGCATGGACTTCATTGGGCCTATCAACCCTCCTTAAAAGAAAAAGAAGTACATTATTGTGTGCACTAATTATTTGACTAAGTGGGCTGAAACCAAGGTGATTAAGGAAACAATAGAAGAGAAGGTGGTTGAGTTCCTAAGGGAGAATGTATTCTAGAAATTTGGGTAACCTAGAGAGCTAGTCATAGACCAAGGCAGCCAGTTTACCTCCAACATGATTGAACAACTACTCAGCCATCACAAAATCAAGCATAGGACTTGTTAGTGTTAGTGTCTTCACACTGCCATTAGTGATCAAAATTCACTCTTTTGCATTTCATACTAAGTGTCCCATTCTGATGAGTTGCATTCCATTAGGTCATGTATCAACTAATGATAGGATTCATTTCATTTTTTTCCCTCCTGACCTCCTTTCATACTTTTCAGTCCATGGTTCATGTTTATTTGCAGGTCAATTCATTAACTATGGTCTTAGGTCTTAGGGTTTCAGTCTCATTAGGTATTAGGGTTTACCATGGACAAATTTTCAGTAACTATTGACTAATAATGGTCAACAGACACATGAGGATGACAATAATCATCAGAAAAGTTTTAATCTCTGTAGGGTTTGGGTTATATATATAGGGTTTGGGGATTGGGGAAAAGTTTAGGGAATGATGTCTAGGGAATTATATATGGGGGAATGGGATTTAAATAACAACAAATAGATAATATAGGACAACGGTAATGAGTGAGCCTTTTAAAACATAAGAGACAATTTGGTGAAAATTAGGGTTTTATTTTTTAGGAGACAAAACCACCAAGGGCTGATGCAACAACCTCTTTTCAACAAGAATGATGTTGTTACTTACTTGAAAAAGAGGCAATGGCAAAGTTTTGAGGTGAATTGATGCAATTTGCAACGATTTGGAGCCTAACTGCTAGGTGCGTAGCACACTCACGTAGGTGCATAGTGCCAATTCAATTTTACACTATAGAAAATACCTAGGTGCGTAATGCAAACTCTATGCGTTGCGCCGGACTTTGGTGCATAGCACTAGTTAGTTTCTCCAAAAACACAGTGAATGCACCCGTTTTGCTCAATAACACTCTAGAATCGCATTTTTAGTTCTTGGACATCAAATCAAACACTAAAATGATTTAAGAGAGGGATGGTTCTTTATATAGCTTTTAAACTTTTGATTTTTAATTTCCAAAACCCACTTTATAATGTCTATTTGCTTTTCAAATACTCTGTTTTCTAGATGCTTGATCTTTTGCTTGAAATAGGTGAACTGATGCTTGATTTCTTTGACTTTTGCAGTGGCATGCACTTGGAAATATCAGCAGGTGACCAGGAACAACATGAAACTATTAATTACATATGAGAAATAATAAAATTACATGAAATTTACAAATAATATACCAATGCTCTGTTCTCACCTCAAAGCTAGTTTTTAGGTGAAAAATTTATTAAGTTTACAAATTATGAGATTAAAACTTTTCTGATGATTATTGTCATCCGCATGTTTTTGCTGACCATTATGAGTCAATAGTTACTGAAAATTTGTCCATGGTAAACCCTGATACCTAATGAGACTGAAACTCTAAGACCTAAGACCATAGTTAATGAAGTGACCTGTAAATAAACATGAACCATGGACTGAAAAGTATGAAAGTAGGTCAGCAGATATATGTCATGAGGGAAAAAAGTGAAATGAACCCTACCATCAGTTGATCCATGACCTAATGGAATGCAACTCATCAAAATGGGACACTTAGTATGAAATGAAAAAGAGTGAAATTTGATCACTGATGGCAGTGTGAAGACGCTGACACTAACATGTCCTATGCTTGATTTTGTGATGGATGAGTAGTTCTTCAATCATGTTGGAGGTAAACTGACTGCCTTGGTCTGTGACTAGCTCTCTAGGTTACCCAAATTTCTAGAATACATTCTCCCTTAGGAACTCAACCACCTTCTCTTCTGTTGTTGCCTTAATCACCTTGGTTTCAGCCCACTTAGTCAAATAATTAGTGCACACAATAATGTACTTCTTTTGCTTTGAAGGAGGGTTGATAGGCCCAATGAATTCCATGCCCCACTTGTCAAATGGCTCAAAAGTCACTTGAGGTTGTAGGGGAATTTCATCTCTTGGAGTAGGCTTTCCCATCCTCTGGCACCGATCACAGTGACTAATGTAATTTTTCACATCTTGATGAAAAGTAGGCCAATAATAGCCTACTTACAACACTTTGAATGTTGTTCTCTTTGCTACAAAGTGACCTCCAAAAGGCCCATCATGACAAGTCAGAAGGATTTCAAAAAATTCCTCTTCCCTTACACACCTTCTCAATATTTGATCTCGACCAAGCTCGAATAGATTCCCCAATCTAGGTGAAGGGGGTGCTTTTCCTAGCTATTTTTCTCTTTTCTTTCGAGGGAAAGTTTGGTGGGAACTGTGCTAATACCAAATAGTTTGCTATATCAGAAAACCATGGGGAGAGAACTGAAATAACAAACAAATGCTCGTCTAGTAACTGGTCATCCACCATTCCTTCTTCACCTATAGGCAGATTCATCCTAGATAGAAAGTATGCAACAACATTTTCCTTACCAGGCTTATCAGCAATAGTTATATCAAACTACTATAATAAAAGCAACCATATTATAATTCTTGCATTCACATATAGTTTTTTCATTAAATATTTGATTGCAACATGATTAATATGCACAAATGTTTGATAACCTGTAATGTAATGCCTAAATTTGTTTAATGAATGCATAACAACCAGGAGTTCCTTTTCAGTTAGAATATAATTTAGCTCAGCCTTTGACATGTTCTTACTGGTAAAATAGATGGCATAGGGCAATTTCTCCTCTTCCTAACCTAAGGCTGCTCCTATGGATTTGTGTGAGGCATTAGCATGAATATGAAAATCGAGGGCCCAGTTTGGGCCTCGAAGAATTGGTGTAGTGGTTAACTTACCCTTTAGAATGTCTAAGGCCTATTGAAAGCTCTTTGACCATATAAACTCAGAATATTTGGCCAACAACCCAAACAAAGGAGAGGCCAACTTGCTGATGTCCTTTATGAATGTTTGTTAGTATCTAGCTAACCCTAATAAACTCCTGACATCTCTCTGCTTTTGTGGAGGTGGGACCCTTTGGATGATTGCTATTTTGCTTGGGTCCACCTGCAGTCCTTGCTGATATATTGAATGACTTAGCAAAGTCCCTTCGTTCGTTAAGAATTCAAATTTTTCTGGACTGAGAGACAGATTCATTTCAATGCATTTGTGTAATACTTTGCCTAGGTTAGTCAGGGCTTCTTGAAGATCACATCCATAAGGTGTAAAATCATCCATATAAATTTCCATCGAATCATGTACTAATTCAGAAAAAATACTCAAGACTTCTCTGTGGAAGGTGGTAGGAGCATTGCAAAGGCCAAAAGGAAGGACCCTATAGAAAAAAGTACCCCAAGGACAGGTGAATGTGGTCTTATCCTGGTCTTCTAGGCAAATTTGGATTTGGTTGTACCCACTGAATCCATCTAGGAATGAAAAAAAATTCTTCCCTGCCAGGCTATCTAGCACTTGGTCAATGAAAGGTAGGTGGAAATGACCCTTCTTTGTGGCTTTGTTCAACTCCCTATAATAAAAAAAAATATTCCACTTACCATTTTTCTTGGGAACTAACACTAAAGGAGAGACCCACTCACTATCTAAGATAGGGTAAATGAATCCTGCATCTAGCAGTTTTTGCAGTTCTTCTTTGACTATGTCTTTAAGAGTCGGATTCATCCTCCTTTGTAGTTGCCTAACTGGCTTCCAACCTTCTGTGATGTATATGTGGCGAGTACACACTGAAGGGTATACCCTCATCATTTCCTTGTAACTCCAAGCGAAGGCTTCTAGGTCTTCTCTCAACATGTTGCATAGATTTTCCTCTTCTAAAGTAGAAAGAGATGGATTAAATTTCAAAGTTTTCTCTAGGCTGAATTCTATGGTTTTGACACGGAGTGGGTTGGAATCGGCCAAGCATAAGTCAATTGTATGATTGTTCTAGGTTTCCCTTACCTCTTCTTCTAATGGTAATGAACTAGGAGTTGGACTTTGGAGCAGGTGTTCAATTAAGTCATCCTCATCTTGTTGTCCTCCTCCTATGGTTGCTTCCAAAGCATAAAGTTGGACAGAATAAACTTCATCTTCTTCCTCGTCCTCCAACCATAAAGGTAAATCATGTTGCACGGAAGGTTGAGTAGGAGGGTATAGGAGTAACTATTTGGACATATGCCCATTCTTGACGGTCATATTACCAGCTTTGTAGCTAATGTAAGCATCAGCTATGGCCAACCATGGCCTCCCAAGGATGAGAGGGTAACTAGTAGGCTTAGCCTTAGGTTGGAGAACTAGAAAATATGCATGGTACTCCCAGGAGTCAATGGAGACCATCACATCCTCCACAATTCCCTCAGGGGTGACTTTGGAACGGTCTGCAAGTTGTAGAACTATTTTGATCTTCCTCAATGACCCTTGGAGGTTGAGATTGAGCATGGTGTCCTTGGTCATCACATTAATGGTAGCCCCAAGATCAATCAGAGTGTGTGGGACAATGGTGCCGTTGATGTGCACATCTACTACAGGGCTTCCAAGGTCCAAATATTTTGGACATAATACTTGCCCTAGCATTAAGTCAGACAGCTACCCAATGACATTAATGGTGGGGGCAACCATTTTGCTTCTTCCTGGATGCTTGAAGGATTTCTCCTTAATCAAATTATTGTAAATGGGAACATCTTTTATTGCCTGGAAAAGGGGGATATTTACACATAGATTTTTCAATTCTCCTAGAAGTTCAGTTCCTTCTGGGGTAGGCTGGAGTGGTTTGGCTAATCTCTCAGGAAAGGGTGGATTTACTTTAAGGTTTCTTTCCTCTATTTCTTCCTCAACCTCCCTATGTGGAGAGGGAGGTTGGTTATCAGGGAGAATTCTCCCAGATGTTAGGTTGATCTCATATATTTCTACAACATAAGCTAGGTATGATGTCTCTCCATTGTATACTTGATGAGCTTGCCTATTGTTCGGGTTCACATTTGGCTGGGCAGGCATCTAGGGTTACTTAGGTGGAGCAGAGTGCAAGAGTTGTGGTTGGGTAGGTGATGGATGCAATAGGGCTGGAACATTGTTGAATTGGGGCCCCCACCCCTGTAGTGGGGTATTCCACTGACGTTGTCACTGAACATAAGGTTGAAATGACTGACTGGTTAGCTGGGAATGATACTGAGATGCATAGGACCAAGGAGGGGGTTCAGACCAAGAAGGATGATTAGGGGGTCCCCAAGAAGGTATATTTGTAGTTTGGTTGGGGTTGTAATATGCATGGGATGACTATTGCATACCCTGCTGGTATGGTTTAGGCCCAGGAGGTCTCCTTTGGTTGATGTAGCAAAGCTACTCAGTGACCACTTCAACTCCTTGATATACAACTTTGAGTCCAAGTAAAGAAGGGAACTTGTCTATGGAGTGGTTTTCTCCACAGACTAAGAAAATCTCAATATAGTTCAATGGACATCTATTCCTAGGATGCCTCTTGGTGCATCTAGGAAAAAAGATGGCCAAGGCTCTATCTGCTTCCTTTTGATGTTCATGGTGTCCAATTGCAAGGAAAGGATTTGCAGCATATCACTTTTGAAATCTTCCATCATATTTCGAATTTTGCCCTTGATGGATGAGTTGGAGGATGATGTACTAGCCATAGGTTGACAACCCCTACCCCTTTTACTAGCTGCCTTAGAATGGTTTCTAAAGGCAGTCTTGATATCCTCATAGGGTAATTGGTAGATATATCCTCCTACTAACATGTGTAAGGTATATAGAAGATATTTCCTTACTGCTCTAAGCAGGACCAACTTTAGTGAATCAGGGTCAAGTGTGCACCTAGCCCTTTTGTAACTGAGATGGAATCTTTCTTCATAGTCTTCTAAGGATTCATCCTGGCCTATGGTCATCATAAAAATATCTTCTTTAGTATCGTTTGACCTACAATAGTCCCTGTATTTGTTGTTAAAATCCTACTGCATCTGAGCCCAAGTTGCGATACTATCTCCAGGCAAACCCATGAACCAACACAATGTTGCATCCTTGAGGGTAGATGGAAACAGTTTCAACTTTTGCTCATCATCTGTATAGTCATAGGTTCATCATATAATAGTGAACTAAAATAGGAAAGTGTCAGGGTCTTCTGTGGTTAGGCCATGGAAATGAGGTAGAGAAGAGGGGATTATATTCTTCATCTTAGTGTCCCCATTGGTATCTCTGATGGGGAAGGCACCCTCAATTCTCTCTCTATTTCCTCAATCATTTCGGTTTTTAGCCATTTGTTCAGTAGGAATGGGTTCTTCCTCTTCTTATTCCCTTGTAGGTTCTTCAAATATGTAAGGTTTCTCACCTGAAGTTTCTTCCAGTTCACAGTCACCGAAGAAGATATAAGGTTGAATGTTGGATCTAGTGGGGATATTTGGCAAGAATTTCCATAAATTATCCCTATTCCTACGAGGCATGAAAGGTTGGGTTAGTTTTTGGAATATTTTTTTAACAAGAAAGTACTTTGTAGAAATGAAATTGCTGATTTGAATGAAAAATGTTGACAAAAAAAAAAAAAAAACTACTTGCAAAATGAAATTGTTGATTGAATCAAAACTACTAATAAAAAGACTACTTGTTGAATTGAAATCCTACTTGCAGAATAAAATTGTTGATTGAATGAAAACTACTAATAAAAATACTACTTGTTGAATTGAAATTCTACTTGCAAAATGGAAAGGAAAGAAGATAATGACAAATGAAAGAAAGGAAGCTACTAGATTACTTCTGCAGAAATAAACTAATGGAAGAAAATTGAATACTAGAAATAGAAGAAAGAAGTAATCACATTCTACTTGGACACCTCCCTGGAGATGATGCCAAAAAGTGTTGAGCACCAGTATTGCAACAAGGATGCTGCAACTCCTGGCTACCAGCTTTACTTATCAACCCGGGGTTCATACAAACTTGGTGGTGACAGTCCTATATGCACAAGTGAAAGTGAAGGTCCTGTCTATTGTCACTGTTCATCTAGCAAGAGACCCTAGGGGTTCCAAGCCAGAATTCTATAGGGTCTGAAGAAGCTTGATTATTTGATGGAAGAAGAGAAAATCTATTCTAAGAGAGAGCTACTCTATTGCAGTAATGAAGAAAAAAACATGTAATTCTAACTAACACCATAACCTAATTAACCAATTAAACAGATATGCTAAGCAAAATTGCTAAATAAATATCTAACCTAATGCTTCTATCTATGTTGTAGAAGTAAAGAGCATCAAACCATACTAAGGTGTAAACAAAGGAACTAAACTAAATCTGTTTTCAAGTGGAAGAGTACGTTGGAGATCGAAATTCTTGAAAGGAGGACGTAAGGAAGTAGCAATGCATAAGAATTGTTAAATCAGCCGGGTTAATGTAAAATGAACGACGGAGATCATATCACGGGAAAAAATTGTGCAGAAATGATGGAGTAGGTTTCAAAGGGGTTAAGCAGTGTCTCTTGTTCCCTCAAAGCTATAAGCGAGATTCTGAACTTTCACGTGATTAACCTAACTGGGTGACACGTAGCATAGGAAAACCACTTTTCTCACACGCTTTCGGGCAGATAATAGCCATGCAAGAATCTGAGCGAGATTGAATGATAGCCATTGGATCAGGTGGGACTGATCAACGGTGGAGATTGGCTAATCTAGTTGGCGAGCAGGTGACCCGATAACCGTTGGATCAGGCAAGACAAATCGACAGTGGATATTTGGAGTGCATAAAGTAGGTGGAAGACTTCACACGCAATGGTCGTTGGATAAACTAATGAATCAGATGGTGATTGGTCAAGATTGTTGTGGATCAGACGATAAGGGAATTATGCATGAAGAAAGTGCTAAAGGAGATTTCAATGAAAACAACAGAAAATGGTGAGGGTGAGGGTGGACTGAGAGTGATGGAAAAATATGACAGTGAAATGAAACAAGTAACTACATCAAAAAATGAACTCCAAAGCTTATGTGAGAACTAGAAACCTGTGTTTTTGGGGTTGTTGAAGGGTCTCTTCCTCAAGTCATGGTCCCAGAGGGAGGAGGTGAGGCTGAGACACCTGTGGACAACCTTATGGTGATCTTTTTCTCCTAGCTACCCTGCTAATTGAAAGAAGGCACAAATGGAAGTAAACTAAAGCACAACCGATCTACTCTACACTACTGTAATGGGAATGTAGCTACTTAAGCAAATGAATAGTTAAACCATAAATCTATGCTATACTGTTGTAATGAAAATGCAGCTACTTAAGAAAATGAACAATTAAACCATGAATCATCTACTCTATACTGCTGTAATGCAAATGAAACTACCTAAGCAAATGAATAGAAAACCTGGAATCTATGCTATATTGTTGTAATGGAAATGCAAGTACTTAAGAAAATGAATAGAAAACCAGGAATTTATGCTAGCATACATGTAAAATAAAGAGGATCTTTGGTTTCTCGGGTTGGGCCCTAACAAAGAGCTTCAGCCCTCTGAGTTAACTTAATGCTGGCTCAAAATGAAACTCATTCTTATTATCAAAACCATGGATTACATAACAAACTTTCACAAGTCTTGAAACTCGGAAATGAAGTAGAGTTTTACAATAAAAGTACGAATGCTATTGAGGTCCTAAGCCTCTCTACTTATAAAATTGAAATCTCCAATGACTTCCTTAAAATTAGGGAGGCTTAGCTCCCAACTCAAGATAAACTGGTTTCTATCACTTTCACTTGCTCGGCTGCATTCTAGTCCTCATGATTTGGCTATTTGCACTTCGAGTTGTTGGAGGAATATTCGAATGGAGGGGTAGTAAATGAGGAGGATTTACCTCCTATAATTCTTATCCCTTGTCCCATTCGAGTTTTTACCAAGGTCTTTGCCACAGTTCCTTGCTTTTATCCTTTATTCCTACATTTTTCCTTTCTTTTATCCTTTATTCTTGAATTAAATGCACATTAGACCATAAAGAAAAATATCCAACTCTAAGTCATCTCATAAAAAAAATATGATCAAAAGTATGTAATAAGTTGTGAGAATAGTTGGTTTGACTAAGCTAGGAGGTGAATTAAGGCCCATATAATCACCCAATGATGAGGCTCATCACCCATGGTGAAGAATACCTTGCAATAATTAAGGTCTTCCTCCATTCAAGCTTCCTCATCTGCCATGTTCTGTATTCGTGGTCCATGCCTTGCTTCAAGATCAAAGGATTTAAGTTTTCCTTCTCCTCTTTGGAGCTTGTTCCTGGTTAGCATTCATTCATGCAACTCTCATCAAGAACACCTACTCTGATACAAACATGATGTAGATGTTTTACTTGAAGGATGCTCTCTTGTCATTCCCTCTCTCTCTCTACCTTTCTCCCTCTGTTTTTCTTCTTCCTTCCCTCTCTCTCCCCCTCCAACTACATATATCTCTTCTCTCTCTTAGTCCTCTCTCTCCCTTTCTCTCTCACCTCCCTCTATCCGCCCCCATCACTGTATCTCTCTCTCTCTCTCCCCTCCATCTTTGTGCCTCCCTTTCTGTCTATTTCCATTTTCTCCCTATCTTTATCCCCACCTATTCTCTCTCTTCCCTCCTCTCTTCTCTACCTATCTCTCTATTCATATATCCATTGTCACTCCCTCTCTCTCTCCACCTCTATATCCCTATGCCTTAGTTCTTTCCTCCTTCTCTCTCCCCCCATCTTCTTCTCTCTCTCCTCCTCCAATTCCATATCTCTCTCCCCCCCTCTTTTCTTCTCTCTCTCCCCTCTCTTTCCTCCTACCTCCTTCTCTCTGTCTTCCCCTATCGCTCTCTCACTCTCACTCTCTCTCTTTCTATCCATCTTTGTCACTATCTCCCTCCCCCTCTCTTCCCTTCACTTTGCTTGCTATCATCACTTTGATCCTTAGTTAAGATAGATCTATGTTGGTTCTTACTAATATTTGTACTATATAAATTTCACATCTTTAAATACAAAAGTATTCTCATTTTTAATTTGATTAAAACTTCAATTTAATTTATATGGGAATAATTTTAGTAGTATTGAGGATAGAGGGTTTATATATTCTCAAAACTAATTACAACCGTTTTCCTATTAACTTCAAATAAAAAATGTTATAAAATTAAATTAAATTAAAATAATTTTATTGTGAAATAAGTTATGGTTTTTGGGCATGTGGTATTGATAAGCCATGGTATTGGCCCATGGTATTGTAACAAAGCCTATTTACAAGTTAATAATATCCATGGTAAAGTGGGGTGAATATCAATGGTTAAGAATCTTGTCATATTGTTATAAAATATTTAGATTGTGAAATAAGATATTATTTTTTGGCATGTGGTATTGATAAGCCATGGTATTAGCCCATGCTATTGTAACAAAGCCTATTCAAAAGTTCATAATATCAATGACAAATAGGGGGTGAGTATACATGATTAAGAATCTTGTCATATTCTTATAAAATATATTGATTTTGAAATAAGTTATGTTTTTTGGGAATGTGATATTGATAAGCCATGGTATTGTACAAAGTCTATTTTCAAGTTAATAATATCCATGGTAAAGTGAGAATAAATATCCATGGTTAAGAATATTTTCATGTTGTTATAAAATATTTTGATTGTGAAATAAGTTATGTTTTAGAGCATGTGGTATTGATAAGCCATAGTATTGGCCCATGGTATTATAACAAAACCAATTTTTTACAAGTTAATAATATCCATTGTAAAGTGGTGGGTGAATATCCATGGTTAAGAATCTTGTCATATTGTTATAAAATATTTTGGTTGTGAAATAAGTTATGGTTTTTGGGCTTGCGGTATTGATAAACAATGACATTGGCTCATGGTATTGTAACAAAACCTATTCACAAGTTAATAACAAAATCAAAATATAACAAATTGAATTTTATTATTTTTATTATTAATTGAGCCAACATTTAGATTTTTGCACTCATAGCCATACTTTTGACTTTTATTATTATTACTACTATTATTATTTAACTAAGCCCATATTTAGAATTGTTTACATTATTATTATTGATGTAGGAGCATCCAGCTAAGGGCACCATGAGCGGGTTTTGGTCTCAGCTAAGGAGGAGAGGTTCATCAGTATTTAAATTTCATTTGTGTTTGTAAATTAAAAACGGTATTAGGAACTTGTCTTATGTCATTTTCAGTTAATAGGTATTTAGGGTTAGCAGAGTCAGGTGGAAGTGGTTATAGCCACATGGTTCCAACTCCTTAATTTGGATGGCACAGAAGCAGAAGAAGGACCAGTTAATGGTCGAATGTTAAAACATTACCTTGATCCTACTTATTAAGGTTTACCATGATGTTTAACATGTACATACTATATCCTTTGTAATGTCACAGTTTTTATTGGACAATAAATTTTGGAGTTGAAGCCTGAAGAGAAGGCCCTAAGCTTCAGAAGTATTACTGTCATACATACAATAAAGCAACATGAAGAAGAAAATTGCAGAGCACAGTCAAAGTCATTCAAAGGCCATCTGATCTACTGTTCTTGACTTTCCCCTAGGGAAATGTTATAGCTCCAAATCTCACTCTTATGGTTTGTGATGCTGCACTTATGGCCTAGGGCAACCCCTCCTTCCAGACCTGGTCCAAAAATTTAAAAAACAGTGTTTTATTCCCTGTACGCGACTTTGCCCTGTGTTAAACGCGTGTACACGCGGGTCTGTCATACCCAACCCGCGTGTATCTATTAAAACACTTAAAAAAATATAATTTCCTCTTTTTCGGGCGGTGATCGCGGGTTTACCTGCTGGATCACCTGTTAGTGCCCGTGGCCCAACTGTTCCCAACCAACTCCTAACTAAAAAACTACTTTGGAGAGGGTATAAAAAGACATCAAAGGGAAGGCCAAGGGGAGAGAGAAAGGAGAGCAAGATTATTATGCTGAGATTTTTCCCTTAGACCAGGTCTGAAGTCCTTGGTGCATCCTGCACTTCCCCCATTTTGCATAGGAAACCCTTGTTTCCATGTGTATTGGTGATCATTCATCCTTGACATCATCATTGAGTAAGACTTGGAAGGAGCTCTTGTTGGAGGCTGGAGGCTGGAACGAATCCGGGAGGAAGCTTGCTTGGAGCTTGCTGAAGGTGTTCAGGTGATATCTTTCCGATATATGTACTTTATTTGCCTTTATATATAAAGAAACACGTCTTTGTTCCCGAATAATATTTCTTTATGCTTATGAGATTCTTGTGTTGAATTCTTATGAAAGTGGTTACTTAAAGATTTTTTATAACTAACTTTATAGCATAAAGATGATTTATATATAAACTTCTATACATGTACTGTTGTGTTTTTTGATTTGTTTGTCTTGCAGGTCAAAGAAAGAAGAAGGGAACTCCAAGAAGGGTTTGCACCCTAACGGTCTTCTCGAACGTAGGACCTTAGGTATGTACCCTAAACATTAGAATTTGCTTAAAAGTAAAAAAGATGGCTGTGTGTGTGTGTTTCTTTGTATAAGCAATTTTCAGTCTGGTAGAGTCTCAGCCCAAAGGACTCTAGGGGTACTTTCCCTTCAACCAGAATTGGCGACTCCACTGGGGACAACACTCTTGTTGTTCCTAGTTTGGGTAGTCCTCAAGCCAATCAAGGCTCAGTCCCTCTGTTTGTTGGTTCTGACTGTCTGATATTTTCTTGAACTCCAAGCTTTTCCAGTTTTTCAGTTTGTGTTTTTTATTTTTCTTGAAACACTTCATATACGCACTTTTTCTGGATTACAGAAGCGTATATACGCAAGTTTCACTAAGTAAACCCGCGTATACACAGGTTTCCTTAGTTACAGTCGCGTGTACACGCATTCTGCAAATAATTGCAGGCGCGTATATCACATAATTTTCAAGATTTATAATTTTTCTTTTGCTGAATGTCTGTCTGGTGGTTTGGGTCAGTTTAAAGCAGTCAAGTCCCAGTGACAGTCCTCTGTTTAACAGGGGGCATCTTGTTTCGAACTCTCTCTAGTTATAAGGAGTGCTAGTCTTGTTTTTCGTTGATTGCAAGCGTCATTGATTTTTGACACACAAGGTTTCTGTTTAAGAATCTTGATTGCTCTGTTTCGGCAGAGTGGGAAGATTGTCTTAAAATCTTTGTGTCCATTTTGTTTTCATGACATTTGTGTTTGCTTAACGAAATCATTTTTATGACCATTTGCTCCTTCGTTTCGGGAAAGTTGTTTGTTACCAGTTTCTTGAAACTTGTCTTTTGATATTTTGGACTTTCATTGCTGCTTTTGATTGTCAAAAGCGATTTCGAACACATTTTATTTTTGTTGAGTTCTCATCATTTGAAAGGTGTCAATTCACAAAAGTGTTTGGTTGCTTGTTTATCAATCATTGGTGTCAATTTTTTGAGAGCTTTCCTTTGAAAAAGACTTTTTTGATTTGATCGAAAGAAAATCTTTTGAAAGTTTTTGAGTTTCGCTTTCTTAAACTCGCTTCTCATTTGATTTCCTTTTTTGCGAAGTGAAAGTGCTTTGTTTTTATCTTAGAACTTGTTTTTATTGTTTGGACGAAATGATTGGTTACACATCATCTTCTATCTAAGCATTTTAGTGGCAAGACAAAATTTGGTAAAGCAGCAACTTTCCTTCTTTGTTTGCAGAGTAGTCTTAAAATCTTGCATTCACATATAGTTCTTGCATTAGCATAGCTTTGCATCCTCTTTTAGGCATGCATAGTTTTGTTAGCTTTTGTGAGTGTGGAGTTTGAAAAGAAAGCAAAAAACTTTGTTTAATTTGAAGTACATCTGAACCTCATAGAAATTGCTCTTCATCGAAACGAAAAAGTGCATGTGCATGTAGTTAGGGTAGTTTCTTTTTGCGTCCTAAAAACACCACAAGTTTCACTTTCGTTACCTTTGACTTAAAAGAACAGCCTAATAAAATCAAGCGCTTAATTAAAATCCACTAGAACTTTTTGTTTTAGTTATTACACCAACAAGTTTAGGATTTTAGGGCCTTGGATTAGGCGAGTGGAGAGTTAACTCTCCAAGGCCACACAAAACGTCAAACATAAGAGTCTGATTAAAAGAGAGTAAATCCAATAGCGTTAGGGAGACCAGGAAAGCTCCGGATCTGGGAGTTAAGCACGAGGGTCTGTGAAGACAGGGAAGAGAGATACCCCCTCTCCTACTTGTCCGAACTTACCTCACGACTGTTCCGCCTGGCTTCTGCGACGAGTTGGTACCCATAGTTGCCTCTCCTAGGGATCTGCATAGGTGGCTGCGGAGGGGAATCCCGTGGCACCTGAGGTCGACGTTGTATCACTCTCGACAGTACTTCTGGAGGGCACCCTTGCGAAGCTTGGGGGCTTGCACCGGCGCAGGCTGTTGTTAGGAGGTCAGCGTAACTTCCTCTGATACCTTCGCTGATAGGACTGGGCCCTCATCATCCCAGACTACCTTCGGAAGGCCCTTTGACTCCACTTTCTTGTATTTTGGCGTCCGGTCCTCACCACCCGGAGCAGAAATACTTGGAAATTGTTTGACTGGCTGTTTCTTTAGGGACTTTATAGTGAGTGCTCTTTGCTCCTTGTATATAGTTGGCTTTAGGTATTTTTGTCTAGTCACATTTGGACTTTGTGTTCTGAGTGACTGGCTTGCCGCTCTACCGATCTTGAAAGGCTTTTGGTTGTTCTTTCAGAAGTTGTGGAGTTGCCTCCTCAAGGGTAAAGGTTTTGATTGCTTATCCATATTCTTTGAAGAGTTATTTCTATATCCCCGCAAGGGAAAGGGTCTTTGGGTCAGTTAAATATGGCTAATATTCATGTGGAAACCAACCAAGGTACCTTTCCAAAAGGGGATCCTTGTGCTTTTCCTTTCTTTGGAAACGTTGGTACTCCCTTGATGGCCACTTTGAATATTCCTGGGTTGAATGTTGGACTACCCGTTTGGCTGTGGTCCACTCCGAATATTCCGAATGCTCTTGAAGCTTCTCCGTTAAATGCTTTATTTCAGGGGCATCACATGGGTGCAAATTGTTCATCTTCTTTCAAAGAGAAATCTGGGATTCCTTCTTCGCCTCCTTCTTGTAACAAGAAATCTAAAAAGAGGAGAAAAAGGAAGTCAAAGAAGAAGAATAATTTTAGCACTTCATCTTCAACCTCTGCGAGTCATGTTGGAGATGAGTCTTCAGCCGCTGCAAGTCATGCTGGGGGCACAAGTCTAGTCCCTGCAAGTCACACTAGCACTTCATCTTCAACCTCTGCGAGTCATGTTGGAGATGAGTCTTCAGCCGCTGCAAGTCATGCTGGGGGCATGAGTCTAGTCAATGCGAGTCATACTAGCAAAGAGTCACCGACCTCTGCAAGTCATGTTCAGGACTCTCCGCAAACCACTGCTAGTCATGTTGGCGGAATGGAGGTTGATAAGAAACCTGGACGTAGAAGTTTTAAACCTAAGTTCCCTTGTAAGATATGCAAGGAAGACCATCTTACTCATTTATGCCCTGGTATTCCAGAGGTTCAAAGGATATGGTCCGAGTCTGAAAGTACTTCTACTCCTACACTTGATATGGTTTCTCATCAATCCCATCAACCATCGGTTGAAAATGTGGTAAAGCCAGTGCAATCGCTGGCCGATTACACTCCTCTTTTGGGGGGTGAAGTGCCTAACAAAAGAGTCTGTTTGATCTCTAGTACAGAGTCTTATAGTATAGGGGGCATTCCGGTTTCTTCGAATGTTCCCCCTCCAAGTTCTAAGAGTGTTTCCTTTGATTGGGATAGTCTTGTTGAGCCTCGTCTTCCTTCCGCCGCACCTTTCCAAATAAAGGTCAGGGTTAATTCCACAAATGTCTATCGATGTATGGTGGATGAAGGATCCTCTACAAGTATTATATCCTCTTTGACTTGGAAAGCTTTGGGTTCCCCAAAGTTGTTGACAGCTCAGAGTCAGTTGTTAGCCTATGATAGAAGGCCTGGTGAATCTATGGGTGTTCTTCCTCAATTGCCTATCACTTTAGGTGGGAAGACTGTCTTAATCGATATGATGGTGGTTGATAGCCCTTTAGACTTTAATATGCTACTTGGGCGTGATTATGTCTATGCTATGAATGCTGTGGTGTCTTCACTCTTTCGAGTAATGTGCTTTCCTCATAATGGGAATATTGTCACTGTTGATCAGCTTGCATCTGATAATCACCACCCTAATTCGACTTTACTGCAGAATGCCCCTTGGTTTGTTCCAAGTGTTCAAGTAGACTCTACCCCGCCACGGGTCAATTATGTGGCATTGAATCCTCAATGTTCAATTGCTTCTAAGAAGGATCCTTTGACTTATTATTCTCCTTCTTGGGACTTGGTCCCGGCAGTTGACCGAGAGATTCTTCCTATAGGGACATGGGACCCTTTAATTCCCTCTTTTGATCCTTGTAGTTCTCATGATTTCTCAGATCTTGTCTTGCCTTCACAGGAGGAACTCTTTGAAGCCATGAGTTATGACTACCAAAGGAGCCCTTGGCCTGAGCCCTGCAAGGGGTTTGTTCAGCAGAACTATTATGCGTAAGCCGCAAGGCTGCGTGGTTCCCTGTACCATATTGTATATATGAGGTACGCATCTTCAAGTTTTGTATCTTATAACACAAAGATTTTATATGAAGTTTATATGTGGGATGTATTAACTTCGTGTCTAGTGTTCCTATTTATGTTTACAGAACTTGGAAGATTTCTCCTTTGGAAGTTTATGGTTGGTCCGTTCTGACAGGTATTGGTTCTCGAAACTGGCATATAGGTTAGGTTCTTCCGCCTGCATTGTCCACTTATCAGTTTCCTTTCCCATTTGGCCTTAGGATCGCCCCCCCAAGTTATGGTGCGGAACCTTCTCATTGCTTAGAAGTGTCATGACTTGTGTGGTAGAGCCTACCTTATCATGGGTGCCCTAGTTAGTACCTTGTTGTCACTTGGCACTCATGCTGATTTTTCATCCATAGGCTCGGGAGTCCTCTGTAGTCCCGCCATGACTTATGCGTTGAAGACTCATTCCTCTTTGCTTCTGCGCTTCGTTCTGGCCTTATACCCTAGAGGCTCCTATGTGTGTCGAGTTGTACTTCTGCATTGCATGTTGACCATTTGCACCTTTTGGCCTAGAGCCGGCTTCACTTGGACTCGTGTTTAAGCCCACTTTTGACCATGATGTCTGCAAAATCAACCTTGCATACCCTTGACCTCTGCAGCTTGACATACCCAGATCCGTGGAAGGAACATACCTCTGAGTGTCACTGACCAGTTTTTCACCTCCCTGCATTGAGCATAGGAACGTTCCTTTCCCAGGAACTAGAGCATCTGTTTCACCGACACTCGTTCTTTCCACTGTACCATAGCATTCTTTTATTCTTTTTCCGGCTTATCAGAAAAAGACAAAAAAATTAAATATTCCAAAAAGAGCGGGAACAGGGACATTACTTCCATTTATTGTTGGCAGCTAGAGTCAGTCATGTCGCCCTTGAACAAAGCACTCAAAACAAAGTCTCCTCCGTATGGGTGGGATTTAGTTTGACTTAGGTAAGCCATAGCCTTGTTATCGAGTCAGTTCTCCCCCGATTGGTTATCTCTTCCAATCATATGGAGGGTTCGTTCGTGCCTCCTGCATGACGAACTTATACAGATTCATTATATGCTGCCACATAGTCACATTGAGTCGTGCTTTTGTTCAAGGGAAGTTAGCCTGAGTCGGCCTTTCTGCGGTGTCTCTTGACTCATTTTTCAGTCGGCCATCCTTGGTTGTCAGTGTCATGTCTATCATCACATCAGTTATATTGGTCCTTCACTCGTGCCGGTTTGAGAAGGTCCCCATTGACTTCTTGCTGGCGGGTCTTGTCCTTATCGACGGCGACACATTGCTCTGAGGGCAGACCTAGAGACAGCACCCTGGCCCTATTTTCATTATTGATAGGTCACCTTGTGCTCAGCATCGATCAGTATCATGGGTCTTTGACTGAGTGGTTTCCCTTGTGTTCGACATCAGCATACATTATCACACATTGGGATTCGTGCAGTACCTTGGTTTCCATTTGACCCTATTGGTGGATACCTCGCCTCTGTGTCAGCTTTCATTATTGGTTGGTTCAGAGGGTTTCTACCGTGCGCTAGCCACATCTTGTGTACGCCGGAAACGTACTTCGGTTGGGTTACTACATCTTTTTCGTCCGATTCCTTCCACATTATTGGCCTACGGGTTACACTCGCGCTAGATTGATGGAGGATGCCTTAATGCCTTCCTTCTAGCGGATCTTTCCCTATCGACTCCGACTCATTGCTCTGGGGCAAAGATCTAGAGTCCATTTGGCAGTACCTTGGGGTTTGCAGTCATTAGTGGCAGATTCCTCGCTATCGACAGTGGGAAACCATCATTGTCTCCTGATTGATAGATTCTTACAGGTGTTCGACTTCAGCTCATTTATTCACACTTGTTAGATTGTACTGGGTACCTTGACGCTCATTATCATTATCGGTGAGTAGTCTCGCGTTTGTTAACGGTATACATCAATGACCGGTAATCAAACGATTTCTCACATGGTCGACTTCAGATCATTTATTCCCATGGTGTAGAAATGTACCACGGCGGTCGGTGAAGACCTCAGGTTGTATCAGCATTCATTGGTTCACTTGACAGTTGCTCCTGTTGCTGCTAGTTGATACCATTCCACCTTATATGTTGCAGTCAGTCATGGCGACATTCTATATGCTGGCACCTGAGTTTGCAGTGTAGTACCATCCTATTCCATCATGTTCAGTTGGTACCTTATGGGATCAGTCTTTGATTTCAGTGATCCGTTGCATCTTTCAGCATCATTGACAGTTTTATATGTGATATTCAGACATGTACTTACTCATTATGATCAGATGATCCATTATGTATTTTTACAGTCATTTATACTTGTATACTTAGTGGATCCGCTTGTACTTGATATGCGGACATGCTTTACTTTTCCTGAGCATGGGTATGCCCGCCTCAGACAGTGTTTCTTTCTGATCTCCTTTCGGTGGCTTGGCAGGCTGAATTCCGGTGAAGTCCTCCTCGGTTTTTTGGCGGAGTTCCTTTCCTTGTACTTACTTAATGTATTTCGGCCATCATGTTCCCCTTCTGACCTCATACATTAGGGGGCATCTGTTATAGCTCCAAATCTCACTCTTATGGTTTGTGATGCTGCACTTATGGCCTAGGGCAACCCCTCCTTCCAGACCTGGTCCAAAAATTTAAAAAACAGTGTTTTATTCCCTGTACGCGACTTTGCCCTGTGTTAAACGCGTGTACACGCGGGTCTGTCATACCCAACCCGCGTGTATCTATTAAAACACTTAAAAAAATATAATTTCCTCTTTTTCGGGCGGTGATCGCGGGTTTACCTGCTGGATCACCTGTTAGTGCCCGTGGCCCAACTGTTCCCAACCAACTCCTAACTAAAAAACTACTTTGGAGAGGGTATAAAAAGACATCAAAGGGAAGGCCAAGGGGAGAGAGAAAGGAGAGCAAGATTATTATGCTGAGATTTTTCCCTTAGACCAGGTCTGAAGTCCTTGGTGCATCCTGCACTTCCCCCATTTTGCATAGGAAACCCTTGTTTCCATGTGTATTGGTGATCATTCATCCTTGACATCATCATTGAGTAAGACTTGGAAGGAGCTCTTGTTGGAGGCTGGAGGCTGGAACGAATCCGGGAGGAAGCTTGCTTGGAGCTTGCTGAAGGTGTTCAGGTGATATCTTTCCGATATATGTACTTTATTTGCCTTTATATATAAAGAAACACGTCTTTGTTCCCGAATAATATTTCTTTATGCTTATGAGATTCTTGTGTTGAATTCTTATGAAAGTGGTTACTTAAAGATTTTTTATAACTAACTTTATAGCATAAAGATGATTTATATATAAACTTCTATACATGTACTGTTGTGTTTTTTGATTTGTTTGTCTTGCAGGTCAAAGAAAGAAGAAGGGAACTCCAAGAAGGGTTTGCACCCTAACGGTCTTCTCGAACGTAGGACCTTAGGTATGTACCCTAAACATTAGAATTTGCTTAAAAGTAAAAAAGATGGCTGTGTGTGTGTGTTTCTTTGTATAAGCAATTTTCAGTCTGGTAGAGTCTCAGCCCAAAGGACTCTAGGGGTACTTTCCCTTCAACCAGGAAAGACATCCCCAAGTGGAGCCATTGTTAGGCCCCTATACCAATAGGTGTCATATGCCATGATTAACTGGATGAGCTATGTAATATGTCCATACCTTTACTTGTTGCAAAGGTTTTCCATATTTTCAAAAAAAAAAAAAAATTTAAAAAATGTAAAGAGGGTATACCCTAAAAGAAAAATCAAAGGGTAGAAAGAATAAAATATGGTCAAAAAATTGAAATAAAATGAACACCAGACAAAAAGAAAGACTAGGAAAGTGTGCAAGTCTAAATGCCACTACTTTTACTTTTGAGTAATAAAAATTGTGTGCAGTTTGTCACCTTTGCCACAATTCATGAATAGTCAAACAATTTAAGCTGGGCTAGTTCATCTTTCAATTTCATGTTGTAGAAATATATAATAAAGATTTGACCAAACAGTGTAAACTTGGGAGATAAGTAGATAGGTAGAGTTAATAAAAGGAACAGTTTAATCTGAGCCCTTGGATGTAATAAGTGTAGATTTAGATAGATGTCATTATGTAAAAGTAAAAAAAGTGAGAAAAGGGTTTGCCAGTCTAAGTGCACCCTAATAAAGAAGTGAAAATGATAGGTTAAAGTAGGTAGGGTAAAGTAGATGATGGTTGCAGAATAAATATGTGGTGAATGGTTAAGTTCAATGCTTAAATCTTTTGTTTTCATCACTTGGACAAAGAACAACTTACATTGGATACAACACATCAAAGAAACAAAGTCAAATTAATTAATTTCCCTATCCATTTTCCCCTTAAGTTTCACTAACTTCCCTTAAGTACTAAAGGCATTTACAAAGTTAAAGGGGCTCAGAGCATTTCTCTGACTTCTGGAGGGACCGGACCCTCGGCCCAATAATTTATAAAGCCTAAGTACTTAAACCATTCATAAAATCATTCATTCCCTTTCATAAGTTTTTCCTAAGTAAAATCCTATTTTACTTAGGAAAATTACAAAATTTTCCACAAAACACCCTCATTTCACTTTAGCCTAAGTTTAAATACACACTTTAAATGTTTTTATACTTAGCACTTTTTCATTATGTCATAATTACTACTAACCTATATTATATAAATCCCCTAGAACAATCTACCCGCTCTCGTATTATTACAATTATGTAAATAATCCCGAGATTCCTATATATCCCGCCCCTGTTTAATTATAATCGTAATACATTTTAATATGGGATTAATTAGTTAATCAGTAACTAATTAATAGACTTAACCCCCGGCAGCACAAAAACAAGATTAATTAACCCTCATGGTTAATTAATAACCTCACCAGCCAATCTCGCCGCCCTGATGTGATTAAAAAATATTTAATTATATCAGGCCCGCCTCCACTAAACCCCTGTCACTTCATACCCCCTGATCACCGTCTGATCACGTCTCCCACATCTGACGGCCACAATGCATATCGCACGACCCTTTGTGACCACACGTTAGCATGTGATCACAAAGCGGTTTTGTGCACAGTACCTTGCCACACATCGCTTTTTCTATGGAAGCGCTGGCCCAATGCAAAATACCACCCTTTGCCCATGAGTGGTGTGATACAAGCCATTTACCACCCTCCCACTAACAACAAAACATCATGTCATTTGTCAATAATGCCACCCCTCTGAAATCCTAAATCCCGCCAATTCTGAATTTGTATATATAACAAATAAATTGTTTTCATTGTTTTATCTTGCAAACCTGTACACCCATGCAAAGACATCGAGATCAACTAGTTTAAGCTTCCATCCGCCAACCTTCTCCAAACTTCACAACCGATGTAGCCCAGAGCTTCTAGCCACACCCAGGACCTACATTTTGTCACCCATCCTCGAAAAACAGGTATTTATCCAAATTTTCGATAAAAACCCTACAAGTACTTGTTTTCCACTATAAATTGACGAAAAAACCCAAATTCATTATAATTCAGTCATTGCTTTCATCATTTAAGTTCCCTAGACCCTCTGTTTTGCCCATTTCACAAAGAAAACCTAAGTTACCTTTCTGAATCCACAAGAACTGGAAATGGAAACCCCGGTAGCTTTGAATGTTGCACCCATTAATTCTCCTCATCGAGATTTAGACTATCTGCCTCTTGCAGATAAGGACTTTCAGATAAAAGACTTAACCACTGATAAAAATCACCTCAAAGTCTTTTTCCAATGTAGGGATAACTACTTGAATGGCCATGATGTCATAGGACTGTGGGAATCTAATCTTCCCATATACTTTCTTCCCTCTGTCCATGTTTTCCCTGACATAATTCATCATTGCCATGCCAATTATGATCCCAACCATAGAGCAGTTATGTCTCCCAATCAAACAGTCCTTTTCCCAATCACTGCTGAGTCAATCAATGAGATGTTGCAATGTCACTCCAGCCAGGCCCTCACCCCTATTTCCATTGGAAATTTACTTGAGCAATAAGCTAAATTGTCCCAATCTGAACTTGATCATCTCTGTCAGACCTTCATACTAAAGCAATATCAAACCAAGGGCCCACCTCCTTATATGCAAGTTTTCTTCACTAATATAGGTAAAATCATAGTCGATATGATATTCACAGTCATGGGGTTCAACACTAGTTAGAATGTAGATGAACTAACCCTAGTGTTGATGTCTATCTTTACTCCTAAACAACCCCCTGCTATCAAGTATGACTATGCCTCATTCATTGCTGACAAAATTCATGACCAGTTCACAAGATTGGAGAATGAAAGGCTCTTCAAGTTTTCCACCTTTATATATCACCTCATTCTTTATTATCAGTCAGATCAGTTCCCATTCCCTGTCATGAAATTGGATACTAAGGGTAATCCAAGGTCTGTCATCTTTTGGACCTCCATCTTCCATCAATCTTATTCCAATCCTTATTCTTATAATGAGTTCATTGATCAGTTTGTACACCCAGCAACTACCTTGCTGACAGGAGTTTCACCTCCCAGAATCAGTGATGATATCAAGAAGATCCTCCAGCGCTCTAAACAATACATAATAGGTGACTGGTATTTATATCAGAACCATACAGAAATCGGAGTATATGGATGTGAGCATTCCCCATTCAAGCTCCCCAAATATGTTCCAATGAGACTATTTGCATTGGAATATCACAGGCAAATGATAAATTCAGACTTGATTCATTTTTAAAAAGCCAAAAAGAAAGCACAACTTAGAATCAAGAGTCAGTTAGGTCCTTTTGTCTGCAACACTGGGGAACCATGGAGAGAAGTAGAGAAAATTCTAGAAGATCAGCTTAAACTACACAAAAGTTTTAGTTGGTTTCCTTATGATCCCCACAGCTTCATCTGTGATAGAAGGATGAAACATAGACTATCACCTTACATACATCACAAAATTCTAGAGATTGAACAATTTGCCAATATGGATGAATGGAGGGAAGGTACCTTAGTGGAAACTGATGCTGAACAGGTCAATATAGAAAATGTGATGAAGGATCTTGAAAAAACACTTGACTTGGATTCTTTTGGACAGGTACAGTTTGAAACATCTCAAAGGTCAACATTAGAGATCAGTGCCTCTACAGTTGAAGCCTCCCAGAAGCACTCACAAGACACCAGCACACCACTTATAGGGATATCTAAGGGAAAGGGACTAGAGACTAGCACCCAAGCAACAGAACAATCAATCATGTCCAAGCAGCCTAAAACTTCTCAAGAGCAGGCTCAAACATAGGCTCACCCAACTAAAGTTAATGTAGAAGAGTCCCCAATTTTGTAGACTCCTTTGAATGAGGAAACGAACAAAAAGAGAGACAGGGAAGTAGCTACCCATGCCAGTGGCATATCAGACTAGGTTGGTGCTAAAAGGCACAAGCTAAATCCTCATTCAGAAGAATAAATTTTTGAAGAAACCACGGACAGTTAAAGAAAAGAAGGTGTAGATAGTCACCAGAATTTCCCAGCAGGTGGGACACCTTCTAGCTCATAGAGACATGAGCTAGAGAGACAACAGAGCATTGAAGTATCATCCTTCAAACCTCCAGGAAGTGAAAACCTGGATTTTAAAAAGAAATTCAAGGAAATCAAAGCTAGGAAAGAGCCATTGAGAATCCAGGTCTATAATCAATACTTGAAAATGGCTCCCACTAATCAGAATAGGTTGATGTCAGCCTCTGACATCGGGGAAAAATGGAAATGAGCTTCTTCAAACCTAATGTTTAGAAACCTCAAATAGTTGCAAATTATCTTCAAACCAATTTTGAGGTCATGGCCAAAGATATTCATCCCTTGGATCAAATTGAGCTACACAGGTAAACAGGGGAAATTATATATTCAATTTTTACTGGAAAGGCCATAATGGCCCAAAGATTAGAGAATTCTCTAAATAATACAACTGCCTAATTACAACTGAAGGGAACCTCCTCACAAGCTAAGGGTAACAGAATTAAATCTTTGGAAGAGTTAGTAATTGGATTGGGACATAATCCAAAGGATGTGAAGGCTGTAGAAGCCTTAATAAAGAAAAAAGATGAAGACATAGCTGCCTTGAGGAAGCAGCTAAAATTGTCCCCATCTAGACATCCACAAATTGCAGAAATTATTCACAAGAAGTCTGAAGAAGAGCTTATGGACTTGGTCCTACAACTTAATGAACAACTGAAGGAGACCAAGCAAGAGTTAGAAAGATCACTCAAAAGCAAGCAGGGAGAGTCAACCTCCCAACCACTAAATGTGATCCCCGTGGTCTCCACTGTAGTCCCTTCAACACTAGCAACAGCTCTGGCACCCAATGTCCCTATGGCCACAGCTGAAGTAGTCACAGGTACAGGTACAGGAACAACACCAGTAGGAACTTCAGGTCTAAGTACAGAGGAATTGATAAAATCAATGGAGGAGATGAAGGTCCAAGTTTTAGAATTGCAAAAAATAAAAGAACAATATGGTACCTTAGAACAAAGATATGAACTTTCAAAGATAAATTTTGCAGAAAAGGTGAGGGAAAATAAAGGGTTAGAGCAAAAGGTGAAATCATTAGAAAAGGACCTCACATTTGACAAGCCCTTGGCAGACATCAAGAAGATTCTTTGGACCAACATCACTCAGTCAATGAATGATGATTGGCCATCTATACAAATAATTTTTGAACATGTTGATTTAGTAAAGGTAGCACTGGAAGAAATTTGAAGGACAAAGGAAGAATTAGGAACGATGCCTGAGGAAGCCACCAGGCTTATAAATTTTTTGAATAGCTAGAATAAGTATCATCTGGAAGAAATTGGCATTGAAGACAAAACAGGGACTATTCTGGAAGTCAAGAAGGTATTGACTAAAAGTTCTTTGATGCAAAATTTAGAAAGAAGATGCCAAAACATGCAGGAGGAGATTAATGCTTTTATGGAGAAATTCAATATTTTGCAGAACAAAGGGCTACCCAGTCCTTTAGTTATCAATGATAAATAAATGAGGCATATAGATTATGTTGACAAATTGGATCAATATGCAGATAACCAGACAAGTTCATCAACCAGTACATCAGCACCAAAGGCACTGTCCATAGGTAGATTTCTCTATGACAGTCTAGAGAACCTTTTCTATGTTGAGCATGAGTTAAAGCATTTGTTTCTAGTTCACCCTACTTTTTACAAGTACACCGAGACTGATGAAATCCTCGGAAAACTTCAAATGACAAGAATACCATAGGAAAAATGGTGGGAAGAAATGCTAGACATTTTGTAATTTATCCTTGGTAAAAAGTAAAATTTTCAGTATTTACTACAGTCAATAAGGGTAAAAGAGGACGAACAAGGATCAAACAGGCAAAGAGTATCAAAACAAGTCAAAGTGTATCATTGAGAAAGTGAAAAGCAGAATAGACAACACGAGTTTACAAGGAAGAGAACAAGACGCCTCATCTTAGGGCCTACTTCCAGCTCATTCACAAAAACAACGATAGCAAGCCATCAGCTTTCTTTATCTTCTATCTACGAGACCATCTGTCTCTATTTTCATGTAACTTGTAGTTAGTCACCCTAGAATATATCTCTTGTTGTTATGAGATATTTTATTGTAAAAGTTTTGTATAAATACTCCCTCATTTAGAGTATTGAGGGTGGATTCTTAGACATTGCTGTAAAACTGATTACTTTAGAATAAAGTGTTGTTGGACCAAGTCTTGCATGGTTGGCTGGACGTAGAATTGATACAAAGGATTTTTCACAGGATTCAAGTGCAATACATCGAACAAATAAGTATTTTATAGCTCATGTGTTATTGTTTTCTTGTTTAAATATCTCAATTATGTTCCATATCTGAATATTAAAACTAAAAAGCATAATTCAAAAAGTGCTTAAGTGCAATCTGTTTTCAATCCTTTTTATTCTTAATGTTTTCCTCTAAACTATGATAGGCAAGAAATTCTTAATTGCTTCTGCCTCTTGGTTTATCATTTAGATCATTTAGTAAAAAATCCTTAATTGCTTTTTTTTGGTGATCATCCAAATTCCCTCTTTTGAAAACATGTGGAAGGATCCTTAATTTCCCTTCTTCCCTTTTGAGCCCATCCCATCCTTTCAAGTTATCATTTGCTCCCTGTTTAGCTATCTTGCCCTGTGAAGCCATCCTTTGTTAAAAAACCAAGTCTAGTTGAACCATCTTCTTTTGACTCCATTAGCCCAATGGCCTGAAATATTCAGTTATACCCATCTGCTATTGAATTTCACCACAAAATCCAATCAAATCCCAAATCTTTCATAACTAGCCTAAAACCTTATAAAATAAAGCTAAATCATAAATAGAGAGCCCTCTCTAAGAACAGATTGGCTAGATTCTGTACCCAAAAGTTGGTTTGTGGTTATCTCAGATCCCTTTCCTCTTCTTACAACTTCTAGGAAAATCTGAGTGATAACACCAGGTAGTAGCCTAATGGATATAGGGTGGTAGCTTGAGCTCTCCTCTAGTAACAAATTCTTCTTCTTCTAGATTCGAGAATGTTTAGCATAAGAGCAGGGACAATCAAGAGATAAGCAGGAATAATAAAGAGATAGATCAAGAGGCATATTGATGGTATGTGATGATAATAGACTTGAGGTGGTCATTGCATGATGACTACATGACAGAGATGATCAGTGATGATACATGATGACACTTGAAGATACTGGAGTGGCATATTGATCGATGGAAATATATTGGCAGGTGTAATTATCCCTAGTTGAGAGAGAGTGTTAATTTTTGCAACTGCGGTCAAATTCCACCTTGCATAGTTGAAATGACCAATATTATGATTTCATTAGATTCCCCTTTTTTAGAGGACCAAAATCGACCTAAAGATCACTTTATTTGGACAAGTGGAAGTTGATTTTTGAATTATTTTATTCATACATGTATTATGGAATGGGTCGAACCTAACCACATAAGTAATTTCTTAGGTTGGCGTCAACCCCAAGTGGACCCTCATGAAATCCTATAAATAGAAGATAACTCAAGCTCATTTTGACATATTGATCAAGCAATCTTCTCTTCTCTTATTTCCTTGGTTCGCACAAGTATGTCAGAGGAAAGTTTGCACAAGGGTTTGGAATCTCAGGGTCAAAGCTCGCACTGATCTAGGGTTTTCTGGATCTTGGATGCTAACACATAACTAGAGATTTAAATCCTTGGACATTGGAACAGAGTGGTCCTGACAACGTCCAGGAAGACTTGGATGCTAGCACAGTGAGCTATGGGAGAATTTGGGGTTTCAGAGATAGATTAGGTTGTATTAGCCCATGAACTCTCACATAGAGTAGTATTGAGAGCATCTGGGTTGCCATAGACACTCACATAGCAGCCTTATGAGAGTGTCCAGTTCTCGAGGCATATATGGGTATGTTTGACCTCAGACACCCTCATCTAGTTCACCTGGAAGTGTCCAAATCTATTTTGGACGCGGTCATCCAGTTATGTAGAGAGTGTCTATATCTACTATAGATGCTCACACAACTCCTCCTCCCTACTTCTAGGACTCATAGATGATATTTATGTATTTCAAAGATTCATCTTAGTGAAAACAATTTTTGGCAGTATCTAGTAGTTGATGATAGACAGTGACAACACTTTACAATCCTCAGGATCATGGTTTTGAATTAGATCTGTTTCATGGATATCATAGTTGTTTTGTTGCATAGATAAAGTTATGGATCATTGTACTCTCTTTTGCTGAATTATTTAATGACGATCTAAGAAGATGAATATTTGCAAGGTTTTCTCCATTATGGGTTTTTCCCTCATCTTGGACCAATCTTGGTGTTTCTATGTGTGTGCACGCTTTTCTTCTATTGTTCCTTTATGTTCCATTTCATTTATGATGATGATGTTGTTCTTTCTATATAATTGCATATACTAATGGATAACAGTTTCGATATGAATACAGTAATGATGATATGGGGTGAACTTAATGTATTAATGAATAAATGCAATTATCAAAACAAATAACAATGTAGCCCTATGAAAAATTAACATGCTTATGACCAAACCTCTCTTTGTCTTTGCCAGGCCATCTTATACTTGTTCAGACTCCTCTAGAATCCTCTTTCCTTCTCGTCATTACCATCCAACTATTGTGAAAGATATTGAGATATTTCATTTGACTCCACCTGACTTATCCCATGTATGGAATGAAAATCCAAAATATCTATCGCCCTATTTAAATCCACTCCACCTTGTGTTTCCCTTCTCCAAAATATCTCCAACCATTTTCTAGCCATGATCTCCCTAGTTGGCTCCTTCTCCTATAAGATCATAAATGTCGATATACCCTACAAGTGTCCTTCTCTCCAAAATACTATTTTCATCCCATTGCATAACGTCAGTATTTTCCGTGCCCTACTTCCTACACCATCTCTATGTTTTGCTCCACTTCCTACGCTAACCCCATGCTATGTTCCACCTTTTCCTTTCCACGCTCTTCGTTCCTACTGCGCAGTCCCATTATGAAAAAAATTAAAACATTTTTTGTGCTCCAACAGTGGGTATCTAAAATTCTAGGGGTTCAAAAGGTATACAAAAGTTAATATTACAAACAAACCCTGATTTCCCTAGAATTATATACAAAGGAAAATGCTGCATTGCACAAAGGGGATCGACCTAGTGCGACCCATGCCATAGGCTAAGGTGGTAGAGGACACAAGGGCCTAGAAAAGTTATATGGATGCCACTTAGGTGGTTTATGTGGATTTATGTTAATGTGGTACCTACATGGAGAGAGACGTGGCAAGAAGAAGTGTCATTCTTGGATGGCCAAAGCGTTGGTTTTGATTGACACATGATGTTATTGGAGGATTCCACGTAGTAGGGTGATGTCACCCTAGTGTTAGTGTAATAGGAGGTGTGACATAAAATTTGGCATTAAGAGATGGGAAGGTTCCTATTAGCACCTTATTTCCAATGCCAAGTTAATTGTAGTGCCTTTTGGATTCGGGCATAGACTAACAAAGGGCAGAATATGGAGAAATAACTAGAAATTGACATGAAATTTTATGTCACACTACGCCGATCCAAGAGTATAGTATCATTCCAACATGGGGGCACTATGGGAACAAGATGATGTGGCATCGCTTCATGACCTGTAGACATTAGTTAAGTGTCAAGAAATTTATAATGGGAAACATTTATTTTCATGAAGAACTGGGCCCTGTGGGTCCAAAAGATGATATGAGGTGGACAGTGCCATGGATATGTGACTATGTCGCATGGATGTCAAGTAGGTGTTGCAGGTGATGTTTTAGAGCCATATGGGTTACATGTGGATTCCACATGGTAGAATCCTACTGATGTGGTAGGAGTTAATCAATTAACTTTGAAAGGGAATAACTTTCATTCTAGGAGTTCGATTGAGATAATATTTATATTTATAGAAATCTCTTGATGAGATGAACACAATGGTGGTATTTATTTTTTGTTTTAGTAAATTTGGAAAGAGAGGATTTTTATGACCCCATATTCATAATAGACCTTGAAGATTGAGTTAATTTTTATGTAACACCTTACAATAATCATCTTGTCAATTACACATGTTTCCTACCTAGGATAGTGAACTAATCAACTAATCCCCTTCTTGAATAACTCTTCTAGTTGCATTTGCAACTCTTTGAAATATGGTGAGCTCATTTTGTAGGTAGAATTGGAAACTAGAACAACTAAGGCATCAAGTTAATAAATAATTCATTGCCTCTATTTGGTGGAAATCTCGGAAATTCCCTAAACACATCTTCATACTCTTTCATGACTACATAATCTTTGAGATTTGGTTCCTTATCTTTTGTCAACTCTTCAACATGGATTGTGTATATATAACACCCTTCCTTAAAATTTATTTTTAGCTATAGTATTGAATTCTCTTTGATAGACATACGCCTTGAAATACATTGAACCCTCTTTGAATTTTGTTCCTCATCAAGGCACACATAAGCCTTCTTGTAGTAATATAGGATAACATGATGCTTTTCCATCCAATCCATACCAATAAAGAAATCATATGATCCAAGTGGTATGATTCTAAAATATGTCTTAGTGTTGAATCCATTCATATTCAGTAGGAAATCTCTAATACGCTGACTAAATGTTTTTCTTGGTCCGAGTGGCTTGCTAAACTAACCAAGAATTTTCAAGCTTACATCTATTTAATTTGAATTTTTAACTATATTGTGACCTATATACCTATCTACAACTTAATAAAAATAAACATGGGATGGTTATAAATATTACCTTTCATCTCAATCATGTGGGATTAATATTATAATTTTTCATTTTCCCAAGCTACATAAATCCTTGACATGTTTATGCCCATGTCTTGGTTATAACATATTTTTTCACACCTTGCTTTGAGATGAAATATTGGCCTATTTATTGCCCCTATTCCTTATCCGTGTTATGTCATAAACAATTTATTTGTGTAGGTACAAGTGACAAGTTAATATTATTCTCACTACATTAACCAATGTTAATGTGAGCACATTGATGATTTATATTAATTTCTAGGACTTGCAAAGTCAAATAATGAGCATATGTTTTAGGATAATTCAAGGCTAGAAAAAAGTTGAAAAGGGAAATATAAAAGGAAGCATTACCCAGTGCCTTACTATTGAAGCATAAGGCTACAATAATGTATCAATGTGATTTGTGAAATCAAGAGTGAAATATAATTCTTAGATAGGCTAGAGTTGAACCTATTTATATGAAGTGTTTACTCATTCACCAATATTGTTCTTTTTTCAAAGGTTGAATCAATACTCATTGTATTATGATGTTTGAATTTTAAGAATTTAGTGAAACTAACATCCACTTTTTATCCTTCAAAATATTTTCTTGATTTACTACATGTACTTACACATTATTTACTAAAGGTTTTATCTTTTAGTTGTAAATTTTGGCTTTAGACTGAGTTTTGTCTTCATTTTTTTAAATGTAATTGCAAGGTTTATTTAATATTGTTTATTTCCCTAAAGGAAACCTATCTTCTGATTTATAAGCTTAAAACTAATTTATTGTGGTTGATGGTATACATGTTTTTCAACTAAACTATCTGACTTTGGAAACATCTTGTTGAAAGACATACTTGATACATTATGCGTGTATTTCCTATATTACATATGAATTAAATGCCCAATTGGTTGGAGTCATGGAAATCCACTCCTAGCCCAATAGAAAAGGCACTAGCTCTTTTTTGTTACTCGCCTTATTATCACACTCAAAATTTTGGATTTGTGGTGGAATATTGTCTAAAAAACAAATAAACATGAGGAAATCATATATGGTTACAAAATATTATTAGTTAATTTCAAGGCTCCACCTCACTTACACTTACTTGGTGACTAATGTTTAACCCAAAAGTTTATGCAGTTTCCAAAATACTGTGCATGAGGAAGAATTTTATTCGAAGAAAGTATATTAAAGCAATTCTCATAAATATGTGTCATCCCACATGCATTTAAATGATGACTAAGAACCCCCAATCACCTACCTCTATGATATCTATTTATCTATGCATGTGTGTGTATGTGAAGATCGAATGTAAAAGGATTTTGGAAAGAATTTCAAATCATGCGGGATGTGAAACTATCTTTATTAGGACTCTGGATGCTTACTCATACAAAACGAATAAGTACCAAGGAAATAGAACATTGGCATGCATATTTTTATCTTTACTTATTATAACTACCTTGTGATACTACACTAGCCTTAGGGAAAGGACTAAGTCATTGGAATCTATTTCATATTCTTTCCTTGAAGGTGTAAACAATGATCTACTCAAACTAGGTGAGACACACTAAGATAAGTTCAATGTTCAATTAAGGTAATTTATTTATTTATTTTTTTAAATGTTGGTAATTTTCTTAAGGTTTACTTGCATATATGCATGGATTCTCCTAGTATGTCTCCAATCTATTGAATCCTCATTAAACTCCCAAAGTTCACTAGCTTGAAGCTCCATAAAATTTATCTCAAATATTTTTATTTCTCTAATCATTAATGATGTTCTCTTGGTATTTAAGTGTTTATAATCACTAGTGAAATGTGTGTAATCATTACATGATTGCTTGTTGTTCTAATCCACTTCGAGTTGTAGTCATGACTGAGAATGCCAATAGTTTTGTTGAGTATGTTTACAATGAAAGTGTTCGTATTGAACATATCATATTTCCATGTGTTTTATGGTTTCTGTTTTTATTTCTAAGCCTAACCTATGAAAGTGTCACATATAATGACCGAGGTTGATTTCAACATTTACAAGTCGTAGGCTATCTCAAAATAAGCACTAGGAAATTCCTTCCATTTTATTCATATTTGCAACTTTTTATGTCAACATATTGTTAATATACTATAAATATGATTAAACAACATTTCAATGAAGGTTTTAGAATATCTTAAGTTAGATTCAAGGAACTAGACTATGATCCTTTTTAATTGAATTATTTTAGTTGAACGTATTTTTTAAGCACAATTGGAATTTTATATATTTGTCACTTATGTGTGTTGAAATGAATGGAATCTAGGTGCTAATACTTAGGAGTTATATAGACATAATGTACAAGGGAATGGACAACATGGACAAAAACATAGAGATCACAACAAGGGGATTTTACAAGTTTCAAGATATCAAGTTGTTAGTTCTAGTTGCAAATAAAATTGTGTCCTAGCTCATGATCATGAAGCCAACCTTGATTATAAGCAGTCATGCTACAAGTATAATTTATTTTATTAAGTGTGCATCTAGGCACTTCTTGTATCTGTTGAACTAGTGATATAAATAAGACATGTTTCCTCCACACCTTACTACCGCATCCACTCATATTTTGAAATAAGCTCCTAAGCTCAACTTCCAAGATAAAAAGTGACCAATGGGAAAGGTGAGTTTCCATGCCTTCCACTAATTGGAGACATTGTGGAGATTCTTTTATCTCCTTTGGATCTAATCAATGACAGTGCTAGGGGAAATATATTTTTCAATTAAAATACTTCTCCATAAAATATCTTGGGTCACAAAGATCCAAACAAAATTTTCTACTAAATCATTTCCAAAAAGAAATATATTCTTTAATCTCCATCTAGCTTGGCTCTTTAGAGTAGCAATTACTGTCCAATTAACTATATTTGAGCCTAGATATTCAATATTACCATTCCAAAGCTAGTTGTAACATATTTCCATACTATTTTTTACGTTTCCCTTGGTTATATGTGTTGGAAGATGCCAATATACCAGGATAGATTCCATAATAGACTTAATGTGAACTAGGTGACCACCTCTAGAGATCCATTATTACATTAGAAATTTCCTCATTGTTAATCTTTGACAACAACCACTTCTAATCCAAAATCTCATATTTATTTGGCTTTAAGACATACTCCAAATAGTTGAAGCCATCATCCAAACAAAGGTGGGAAAGGAGAATAGGAGAGTCATGATTTTCCTTACTTGCTCCTCTACAGTTAAGAAAAAAATCACCGACTTGATTATATTGACTGCCAGGCCTATTGTAGCACATAATAAGTCTAAATATCCTTATAATGTTTACATTTGTATTTCAAGAAAAATTAGAAAAGAAGGATATGACCAACAAACAATAGGTGGGTAAGTTGTTCTTCTCTTCCCATCCATGTCCCCTAAACTGTGTTCTATCACATAGTCTCTAAAATCACTCAATTGAGCCTTTCTTACACTAATAGGAAAAAGTATGTCATAAATAGGAAACCTTGTTGAAGTCCTCAAAATGGTTTATTTTTTTGGAATATGATTCATTAATAGGAAAAAAATATCATGCCAAATTTACACAACCAAAGGAAATCCAAGTGATGCATGCAAAATAAATAACTAAAGGTAAATCCATGATACTCTATCATAGGCCATAGATAGATTGAGATTTATGATTGCTACTAGATACTAGGTGGATTTAGTAGTATGCAATCCTTCTTTAGAAATTATAATAGCCTTATGAATAAGCTCACATTTTAGAAAATCAAATTTCTCAAACTATATAACCTTTGATAGAACTGGATTTATCCTAACAACTATCACCATTGTAATGATTTTGTATAGGTAGTCACACATTGATATTGGACTAAACTCATCAAAGGAGATTGAGAAATCAACCTTAGGAATAAAAGCTATAAAAGAAGAGTTATAAATTCCCATTATCCTTGTTGATAGTTGAATCTCCTAAAATACACATAAAAGGTCATCACTCAAGACATAAAAAAACTACTCAAAAACTTAGTAGTCCAACCATCTGAACTAGGACTTGTAGCCTTCTTAAATGAATTAATGTTGACTAGGAGTTCTGATTTGGACACTACTATGTAGAAATCATCATACTCTTTATTAATAAGTCTTGAGAAAAGTGACACAAATGTAAGAATTTCCCCATGTTTACTTGATTTGGCTCCTTGGAAATTTCTTTGAAGCGACAAACTCCCAAGTTAGTGAAATTTGAGAATCCCCAAGCCTTATTTCCTTTGTAGTGTATCAATTCCCAATTAGCATCACGATTATTCATGTATCTCACAATGTTTTGGAGAAGTTTGGTGTTCTAGTCCCCTATTGTGATATGTAAAGCTTGACTCTTCAAATGCTACTCCTTCAAATTGTTTAAAAGGATATTTGTTAAATGTTGCTCTAGAGTATGAGTTTTGTCCAACATGTTTTGAGGTAGGTAACCCATTCCATGCTGATCATAAATTAACTCTAATTCCTATACAATATTTTCTGTAGTATGTTCCTTGTGCTTATGTCACTCTTTGGCCTAATGAACAACTTTCTCCTTTATCAATCTTAGTGAAGCAAAACATTGTGTACAAGAAGGAACCCGGGGACTAATTTATTAACATTTCTAATTATTTCTAATTATACCTTGGGAATAATCTCTTCCTTCCAATGGGGATTTCACTTTAACTGAGCTCCAAGTATTATTTAACTCTTTCATTACTTTTTGTAGATTGGGGAATGATTAGAACATCTAACTTTCCCAACCAAATTTCTAAATTGATTAATTTCTAAAAGAAGTGTGTGATGAGAAAGGAATTTATTGTATTTTGGAGACCCCGTTTGGTCTAGCTTTGTTGTTTCTCAAAGGGAAAGTTGAATACGCTCTATGCCTACCCAAATTTCCATTTCAAATTTGTCCACAAAATAATTATCCAATCTATCATCACAAGTAGGAAGACAGTAAATTTCCTCCTCATTCAAAGTCAAACTTAATTCATCCCTACCCTCAATTATGAGATTACCAGATTGTAAGCAATTTCAAGTAAGGAGTTTATCCTAGAACTATTCCCCACCCTTTTAGGGACCATATAATTTGAGTAGAGATAGTAAGATGCCTAGTTCCTTGCTACATACCATAATAGAAATCCTTGAGAAAAATGCAAAGAAATTGATTAGAAAAAAATTCAAATGAATCCTAATGATAACAGCCCTAGAGAAAACAAATTAATCCACACCAAAAAAGTACTAACTAGAAAAAAAATTTCTCAACTCATGTAAGAGGGTAACACAAGGCTCCAAAATCTCTTGCATAATAAAAATACCCACATGATATAATTATACTAATCTTTTAAGGGATAATTTTCTTTCCCTACATCCCAAGCCTCTCATATCATTTACATAATATTAATGGGGTAACTACCTTAGAGGAAATTCCTACTCTATTAGCCCATGAAATCACTCATTATCTTTCTTTGTTAATTTCTCTTGTTTTATTTTCTTACGCATGCTTGAGGAAAGATTTCACCTTTGATTGGACCACTATCCTTAATTTGATCAAACCCCAAACCCATTGAAACTATTGGAACTTGAGAGACGTTTCTAGAAAGATCCATATTGGATCATATATTATTTCTAATCTATCTCAATGCTTTAAGTGTGGAAAAATTGGAGGATTCAATTTGCATGATCATTTTTATTAGTGTGTCCCAACTTTAAGAATTAGGATCTAAAACCTTCCATATCCATTTTGATACATGAAATGATGTTTTATGGTGTTAAAAATGATTTCTTTAGCATATACCATATGAAATTGGTATACCTTTAGAGATATTTTTTATGGTACAAAAAGCATGTCAATTAGGGTTTGTATGCAAAAGTTATGCCTCCCACAAGTTGACCTACTATGTTGACCACCATGGTATGAGTGGATGCCACATTATCCCCCATTAGTCATGCATATGGAGCTAGCTATTGATCCAAAATGGATCCTGAAACTCTTTAAGTCTTCATGAACTCTCTATAATTTAGCCCAAAGATTAAAAATCTTGTGAAGATCAAGGTTATCAGAGGAATCCCCATGGCAGTTTCTAACTACGATCAGCGCGAATCAACGAGGGCTATCGATCAAGCGTACAATGTGGCAGAGCATGGTAACGCGCACTGTCACGAATTAGCAAAGTCAACGATGGTTTGAGTCAATGAGGGAGGAATCTGATATGTAATTAGTGACAAGTTGCTAATCACATATCGTTGGGAAAACCCTCGAAGAAAGAGAGCCACATTCGCTCGGACCTGAAAAATCATGAAATGCAGTGGAATGTGTTTTGGTTCCATTCGAGGCTGGGTTCCACATAAATAGGTAGGATATCGGAAGGGCTTTGAGTGATAAGTGATTTAGACTGAGCCCTGCCCGATGCCACACAGCGAGTGACACATGTCTGATGGAAGAGAGAGAAAACCGCTCACATCGAACGGGTAAACATTGAGCAAGTTATCTGCCCGATATGTGCGATGACCATAGGATATAGAGGGTCCAGATCAATGGCAGAGATGCGACCCGATGGATGACCAGATTTGACGAAGTTATAAAGCAGATTGTGTGGGATTTTGAAGTCTGATGTGGATGATGAGTTGGCAGAGATTCGTGTTTTGCAGGCATTCTTGGAGTAAATGGAAATAATGGCCGTTTCAAACGATCGAGTGTTTCTAGTGAACTTGGCATGCTCATCCGTTAAAGGAATAGGTGGCCACCTCCATATAAGGCATTATGCAGTTACTATAACCACCGAAAGAAGGGATTCGAATGGACAGAGGCAGGGAACTAGAAAGCCAAGAAGCAGAAATGAATAGTGGGAAAGAAGATTGGCTTAAAATCCACAGACTAATAGACAAGAGAGGGTGCAGCCCAGGAAGCAATAAGCGGACCTGGAAGTAGATAAACTAGAGCCGAGCTGACCTAAAGAAGCAAAGGTAGCAAGTGAGCCAGGGTTAAGACAAAAACAAAGAGAGTACTCTAGAGAGACTTGGGGGATCCAAGTATAGTCCTACTAATTGTATCTATTATGTGACACTCAAATTGAGCTCACTGTAATAGGAAATGCCACCAGAGGTTGGAGGCAGAGCCGCAGAGCTAGAGAGCTCTAATAGACTTCTAAAGAGCCATGAGGCTACAGTGTAGTTGCAGCACAACAGGAGATCGAATGATCGAGCTGTGGCTGGTTGTCTTAGGTGTGTCGAAGACAGGAGAAGGAGTTCCAGAGACAAATGCAGAATTGTAAGGGAGTTAGAGAAGCTAGAATCTCGAGAAGCTCAGAGAACTAACTAAATGAGTCAAGTCTAGAGGAGCCTAGACCTGTCTGCAGAACAAGGATAGCCAAGGGTAATATGGCATTCTAAGCCCATTGGTTCAGCTGTAAACCAATGGAGTTAAGTGTAGCACTTGTAAAAGAATTGAAGCCATAATCCCAGAGAGCCTAATCGAGTTGATTAGAGCTCCAGGAGACGTACCTAAAGATATCAGGGTGAACTCCATATTATATTGTTGTCTTATGGGTTTGTTGAATTGCTGCTTTATTTACTGTTATTTGTGTTTCACATCAGCATAAGCAAGTGAATATAAGCACTCAATAGTAAAAAACAAATACAAGCATACACCTATATTTTCAAGCATTTCTTAATTCCACATTGGTTAATCATTAAGACTATGGAAAATTTAAAGCTTTGGAAGTGGGAGAGGTTCTTGTAAGTTAGACAAGAAGCCTAAGAGCCCCATTTTCAGATTAGGTGGTATCAGAGCTTAATATTGATTAACCCCATCTTCAAAGAAGGTTGTATCAGAATTCTTGATTGACAGGGAAAAGCTTTCTTGTCAAAAAGGTGTTTGGATAGTCAAGGATTGATTACCTCATTGATTGTATGCTTGGTTGTAGACTAACTATGGTTTGAGTTTGTAGAGGTGAAGGGAAAGCTATTGATAGCTCAGTCCAAGAAGGACAAGAAGGAAGAAGGGCTGAAGGCATTCTTCTATCCCAAAGGACCTCAGGGAAATCCTTGAAGCACAAAAGGTCGTTGCAAGAGGTTATTGAATAAGCTCTTTAATAATCTTGTTTGAAGTTCTTTTGTGCACTTTAAAAATGACAACTTCTACAAGTGAGTTCTCAAATTCTTCTTGCTCCCCAAGTTCCTTTAATAGAGACATGAATCAAGACTTTTCCACCATGATGGATATGGTGAGAGAAATGTATGAGGGAAGGAAGAGCAGCATACTTAGAGAGTAGTTGAATTTTGTGGAGGAAGAGAAGCAGATGCTTTCCGAAAAATTGAAGGAAATGGAGAGGTAAATTCATATTGCAAATATGAACCTAAAAAGGATGCATGAGTTGGAATCACAACTCTTTGTTGCCAAGGAAGCCTTGGCCAAGTATCAGCTTGAAGAAGAGGTAAACCATTCCTGTTTGTCTTCAAATTCTTCTAAGAATGCTTATATTGGTTCTTTTGAAAAACATGCCAGAGGCATAGGTTCTAAGCTGATGTCCAAGATGGGCTATGAGGGAAAAGGATTGGGCAAACATGCACAAGGTATTGTTGAGCCAATAATGGTTGAGGAAAGGCCTAAGTTCTTGGGTCTTGGCTATGCACAGTCTTCTGGAGAGAGTTCCAAATATACCATGAAGGCCATTGAAACAGTTCCGAAAAGGAGTTTCATTACAGTTCCTCTACCTCAAAAGTGAGAGGATTGTATTTAGGAGGAATGCAATAGCTCGAAACATCATTCATAGGATGCATGTGTTCAGAAGCACACACTTGAATCAAAGAGTTGTGGAAACTATAACAACCTTGAAGAAAGTAATGGTGTTCCAAAGGGAGCTACTTCTCCATTTGTTTCACCTCCTCATGAAGGCAATAAAGGTTAAAGAGGTAGGTATAAATCTAGTTCTAAACACATTCCTTCTGATTTTGTAAAACATGGAAAAAGAATTGCATGTTCCTTTTGCAGTTTGGATAACAATTATGTTTCTAGATGTTGGAAGAAGATGGCCACATACAGGAAAATTTTGAAGGAAAAGAATTAAGCAGCCAAAGGTCCACAGGACAAGCCAAATCATGTTGTCAAAATGATGCAAATGTGTTGCACTTACTAACATAAGCAAGGGAATCTTGCTGAAAGGTGTTGGACTTTGAATCTAGCACTATTTCCACCAAAGCTGAAGGAGAAGGTGGAAAAAGAAAATGGCAGGGATGGAAATAAAGATCCATGATTGATGTGTTTCAGGATGATTCACATATTTATGTTGATGTGCAAGCAAAGGAGGGACCTTTGAAATGGATTAGTAAGAAATGGTTAGAATTCTTATCCAATTAGGACTGCATGTATATTGATGCATCTATTTGCATTTCTTTGTGGAATAAATGCAAGTTGTAGGATCTTACCAAAATGGTAAATGGAAAGAAGTTGAGTAGGAAACTCACATTATTGCTGCAACAATATGTTCATTTTAGCTTCGAAAGTACAGTATACTTAAGCAAAAGTTGAAGGATGGAATGCATGCATGGGCATGAGATGCATGTGATGTTGGCTTGGGAGAAGTTAACTTGGTCTCCAAAATGGAGATAATGATGAAGTGTTTCATCTTTTGGAAAAGAGTCCTAAAAGTATTTTTCCTACGTGCTTGATTTGAAGAGTCATTTGTTGTAAAGGCATGTTTTATTGGCTAGTTATCTAATCAATCATTTGTATGCAGATATAAGACATGGAAGGGTTCACAAGATGTGAAATCTATTTCTTTGTTGAGGCAGGAGTTAGTCCATCCAGTTGTTGTCTATATGCCTACCATTGTTAACAGTTGTTGTTGGCATCTTTTCCAACAGGTACAGATGAAAGTTTTGTGGAGTAGATGTACTTCACATTCATTTGAGCCATCTTGGATCAAGGATCAAGGAAAATAAGTTCAAAATACCTTTTGTAAACCTCACAGTAGAATTTCTGCATGAAGCCAAGGAGGAAAATAGTTCTTCCCAAGATGACCAACCCATCCAAGCAGGGAAGTGGTAAGAGGTTTTGGTTCAAAGGCACTATACAAAGGCAAGTGTAGGGAGGCTGAAAGAAGAGGATGTTATTACTCTCATTTACTGCTAAGATCAGTTTATCAGTCTTTTGGTGGACCAAAAGTTCTTTTAGTGGGAAGGTGTTATCCAAAATGGATCCTGAAGCTCTCTAAGTCTTCATGAACTCTCTATAATTTATGCCAAAGATTAAATATCTTGTGAAGATCAAGCTTATCAAAGGAATCCTCACGATAGTTGCTAACTACAATCAACACGAATCAGCGAGGGCCGTCGATCAAGCACGCAGAGAGATGGACCATGGTATCATGTGCTGCTGTGAATTAGCAAATTCAGCGATGGTTTGAGTCAACAGGGGGGAATCTGATATGTGATTAGCGACAAGTCACTAATTGCATATCGCAGGGCAAACCCCTCGAAGAAGGAAAGCCACATGCACCTGGACCCAAAAAATCATGAAATGCAACAGAAAGTGTTTCAGTTCCATCTGAGGTGGGATTCCACAGAAATCGGTAGGATATCGGAAAGGCTTCGAGCGGTAAACGGTTTAAACTGAGTCCCACCCGATGCCACACAGTGAGTGACGCACGTTCGGCGGAAGAGAGAGAAAACCACTCACATCGGATGAGTAAATGTCAAGCAAGTTATCCCCCTAATATGTGCGATGACCATAGGATCTGGAGGGTCTAGATCAATGGCGAAGATGTGACCTAATGGATGATCAGATTTGACAAAGTTATAAAGCAGATTGTGTGGGATTTTGAAGTCCGACGTGGACGATGAGTTGGAAAAGATTTGTGTTTCGTAGGAATTCTTGGAGTAAACGGAAATAACATCTGTTTCAAATGATTGAGTGTTTCCGGTGAACCTGACATGCTCATCTATTAAAGGAATAAGTGGCCACCTCCCTATAAGGCGTTATGCAATTACTCTAACCACCAAAAGAAGGGATTCGAATGGATGGAGGCAAGGAACTAGAAAGCCAAGAAGTGGAAATGAATAGTGGCAAATCAGATTGGCTTAAAAGCACAAACTAACAGAGAGGAGTGGGCGCGGCCCAGGAAGCAATAAGTAGACCTGGAAGCAGAGAAACTAGAGCCAAGCTGACCTAAAGAAGCAAAGGCATCAAGTGAGCCAGGGTTAAGACAAAGACAGAGAGAGTACTCCAGAGAGTCTGTGTACTCCAGAGAGACTTGGGGGATCCAAGTATAGTCCTATTGATTGTATCTGTTATGTGAGACCCAAATTGAGCTCACTGTAATAGGTAGAGCCACCAGAGTTTGGAGGTAGATTCGTGGAGCCAGAGAGCTCCAATAGAATTCTAAAGAGCCACGAGACTGCAGTGAAGTTGCAACACAGCAGGAGATCGAATGCTCAAGCTGTGGCTGGTTGTCTGAGGTGTGTCGAAGACAAGAGAAGGAGTTCCAGAGATAAATGTAGAATTTTGAGGGAGTCAGAGAATCCAGAAGCTCGAGAAGCTCAGAGCACTGACTGAAGGAGTCAAGTCTAGAGAAGCCTAGACCTGTCTGTAGAACAAGGACAACCAGGGGTAAGAAGGAATTCTAAGCCCATTATTTCAGCTATAAACCAATGGAGTTAAGTGTAGCACTTGTAAAAGAATTCAAGCCATAATCCCAGAGAGCCTAATTGAGTTGATTAGAGCTCCAGGAGAGGTAGCCCAAGATATCAAGGTGAAGTCCATATTATATTGTTGTCTTATGGGTTTGTTGAATTGCTACTTTATTTACTGTTATTTGTGTTTCACATCAGCATAAGAAAATGAACATATGCACTCAACAATAAAAAACAAATACAATCATACACCTATATTTTCAAGCATTTCTTAATTCCGTATTGGTTAATCATTAAGACATGGGAAAATTTAAAGCTTTGGAAGTGGGAGAGGTTCTTGTAAGTTAGACAAGAAGCCTAAGAGCCCCATTTTCAGATCAGCCATTTGTGGCATTCCAAGAAGATTATATAAGGTCCAAAGTTGTAACTCTAGTTGAGGGTCAAAGGAGTCATATCTTACCCCTAATTGGCTATTAGGCCATGTTAAAGATTGGGATGTTAAAGTAGGTTTTCCATTCATTACTATTATATTTTTTTCCATAGTTAAAAAAGGAAATTGGGAGTGAGAAGTTAGAGAGTAAAACATAGGGTGTTAGGACAGAGTCCCCTAGGGTCAGTTCTAGGGAAAAAAGCCCACATTTTGGGGAAAAAGACCCAAGTTTTGTTGTATAGAATGTAAAGTTTGTGCAAGTTGTGATCGCAAAGTGCGTAGATAGTAAAGTTTCATAAAGGGTTTTACCCTTATTTTATGTAAGTTGAGTCAAATTTTGAAGGTCTACCCATGATCCACAGACTGTGGGATTGTATAAAAAGGTGTGTCTTTGGATGTCTAAGTAAGAAGTATTGATGATGAATATGAATGTAATGGGTCAGTAGAGAAAAGAGCGAATAATTATTAGAGTAGAAGAGAGGATCTACAAGTGTGTTCACAGGAGCCTAGAGTAGAGTCCACAACTGAGTGTGTGGACCCCTTGTTATAGACATTTCCAGGTTGGTTTCTACTATCTTTCTCTTATCTGTTACCCATAGGAAAGATCGTTGAATTGCTTTAAACTGTTGTTTCTAGGGTAGCTACCAAACCTAGAGGGTTAGTCATTCAACAAGACACTAATTTACCCAGAAACACCCCTGCAGCTGAGTGTGCAGGGAAGTCTTCAGTCTATAAGCAGAACTGAAGTATTAATAAAGGGATTATTCTAGAAAGTCTTATGTTTTGTGCATTTACTTTTGTTATGAATTAATGCTCTTTTATGCTGTAATGAATGATGGGTTATGAAGTAATATTGTATTGATGCATAAATTTACATAATTGATGTTGTTATATGAACGCAATTAATATTAACTGTTTACGTGAAGCATATCTCATTGCATGTTAAAGTTCTCAACGCTTAGACCTATCTAGGTAAACAAGAGATTAGGAGTAATCACAGAGGCACATAAGTGATTGATTCACTTGTTTAGGGTCCACGAAAGATAGTTGTGAATGTTCGCGGAGGTATAGGATCTGATTAAGCGTAGTTATATCGATAATCCCTAAGGGCTTATCAATATGCGTGAAGGTAGGTTTAGGGCATAAAATGACATTACACTAATCTCTGGGTGCAGAAACTTGGTTCCAACATCCCCTCAGGTGAGACTTCAGCCTACGCTCTGTAGATTGATGTCGAAAGGGCTAGTAGTGTAGGGATTTATCTGGAAAAACTAACTCTGAACTTGGGTTAGGACCCATTAAACCAACAAACGGTTTTGTTTCCAGGACCAGGATCTGCATAGGGAGATGTGTGATGTTGCATGAATGGAATCCAACTAGGAAGGAAATTAAGGAGTGGTTGGATAGAAAGATCCACGAATTCGCGGCGCAAGAAAACAGAAATCTGCACCTGACAAAAGAATAGTGGTTAGATAGATATCTATACAGAGAGATACAAGAATTTTCTTTTATTCCTTCCTAATCGAGCTATATGAGTGGATCGCTAAATTGGCAGACTGCCAAGGAAAGTGGAGGCTTGACGGTCCAACAGTGTGGACCTTGGACCTAGTGTGGAGATTGGAAGCCTCTGAACATAAGATCGTACATGCTGTTGATCACTAGCTTGATCGTGTCATAGGATGATTTGTGACAGAATTCGCAATCGATACCTTACTTAGCTACAACAAAGCAAAGTGATTCTTATTCAAGGGACAACGATGTAAGTATTTAAGATCTTTGAATACTTGAATTAAGATTCTCTTGTCTGAAAAGCGAGTTATGCCATTACCTTGATGTTTGGAGCTACGCGAAGTGGAAAGTTATTCAGAGATAGAGGGAGGATAGGCCGTGAATATAGCCTGCTGATTGAACCTCGTCTAAGTGACGATGAAGGAGTAGTGCAGGCTTCACTGCAAAGCACTGTCTAGTTAATAAGGCAAGGGTTTCCACGAATACCTCATCCATCCACACCACCACCACCTTCACCTCCACAGCATACATGTTCGCCCACACCACCACCACCTCTGCCCATTGTTCAATATGTTGGATACAATGAAGTTTCCCATTTTCAAGGGCTTGGGAAATGAGGACCCGAACCAATTTTGGTTCGTTGCGAAGGCCATGTGGATAGCCTAGAATATTACAAATGATCATATGAATAAAGCATAGTTGGTTATCGCTCTACAGGATAGTGTGCTAACATGGTACATTAAGTACTACATTGATAAACCGATGGCTTTATTAGTGAACACTCAGACTATGCTAAATATGGAATTCAGTAGGCACAAATCTGAATTGTAATCAGTCATTGGATTCAAGGAAATCATGATAAGGCCTAGTGAGACACCCTAGGAGTTGGATCAAAGATTGAAATGCAAGATCCGTGAAGCTAACATGAATATTATGGATGGGCAATACCATGAATGGTTTATAGCTTCACTCTTACCCCATCTAAGGGTTGATTTATTGTATGAAAATATTGGGACCCAGGTGGAAGCCCTGGAAATTGCAATGAGGTTGCATGAGACACCAATTCAAGGTGTTGCTTCAGGAGTTTAGCAGATTCACATGGAGTTGCAGAATCTTTGCCTAGAGTTTCAAAGCCTGAAGAAGGATAGAGCAACTCAGATAGAGGTGCGTGAAGAAGTTTGGTGTCTGAAATGTAAGAGTCAGGGGCATGATAAAGATCATTGCCCTATCTTCACGAATTATGTTACAGGAGGTGGGCCAATGCCTTTGAGGCTAGAAGCTCAAGCAGGGCCAAGTACAAGGCCCGCGATGTGGTGTGCTATCTGTTAGGTACCTGGAAAACATGTAATAGACAATTTTCACTTGCTGCAGAAATTGTGCAGACACCGCAATAACTCTTCTACAACTTTTGAAAATCGGTGGGCCATAATGAGCATAACTGCCGTAGCTATGAGCTGATGATGGAGAGAATGCCTGTGTATCAAATGTAGACATAAAATCAGCCTCCAGATCAAGGTGATGGTGGAGAACGCAAAGGATATTAGGGGCATAGATGAGGCCAAGGAGGAGGAGGACCTGGTAGAGGTTAGGCGCAAGTCATTTTTTACAATTTTGGGGTGCTAGGACACTACGCATGGGAGTGTACAAGCTCGACATGTCTATCATGCCGATATTGTACTTAGTTTGATCATGTGATAGAAGACTACCCTGTATTGATAACTAAGATGCAGGAGAAGAGGGCACAGCCTCAACAACCTACCCAGAACCTACAAATGATGAGGGTTGAACCCCGCAAAGAATATCCTAATGCGAATATTGTGCTGCAAAGTGGAATGATGACTGGCGAGGATAAATGAAAACAACCTGAAGAAAGTGAATGGGTCTACAAGGCTCTAGAAAGAGAGGTTGGGTTTGACGTGGAGCATGTGAAAGAAATGTTCATGGAAGTAAAGAAAAGCTTCATTAAGGCCTCTACCTTAGGAAGTCAAGATAAGTTATCTAAAGAAATGGACCCTTCCATGCTGACTACATTCTTAGAGACCTGTATGAAGCTGCTATGCGATAGCAAGGCCATGAAAGGATTACAAGAGTTGATAAATAAATGTGCCGTAAAGAAAATTCTCCTGAAGGACCTCACGTAGTCAAAAAAATTGGTAAGAATAAGGCAAGAACTCGGTGTGAGATGAGGCTCACTACGCAAATAGGAGAATATGAAATGGACTAAGTTATTTTAGATCTTAGGTTGGATGCGAATGTTTTGCCTAAATATACATGGGATAAAATGGGGAGGCCTGTGCCGTAGTGGTCTCCGATTCAGTTGAGGATGGAAAATCAACAGAATATTGTCCCCATGGGAAGATTGTAGGGAGTGATGATAGACATTGAAGGTGCGAGTGTGTTGGCCTATTTTGAAGTGATAGAGATCATGGATGACAACAATCCATGCCCCACGCTCCTTGGGATTGATTGGGCTATTGACATGAATGGAGTAATCAATTTGAAGAAGTAGACAATGTCATTTGAAAGAAAATCACTCCGTGTAGTAGTACCTTTGAACCCTGCAGAAGGACCGTGTTGTACTGAACTGGTCTGTGATTATGAGGAAAGTGACGATGATCTAGACCAAATCTATAAAATAATAGTGGGAGATCAAGATTGGGTTAATCCGAAAACTATTGGATGCATTGCATGGGACCATGAAAGTTGTTGTACATCAGGTTCAGATGAAGAGCTAGATCATTGACAGAATAGGCTGCATGAAGTGTTTGCATTGCACTGTAACATGATGACTAAATCGCTATGTTGTATATCATCAGAGGTAAGGAATTTGCCTTATTATGATGGTATAACTGACATAGATAAGTTTTTTGATGCATTTGAAAGGGAAGTACCAGAAAAGAATCACTTCCAAGCCTTATATTTGTCACTACGCACTACACTCGCATGATGGTGGGGTACACACAAAGACAATTTTGATGGATGGCGAGAATACCGAAAAACGATGAAGTTGCAGTTTGGTCACCCAAAAGTTTTGCTAATAGAGAAATATGATGGAAGGAGTGATCCAAATGATCATTTGGAAAAATGGACTAAGATTTATAGAATGGAGCCATAACCTGATTAGGTGCATTTATTTTGTCACACTTTGGATGTAATACCAATGAATTGGTACCTAGAACTAGAAACAGAGCTCCGCCATGGCACTGAAGAGTGGGACGTTTTGAGACAGGGATTCTTGATGACCTTCATCTTTGAAAATGGGTTCAAATGTATTGACAAGGCATTGTAGGAGGTCAAGGAATTGATCTTCAGAATACTGTAGGATCCTTTGGACTTGATTCAATGAGATTGGAGCACCCAGCTGTGCCATGCACTAGAGTGCTATAATGTGACTGCTAAAAAAGAAGAGGAGGATCCAAGGAACATTAACATCCCAGAGGAAGAAGGCCACTATGAAGTTAAGGGGCTGCAGATATAGAATCCAGATATCACCATGATGGTGAAAACCCGACAGGTAAATATTGGCACAGAGGCAAAACCAAAGTTTGCGAAGATGGGGACTATTGGGATGATGCCAACGTGGATAAGGCCGCTAAGTTGCTCCGCAAATATTAGGATTTGTTTCCCACAAATTTTTCGAACTTAAAAGGCATCATCGATGATTTGGGAGTGATGAAAATAAATTTAAAACTAGATGTGAAGCCTGTTAAGTAGAGGCCATATCGCCTTAATCCCAAATACAAGGAAATGATCTGTCTAGAGTTGGAGAAAATGCTTGCATTAGGTATTATTGAACAGGTGGAGGAATCTGATTGGGTGGGTCCAATGGTAGTTTAGGAAAAGAAGCAAAACGATGAAATCGAGATTTTTGTATATCTTAGGAAGCTTGACGATGCCTGCGTTCATGATCCCTTTCCAACTCCGTTCACAGATGAAGTATTGGAAAATGTTTGTGGACAGGAAGCATATCGTTCACTGATGGGTTCTCTAGATACCATCAGATAAAGATCGCACCAAAAAAGAGGAGTAAGATGACTACCATGATTGAGTGGGGATGCTCTCAGTATATGGTAATGCCTTTTGGGCTTAAAATTGTGACAACAATTTTCTCGCACATAGTCAGCACAACGTCCAAGAGTTCATTCACAAATTTTTGGAGGTATGTTTTGATGATTGGATAATGTTTGGACTGTTAAAGCACCATGTAGATAGTTTTCACTTGATGTTGGATTTATTCCGAAAGTATCAAATCGTGCTAAAATTGAATAAATACTTGTTTTTGGTCCCTTTTGGAATCTTGTTGGGTCATGTGGTTTTCAGACAAGGATTAATGGTGGACCTTGCTAAGATCATGGTTATAATTAGTTTGGAGGCACTAAGAAGTATTAAATAGCTATGCGCAACACTGGGTCATACTGGATACCATTGGAAGTTCATTAAGAGTTATTCCCAAATTATCGTGCCAATGGAAAATATATTAAAGAAGGATACAATATTCTGTTGGGATGAAGAATGTCAGTGGAGTCTCCATGTATTGAAGGGAAAATGGTCACCGCACTGGTCGTAGTCTTCCGGATTGGAAGAAGGAATTTCATATGCATGTGGATGCATCATGTATTGCGTTGGGAGCAATGATGACATAGGCTGGTGAAATCACCCTATAGAATTTGCAAGTAGGAAGTTGTCTAAGGCTGAAAAGAATTATTTGACGACATAGTGTGAAGGGTTGGCTATGGTGTACATGATCTAGAAGTTTAGACATTACCTTCTAGGCAGACACTTTATGATGTATACAGACCATTTTGCATTAAAGTACCAAGTCAACAAGCCTATGTTGGGGGGGAATAGGTAGATGGTTACTGTTGTTTGAGGAGTATGATTTTGAGGTAATTGTGAAGCTAGGACAATTGAATGTAGGGCCAAACCATCTGTCGTGCATAGAAACAGGAGAGGATCCCACCAATTTGGAGGAGGGGCTGCCTGACGTGCAGCTCTTTGTGATGTGCCTAGCAAATAATCACTTTGCAAAAATTATCCACTTCCTGACTATGGGAACAAATCCAGAAGGATATATGATTCAACAGAAGAAGGAATTGGTGGTGCATGTGACAAAATTTTCAAGTATTGTAAGTCAATCTTGTATAAGATGGGGTCAGACGAGATACTGTGGCGCTATGTGCCTAGTTTACACATAGCGGCTTTTACAGGAATGACGGACTGCAAAGCCTTAGAAGAAAGGCTCATGTAGCTAGCAGAGCTCGAGGAAGATAGATTTTTGGATAGATTCCATCAGCAGGTTCATAATGAACATGAAAAGGCATGGCACGACCAACACATCAAACAATGCACCTTCAAGGTAAATGATTTAGTTTTATTATATGACAATAAGTTTGATAATTTTCCAAGAAAATTTCAGATGCATTGGCTGGGGCCATATGTCATCAAAGAGATTACTGATGGTGGAGTAGTTTAGCTCATGAAATTGAATGGAGATCCATTTCCTGGAAAGGTAAATGGAATTTGGTTGAAGCCATAATCTGACAATCTGGCCTAATGAATACATGATGGTAGCACAGTCTTAGCGCTCCATGCAGCTGCAAGGAGGCACAAGACCATAAAATACACGGCCCAATTTGTAGAGCTACGCAACAGGGGGTCTGTGTGAAACCGAAGGGTGTCACAGTACCAGAAGAAGCGTGAGGAGAGCTGCACTATGGGGGGGACACCACGCATCAAAGCCAAAAAGTGACTGTTACTGTCATTGTTCATGATTTGACAATAAGGAGACGACTAAGAGGAGCGGGCGGGGGCAGGGGGGGCAACATTTAAGGATGAATTTAAGAATGAAATATTTGAAAATATACCGCCAATCTAGCATTTATGAACAGATGTTGGGGCGAACGATCGAATTTGAATTTGAATTCACTTATAAATTACCTGTGGCCACCCAATGAGAAACGCTTTGCATTATGAGAAATTTTGAGTTGAGTTGTCGAGTGTTTATGAATCCTCAGCTTTACATGGATTTGGTCACTGCCTTCTCAGACATTATGTAAAGACACTTAGTAGTTTATTCTTAGCACAATGTCTGAACCATCTGAGACTGCTAGCACTGGGGAATTTATCATCTCTAGGGGAGCTACTCCAGAGGTTGCGAGTATGGAGGTTCCAACTCTAGTGCCTATGGTGCCGATATCACCTAGGCTGAAGCCTACACCAGTGAGGGAGGTCCCCAACCAAAGAAAGATAAGCAAAAGAATCCTGTGCCAGTATGCGAGTCACCATGGAAGCATGCCGATAGACAGGCTTAGAGGAAAGAAAAGCTGAGCGCAAAGGAGAAGGGGAAGTGGTGGATCTGGAGGTTGAGGTGGGCATGGAAGATATAGAAATTGAGGGGGTGGAACCTATATCTAGGTTGCTGAAGTATATCCCTCCACACAACTCCTGCTCAACATGCCCTTGTTATTGGAGAACATCACCTTTGAAGGACCGCGCTTAGTGCAGATCCTGCATTTAAAGCTCAAAGATTGAGATTTGGCGAACCACAAGCAGTTCCCCCACCTTGCTACTGACACCTTCATGTAGAGGGTCTTCTACAAAGAATTAGGTGTCATAGTGTTGGAGCCGATGGAATGGATTTGTGGAGTAAACAAGTCAGGGTTGCTGAACTTGTTGTGGGTGCCCCACTACCATTGCTCAAATATAAACCTGACCTTTATTAAGCAATTGTTGTGCCTAGTGCATGACGGGTGCTTCTAGCTAAATGCATCAATCCCCATCATCAATATGATGATCCATCAGATCACGCTATTGCCACACTCCGAGTTAAATCGAGCCAAGGCATTTGGCAGAAAGATGAGCGAGTGCAACCTTGGTGAGAAGATGAAGGACATGTTTAAACTTGTTAAGAAGTTGCACGGGTACTCGATTACTTCAATTACTGACCCCACAGTAAGGGTTGACATATAGATTCTGGTTGGCAAGGTTATGAGAAAGTTCCATGCGGACGAGGTGTCGGCACCAATAGTTTTGTTGGCAGCCCAATGTGCGGAGAGCATACAATTCAACTGGGAACGCTACCTATGTAATGAATTCCTTGAGAACTACAGAGAGGCACAAGATGATAGTAAGACATTCCAATATTCATGGCTATTTCTCTTTATAGTGCTCGTTGCGTGGGATTTGCTAGAGGATAGCCAGTTTCATCCAACGGAGAAAGATTTAATGGAATCTGGGAAATTTGCATCTCTATGGGCCACGAAAGAGCTTGCATGGGTAATAGAGAGAAAAGTCTTTTAGGTGTTGAGGGAGGTGATAATTCACATGACCATTGACCAGAAGATGTGGTTGTCATCAACAATGTTTGAAAAACTCTCAAGGTAGGTAGAGTTCAAAGCGGACTTCCACCATGTATACATCCGGGCAAGGAAGGATCCAGAGAAGAAGTGGTTTGACATACCCTACCTTGTTACTGATGACACTATTAAAGAGGTCATGAAGTGCTAGCCCACAGAATGGCATTCTCCTTCTGACTTGGCCATAAGGACTATTAAGTCCGTGGAGAAGAAAAAGAAGGACGCAACCAAACAGAAATTTTAGTAGTTGGATGAAAAGTGCAAGAAAGAGGCCGAGAAGAAGGCCCGAGTATAAGTGAAGTGCGCCACAAAGAAACAGGCAGAGTAGGAAGAGCATGACTCTAAAAGAAGTTAGAAGTCTCCTTTGCCCCAAACAGAGGAGGAAGAGTGGTCAGAGCAGGGCGACGGTGAGCAGTAGGTGAGCACTTCCTTCCGAGTGAAGTAGTACAAGGAGCATGAAAAGGAAGGACAACAGAAGAAAACAAAGGCCACCAAGCTATCACTGGATCTGATTACTTTGACAGATGGTGACCTAGATGAAATTGGAGACAAGGTGCGGGACACTATCACAGAACTGCTGCAGCAGTTTGAGCAGCAAAATTAGGCATTGAGCACCATCTAGACGGGTTTGCGCGAGCTATAGTTCCAGATGACTAGAATCCAGGTAGGTGCAGGACAGAGCAGCACTACATCAACAAGTTTGGTGTTGAGAACCACGCAAGCCGTAAAGATGGTTCATTCGTTGGACGTCCGGGTAGTCATGCTGCCTGATGGATCTTTGAATGTGGAGGCACCCACTCACAAGGCTATTGTCATCTCTTTGAAGAATATTGGCCTTAACCTCGTCGTTCTCCTGAGTGAGTTTCTTCACACACTGCAGGAAGGTGTGATAGCAGAGGTTAAAGCTAGGGAGAAGCGCTCACTGAGCCTGATAAGTGAGTACAAAGTAAACAACGAACATATGTTCGTGGAGAAATCAACAGTGCTGGAGGCACATAAGAAAGTTCAGGCACAGAATGAATAGCTTGTAGTTGTGGTGGCTGAGGCATCCAGAACAACCCTTGAACTACATATCCTAGAGGAAGTACCGTTGGAGGTGAAGATCAGGAAGCTGACTGCAGGCGTGCATGACACCAAGACAGAAGTGGCCAAGGTTTAGTTTGAACTGAATCTAAAAATCATAGAGTTAGAGTTGAAGTCATAGCCTTCAACCCCGCCAGAAGTCAGAGAACAGTGCGAAGCCATTGTAAAGGATGGAGTCGTAGTAGTGGATGTCACGATGGTGGATTGCACCGCACTCTTCGAGCAATCCATGGAGGTAGTCACGGATCTGCAGGAAGATCCCAACCTGCAATGGTTAAATACAGAATCTTATCAATTGCAATAGTAGTATGATGAAGCAAGAGCAACGACACGCACCGTCGCTATAGCACAATGATTGGCCAAGCTGCAGGAGGTGAAAAAACTGCTTGAATAGGTGGAAGCAGTGCAACAAAAAGAGGCGGTCCTCAAGGCCAGATTGGGGCCTTAGCTGGATGAGGCCTACATTATCTCCGCCAACATTCAAGAGAAGTTGGTGAGCTTACAGAGCACACAACAAAAAATCAAGGCAGAGAGTGCGGGGCCAACAACAAAGCAGTTGGTGGAGTAGATTAAATAGGCAGCCACACAAAGTGCGACTGAGGTAACAGTGGCACAAGTAGAGTTGGGAGGTATCTGTAGTAAGATCTGTGTGTCAATATAGTGACTCAAGGGTCAATCATGATCTTTGTCTTGGGGGGCTATTAGGACATGGTACCCTAGGGTCAGTTCTAGGGAAAAAAGCCCAAGTTCTGTTGTATAGAATGTAAAGTCTCTATAGGTTGTGGTCGCAGAGCACATAGATAGTAAAGTGTCATAAAGGGGTTTACCCTTACTTTATGTAAGTTGAGTTAGCTTTTGAAGATCTACCCATGGTCCGTGGACCATGGGATTGTATAAAATGGTGTGTCTTAAGATGTCTATGTAAGAAGTATCGATGATGAAGATGAATGTAATGGCTCAGTAGAGAAAAGAGCGAAGAAGTCTTAGAGTAGAAGAGAGGATCTGCAGCTTTGTGTGCAAAGGCCTAGAGTAGAGCCAACAACTGAGCGTGCAGACCCCTGCAACTGAGTGCGCAGGGAAGTCTTGAGTCTGCAAGAAAAATTAATAAAGAGATTATTCTAGAAAGTTCTGTGTTTTGTCCATTTACTTATGTTATAAATGAATGCATTTTTATGCTGTAATGAATGATGGGTAATGAAGTAATACTCTATTGATGCACAAATTTACATAATTGATGTTGTTATATGAACACACTTAATATTAACTGTTTACGCGAAGCATATCTCATTTAATTTTAAATTTCTCAACGCTTAGGCCGATTTGAGTAAACTCAAGATTAGGAGTAATCACAGAGGCGTGTAAGTGATTGATTCACCTATTTAGGGTCCACGAAAGACAGTTGTGAATGTTCGCAGAGGTATAGGAGCTGATTAAGGGTAGTTATATTGATAAGCCCTAAGGGCTTATCGATCTACATGAAGGCAGGTTTAGGGCATGAAACGACATTACACTAATCTCTAGGTGCAGAAATTTGATTAGAGCACCCCCCCATACTGCTTCGGGTGAGACTTGTTTGGCAAAAAATAACTCTGAGCCTAGGTCAGGACCCACTAAGCCAACATAGGGGATTATAGTTCCATAGTAGGCTTACAAGCCATAGGTCCCAAGTAACTCTATAAATAATATCTCTTCCTTTTTACTTGCATATTTCCATACTAGAGAAAAAAGAGCAGAGTAGCCTCACCTTCTAGCAAGATTTTCTTCATGGGAAAAATATGTGTTTGTTGTGTGTGGTGTATGTATTTCTTTGTATTATATATTTCTTGCATTTCAACTATTTTATTATATTAATCATAAAACAATAAATAACAAATCTAATTTGTAAAGGGAATTAACATTCATAGTAAATAATCCTACCCATGGATGTTAATGCAGAAGAACCTTTGGGTCATGGCATATTCAACTTATTCCATTATGATGCTAAGATATCTAGTTTCTATAGGAAGTTATCCACATGGTCAAAATGGTCCTCTAAAATTTCAGAGCTTGTAATGTGTGGAATAAAGATATTTTACAATAAAATCTCCTTTTCCATGTTGAACACTTCATGAAAACTGAGTTGTTGTAGTAACATAAAGTAATTCCTTCTTATCCCTGATAAAGAAGTCTAGAGTTTATTTTGGAAAATGTTGTTGAATGGGTTCCATATCCAACACATCCTTATTCTTCAAGAAATTATTTTGGAAATTCAATTCATAGTTGGCCAAGACATGCCTAACTTTTTGGTACCAAATGCATCTAAATATAATTTTATATAGTCCAAAACCTAAGAATAATAACTATCCCCCATCACAAGATTCAAAATTTCCATGAAGCCATGATTTAGATCTAATTCAAATTGAATACATACTACTGCACAATCATTGTTGGACTTATAACTAACATTAGTTGCAATGAAAATTCCTACAACTTCACCGTTCACTTTCGGTCCCAACTTTGACCAAAATTTTAATGGTAGATTCTAGAGTTTGATGTAAAATGGTAGTGCTAGTCTCAATTTGTTCCTCAACATTAAACAAAAAATGCCACAATTTGATAGAAAGAATACCCTAGTCACAGTACCAAAAACCCTAAATAATTTCCCTCATACCCTCCCTTTTATAGAATATAAATCTTATCCATCCATGACACGAAATATGAATAACTTGAACATAACATAAGCAAGGATCTCACTCTTATTACATCCATGAATTCAATGTAGTCATTGTTGAAAATGCAACAATAAATTCCTAATTTAATTTTCCCTTGATTAAATTAGGAAAAATTTAAAATTTCACATCACAAGACAACTTGAATGAGTTAGCTAAGTTTATATCGCTCAATTAGCTTAGTTGATTCAGGTTGTGGGCTTAACTTGAGTTGTGTACAACGATTCCTAAATCTTAGGAGCCCAGGTTGAGTTAATTTCATTTGTAATAATTTAAGTCAGGTAAATTGAGTTAAAGTTAGTTAAACTAGTTCCAACTGTTGGAGGAACTAGTGGGAGGTCTAGTAGTGGGGTGTGTACTCAGTGATCAACCAATTAACTGATAAATTAGCTATACTTAACTCATGAATGCATGAAATACGAGTTACCTAGTTGAGATTGATGTTCAAAGGAAGTGTGATATCAATTGTATAATTATCCAAGTTGTACATGTGGTGCATGTAGTTAGAGAAGGACCTATAATGATTACACAATTATAGATGAGGAATTTCCTATTTAATAGGGGGCTAATTCCTTGAGAAACAATGCAAGGAAATAGGAGCTTTGCATGTGTTGACACCTAATCTTTGGGATTAGTAAATTCATGCAAATAATGATAATATAAAATAATGATATTAGGAATATGAAGAGTCACTCAAAGGTGAATCCTAAGAGTCTCTCCCTCCATGTATATGTCAATTAGCAATCTTAATGAAAAAACACAATTCGCATTGTGGAGTTACCTCCTAGCCTGACATGGTATCAGAGCTAGTTCCATTTTTAGATTTTCTGCCCTTGTAACTCCCTTCTACCATTTCTACAGTCTTCCCCATTTCTGCAGTCTGCCATATCCTTTGTCCTTTTGTACCTGTGTTGGTTTTTTTGAATGCAATATTGTTATGTGTTGAACTGTGAAAATTGTTGTGCCTCCACAACAGACTGAATGATGCCTAGAGTATTAATTCGTGAAGGTATAAACGATGATGTGAAATATGGGTTCATGCTTACCTAGTGAACGTTGCTCAACATTGAAACATCTATTGGTATGACTACTAATTCTACATTGGCGTGGAGACTGTGAATGTGTGTTTTCTTTCAAGACTGTTGAAATGCAATATTTATGCATTCAATCATGTGTTAGATATTTATAAGTGTTAATTTTAATATCACTGCTATTTTTAATATGAGAAGTGTGGTATATTATTTTATGAGTGGTACCACTGCTTCCGGTGCATCATGATTATATCATACACCCTCATAATTAGCCCTTCCACCTTCTGGTTCATCACTCCATACCACCGCTCCACTAACATCGTGACTGTTTCCTCCCTCGACATTTTGGTTACTCCAACCTCCACCCCTTGGCTTCTCCCTAGTCATAAAACCCCTCCATGGCCTGTCTGCTATGTTAAACAGTGCAAAACTGACTCTCCCATTGATTCGAATGGAAAATGGCATCCACCCATGGTATTCATCCACACATGGAATTTACCCATGGTATTATAAGTGGCATCCACCCATGATATTCATCCTCCCATAGTATTTATCCACCGATGGAATTTATGCATGGTATTGTAAGTGACATCCACCCATGGTATTCATTCACCATAGTATTTACTCACCCATGGAATTTACTCGTGGTATTGTAACTAAAAAAGGCTATAAGTAACAAGTCACATTTTGTAAAAGGATGGATTGTCCACCACAATGTAGCCTTTACAACTATTATCTGTTTTAATAAAAAAATGTTTATTTGTTGTTTTGTTTAATGTGTATTCTCCTATTTTCTTATGGAATTTCAATTTTTCAGATCTTGGGGTCCTCCCCCTAAGATCCATTTCAATTTAGATTTGGGGACCTCCCCTAAGATTTGGATCGGTGGTATCAGATTTAGGTTTTGTCTTTATGGGAATGAGGGTTTGACGCATATTTAAGTTTCAAAGTTTGCATTAATCTTAATAAAAAATAATGCATATGCTACAACCTCCACATAACACTTTCTTGGGCAAAGAGGGAAGATTTTTGGTTTTTTCATTTTTTTTTGCAGGGTTTTTTTTGCGCATGAGTTTGCAGATCAGATCTGAAAATTTTGGTGCAAAATTTACCAAAAAAAATACCATATCAATATTCCTTGTGAAAAAATACCCAAATTCAAAACAAAAATCGTCTCAATCAGAGCACAGACGATGGAGATATCGCTGATTTAAAATCAGTTGTGTTGCAGGATTTTTTTTTTATGAAAGTTCATATGGTGGCTCTACTATCATTTTTTGTAGTTTTTGTGCAGAATTTCAGAAAAATAATTGCATATCTGAGCTCCTCTTGAAAAGTCACCCTATTTAAAAAAAAATAAAATTGTTCTAATCAGTGTTTGGATGAGGGATATATCGCTGATTTAAAATCAACTATATTTCAGGACTTTTGTGATGACAATATAGTTGCAGCGTGGATTTGAGTTTCCAGAGTGTCCAAATAGGGATTTCAATCCCATGGAGAAATGTAGAATGGTCATTCTATTTTCAAAAGTAGGTTATAATAAATATTATGAGTTATATTGACCGAGTTATGCCTATTTTAAATTAGTTTTTATATCTCAAGCATCATTAAGAGCTACTTCCCTTTAGAGACATGCCCTCCCACCCCGCTTTAGTAGGCACCTACTTCACATTCATCAGTTCCAGTATAACAACATCTAGCTTGGGTTCTTTGGACACATACCTTCTGACCCTAGGATATGTAGGCCCTTGTTACTTCATCAACAATCAACATCACAGTTATGGGTCAACCACACAAAATCCTTGTCATCAAAGTCCATCAGCTAGGCCGAAAATTATTAGTATCACAACTGGTCACAAGAATTACAGGGTATCTCTATCCTCAAATCTTAATTTTTCATGGTTATGAGTCATCCACAAACCCACACTTCATTTAAGTCCATTTTCTAGGCTAAGCACTATTAATATCACGGTTGGTCACAAGCATTATAGGGTATCTGTTGGCATTATGATGCATATGTTGTACTTGATGGCAACACTCTCATAGAAGATCATCTCACTTATATACATTCAGATGAATCTACAGAAGAGATATCAGATGTGACATATTACAGGATAGCTCAAAGGAATCAAATGGCAAGCTCTTTGTAAGCAGAGGTTCAAATATTGTTGAAATTATGAAGGACGCAGGTACACCTTACAGAAAGTGCGTCCCCGCAGGTATACCATACAGAACCCGCGTCCGGGGACGCAGGCCAGCCGTTCAGGAGGTGCGTCCGCCCAGTGCACACATTTCAAGGCAGAGAAAAGCACGTGGGGGTTTCTTGTGTGGTATCTAGCCGACGGTTTTGTGTTTCTATGGTGTCGGCTCGTGGTATTGTTCCACGCTTTTGGGAGAAGCTTGCCTATATAAAGCAAAGGAGTTCATTTGGAATCATGCACCATCTTTGTTGAATATCTTTTGGTGAGATCTAGTCCAGATCTACGAAGGCGAATCTTCTAATGGACTATGATCGCTATGGCGCACGATCAGATCTGTAGATCTGACTGTTTGGGTTAGTCTTGAAGTCTTTATATCTTTCATATCTAAAGAGACGCAGGTGCAGTAAGGGTTCAGGTGCGTCCGGGACGCAGGAGCGAACCGGTTCAGGTGCGCCGGACGCAGGCGCAGAAGGGTTCAGGTGCGCCGAGACGCAGGCAGTTCAAAAGACTCAGAGCGAGGGACGCAGGCTAGCAGTGGAGCAGAGTGCGTCCGGGACGCGGGCTAGCAGTTGAACAGGGTGCGTCCAGGGACTCAGGCCAGCAGTTGAGCAGGGTGAGTCCGGGACTCAGGCTAGCAGTTGAGCAGGGTGAGTCCGGACTCAGGCTAGCAGTTGAGCAGGGTGCTTCCTTCTCTTAAAATCTTTGTTTATCATTGTTGCATCCTGGGTTTGGTCCTATTATTGTTGATCTAGTTACTACAGTTGATTGGGTGTTTCAGAAGGTTGTTTGAGCTTCAATGTTGTTGTTGGGTCCAGTATGAAAATTAGATGAAATGTGGCCTTTCAGTTTATGGGTTGTGCTTCAGTGTATCCAGTATGAAAATTGATGAAACGTGGTACTTGAAGGAGAGAAGATTGTAGGCCGGCGCCTACGTACTAGTATCTAAGCTAGTACAAGAGCTAAAGGAAATGTTTGGAGCATTGTAGCAGGTAGTAGCCTGCGTACTAGTAAATGGATCGGCTAGTACAAGAGCAAAGGGGGTTGTAGCTCCCGTACTGGTATAAGGCTGCACCAGTACAAATATTGTAAAAGAATTTTCTTATTAAGAAGAAGATTGAGATGACTTACCGCAGGTGGTTTTCTCCCGCATTGGGTTTCCACCTTACATCATTGTGTTCATGTGTGTGCCTTATGTGTGATGATCTACTTTATGTTACTGCATCTGTTAACTGATAATATGGTTGATAATGTTCTAATGCACTCATTGAAGATCGATTAACTTAATCATAAGAAGTTGTGGAAGTAGCATATATGAATCTGATTATGGAAATGAAAAAGTTTTATTAATATGATAATACTGATTCACCCCCCCCTCTCAGTATTATTTCCAACAGTATCTCTATCCTCAGATCTTTCTTCATCATAGTTATGGGTTCACCACACAACCATTTTCTTCAGTGGCTCTTTATATTAAACAAATGATTCTCAAGAGGGAAATTCATGCAATGGGTACCATTCCTTCTTAAGGAGGAATGAATGATCTGAATGGAAAATGGCATCCACCCATGGTATTCATCCACCCATAGAATTCATCCACCCATGGAATTTACCCATGGTATTTGTTGTAGAGGTTGTAACATCCTCCAAAATTTTGGCCTGTTGAAATGTGGCAGCAAGAATATTCCATTTTAATTTGTCCTCGAATTAAATTGTGAATTAAAATTGAATTTAGTCTTAACAACTACTTGGAAATAATTAATTAAGTTATTTTGACTTAATTAGCTGGATAAATTCATGTTAGAAGTCTTTCTGAAGTCATGCAAGAGTTATCCCTTAAATTAAGGAGATAAGCCTTAAATTAAGGAGATAATATTGAGTTATATTTGAGTTGTAATTAGTTAACTTAGTTTACTAAGTTAAGTCCAGTTAAATTAGTTCCAAATTGTTTGAGGAACTAATAGAGAGTTAATAGTCAACTGATATATGCATGCACTCAACTAGTGTACTCGAGTTAACTGAAGATTCCCTCATCAGAAACTCATTCATGTATACTCAGAGAAAGATCTAGTTGATATTAAAGACAAGGATAGTGTACTATCAGTTGCATGTGTTTTCCTATAAATAAAACTCATGCATGCAGAAGGAATATTTTTCCTTGAGGATTGCACAGTTCTGACAGTGTGTGAGATCAAGTGATCATCCACTTGGTAGATGAGTTTTCCACTTGGCTGTAGGTGAATCATCCCAGAGGAGCAACACAAGGAAATAGGAGCTTGGAGGGTAGCCAATATTACCTGTGATCATCTATGAGGATTGTACGGGGAGTTGACTAGCTGTGACAACAAAATTTTTGTATAATTCCTATGTATTTCCACCTTGTATGATAATACAGATAGTGGGGTTTTTAGCTGAGGCTTTCCCCAAAGTATTTTCATGTGTATTATGTGATTGATTCTTCTTCTTTTGGTAATATTTTTCAGCTCGATCTTTAAGCTTCTGCAAATTGATAGTATAAGTAGGTTATAGTATTATGCTTTGATTTATATTGCATTATCAGGTTAACCTACATAGAAAATTTTCTACATGATATCAGAGGTGGATTTGTAGAAATTTTCTACATGGTATCAAAGCCAAGTTTATCGGAGCTGTGAACAGTATACTGAGAAGAGAATTCGAAGTTTGAAGATTGGGGTTGCAGGTGCAAATTGATTTCGTATCATACTTCAAGGTTGTTCAATGGAATTCTATGGCTTGAGACTTAAGTATGCCTTAGAAGGTGGCTCGAATTACATAGCATGGAAGGATAGAATGGAGGCTGTATTAGAAGACAATGGATTGAAGGATTTCATTAATCAAGAAATCCCAAAGCCAACTTCAACTAATGAAGAATAGTTGGCTGAGTGGAAGAAGTGTGTGGTGAAGGCGAGATGGATCATCCTTGAGGGAGTTCAAGACCATATTGTCTCGAGTCTCCATGGGAAGGATACTCCATTTTCAATGTGGAAGACATTGAAGGACCTCTACCAGAACAGTAGCGGCCAAAGGAAATTGGCACTCAAGGATAAGCTTTGAAGAATCAATATGGAGAAGGGCGATACTATTTCCACATATATGAACAAGCTCACCACCTACAGAGATGAGCTTAGTAGTGTGGGAATAACATCTGTCGATGACAATATGGTGAGCCTCGCTAAATGGAAGGGAGAAACTATCGATGATGATATGGTAAGCCTCGCTAATATGGTGACAACTCTGTGAATTAAAGGGAGAAACTGCTAAATTGGGAATGACTGTGGTTGGATATGATGCATCAGGAGGAACACATGAGATGGTTCTTCATCCAAGGATGATGATGAATAAAATCTGGCCTTAACAAGTAAGGCAAGGAAAGGGAAGGGGAAGGATTCCCATTCCAAATCGAATTCTTCTCATGGAGAGAAGAAGGGTGATAAGTCTAACGTGAGATGCTTTAATTTTCACAAGATGGGACATTATGCAACTAATTTCCCATCGAAGAAGTCCAAGAAGGGATCCTCGAAAGGATCGGAAGGTGAGGCATTAGCCTCTCAGTTCGAAATGGACTTTACCCTCAACGCATGCATGGTGTCATCGATGATGGGTTGTGTTTGGTATCTTGACAGTGGAGACTCATTTTACATGACTGATGATAAAAATTTATTCAATGCCTTGGAGGAGAAAGACCTCAAGATGCACATAGAGATGGGTGACAATGGGAGGTATAGTGTTTCAGGAGTGGGCACAGTTGCTTTTCAGAGGGAGCATGGACCTCCTATCACCTTGATAGATGTGATGTATGTGCTTGGACTGAAGAAGAACTTGGTATCAGTCATGATATTAGAGGACAAAGGCTATGATGTTGTCTTCAGTAAAGGAAAGGCATTCCTAAGACACATAGCCATGGTTCAGACCAAGAGGATAAGGATTCGAGTGAAAAATATCTATAAACTAGAGGTAGATGATTGTGTAGCATTGAGTATGAAATCAGAATTGGTGCAAAGCCAAGACATTGGGGAGTTATGGCACAGGCGGTTGGGCCATTTGCATCATGGGGCTTTGAAGATAATGCATCAGATATGTACAAGACTTCCCAAATGTAAACTTGAGCAAGTTGACACATGCAAAGGTTGTAACTTGGGAAAGTACACCAAGTCGTCCTTTCATGATCTAGACACTCGAGCAAAGGCTATCTTAGAGTGAGTTCATACTAATGTGTGTGGACCATTCTCGATGGCATCCACAACAAAGCAAGGTATTATGTGATTTTCATTGATGACTATTCTCGTAAATACTGGTTTATTTCACGCAGAAGAAGGACCAAACCTTCACAAAGTTTTGTGAGTTCAAATCTTTGGTTGAGAAATAATCAGGGAAGAAGATCAAGGCCTTGAGAAGTGAAAACAGTGGAGAGTATGTCTCTCAAGAGTTTAAGGACTTCTGTGCAGCAAAAGGAATTAAATGATAGTTGACAACACCTCACAACCCACAACAGAATGGGGTGGTTGAGAGAAAGAATAGAACTATTGTATGGGTAGCACGGGAAATGCTGCATGACCAAGGCCTACCACTTCACTTGTGGGCTGAGGCATGCAACACAATGGTCTATTTACATAATAGAAGCTTGCATCGCATACTTGGGATGAGGACACCAGAGGAATATTTCTTTGGAAAGAGACCAGATGTGGGTGACTTCAAGATCTTTGGCTCATCAACATATTGCCATGTGACAAAGGATGCATGGAAGAAGCTTGAGATGACAACAGAGTTGGGGATACTTGTGGGGTACACTGATACACCTCACAACTATCGGGTGTACTTTCCTACCAATCGAAGGACAGTGGTTCGCAGAGATCTCAAGTTTGATGAGAAAAAGGCCGTTCGAGTTTCCCTTGAGAGGGAGCTCCAACTACAGGCTGTGGAGGAATTGTTGGTTCCTAAGGAGGAGGAGCCTCAGGCTAATGTGTAGCATCAGGCTAATGTGTAGCGACCGCATGTAGAGGTTTTAGGAGTGGAGACGTCCACTCAAGTAGAGTCTTCCAGAGATGGACAACTGCACATAAGAGAAGCTGACAGATTGTTGCAGGATGCGAGAGAGAATGTGGGAGCACCATCTTCTCAACTCAGATAAAGGAGGTCACCTGAGAGGTACATTGGATACATGGCCCTTGCTGGGGAATGTGTTGAGACCGGGCCATCTTCCTTTAAGGAAGCAGTGCAACAACCAATTTTTGTTGATGCTATGGTGGAGGAGTACGACTCCATAGTTCGTAACAATTTTTGGGACGTGGTTCCAAGACCAGATAACAAGTCAGTTGTGAGTTCCCATTGGCTTTACAAGGTAAAGCAAGATGTTGATGATGGGAGGATCATGTTGCTGCAGTCTATTTCGACTAAGGAGCAAGATGCTGACATTTTGACAAAGGCATTGTCAAAGTGTAATTTCGAGTTCCATAGAGACATGATCATGGTGGCAGATAATCCCTTTCTTGTTGAGAGGGAGCGTTGAAATGTGGCAACAAGAATATTCCAATTTAATTTGTCCTTGAATTAAATAATTAAAATCAAATTTAGTCTTAATAGCTACTTGGAAATAATTAATTAAGTTAGACTTAATTAGTTGGAGAAATTCAAGTTAGAAGTCTTTCTAAAGTCATGCAAGAGTTATCCCTTAAAATAAGGAGATAAGATTGAGTTATATTTGATTTGTAATTAGTTAACTTAGTTTACTGGGTTAATTCTAGTTAAATTAGTTCCAAACTGTTTGAGGAACTAGTAGAGAGTTAACAGTCAGTTGATGCATGCATGCACTCAACTAGTGTACTCCAGTTAACTGAAGATTCCCTCATTAGAAACTCATGCATGTCTACTCAGAGAAAGACTGAGTTGAGATTAAAGACAAGGATAGTGTATTATCATTTGCATGTGTTTTCCTATAAAGAAAACTCATGCATGAAGAAGGAATAATTTTACTTGAGGATTGCGTAGTTCTAACAGTGTTTGAGATCAAGTGATCATACACTTGGTAGATGAGTTTTCCACTTGTTTGAAGGTGAATCATCCCAGAGGAACAATGCAAGAAAATAGGAGCTTGGAGGGCAGAGAGTAAGGCTGGGGAGTAGCCAAGATTGCCTGCGAGCATCTGTGAGGACTGTACTGAGATATGGCCAGCTATGAGAGCTAAGGCTTTGTATAATTACTATATATTTCCACCTTGTATGATAACACAAATAGTGGGGATTTTAGCTTAGGCTTTCCCTAAAGTATTTTCATGTGTATTGTGTGATTGATTCTTATTCTTTTGGTTATATTATTCAGCTCGATCTTTAAGCTTCCAAAAATTGATAGTAGAAGTAGGTTATAGTATTCTACTTTGATTTATATTGCATTACCAGGTTAACCTACATAACAGATTTTTTGCATGGTATCAAAGGTGGATTTGTAGAAATTTTCTACATGGCCTACATCCAATTTCAGAACCTCGCTTTTATTTTTACTTGATATTTGCAAGCACTCCGGCTCACCCCGTGGGTTCGTGTGAGTCTTTTCACCCTCCTTGCTTGACCATTCAATGTACAACCTTTTGCATGCTGGTCTCAATGCTATGCTTGCAACCATGTTCTGGTCATGCACAAGGTCCTCACTTCGTGTGTACATGTTGTATTCACTATGTGAACATCCATCGCACTCACACATGAAATTGTATGCACTATTGCACAAGCATCATCACGGTCATTTAACGATCTATTAGAAGTGTCGCACTTGTCACACGCATCGTCAGTTAGTCATGTTGAGAATATGTTGTCTTGATGGTTTGAGGCATATTTTCATCAAGTCATGTTGAGTGTGTGTTTGCAAGGTTGTGTATGCACAAATTCACTTGCTCACACACTTAGTCATTTTTCTGAAGTTTTAATGACCAGATCACCCTCTAACAACCGTACCTCCACCATGCAATTCACTCAACTGACTATCACCAAAAACAATGTGGAAGTTTCCAATAAGTCATTTCAATCTACGCTGCCCATAAGATGATCAACCAACCCTCCTGCTAGTCAACCAGAGAGTTTGACCTAATAGTGACCTTGGGTTTCACTACCCTAAATTTTTTTGCAGAAGCTGCAGACCTTGCTTGGTTTGCTGACTGAGGAAACTACAAAGATAGGCTAGATAGACACCAAGTGCCTATTCCTGTCTCCCTAAAAAAATTGTGCAGTTTTTCCAGTGAGCCACCCAGTCAACCGACTGGCTGCTAACCTAGGAAATTGTGCAAATTTCATGAGCAAGCCCCTCAACTTCCCAACATCCCACTTAGCTCAAAAACTCCATAGAGGTATTCAACAGGTCATCCTTCGAGCAGTTGTGCAGTTTTTATCTCCAGCAACCCCACAAACCGTTGCCAGCTCCCTCCAAGAATTACACAGATTTGCTGCCAAGACTCTCGCAATCTGCTGACCACAGCTAGCTCCCTCTAGGAATTGTGCAGTTTTTGCTACCAAGCCCCTTAGCTCCCCGCACTACTTCCCTCTAGAGATTATTCAGATCTACCCTCTAGCCAAGCCACATCCCGCAGATAGTCACTGCTGATCTGGATTGTCCATCTCAGTTTCCTAGTGACCTTAGCAAAATTTTCACCAGTAGTGACCAGAGCCTAAATCCTATCTTGAATCCTTCCTTGCATAGCTTCATAGCCTTTTCCTCTCTCCCGATCACCTACATCCGAAACCAAACGACCATGCATCATGGAGACTAGGAGGTTTATGGATTTGATGTCGTCTTGTCATGAGTGGCTGCAGATACACATATATGAATAAGACATGATGCGACAATAGATTGGATGAACAAGGAGGGTACATGCAAGGAGATGTGTTCACGAACGGATAAAGGAACGATGCATGCGAGGAAATTTTCTCACGAATGGATGATGCATGCAAGGAGAATAGTTGGCGAATGGATGAACATGTCAAACATGCGAAAGCAAAAGCAAAGGAGAAATGTGTACATGCAACATGAAGTGAACACTAATGACCATTGAAGACTCCACACACCTTGCCATGTGGAGGTGAAGCTTTGATACACCAAGAGGACATCCATTACTCAACAACACTGCAACTTGACATGCACACCACTAGCATCATGAACATACCAAAACTGTCATGTCAAGTCGTGTCTTGAGTTATGTCATCCACATCATTAATGCGGGCGATACTATTGTAAATCAATGGTATTGTGGAAGTCTAAGAGAACCACGTGCAATATGAAAAGTCACATAGAGTTGAAATGTCATGAAATTCAAACAGTCATGAGGGAAGTTAAACAGTCACAAGGGCCAGTTTTACCCTTGGCTATAAATACCCCTCATTTGTACATGCAAAGGAATTTTCACCTTGGTTCCTCCCACATAGGCTTGAGAGTCTGTAGTTTTTTCTTTGAGGAGTGAGAAGTGGATCCAACACCCTACATACAGGGTTAGTGATGTATGGTGTATCGATGTGTCTTGGAACTTTAGCTTAATTTAGAAGCCTGATAATAGGCCAACACATTTTCACACATGTGTTGTAATTGTTTGTAAGATTAATCTTGAACACTTGTAATACATGTTTCTTTAACTTTTGTTAAAAAATTGAACTCATTCAGCTATTCTAATACATATATTTATGAAAATGTGTTGTATAAATTGTTAATGCTATCCTACCCATGTTGTTGACCTCCCCAGACATTAGACATAACCTTTCACATAAACTTGTTATAATGACTGTCGCACTCGTGTGAATTATTCCGCTGGGTGTTGTACATGTTGTCTTCCCTTGTGTGTTGTGACTACTGCATCCTTGTGGAATGCTCCTCCAGAAGCTTTGCATGTCCTATTGTGTTGTGTGTCTCTGATAGAGTTGGGACTTCCTCCCTTTTGACAAGAGACTCACTCCCCCCTCTCTCTGCAGTGAAAGAAACTTGACACAAGTAACACTAGCACTCACCAGGAATGCGAACCTTGTTGTTCTAAGACAAGAGGACCACTCTCATGTGATGACAAGAAAGAGCTAAGGCAAACACTTAAGATAATGGAAATCGGGCCATCATACCAGATGTGACTCCTACACCAAATGGTGTGAGGTCTAGTTGGGACTTCATTCTTGGGAGATCCCCTGATTGTTGGCGGGTCCAGCACCATCAACATTTATGGTGCTAGAAGGAGGGCCACCATTTGTTTATGGTTGAATGTCCTCTCACACACACTAATCAATCATCTGGTCAAGGCAGTAACTTGCACTCCCTTTGACCTACGTGTGACTCTGAAGTTGGTTACTCCTCACCTCACAGATGTGAACATGAAATTTCATATCAGCACCTTCACTCTATCCATCCCATCACCCATAATTTCGCAAAGCAGTTAGATTGATCCTAGGAATACACCATCTTCCATATGCATCAAGGAAGCCAAAAACCACCCCCACAGGGGTTGTTGTATCATCGGTGGAAGAAGTAGTTCTTACCACACTCGAAGGTCTAGCAGAAGCTGTTGAGAATGAAGAGGAACCTACAGTATTCCAACAAGGAGAATGAGAAACGCTCGTGATCTTGGGCTCAGACTTCGGTACAGGAGGTGGAGGGGAAGGCAGCAGAGGAGATGGAGATGGGGATGAAATAACAGACTTAAATTCAGAACCGTCAGATTCTGAAGAAGAGGAGGAGGATGAAGAGAAAGAAGACATGGCTGACCAAAATATGGAATGGATGACTCAGGGACCATTGGCTCTCCCGAGTGCTTTGCACATGATGTCGAAGCGGTTAGAGAGAATGATCACAAAGTTTGGCCTTAACAGCACAATGAAGGCATAAGATCACTTGGAAAACTTGTACCTACAGCTGCAGACCCTTGAGGTATGGTATGATGATGTTACATGTAGATTGTTTCCATGTACCTTGGATGGTCGCATAGTATCATGGTATCATAACCTTCCCGTCAACTGCATCCATAACTGGGGTACATTCAAACACATGTTTCTGGAAAATTTTGCTGATAAAAAGACCCCAACCATGTTACTCAAAGAATTAGGAAGCCTCAAGATGGAGGGGAAAGAAAAGGTAAAAGATTTCTATCAGAGGTTTTTGTGGATATTGAATAAGTTTGCAGCGAACATGAAGCCTCATGAATCCATCGCCGTCAACTACTGTATGTCCACACTGCCAAATAACATTAGATAGTTCATCAAGCAAGCTGTGAAACAAACACTATTAGAAAACTGCAAAGAGGCAATCACTATTGAAAAGGACCTGCGCACGATTGGAGTCATCAAGGATGATGAACCAACGAAGGACTCCAGAAATGTGAGAAGGAAGCCCTAGGCTATGGAAAGCAAGGGTGGAGACAAAGGAACAAGTGATATTGAAACCCTTACTTACATTATCAAGAACTTGACAACAAAAGTGTCTAAGCTTAAACAACGAACAACAGACACATCTGTGAGAAACCGACCACCCAAAAAATACAAGGAAGTGTGTCATCAGTTAACAATTGCTTCTCGACTAAAACTGTGTAGAGCTCCAACTCAGTGTTCCAAGTCAAAGAATGCACAAAAAATGATTTTTTTTCATTTCATGATGATAAGAACTCGGAAGGGCTGTGTTCGAACTGGAAACAAGTTGCGGGCTTCGTATGTGACCAAATGAAAAACATGTCGAGCAGTTCACCGGGACAGCCAGGAGACACAAATGATGATGAAGATGATGAACTTGATGAGACCTCAAGCACTGAGTGAGTGATTAACATGTATCAGTGTGCATAAGAAGCATAAAAGACAAGCACAGAGAAACAACCCCCCAAGTAGAATGAGCACTACAATCTTAGAAGTAAAGGGGCTCCCCCTATAATTGGGGAAATGAAAGAAAAGCTTGAATTGTTGAACAGGGTTAATCCACCAACCGTCCAAAAGCCGAAAACACAAAGCAAGCCTTGGAAGATAGCGGAAGACAAGAATATGTCCATGAGAAGCAAGATGTAAAGCACTTCGCCGTACAACATGAACAACAATCCCACCTCGGACATCTCGGTGAGTCTACCTACCCTTGACTACAACATTGTGGAAGATATGAAGAAGACTCATGCAAACATTAGTTTGTTTGAGTTGGCTAGCATTAAAGGATAGCGAGACATCTTGCTATGTGCACTGGGGCCGTCATCTACAAATAATGTAGCTTATACCAACAAGGGAGAAATCACATCTCTTGGATCACTCACGACCGTGCTAAACACACTCCGGATAGAAGAAGCGAACTATGATTTCCCTCCATTCTTGTTATGATTTGAAATATTCAACTGTAATGTTCACAACTGTTCAGTTGATTCTGGCGCATTAGCAAATGTCATGCTGCTCTCCATTTCTAAGAAGATCAATGTGTAATGGAGTAAGGCATCTGCTCATATCATCCAACTAGATCGCACAGGTGTGCCATCCATTGGTGAACTTCGCAACGTGATCATTAGATTATCTCATGACGAGCAACTTCACCAGTGCATAAACATCGTTGTTGTGGACATACCAAAAGCATAGGGCTTACCGCTCAGTAGAGACTGGTCTAGCAAGCTAAAAAAATATTTTGCTACAGAGTGGTCATACTTGTGGCTTCCATACAAGGGAAAAAACAATCAAATATAGGTGTTATCTGAGAGATACATGAGTCACAATGTCATTCCCATCAATGGCAAGAATGAAATGTTGACCTTCGCAAAGCTCATGTTTGGAAACTGCCTCTTGGAAACAACGCTAGGGCTTAACTCATACGATCATATTTGACCCATTGAGACATAGTTGGATATCCTTCCTTGCCAAACTAATGGAAATGAAACTTGTATAGTGCAGGGTAATAGTAGTAGCAGTAGCAGTAGCAATAGTGCAAGCATGTCGAACGATCCATGTACAAACGAGTTTTGGACCATGTATTTCGATGGATCAAAGACACAAGATGGCTCTAGAGCCGAGTGTGTCTTGATCGACCCAATCAAAAAGAAACATTTGATTTCAAGATGCTTGGAGTTTGAGTGCACAAATAATATTGTTGAATACAAAGCACTCATGTTGGGCTTGAAAAAGGCCATTGACCTCAATGTGGTCATGCTCAAAGTGGTAAGTGATTTGAAAATAATGGTATGACAGGTATGTAACACCCTTCACTATTTATCACCTTATCTCAAATGTTACCAATAGGAGGTATGGTGACTAATATCTAACTTCCAAGAATTTAATATCACTGTTGTACCAAGAATGTGTAATGCAACTACCAATTCTTTGGAAAATGCAGCTTCTAGAATGTCACCGCTTAGGGATAGATTTAATGTTGAAATTTTGTTTAAACCATCTATCCCGGATAACATAACTAATTTAGGCGTGTTTGATGATGATCAACAAATACCGCATTTCATGGCCAATGATGATACCTTCAAGGATGCAACAATAGATGAAGATGAACATGAGCGATCTTTCCAATATGGGGTAGATATCAAGAAAGGCCACCTCATCCCGAAGGGTGTGGTATCATTGGAAAATCTATATGAATTGCAAGAACAATTTAAGGGACCAAGGAACAACAAAACCCACAGCTCTTCCATGATGCACGAACTGATTAACTTGGGAACATAACAAGATCCGAAGTTTGTCAATCTCGGCACGTGTTGCATGCAGAAGGAGTGGCAATCCTTTATCCTCTTGTTCAAATAGTACCAGGATGTGTTTGCAGAGACATATGATGATCTCAAAAGTTACGACACACGAATAATCTAACACATGGCACATATTTTTTCCTTACTTGATGGGTTTTTAGGATATAATCTAGTCCTGGTAGCAGAATCAAATATACTCAAAACTACCTTCCTTACCAAGTGGGGTATGTTCGTGTACGAATGAATGCCATTCAGGCTTGTGAATGTAGGCACAAATTTTCAGCGTGCCATGAACATTCGACTTCCAGGGACTCATCAGATAGAGTGTAGTGGTGAACCTTGATGCTGTGACTGTGTTTTCAAGAAAACGCGAAGACAACATACACCATCTGAAGAGAATTTTTTAGCGATGCCGAAAATATAAGATTTCCTTGAATCCAAAAAAGAGCATATTTGCAGTGTTTGAGGGGAACCTCCTTGGAAGCATCGTTTCCAAGAGTGGGGTCAAGTTTGATCGAGACCGGGTTTAGACTATCACATAGATCCTTCACCTAACAAACAAGAAAGCAATGCAATCCTTCTTGGGAAAGATAAAATTCCTCTAGAAGTTCATCTCATATTGTGCATAGATAGTCAAACCAATGCAAGACATGATTAAGAAGGATGCAGTCTACAACTGGGGCAAGAGGGAAAAGTACACATTCACCCATATCAAGTAGGCTATTGCATAAGTTCCTGCACTCTACATCCCAGAATTCAATAAAGACTTCTTACTATACACCTTCGCCTCTGATAACTCGCTCGTTGTACTACTCACTTAGAAGGATGAGCTGAATGACGAATGTCCCATCTCCTTGTTACACTAAAAAATGTCACCATGGCTATTTACAGTTAGTATGGCTCTATCAACAGTCATTCTATCCTCCTGGGCAAGTCTTATGCCTCTGCTCTCCATGTCAAACTCCAAAAAGAGAGAAAGTCTTAGTAAATGTGTTTATCTCTGGGTACGCAGATTCTCTCGGCCTTACCTGCGTATACGCACCTAATGTTCACAAAAACTGCGTACTTGTACGCTCTGTAAGTAAAGGGGCAGGTGCGTACCCCTGTAAAGGTCAAAAGGCGCAAGTTTCACTCCAAAAAATTTACTTGTGGTCATTTCTAGAGGCTTCTAGAAGTATGTTTGACATGTATGAAGCGCCTCCAGATGGTTCATGTATCCCTACCAAAGAGGAACTTATCCCATCAATAAGGGAGCTATCCCATCCAAAGAGGGACTTATCCCATTGATGGTGGACCTGAATAACTTCCTCTAGAGCACTATAAATACAGGCATTGGGCCAGAAGGAGGAGAGGTTGAAAGCTAAACATTTCTAAGGGTAGATGCTGCTGGAATTAGGACTCCCATTTAGAAGCTTGTGAGGAGAGATTACCATCTTTGCTTGTTCTATTTGGAAGTGGGTGAGCTTTTTCAAAGTAAAGGAGAATTCTTTATGGACCCTGGGAGGGACTTGCACAACACCAAGGCTCAGGTTGTAATTGTTCCTTTTGTTTCCTATTAATGCAAATGAGTCCATTCTTCTCAATAACTTGTTATTTATGAGTTGTTTCATGTACTCCTTGGTCTATATGTTAAATATGTTTTATTTTATGAGATTATCAAGTGTTATTTAATCGTTTGATTGTTAGTGAATGCAGGTTTCGAAGTGAAGGAGGAGCTCATCCGGATCGGCGAGGCTGGACTGCTACAACAGCGTTGGACTACAGGTAGGATCTAAACACTTGATTTCTCGTATGGTAAATGCATGTTTAGAGAAGGATTGCTCTTGTTTGTCTTGTTTGTCACTAGAGAGTCTTAGGCTCCTAGGGAGGTTGGTTGTGTCCGCACTATCGACTCTTTCCGCCTGACAAAATGGCGACTCCACTGGGGACTCCATTAATGTGAAAGTTTTTTCCTTTGTATGCAACTTTGATATGAGAAAAGTCATTTATTTTCTGGTTTTTGGCTCTGTGGCTTTGTATTTGGGTGGGCTAGCTTAGGGTTAAATTAGATTTTGTTTTTCTTGGTTTTTCTAGTAGTACGCACCCTTTGAGTATTGCACAGTGTGTACCTGTACGCACTGTTGCTGTGTGCACAGAGCAGGCCCACACCTGTCTTAACAGGTTGCCTGCGTACCCTGCTAAAAATTAAGAAATTTCCATTTTTTACATTTTTCCTCTTAGATTTTTCTTTTTCTTAGTTTTTACTGCCCAGATCCATTAGTCTCCTGTCAAAGATCTTCACCTAAACTTGTTTCGATAGCATTGAGTGTTTTAGTGGATTTCATAGAAGTTTAAGCCCTAGGGTTTGATTTTTGAGTAGGTCCTGTAGTGACTTTGGCGGTAGAAGTTGTCAAGCCTTAGATCTCTCTGGTTTTGTCAGCCTTCTTAGGAGTCGGACCTGTCATAAAGTCTACCTGTGAGAGAAACTTACCTTTGAGTTGTCTCTTTGGCAAATTTCGAAGTGCTTGTTGATTGAGTATTGAATTCCATTTTACAAAAAGATTTGAGTTTTGTTTGGACTGGTTTTTTGATTCTGCATTAGCTGGTCCTTGGCTTGATTGTGGTCAAGTAAAACAACCTAGAATCATCCTTGTAGGCTTTTTCCTCGTTAGGTTTGCTTTAGAGTAAATTTCCTTTTTATTTGCTTGTGAGTCAATTTTTCATAGATTTTATAGATTTTGAGATTGATTTTCGTTAAAATAGATTTATATGCTTTATTAAATAAGAAAAAATACAAAAACATCTCCTTTGAAAAGTTTTGTTTCAAGTAGCTTTTGGAGTATTTTGAAAGAAAAAGGATTTTTCGTGCACGTAATGAGTGGTCATGTTTGTATGCTTGGAAAGATAAAGAGAATTGTTTCTTTGATTGTCTTTACTAAGAAAGTTGTTTTCTATAAAATTTGCATTTTCCAACTCTCTTAGTTAGGAGTTTCATTGAAAGAGAAAAGTAGCGTAAATCATCTTAGGTGCATCTTTGTAGTGGTTTGAGTCAAGTCTACACACCATTGGTTTCATTTCCGCTACCTTTTGTCTTTAAAGAAAACCATAAAATTAACGCTTAAAGTAAAATCAACTTAGTAACTTTTATTTACTAGGGCTCTGAAACACCAATTTAGATCAGGCTAGTGTCTTGGAGTAGGAGAGTAATTAACTCTCCAAGACAACAAAACCAAACAAGTAGCTTATCTTGTGATAGAATAAATCCAATTGTCTCATTTGTACTCTGGGAAAGCTCCTCTTAAAGGAGAAGCACGAGCTCGTGTCCGAACCAGTGAGGGGATCAATCCTCCCTCGTTGGGAACGACGCCAGACACGCACGTATTACAAATGGTAAACCTCAGATTAACCATTGTCGAGGAGCCAGGGGTCACTTATCAGTAAACCTTGGATTATTGTCAAGGAACCGGCAAGGGGATTGAGCTTGATACTCTGCCCTTGCGTGCTGTCGGAGTGTAGACTGTTCCCCCAGGTGCATTTGTTGCGATTGGTAACCTTAGTGACCATTATCTTTAGGATTCTACCTAGGTGACGGTGGAGGGAAGATCCCACTGTACCTGGAGCAGACGTCGGCTAGACTCACTTGGATTTTCCGGGGGGTTCACTTCACTCGAGATGGTTAAAGTGGAGGAACTTGTGCCGGTCTATTCATTAAGTAGGTTGTCGGGGTAACTGTTCCACCCGCCAATTCTGTACTGAATCCGGCAATGTTGGGTTTCATCTCCAACTAGCGTTTTCGGTCTGGAAGGCTACTGTTTGTGCTTGGTTTGACGCCCTAGATTCTTTAGGCGTGTGATTCAAATTTGTTTGGTTCTTTAGCAACTTTAGGTGGTTTGATTGAGATTTTACTTTGTTTTCGTGTGTAGTAGTTAAAAGTTTTTAGCTGTGGCGGAATTACCGAGACAGTCCCGTAGACTTCGAGGCAAGTCACCTGAGATTGTTACCGGAACTGATTTGTTGAGGAAACTCCGTAGATCGCGGGGTGGACCTCCTGAAGACGTCCCGGGTCAGTACGAAGGATTGAAGGTCCTTGTAACTCCTCCTAGTGGCAGTAGAGTAGGTTCACCTGAAGAAGGAGAGTCTTCCTTGGTAGTCCATCCAGATTACCAAAGTCTAGAAACAGGTTATAATCCTGAAGCTGTTACAGTTTCTGAGCTTGCTGGTAGTTTTTCATCTACTAGTGATATAGGTGAAGAACCTGAAATATCTGAACCTGTTACTCCAACTTCTAGTGTACCAGATTCACCCAGGGTAGAAAGAGTCATCACCGAAAATCTTCCTACTGGTTTGATAGCTATTGAAGAACTTGCTCCAGAGGAAGAATTAGGCGTATCTACCCTTGAAGATCAACCTACTCTTGATCTAAGAGAGCGTGAATCTATCTTTTACAGTCCTCCTAGAAGTACTACTTGGTACCTTTCGTTAACCAATTATTTAGACAACTCAGGGCTAGGTTTTTCTCCACCTCGTACTCCTTTTCCACCTGGAGGTATTTATACTCCTATAAATATGTCTGGTCAGTCGTCCGTGTTCACTCAATCTCCTGAATCTTTCTTACACGGCGGTTCTTTAGTTCCCACCGGGTATCAGTAACTTTCTGGTACCTTTGCGGGGGCATCTCCTCAACCCATTGATCATGGGTTATTAGCTGGAAACAATGGTAATAAACCGTTGGGTGTAGGAGACATTTACATGATGTCAGGATCAGTTCCCGTTTCTCAACCTCAAGGTGGCCAATTACCGCCTAGGGGGTAGCCTCAATTAACGCCTGGGGGGCAACCTCAAGGTACACAAATTGTGTCTGGGGGGCAGCCTCAAGGTCAGTATGTACCTATGGTACAATACATGCCTCAAGGTCAACCCCAGCCTCAATATGTACCCCAGGGTCAACCTCAATATCAATATTTACCTCAAGGGTATCAACCTCAAGGTCAAGGTCAACCCCAGTATCAGTATTTACCCAAGGGTTATCAACCTCAAGGTCAATACTCGAGTCAAGGTTATCAACCACCTCAAGGGCAGTCATATGTTCAAGGTATGGGAACTGTACCTTTCAGTTATCAATCCTATCCTCAATCCGGTTATGGATCTCAGTATCCTCAACCTGTTACGGGTCAGTACCCTGGAATGATAGTGTGGGATCCATCACAAGGTCAACAGGTGTTGCAGCCAAGTATACAGTTGTTACCTCAAACCGGACAACCCGTAGTTTCTGGTCCACCCCAGCAACCGCAACCTGTCCAGTCAAATGTTCAAACTTCTGTAACTTCAGTAGTTACTCAGCCGCCAATTGCACCTAGTACTCCATCTCAAACGGCTGCTGCAACTACCGCAACATCTGCCGCACTTACTTCTGGAGTATCGACAACTCCTGTTTCTACTGTCTCTGTAACTACTCCTCAGACATCTTTACCCTTATCTGGATCTACGATTCAAACTACGGTTCAGATGCCTGTAGGTCAGCCTGGTATAAGTACGGTTGTCACTACTCAACCACAATTTGTTCATCAACCATACCAGGGACAGTACCAATATGGGCAAGTTGTCCAGCAGCCGGTTTACCAGTATCAACCGTATCCTGGGTACACTTATCAACAACCTCAACAACCCCAGTATGGTTCGGTTACTCCTGGTTTTCCAGGAGGATATAATATCCCTAATGTGATTCTTATTCCTAGTTATCCTGGATATCCTCCTCCTGGGACTGGTCTTGTGACCCAGAGTTTTAGAGATCCTAACCGGCAATTACCATTTATCGCAACTTTGGATTTACCAGACTTGACGCGCCTAACGAATGATCCAATTCAATATCTTCCGTTCTGGCCGCCAATGCCAAATAAGTTGCCCAGTGATATACCCAAGTTCGAAGGTAAGTCTGGAGAGGATCCGTCCAATCACGTGATGACTTACCACCTCTGGTGTGCTTCAAATTCTATCTCGGATGATTCGATCTGCTTACGTCTTTTCCAGCGTACACTCATTGGTCTCGCGGCCAAGTGGTACATTGAGTTACCACGGGCCTCTTTTTACAATTTTAGCCAGTTAGCTACCTCGTTCTTAACTCACTTTCAGTTGCCGGTCAGATACGATAACGGCACGGAGTTATTAACTTCACTAAAACAATCGACGTCCATGTATATTTCCGATCACATTCATGAGTGGAGACGTCGAAGAAGGTTAGTGAAAGTTTTTATTCCGGACCAAATCTTAGCTGAATGGTTTGTTAAATCATTATTACCGAAGATTACTGAAGATGTAGCTAAGGCCGGAGTAGTTACTGAGGAGCAAGTCATTGCTCAGGCACAGTACCTTGACTTAGTTTATACTCAGTCGGGTACGTTACACGAGAAGATCCCAGATCTTCTAAAATCGAATCAAATCACTGCTGCTCCTTCGGGATCTCATGCCGCTGATGGTATGATTGGTACGGTGAACACAAAGAGCAAGAAGAAATCTTCCAAGAATTCTACTACTCCTATAATCACCTTGCCTGATTCCATGACAGGAGAGTCTTCTCCTGAACTTTCCGCCGATATTCACGCTGTAGAGTCATCTACGGCCAAATCAAAAAACTGTGGAAAGAAGAAAGGAAAGAAGAAGGCTAAAGCAGACAAGGCTCCGAAGGAGAAAACAGAAAAGTCGTAAACCAATGACGAAAAGCGCAAACCTCGATATCCTTGTCTTATTTGTGAAGAGGATCATTTTACAAGAGATTTCCCTCATCGGGCCAAGGTTGTGAAAATAGTCAAAGGTTCTCCCACTCCTGCTATGTTGAAAGATCCATTTCCAATGCAGGAGAGTAAGATGATAGGTTCTTCCTCGACTGCCAGTGAAGAACCCATTTTGATGATGTCTCATGTGAGGATTGCGACTCGGTCGCAAGATTATGGTAGTAAGAATCCTGTTGATGGTAAGGAAGTAGAATCTTCTCATTCTAATCCATCAACCTCAGCTCCTGGTTCCGATCCACTACAGATCGAAAAACCTAACCCGGACTTAGTAATCAAACCGCCCGCCAAGGGTGTTCTTCGAAGGTCTGCTTTCAATCCACATGCGAGAGCGGCCCAGAATTACAACATTGTTGAGGACTTAGCTGTTTCACCCTCAGCAATGTCGGCTTTAGAAGTGTTGCAATCATGCCCAGCACAACGAAAATTACTTTTGTCGGCTATCGGAGCTGTTGATATTCAGGACCCGAATCTGATAATCTTCGATCTAGAAAATAGTACACCGCGCCTTCCCCATCAAATGGCTTTCCAGATTCATGTGATAGTAAAAAATAGGCCTATTCATCGGACTGTAATTGATGAGGGAGCTTCCACGTGTATTATGTCGATTCAGTGTTGGAGATCGCTTGGTTCCCCTTCACTGAACCAATCCCCGACCATCCTTAAGGCCTTTGATGGCCGTGGGTTCCGTGCATTTGGTATTCTACAGGAATTGCCTATAGGGGTAGAAGGTAAAACCGTTAGTCTAGATGTGGAGGTGGTTGATGCCCCTCTAGACTACAACCTTCTTTTGGGTCGAAGTTGGTCATATGCTATGACAACGGTCGTTTCATCGGTCTTCAGAGTAATAAAGTTTCCACATAATGGCAAGATCGTGACAATTGATCAGCTGACATACTTTTCATCCGACCCAGCCTCTTCAGAGAGTATCCAGCATGTCGGTAAGACGACAATCCCTTATAGGGACGTTGGCGTAGGTTTAGTTAAAGATTCCGGTTTACTGGGAACTTTTCCTTTCCCTCCAATCAACGCAGACTCTTCATTTGCATCAATTCATATGATTACATCAGACACCATTATTTACGACGATCCTTGGATTGTCCCATCTAAATCTGAGATAGACTCATTCGGTGATGCTATGCCTTTGAGTCCATATGAAATTTCTTATGAAGCCGTCGTGTCTTTTACCGACTCGCGTTCAACCCCAATCGACCAAATGAATGTGGTCAGTGAGGAATCACTTTTCACATCAACCTCAGAACGGATAACGTTTCCTGAAGTCGTGTCATCTGATGAACAACTTCGCGAAATCCTAAGTGTAGACGATCTACCATGGGAAGATCTCCATCATAGATCTTCGTTTTTACCTGAGGGTGATGCTTTTGAAAACGATTTTTCATCTATTTTTACCACTGAATATGTCAAAGACGCTCAGAATCCAACGAAACATCCTGATTCAGAGTTCAATTTAGGGAATATTTCTTGTACTATTCCCATTGACATTTCAGTGAAGTCCGGAATTGAGGAAAACATTCATATAGGTGCCTCATGTACAGAAGATGAAATTCAAACTTACAAGGCCCTCTTCCAAGAATTCCGCGATGTGTTTGCCTGGTCTTACAAGGAAATGCCAGGAATCGATCCCGCCATTGTTGTTCATGAAATAAAGACCTACCCGGACGCTAAACCCGTCCGACAACGGTTGCGTCAGATTCACCCTCGAAAAGCAGCTGCGATTAAAGCAGAAGTCGAAAAGCTGTTGAAAGCAGGTTTCATTTATCCAATCCCGTTAACGGATTGGGTATGGAATATTGTTCTGGTTAACAAGAAACAAGGAACAATAAGAATCTGTATCGACTATAGGGATATAAATCGAGCTTGTCCAAAAGACAACTATCCTACGCCCTATATCGATCAAATAATTGATGATTGTCCCGGAAGTGAAATGTTTTCCTTTATGGATGGTTTTTCGGGCTATAATCAAATCAATATTCTACCTGCCGATCAACCAAAAACGGAATTCATTTGTCTATGGGGGACATTTGCTTATTGCAAATTACCTTTTGGGCTTAAGAATGCCGGAGCTACTTTTCAACGGGCGATGTCTTATGCATTTCATGACATCAAGCACATTGTGCAACCGTACCTCGATGATTTGCCTGCTCATTCTTTACATCGAGCTGATCACCTTGTCCACTTACGAGCAATCTTTATGAGGTGTAGGCATTATCGTATTCGGTTGAATCCCCACAAGTGTGTATTCTGTATAGAAATGGGTTGATTGCTGGGATTTGTTGTTTCAAAAGCCGACATTCGCGTTGATCCCTCGAAGGTCGAAGCTATCATCAAATTGCCTCCTCCTTCGAGTTTGCGCCAACTCCAAAGTTTGCAAGGGAAAGTAAACTTTTTACGCCGATTCATTCCAAACTACGCCGAGGTCACTAAAGGTTTTACACGATTGTTGAAACAGAACGCTCAATTCTTTTGGGACGAGATTGCCCAACAATCTTTTGAATCACTTAAGCACGCGTTGACCCATGCACCGTTGTTGCATCCTCCCAACTACAACCAGGACTACTTCTTATACCTCGCAGCTTCGCATTCCACTATTGGAATGGTGTTAGTCCAAGAAGATGAATTCGGAATGGAACATGTGATATATTATCTTAGTAGGACGTTAAACCCCACTGAGCTAAAATATTCGCATGTGGAGAAATTGGCCCTGGCAGCCGTTCAAGCTGTCCAGCGTTTTCGTCACTACATTCTTCTCCGTAAAACTACAGTTATTTCGGATTGCAACCCTATGATTTATATTTTGAATAAACAACTGCTAGGGGGAAAATACTCTAAATGGATCGTTATCCTACAAGAGTTTGACTTGGAGTTCGAGAAGTCCAAGTCTAAGAAATCCTTAGTTTTTTCAGAATTGATATGTGATTTCCCGCGTACTGACACAGAGACTGTGGCAGAGGAGTCCATTGCAGACGAATCTTTGTTTCTTATCAGTACTTTAGATCCGTGGTATGGGGATATAATCATCTATCTCCAAACCCAAACCTTTCGGCCTGAAGCTTCAAAGTCGGAGCGTCGAAAAATTCGGTTTCAATCCCAGCAATACAGAATTATTGGAGATACACTTTATCGCCGAGGGGCAGACTTGGTTTTTCGACGTTGTTTAACTCACGAAGAGGCTGAGAGAGTTTTGAATGATTGTCACTCTGGAGCGTGTGGTGGTCATATGTCTGGGTATGCCACAGCTCAGAAGGTGTTGCGTGCTGGCTATTTCTGGCCGTCCATGTTTAAAGATTGTATCATTGCGGTCCGAAAATGCCACAACTGTTAAGTGTTCGATCGCAAGATGCGCGCACCACCTGCTCCTCTCCATCCTATAATTGCCGTTGGTCCTTTTGCCAAATGGGGTATCGATTTTATTACTTGTAACCCTCACTCGGCCGGGGGGCATGCGTATATCATCCTCGCGGTTGATTATTTTACTAAATGGGCTGAGGCGATGCCTACATTCGACGCAAGCGGCAAAACAACTGCAGTTTTCGTATTCAATCACATTATAACTAGGTTTGGTGTCCCGCAAGCAATCATCACTGACCATGGGAGCCATTTTCGAAACATCATGATGACTGAGCTTACAAGCCAGCTTGGTTTACGCCACGATAGCTCTACTCCTTATTATCCGCAAGCCAACGGTTTGGTTGAGTCTATCAACAAAGTTCTGGTTATCATGATCCGACGAATCATTGGGATTCATCGGTCAAATTGGCACAACATGTTATTTTCAGCGCTATGGGCATACCGAACTTCATTGAAAACTTCAACAGGGTTCACTCCTTTCCAGCTAGTTTATGGCTTGGAAGCTGTGTTACCCATTGAATGCGAAATCCAATCACTTCAAATGGCTGTCGAATTACTCCCAGCTACTTCCGAAGAGGAGAAACGTTTATTATACTTAGCTCAATTAGATGAGACTCGACGTGACGCTGCATTGGCAATCGAGACTCACGCGAAGCGAATGAAAGCTCAGTATGATAGAAATGTGACCCCTCAAAGTTTTTCAGAGGGAGACCTAGTGCTATTATATGATCAAGCTAACGATAAGCTAGGTGCTGGAAAGTTCGTTCCTATGTGGCATGGACCCTACATTGTAAAGCGAAAGCTAGCAAAAGGGGCCTATGAGCTGGTAGATTTTGATGGGGACTCTTTGGGTAAACCCAGAAATGGAATTTACCTAAAGAGGTATTATGCTTAAATGATGGGTATGGAGAATTTTTAGTTAGGTTAGGTTTTCTTTCTAGCTAGTATGTTTGTTAGTTTAGATAGTGTGCTTAGCTTAGAAAGTGTGTTTTTCGTCGTTATTCTGGCGTATCTTGGTTTTACTCTTGATATTGCAGATGTCGATGCCTCTCCAAACGTACATTGGATTTGCCGATGGTGCTTGTCGTAGTACACGGAATATCTCTTCCGCAGCTTGGGTTATCTATTCGCCCTCTGACGAGTTAGTTTCTATGCATGGGGTGAGCCTCGGTCAAATGACGAACAACATTGCAGAATACAGTGCAGTGGTTGAATTATTGTCTGAATCTATTTCATTTGGAATTCGACGTTTGATAGTGAGGTTAGATTCTGAACTCGTTGTATTACAGCTTAATAGAGTATATGCCATTAGAAATCCTGTGTTATTAAGGTTGTTTTTGAGAGTGCGCCTCTTGGAACGTGAATTTGATTACATTGAATATCAGCATATTCCAAGGTCTTTAAATACATTAGCAGATGCAATTGCTTCTCGACTATTGGACAGATATTTGCGATAATCATGCAAGTAAATTTAAAAACATTTCATCACATATGTTAAAACAAGATAAGCTGGTAATAATGATATATATATATATATATATATATATATATATATATATATATATATATATATATATAGATATAGATAGGAGTGTGTCAAAAATATACATCGTCTTCGATCATAGGTTGAAAAACACCTTATGATCGGCAAAATGATAAGTACAAAAAACCAAAAATGTCATATGTGTCTACAAAAGTGACTAGCCAATCACTGGTGGTGCTCTCTATATGAGACCACTGCCCGCGCTACCCTACACAAGAACCTCCTAAAAGGTCCTGGGACTGCGACCACATAGCGCTAAAGTCGAATAGGAATGTCATCTATGGTGGTATCTGGTATACCCGCCGTCAGACGCTCTAGATCCTGTTCCAGCTCGGCTAAGGTCTCTGCGGCCGCATCCTGTGGGGCTGGTGCTGGTACAGCTGGTACTCTCCTCTCAAAAGCTTGGAGGTTGGCCGGACGTCGTGGACCTACATCTGCATTTTGAAAATTTGTGCTGTCAGTTTTGAGGCGATATATAAAAACAAAAAAAATACATAATTTAAAAAACTTGTGAAGAATGAAATACCTCTGTCGTCCCACTGTTCTCCTTGTGGAAGAACCATGTCCGGATCATTCCGAAAATCCATTCCGGCATAAGGAAAATCCTGAATAGCAAAGACCTGTCCCTCTAGCCAGTGAAAGTAACCATCAGGAAATCAAACAACTGTCGCGCCCTCATCAGGATGCCGGGCCATTACCGCAACCCATCTCGTCAACTTAGGCTCCCGAGGAGCCCCAACTGGAACAGTAAGATGCTGGGGGATCAGCATTGGAACTCTCTCTAAGGCAAAGCTCACAACTAAAGGCCCATATCCAAAGGTCTTCAGTTGTCCGTTCTTTGCCCTGGTTAGTTGGCCCTTCATATTGGCCAACACAGCATCGCACTAGTTGAAAATGGTGCCTCGATAGCAATCTATCGCCATCCGCATTTGGGACCCAGTGGCAATGTGCAAGGCGGCTGCGCCGCAGAGTCTGGTAACAGTAAAGGCTATCACCATAAGTTCGGGCAGGGATATGTACTTGATTTCTATCCCTTTCTCCTGGTTCTGATTGTTGCACCACTCTAGCCGGAGGCTAGCAAGGGATTGGCCACCCGGCCTAGTCCCAGACAGAGTTAGTTGTTCGCCCCTATTTGGCAAGCTAGAGAGAAAATATATGTCGGAGGGCTCTATCTCGAGCTGGTTCTCTCCGATGTAGAAGCATTGATCCTGAATGTTCCACCTTTCAACCAGCCACTCAAGGAATGACACCTGGCCCCTCATGCCAGGTATGGCCCAGTATTTGTACAGTCCACATGCTTTTAACGCATCAATAGAAGGTTGATGACCAATTGCGGCCAAATCAACGTCCTCGTGTTCTCTTTCTCTCCAATCTAGCATGGTGAATGCCCTACACACCAAAAAACAATAGTTAGAATTCATTAGAAGAAATTTGATTGGTTGAATTTGGAGTTTGGGGTTTCAAAATGCGTGTTTCACGGGGTACGCACCCCGCGTTCAGAACACAGAGCGGTGGTACGCACCCCGTGTTCAGAACACAGAGCGGCGGTACGCATCTGGTCTGAAGGCGGGCTGCGTACCCCGACCTTTTTCCTATATACAAAAAAGGTCGGGGTACGCAGGTCGCCCATGGGGCACCTGCGTACCCCGAGAAACATATCCTAAAACCCTAAACCCCCTAAAAAATCAAACTAAAACCTAAAAATGAATTTTAAACGGATGAAATTGAAGAGGAGGATGTTGTGGAATACCTGAAAGAGACGGCGCTCGATTCTGACGGTCGGATTCTCCGCAATGTCCACAGGAAGTTTTCTTGTCAAAAGCCCTTTTCTCAACCTCAACAGTAAAATGGTAAAATGACATGGTAAAAGGTCTTTTTATAGGTTTTTTGGATGAATGAATGCTAAGTTTGTTTATTTTTCACCATGGAAAGATGTTTTTCAATGTATTTTTGCCTATCTTAAACAGGTATGAGCAATGTGTTGTTTTTGTGCAGGACAAGGGGACTTTAGGGTAAATTGTCATTTTTCACGAACCAAAACATCAGAGTCATCTTTTAAGCTCTTTTCTGACTCCTAAAATATGAAAAGATTGCCGAGCGTTTCTTTTACACTCGTTAAAACGGAATTAAAAGACAGTCCCCTTATAGCTCTTTTCTGACCGTAAAAAACAGGAAAAGATCGCCGGGTTTTTGTCGTTTCAAACTCGATACAGAAATAAAACGACGTGTCTTTGATCGCTTTTTACTTTTCAGGTCAGTGGCACTAATGATGAAAGTACTCCTTGGTCGCAAGATCAAGCGGTTCTCCCAGGTATTATTTTATACTTTTTCGGGCTTGGGGGACACAAATTTACGAAAAAGTTCAACCTGGAGTCTTCTTAAGTTTTTCAGACTCTCTAAAATTGAAAAACACCGAGTTTCTCCTATACTGGGCTCGTTAAAATTTCACAGTAAAGGACCTGTTCAATTACAAACAGGAACGAACCACTCCTTCCTAGGGTTTGAATCAAAACTAGGTTGGACTCGTCCGAAGGATGAGCTTATAATCAAGCTTATGTTATCCTCCTCAAGCTTGTTAAAAATAAAGAGGTACTTGCCAGAAATGGTGGGGGAAAAGAGAGAAGAATGAACCAATTTGTCATCCTTTGTTACAGAAGAACCTTATCACCGCTCTTGAACACGACACTTTCCGTTTATCTGGGTTAGGAAATCCTTTGCCTTAAAAGTTGATCAAACCACTTTGAAAGTCTTCAACCGTTTCCGGGAATTAACTTTGGGTCAATCGTCACCAAACCATCTGTCGTGTTGTTATGTGTTCAAGAGGTCTCTGCAAATAAACCATTCATATGCAAAATACTTGTCATCCATTTGACCATCCCTGAGTCAGTCCTTACAGCAACATTTCTTCAACTTGAACAATGATTTCGTGTTGTGGGCTTGCCTGCAACGGGTCGCTTTCTATCGACATCAGCACATTATCTGGAAAGATGACTTAGAAATCGACAGTACCTTGAAGCCTGCATGCATCAATGGCAGGTTTCTCGCCTTTGACGACAATTTACGTCATTGACTTTTGATTAGAGGATTCCGTGACGTGTTCGACATCAACTCATTTATTCACATTTCATGGATTGTACTGGGTACTTTGAGAACCATTGACATCACTGGTGGTCTCTCTCACACTTGTTAACGGTTTACATCATTGACTGGTAATCAAGTGGTTTCTACCATGTTCGACATCAACTCGTTTATTCGCATGGCTAGAATCGTACCAATTCGGGAAGTAGAAATGAAGACCCTGGATCTAGTTTCCACCATCCAGGCTGCGAGGAGTTTTGTATTCATTATATAGTAGACCAATTATAAACAGATGGCTGCGTCCATACTGTGTCTACAAAAGTCTATGATTATGATGTACTGCAAGATCATTCCTGTATCAGAGTAGTTAGTCTGTTAGTTAAAGTTTTGATCTGAGTATGGGAATGCCTACCTCAGCGATGATATAATCTTATACATGTATTTTGTGTTGAAAATTGCAGGTTCTGACCAGGCTCTCCACAAGATAATCCTTGAAATGATAAAGCGCTTCACCCTTCCTAGATAATACAAAACCCTAATCTACTACAGGCTTCGCACTTTAGGGGGCAATCTGTTACACTAAAAAATGTCACCATGGCTATTTACAGTTAGTATGGCTCTATCAATAGTCATGCTATCCTCCTGGGCAAGTCTTATGCCTCTGCTCTCCATGTCAAACTCCAAAAAGAGAGAAAGTCTTAGTAAATGTGTTTATCTCTGGGTACGCAGATTCTCTCGGCCTTACCTGCGTATACGCACCTAATGTTCACAAAAACTGCGTACTTGTACGCTCTGTATGTAAAGGGGCAGGTGCGTACCCCTGTAAAGGTTAAAAGGCGCAAGTTTCACTCCAAAAAAGTTACTTGTGGTCATTTCTAGAGGCTTCTAGAAGTATGTTTGACGTGTATGAAGCGCCTCCAGATGGTTCATGTATCCCTACCAAAGAGGAACTTATCCCATCAATAAGGGAGCTATCCCATCCAAAGAGGGACTTATCCCATTGATGGTGGACCTGAATAACTTCCTCTAGAGCACTATAAATACAGGCATTGGGCCAGAAGGAGGAGAGGTTGAAAGCTAAACATTTCTAAGGGTAGATGCTGCTGGAATTAGGACTCCCATTTAGAAGCTTGTGAGGAGAGATTACCATCTTTGCTTGTTCTATTTGGAAGTGGGTGAGCTTTGTCAAAGTAAAGGAGAATTCTTGATGGACCCTGGGAGGGACTTGCACAACACCAAGGCTCAGGTTGTAATTGTTCCTTTTGTTTCCTATTAATGAAAATGAGTCCATTCTTCTCAATAACTTGTTATTTATGAGTTGTTTCATGTACTCCTTGGTCTATATGTTAAATATGTTTTATTTTATGAGATTATCAAGTGTTATTTAATCGTTTGATTGTTAGTGAATGCATGTTTCGAAGTGAAGGAGGAGCTCATCCGGATCGGCGAGGCTGGACTGCTACAACAGCGTTGGACTACAGGTAGGATCTAAACACTTGATTTCTCGTATGGTAAATGCATGTTTAGAGAAGGATTGCTCTTATTTGTCTTGTTTGTCACTAGAGAGTCTTAGGCTCCTAGGGAGGTTGGTTGTGTCCACACTATCGACTCTTTCCGCCTGACACTCCTTCATGAAATCAAGCATGCATGTACCCGAACTCAACTACCCCACCATTGAAAAACAATCATATGTAGTATACAAGGCGGTGAAACACTTTAGACCCTACTTGCTGAAGAACCATTGCATAGTGTATGTGCCTCACCTAGTAGTCTGTTCACTGATTGTACAATAAGAGTTGGGTGAATGATGTGTGAACTGGATGACAGGATTGGAAGAGTATGATCTTGACATCAAGCCAGTTCACACTTTCAAGGTTCATGGTATTGTAGACTCGCAGCTGAGACAGTACATGCATAGGAGGAAGAAGAAGAGCTCGTCGGTTGGGATCAGGAAATTGAAATGTATGATGTAGTGCAAGCACCACCCACTATAAATAGAAACTCTTGGCACGCATATGTGTGCCAATACCTTGGGCACGACAGAATACCCTCTCACTTTTCCATCAGACAGAAGAGGGAATTGCGTCTCAAAGCTTTAGCTTATCAATTGGTGCACAAAGTGCTTTACAGAAAGCACATCAATGAAATCTTACTCAAGTGCTTGGAGGTGCATGAATCAGAGAAGGTTTTACAAGATTTGCATGAGGGACCATCGAGGGGTCACTTCGTGGGAAATACCACTGTGCATAAATTTATACTAGTTGGTTTCTACTGACCCACATTATACAAGGATGCACGTGCTTATGCCTGCAAGTGCTAGGTTTGTCAACGATGCGCTGATAGAATGCAAAGGTCTGCAGCCCCACTGCACCCTGTTGCAGTGATTGAACTGTTCCAACAATGGGGCATGGACATCATTAGGGAAATTTCCCCATATTCGTCGAAACAACATCGCTACATTATGAAAACAACTGATTACTTAATGCGGTTGACAAAAGTTATTCCGCTCAAGCAAGTGAATGACTAGGAGGTCATTAGATTCCTCCAGTAGAACATCATCTCATGCTTTGGAATTCCCACATCACTTGTGTTTGATAATGCAAACTAATTTTCATCTTTAAATCTTTATGATTTTGCATTACAAAACGAAATTGTGTTGAAACACTCATCTAACTACTATCCGCAAGGAAACAATCTCGCAAAATTCATGAAAAAAAACCTTATCCGTATAATAAAAAAGATCATTTACTCTGAGCAGCGTAACTAGCACTCTACCCTGACGAATGCTTTATGGGTTGACCGCATAACACCAAAAACGTCTCTGAATACCTCACCGTACTTCTTGGTCTATGGTAAAGAAGCCATCCTACCACCCAATGTCTACTTGCTTGTGCTTCAATTATCTCAAGAATCCCAAGGCAAGCCTTGCATGCTAGTTTAGCATAGGATGGATACACTTCAAAAAATTTTAGGAAGAAAGGATGAAAGCAAAATAAAAGTTTACACTCCTCCAGAACCATATCAAGAGATGGTTCGACAAGAAGTATGCAGGGAAAGCTAACTTCGATGTTGGTGACTTAGTCTTGAAATGGGATCAAACCCATGAAGACAAAGGCAAGCGTACGAAGTTCCAACCCCTATGGATTGGTCCACACATAGTCCATGAGAATCTTGGCCCACACACATACTATTGAGACTCAATTTTACCTAACTTTGACAACTTTCCTAGACTTTACCTCTCCCATTTTGAACTCTCCTTGACCCCTAATTGTGCTTATTTCGGTTATACATCTAGGTTTTGGCCAAAAGGGTGCTATATGCTTGAGGTATGCAAATTGAAATAAAAAGAGTCATTTTACCTTAATCTTAAGCATTCCATAAGCTAGATGTTTCCTTATTGAATTATCATTTCAATTAATATAGAAATCTTATGTAGATTTGATTTGGTTTGAAACAGTCCCGCAATTTCCTATAGATAGCTCGTGCGGTCATATTCCTTGCAGACGTAGATTTCCTGTAACAAAATTGGTAGTTAGCTATGTTCCCACTCACTTCCAAATCAAATGAGAACATGGGTTTTATGGGGAATTCGTCATACATGGATGTTGTCCTATTGGATGTTCCAAATCCACCATTAAAACTGCCTAGATTTGCAAACCTCTTCTCATTGGCCGCATGAGGAAAAACTCTAGCTATGTAATGAATTTTTTCTAAAACATGCTTTCAATCATGTATTAGACTCAGTAGAGCTAATTTTGATAGTATGTACTAGTATTGATAGCTAATAGCTTAGATTAGTAGTTTTCCTCATTCGAGCCAAATACAGGCTTTTGAACTTGTAAAAATTCTATTATGTTTTATATTGTAGGGCTTTTGGTTGGATTTGTTGATAGCACATATCAGATTGTACTTGGATGTAATATCTTTAGATTAGTATAATACTTTATGTTCTGTCTATTCTACTGAGAAAGAACTTTTAATTTTGAAGGGATTTTGAGTGAGGGAGGGCCCCCTTTGCTCACAACTCCCTTAGTTGTAATGTGTGTGCATTATAATTCTTTTATGTAGTAATAACTTGTTTACATAGCTAATGTACTCTTTATGATATTTCAGCAGCAATGTTCCATTGATTGAATGATTAAGTTTTTATGTTAATGTGTTGATTTCATTTAATCAAAGATTTGATTTACATTGTTAAATGATTTCTTTATTGTTGTAAGTTTGATTTCCTATCTTTTCTAATCAACATAAAAAATACTAAGAGTTGTGGAGGGATGTCTCAGTCCACTCCATAGCCTTTTTTTGTCAAATTTTGATGCATAAAAGAGTCATTAGTTCTGTGTATGATTGAATGGTTTGATTAGTAAGCACTCAAGGTATTAAGTTTGGATATATTTTTCACATCATCTCACAAGATTACTTTCCCTCAGTTTATGATTTATGTTGATAAGTCTATAATTTGACTCAACACATATTGTCTGCAATCACTTGATGGGAGGATGGACAACCTTCCTGTCAACGACGAAGATCTCAAGCACTATTTTTAGTAGGCTGGGCCGTGCTGCGTACCATGTACATATTCTGCTTATTGCTCGTTGTTTTTGCTTTGTTTTCTTTCCTTACATTTTCTATTTTGTTTTTTTGGTTTTCTTAGTATCCTTCTATTTTTTAGTTTTGTAAATAAGTGTTTCCCTCTACTGAGTTCTGGCTTTTGAATGAGTATGTGGTTGAGATCTGAAGAGACTTGAGACACTGCAGCACTTGGCCAGTCTTGTGTTCGTCTTCTATGTGCTTGGTTGTAACCTTCGGCCAATGAAGTCTTGATGGACAATATGAGCCGTATGCAAGGGAAGATTGGGTCCAACCATGAACCTGTGTCCACAATGGGAAACCCCATGCCTATATTCAGTATTCTACTTTGTTTGATCAAGCTCATCCAACTAGTAGAAACGGAGAAGGGGAAAATCTAAATGACCAAACCTATGTCAGAGGTGTTACATGCTTCTCTGAAGGAACAACCTCCTCTTCTCTCAATAAGTCGGGATCCCTCTTCTGCCCCAAAAATAAACAAGTGCCTATGCACAATCCTATTTAAAAAGTACAAAGGCAAAATAAGAGAAATGCTTCCTTCGTAGAGAGGTGAAGCATGCAACTCCACCAGGGTACTGACTAGGGTCACTGGCAGTGGAGCAATGTGTGTGTTTGTAGTATACCTAGGGGGTATAGTATGGGGTACAGAGGGAGGTACCCAAGGGAATAATGTAATAATGGCATGGTCTATAGTTAATAATAAAATGGTTAACCCACATCATGAAAGGGACACACAAGTAGTTAGCAATAATGTGATAAGCCCATGGTATTAGATGTATGGTATTGAGAGAACCATGGTAATGACCCATGGTATTGTATATATGAATCCTACATAGAGGCTAGAGACTCCCCATTGAGAGGTGTCAAGGAATATTGTATGGACAAGCATGTGGCTTTTGGAGTGCTCTCCTTCCTCAAGGAGTGATTTTATGGTGTTACCCTACCTCAAGGGTCTGATCAATAAAGAGAAGCATTTTCATATTATATTATTGGGTCGATCTTGTTATTTCTGGGTATACTTGTATTCTCATATATTTCTTGAGTTAGATCTATTACATTGTTCCTACATGACTCTACTAGGGTACTTTCCAGGCCTGCTGGCAGTGGAGAAACGCCAAAGATGAAAACTTATGCTCTGAAAATTTTTAACTCGCGAGCCAAACTACCATTCCCGATTTCAAAACACTGTGATTAAGTTGAAACTTTTGAAGTTTTTGACTGAGTTGGCAAAAGGTGAACCATGTCTATCCATGGGGTAAGTGGGAAAGCTGAAGTAACCTGAACATCGATTCAATACTCCTTGAAAGACGAAGGTCCTGAGCTATCAATGAAGCAAAATAGAGAAGTTGGAATTCTACCAGTGTGTCATCAAGTGTTGTAACGACTGCAACACCCTCCAAAATTTTGGCCTGCATCCAATTGGGCTCACCTCGTGGACTCATGTGAGTCTTTGCACCCTCCTTGCTTGACCTTTCAACAGATAACTTTTTGCATGTTGGTCTTAATGCCATGCTTGCAGCTATGTTCTGGTCATGCACATGATCCTCACTTTGTGTGTACATGTTGTATTCGCTATGTGAACATTGGTCGCACTCACACACGAAGTTGTATGCACTGTAATACAAGCATCGTTGCGGTCTTTCAACGATCTATCACAAGCATCGCGCTTTTCGTTCACACTGTTGGTCAGTCATGTTGAACATATGTTGTCTTGATGAATTGAGGCATATTGTTGCTAATTCATGTTTAGTGTGTGTTTGCAAGTTTACGTATGCAAAAATTCACTCATTCACACACTTAGTTATTTCGTTGAAGTTATGACGACTAGATCAACCTTTAACAACTGAACCTCCACCCTGCAATTGACTCAACTAACTATCACCTAGAACAATGTAGAAGTGTCCAACCAGCCATTTCAATATGCACTACCTACAGTGACCCCAGGACTCAGTCCCCTCAAAAAATGCACAGAAGTTGTAGACCTTTCCCACTTCGCTAATTGAGAAAACTGCGTAGACAGGCCAGATAGACACCAAGTTCCTATCCTTGTCTCCCTAAAAAATTTGCACAGTTTTTCTAGCTAGCCACCCAGTCAGCTGCTCACCAAGAAAACTACGCAGATTTCATGAGAAATCCCTCAACTGCCCAACATCACACTCAACTAAAAAAATTCGCAGAGGTGTTCAGTAGGTCAACATCCCAACAATCGCGTAGTTTTTGTCTCGAGCAAGCCCACAACCTGCTACCATCTCCCTCTAGGAATCACACAGTTTTTGCTTCTAGCTCCTTTCGAGAATCGCGCAATTTTGGTTGCCAAGCCTCCTGCAGCTTGCATCTAGCTTCCTCCAGGAATTGTGCAGTTTTTTCTGCCAAGCCTCTCAGCTGCCCGCACTACGTCCCTCCAAAAATTGCACAGATTTTCCCTCTATCCAAGCCAGATCCTGTAGATAGTCACCACTGATCCAGATTTTGCATATTAGTCTCCTAGTGACCACTGTGAAATTTTCACCAACAGCACCTAGAGCCTGCATCCCATCTTGAAACATGCCTTGCGCAGTTTCATATCCTTGTCCTCTCCCCCGGTCACCTACATCCGAAAGTGAACGACCATGCATCATGGTAGACTAGGAGGTTTATGGATTCGATGTTGTCTTGTCATGAGTGATTGCAGACAAAGGTACATGAATAAGACATGATGTGATGACATATGGGTTGAAAAAGGAGGGTACATGGAAGGAGATGTGTTCGCGAATGGACGAACGAACGATGGATGCGAGGAGATTTTCTCATGAACAGATGATGCATATGAGGAGAATACTTCATGAATGGACGAACATGTCAAGCATGCCAAAGTACAAGCAAAGGAGCAATGTGCACATGCAACATCAAGCGAACACCAATGACAATTAAAGACTCCACACACCTTCCCATGCAGAGGTGAAGCTTTGATACACCAAGAGGACATCCATCACTCAACAGCACTACAACTCAACATGCACACCAACAACAACATGAACATACCAGCACTATCGTGTCAAGTCGTGTCATGAGTCATGTCAACCACATCACTACTGTGGGCCATATTATTGTAAATCAATGTAATGTAACATGGAATTTCAAGAGACCCACTTATAATCTGAAGAGTCACGTAGAGTTGAAAATTCATGAAAGTTAAATAGTCATGAGGGAAGTCCAATAGTCACAAGGGTCAGTTTTACCCTTGGCTACAAATACCCCTCATTTGTACATGCAAAGGAATTTTCACCTTGACTCCTCCCTCATACCCTTGAGAGTCTGTAGTGTTTTCTTTGAGGAGTGAGAAGTGGCTCCAATACCCTGCCTATAGGGTTAGTGATGTATGGTGTATCGATGTGTCTTGGAACTTTTTCTTAATTCAAAATCCTAATAGTAGGTCAACACATTTTCACACATGTATTGCAACTATTTATAATATTAAACTTGAACACTTGTAATACATGTTGCCTTAACCCGTGTTAAAAAATTGAACTCATTTAGCCATTATAATACATATATTTATGAAAATGTGTTGTATAAGTTGTTAACGTTCTCTTGCCAGTGTTAGTTACCTCCCAGGACATCAGGCAAAACCTTTCACATAAACTTGTTATAACAACCACCGCACTCATGTGAATTGTCTTGTTGGGTGTTGTACATGCTATCTTCCCTTGTTTGTTGTGACTGCCGCATCCATGTGGACTTCTCCTCCCGCATCCATGTGGAATTCTCCTCCAGAGGCTGCACATGTCCTTTTGTGTTGTGTGTCTCTGACAAAGTTGGGGCTTCCTCCCTTTAGATTTGAGACTCACTCCCTTCTTCTCTCTCTGCGGTGAAATAACCTTGACACAATTAACACTAGCACTCATTAGGCATGAGAAACTCATTGTTCTTAGACAAACATACCACTCTCATGTGCTGACAAGCAAGAGATAAGGAAAACACGTAAGATAATGGCAACCAGTTGATCATACCGGATGGGAATCCCACACCAAATGGTGTGAGGTCTAGTTGGGACTTCATAGTGGGGAGATCCCCTGAATATTGGTAGGCACAACACTGTTAATAGTATTGAAAGTGGCATCCACCCATGGTATTCATTCTCCCATAGTATTTATCCACCCATGGAATTTACCCATGGCATTGTAAGTGACATCTACCCATGATATTCATTCATCCATAGTATTTATGCCCACCCATGGAATTTACTTGTGGTATTGTAACAAAAAAATACTATAAGTAACAAGCCGAATTTTGTAAAAGGACAGGTTGCCTACCACAATGTAGACTTTACAATTATTATATGTTTAAATAAAAAAAGTTTCTTGGTTGTTTTGTTTAATGCACGTTCTCCTATTTCTTTCTATCATTTCTATTTTTTAGTTCTTGGTGGCCTCCCCCACAAGATCCATTTCAATTTTTTAGATCTTGGGGACCTCCCTCCCAAGATCCATTTCAATCTTTTAGATCTTGGGACCTCGCCCCCAAGATCTGGATCACCCATATGTTGGCTCTGCGACATTGAATCTCCCATACAGGTCCCCGACTCCTATAAATAGTATATGTAATACCCTTGGTTCATACTCATGTACAGTTGACCTCAACGGTTTATCCTACCGACTCTTAAAAGTCATATCACCATACACGCTCACTCTAACCCCGGTGGTTTCTCCTTCCATCCTTTCACGTTGTTGGTCGAACTCACAAAAACACAGGTTGCCATACCACTAGTTTATAATCCCAGTCTTTAACCCATATATAACACATATATAATAGCTTTCCCCATATGTTTCCTCTCCCATAAACCCACTCCCCTATATAATACCTCTGTCCTATATCTATCATAGTGCAATTTTTACAGAAATGACCACCAGAAGCACATTTTTTTCCACCATAAGTGATAATTTTTTACAATGCACATTTTAATATGCATTCACTGATATCAATTGTTGGAGTATTCCTCTCTGGGAAAGAGAACTATCCAAAATGGTCAAGGAAGATAAAATAAACTCTCATTTTCAATGAGTGGTGGAAAGGAGTTTGTGTAGGAGAAGGATATAACCTACAAAGCCCACCTTGGATAAGGAGATCACCATTTGGGAAATAAAGAACAACAAGGCCTATGCCTTGATTGCAACATCTATAAATGAAGAGGTGAGTCGTCATATTTCACGATTTTCATATGCTTTTTAAGCCATACAAAAGTTCAAGGAACCCTATGACTCACACTTTGAACTTGAAGTTGTCCAATTGATGATTAAATTGTTTACTCTTGAATTGAAAAATGATGACCCTATTTCTTTAACATTAGAAGTAAGATCTATTATGCATGATATCAAAACCACTGGTGTTCAAATAGACATTCCTCTCATAGTTTATGTCAAGGAACTATACCCCACTTATTCAAATGATCTCGAGCCATTGCACGCAAGTGGAAACCTCAAGGAGATTACCTTTGACTCCCTTGAGAAGAAGTTTCCTTAGAGAGAGAAGGATTTTGGGAAGAAGACAACTCCTCAGTATTCTAAATAATTTTTGTGTCTTTCACATAAAGAGAGGAATTATGCACAAGATTCTTCTAGAAGAAGAGGTGGCCAAAGAGATATAGTAAGAAGGAATTTTAGAGGTTGGGGGGGGGGGGGGGGGGGGGGGGCAAACATTTCCATGGAGAAAAGTGTGATATTCATTACATACATTGCAATGGAGATGGACATGATGCATACACATGTAAGTTGCCTTCGGAAAAATTTGAGCAGGAAATAAATGAAGCCAAAGGTAAAATCCATGACAAAGAGAAAGGTAAACCACCCGAATCCACTCGTTATGTTGTGGCACACTGTAATATTGGAGTAAATGAAGATTTGTTCAATGCTAAACTTTCTTCATGGAAAGATGATTGGTTTCTTGATTCAGGAACAACTTGCCAAATGAATTTTAGGAGAGATTTTTTTGAAGAATTCACTGACAATGTTGATGTAGCAATATACTTTGTAATAATTCAAACCCAAATCTATCAGGGCTTCGCACCATTAAGCTGAAATAGCCTGGTCTTCTAGACTCTCTTACATGATGTTCTATACATCCCGAAGTTGAGGAGAAACTTGTTGTCTTTCATCCACATTCACTAGCAAGGAGACTCCATTCATACGTTTGATGAGAAGGTTGAGGTCATAAAAGCATTAGATCACTCACTTGTCATGACAGGGATAGAAGAAGAAGGACTTTTGAAGCTGCAAGGTACCTCTGCACGTGCACAAAACTTCTCGTATAGTTCTCATTATGATGAAGGTGCATTTCCATAAAGTCTTTCACGACATGCTAGATTTAGACACTTGAATTATGAAAACCTTCGTATGTTGAATAAAATTGGTGTTACTGGTTTGCCTACAATTCCTAGGAAACTTAAGCAATGTGATGCTTGTATTCTAGGAAAGCATAGTAAATAGTCTTTTCATGATTCTCATTCTAAAGCACATAGAAAACTTGAAATTTTCCATTTAAACTTATGTGTACTGATGCACGTTCTTTTTGTAAATGGTAATAAATATCTGATGACATTTATTGATGACTACACAAGAATGTGTTGGGTTTATTTATTGAAGAAAAAATATGAAGCTTTTGAAACATGCAAGAACTTTCATGCATGGATTGAAAATGATTCACAATCTTATATTGGCTCTATTCACAATGATAATGGAAAAGAGTACACTTCAAATGAAATTGAAATTTATCTTTGTCAACATGGGATCAAACATCAAACAATTGTGTCTTATAATTCCCAATAGAACGGAGTAGCTGAAATAATGAACAAGACAATCTTAAATATGGTATCTTCCATGATGTTTTTCAAGAATGTTAAACTGATGTTTTGGGATGCCTTGATACCTAAGGAGCAAAGAAGAAAACTTGGTGCAAGTAGTCACAAGTGTATCTTCTTAGGGTACTCAAATACCTCCAAATCATACTGTCTCTATGATGAAGTCAATAATAAGTTTATAATATCTAGAGATGTGATCTTTCATGAATCTTCCAAGGTTAACAATGTTGTTGAGCGACAACTTGATTGCTTAGATAAATTCGGGCATGCAAAGTATTTTTAAGAGTTTGATAATGATATTTCACATCTTGAAGGGGGGATTCCTATACTAGATCAATCAGTGGAATATACTTCTGAAGCACTCTCTCCCCCGCATGAAGCTCCAACCACTGATCCAAAAGTCACTTTAAGCGACGTGATTGACAAAATTGGGAGACTAAGTCTTGATTCAACCCCATCTCAATCAACTGAGCAACCCGAGTCATCTTAGAAAGGTCCTCCAAAATGGCCGATAAAGACAATTGAAAGTGTTCATCCTGATGAAGTTGGAAATACATGTACAAGAAGATCAACTAGATAGAATGGAGGTGATGTAGATGATTCTGATTCACCTATTGATATCGATGTTTCTTATGATTGTGAAATGAATTTGTCTACATATTTTGAACCAACTTTATTCAAATAAGTCACTCCTCATGATGAATGGAAAGAAGCGATGCAAAAAGAATATGATGCCTTGATAAACAATGACACTTCGAAGCTAGTTGATCCTCCATTGGGATCCAAACTAATTAGCTACAACTAGGTCTACAAGAACAAGTATAAAGTTGATGGCTCACTTGACAAGCACAAATCCAAGATTGCGGCAAAAGGTTTTGCACGAAAGGAAGGGGCCGATTATGAGGAGAATTTTTCCCCCATGGAAAAATGGGCTACCTTCTGGACACTCTTTGCCTTGCCAGCTCAGAACGGTTGGAAATTCCATCAAATGGATGTAAAAATTACTTTCTTGAATCGAGATTTGAAAGAGAATGTTTTTATGTCCCAATGAGAAGGATTTGTTGTGAAGGGCCAAGAACAGAAAGTATGCAACCTTGTGAAATCCATGTATGGACTCAAGCAGGTACACTTGTATGAGAAGTTAATGGAGCATCTTCTGAAACTCAATTTCAAACATTATGATCTTGATGATGCAACTTTGTTTGTCAAGAAAAGTTGGCAAAACAATTGTATATCTTATGGTTTATGTAGATGATCTTTTGATGACAGGGAACAATGAGAGCTACATTGCATCCATAAAGAAGGAATTGAGGAAAGGTTTTGAAATGACTGACTTGGGCTATGTTCACTACTAACTTGGTATTGAAGTAACTCAACATCCTATTATTGATATTATTGACATTGCTTCTCAATAACATCCATGTCACATGTTATTGATATTGCTTCACAATCGTGAGTAGAGTAGATTTGAGTCTTATGTTTTAGAACATTACAATGATCCTTTGAGCATTGTAAAAACTCAAATTCAAAAATAACTATGGGTTTACTTTGCCTCATAAGTCATTCCTATGTCCTTCAAACTGTTGAGCCATCGTGGACTAATGCGATTCATCCAAATCATGAGTAAAATCCACCAAGGGCCTAGCTATCATTAGACAACCTAAAGTTATCTTCCAGTAAAAAATCTCTTTCCTAGTCCGACTTTGTAACCACCTTCAGTCATCAACCAAACTAATAACTCCTCAACATGATTTAGCCACCAAATCAACTATTTCCTTATGTCAAAAATATTTTATCTTTCATATATTTCGATTCATTCGTTCCCCTATAATTTAAGTTTAGGTCCTTATAACTTCTATAAAGTACATCACATACCTATGTGCCAACTTTTCTTCATCCTTAAGTGGAACAATTTTTATTTTAGCCTTCTAAATTAATAAAGATAGGATTGTATGAATTACTGTCTTTAACTTTTGAAGCTCATTATTTTTTTGATAATAATAAAAAGAAATAAACCCTGCTTTCCTTTTCCTTGACCTCTTTTAGTGTTATTCAAATTGTCTCACCATACTAGATCATGAGAATTCATTCTTTGCACTACAAATTTAACCCTTATAAGACATCTTTATTACCCTTACCACATCTTTACAAAAAAATCTAAATTAAATTGTGCTTTGAAATATGAAACTCCAGATTTACTAACCTCTCAATTCATTCCGGTTCTTCTCCATTTTAATTAAATTCTTCTTCAACCAATTTTTAGTTTTAACTATTTTCCAACTTATTAATAAATTACCTTTCATTATAACTCTTTCTCATTCTATTAACCATCACATCAATACATATATCTATGGTCTTCTTATAATCTAAACCAAATTACTATACTGAAATTTAAATATATTTTTTAACATAATTATCTATAATAAAAATATGTAAAACAAAAAATAAGAATAAGTAAAAAATAAAAAATAAAAACATTATTTAAAATCTCTCCCTGCTTAAAATAATAATAATAATAATAAAATATACATGATTCTTAATTCTGTTTTAAAAAAATGGTTTTCAAAATACTTTGTGAATCCACTTCACTTATATCCAAGCAATTTAGTTTATAATATTATATTTATAGACCTTATTAGCATGACATTATGTTTATATACTTTCAATTTTATTGCATTAAAAAATTCAAAGAAATATTTTGTGGACAACCATATTTTTTCTTTCAAAATTACATCCCAAAATAGCATACGTATTACAATCCAATCCTTATTTTTTTTCTACTAATTACATATTTTAAAAAATCTCGAGGTGAAAAATAATAGCTAATAAAAAAATAGGATTTTAAATGGAGAGTAAAATTCAAATACAAAAGTTGTTAGTTTTATAAATGGAAAATTGAAAAAGACCCATGTTAGTTTTATTAATAAGGGTACACTGAAAAAAACCCATCTTAGTTTTATTAACAATGGTGAATTGAAAAATCTCCTGTTGAACCTCTTGGTTCCCTTGGATCTCCATTTCCTGTCTCAGTAAGAGGCCTCAGATTCTTTAGAAGCTAACCAAATCCGCATAGCATACTTCAAAACAACGATCAGACTAAGGTTCTAAAGATGAAACGCTTATAAACCACTTTCCAATGGAAATCCTGACCCAGGCTTCCTCCTCCTGGACAACCCGGCAGAGCTATCCATTCCTTAGTGTTTACTCCATACTGCAACATAATGTCACTGCCCCTTAGCATAAGCCATATGTTCTCAGAACCATCTCCTGTTACAAGAAAATCTGTACCCTCTGAGGATTCTATCATACTTTTAATCAAATCAATTGGGGTGGTGTCAATGAGTTTCCACTTCTTTTTGCCATGATTATATTTCCAGAGGCCCAAAACAGAATGGTGCACTATGAGGAACCTCCCATACATCTCACTTGCAGAAGCATTCCCTTTCAATCTTCCCACCAATATCATTCCCAAAACAGAGGGAACCACTGTGGGCAATGTTACATTTTCTTTATTATTATAAACATAATCTGACTCCACTGCTGGAGGCAAAGAAATCTCCAAATTTGGGGAAGCAGCAAGGTCATAGCCCATGCCACCTGTTCTATTGAAAGGAGCCTCTGGAAAATAACAGAAGTATTGTGAGGTGGCGGAATAAACAGTAACAGCCCTGGCACTGGGATGGCTAATGCTCCTCAGAGGAGATGGAAACATCCTGGAATAAAGAACATAGGGAGGTTCAACAAGGCCAATCTGCTTCACAGTCCAAAGCCCTCCTCTGGAACTATATTTAGCAACATGCACATAACTTTGACCCCCACACAATTCCCAAACAAATAAACATTATAATTCCCATTGTGCACTATCATCTCGGCAGTTCCATGCACAATTAGAGCATTGAGAAACTCAAAATTGTTGCCAGTGGGTCTGGAAATCCTTGGCAACTTTTTCACTTGGGCAGTCACAGGGTTGACAACAAATAAATTGAGGTCAGATCGAGCCACCAAGAATAAACCCTGAGAGCCAGCTTTCACGCCTAGGGTTTGCATGCTGGTGTCCCAATCACAAGGAATTTTTATCAGAAACCAGCGCTTTGACTTAATGCTGAAACCCCACAAATCTAAGTTATTGTTGTTAATCACAATGCATCTCTCACTTTTCTGATTCATCACTGCCATCTGATACCCAACATGGAAGGGTTTGGATTCATAAACTTCATTCCAATCCTCACAGACTGATCTGCATATTAGCAAATCTTCCAATGAAATTCTCAAGAATATGTTCTCCAATATATGAACAGGAAGAACAAAATTTTTTTTTTCTTTCTCTTCTGTTTCATTGGACGCAATCATTTTATTATCAGGAACAATATTGTAGTATCGGTTGAACTCTTGAATCAGACGATTCATTGGAATTCTCTCTGCAAAACGAACCACCGCTGCTCTCCATTCAGGGGTGAAAACTGAAATTAGTTTCGGATTCCCTTCAGTTCTGCTATTGTATTTTCGCTTTCTTCCGCCTGGTGGATCTTTCTGTACATTCTTTGGATGCTTTATCAGAAAATCCTCAGTGATTTCAAAGACAGATTCTTGCGGTTCTTCCGTGTGGTTCTCCATATATACTGTACTCTGAATGTATCTGAATCCCTAGTGCAAGTTTTGTAAATCGCGAGAAGATGCTTCCAATTACATGGAAAATATAAACCGAAGAACGGTGAAATAGAAACAAAAGAATTGCATGGCAGTATGAACTTATACTCGTGAACAGGATATATGTGGGTGACACAAATATTGGACGCACAATTTGAGCCGACTGATGTTTGCCGGACGATGGTCGGCGTGGGCATTGATTACCCACTTATAGGGTTATACATTTCATTTCAAATGGTAGATTTTACCAATTAAATTGTAAAATAGATTGGGATAACTTTTGATGTAGATTTAGACAAACAAAATTCTTAATTAGGATAATTTACCCTAGTTTATCATGCAAATTTATAACCTATAAATATATTTTATTACAATATCATAGTTTATCAACACTACATGTCAAAAAACCATCCTCATTTTATTCTAGTTTTTTGTTTTTTTAATTAATTAGTTTAATCAAAAAGGCAAAAAGAACATAATTATTTTGGAGATAAATCTCAACCTTTTATTTATGTAAACTACTAAATGAAATATTTATTAGAGGTTACGCAACTACCGTTTACCTAATCATTATTGGCAACTAAACTAAAATCCTAAAAGCAATAGGTATGTTTATCAACATAACTATTTTATTAGTCCTTGCCAATGCAAGACTCTATCAATGGATTTCTCTGTTGACATATTAGTTTAGCATTGAAGGATGCAACTTATAATATTTAACTTTGGAAGATAAATATTTATTTTTCAATATTATTAAAAAAAAACTATTTTTCAAATATGTGATTGGGCTATAACTGCCTCACATATTTTATGCCATAATTTATGGATATCGTTGCAATATTTGTGCATATTTTTTAGATATTTGGTAATGATTTTTTATTCTTAAATTTTGTAGGAAAAACCATTCAAAAATAAAATCCTTCAAAATAACTCATATTCATGTAAATAACATATTTACCATCAGTTACTTCCCATCATAATTTAATCAAGTATTTACATTAGAAAATGGATTACATTGAAAAATATATAGGAATAGGATGTAAATAAACTAACTACCGTCTACATAATCATTATTGACATAAATTAAAATCTTAAAAGCCATATTCCAAAATAGGCATGTATATCAACATAACTATTTTATTAGTCCTTGTCAATGCAAGACTCTAGCAATGGATTTGTCTGTTCACAACTATTAGTCTAGAATTGACCAATGCAACTTATAATGTTAACCTTTGAAAGACAAATATTTATTTTTCAATATTATTAAAAAAACTATTTTTTGAACATGTAATTGGGCTATAACTTAAGGTTTTATTGTAGCCTTTCATAATATAATTCCATGTAGATAATTGTCTTACAAATTTTATGCCATAATTTATGGATATTGTTGCAATATTCATGCATGTTTTCTTTTATATTTTTGTAATAATTTTTATTTCTAAATTTTGTAGGAAAAACCATTAAAAAAGAATACCGTTCAAAATAGTTCATGTTCATGTAAATAACATATTTACCATGAGTTACTTCCCACCACAATTTAAGCAAGTATTTACATTAGAAAATGAATTACATTGAAAAATGGTTAGGAATAGGATGTAAATAAATATACTACGTCTACCCAATCATTATTGACAACTAAATTAAAATCCTAAAAGCCCTATTCCAAAATAGACATGTTTATCAACATAGCTATTTTTATTCATCCTTGCCAATGACTCTAGCATTGGATTTGTCTCTTCACAACTATTAGTTTAGTGTTGACCAATGCAACTTATAATGTTTAACTTTGAAAGATAAATATTTATTTTTCAATGTTGTACATATTTTATTCCATAATTTATGGATATGGTTACAATATGCATGATTATTTTTTAGATACTTGTGTAATGATTTTTTATTCCTAAATTTTGTAGGAAAAGCCATTCAAAAATAAAATCTTTCAAAATAGATCATATTCATGTAAATAACATATTTACCATCACTTACTTTCCACCATAATTTAAGCAAGTACTTACATTAGAAAATGGATTACATTGAAAAATGGATAGAAATAGGATGTAAATAAATATACTACCGTCTACCTAATCATTATTGACAACTAAATTAGAATCCTAAAAGCCCTGAAGAGCTCCATGTTTGAGAAAATGGAGGACGAAGGTTTCCGACAAAACCCTCCACGGCACAGAGCAAGTGGTAGCAGGTCTTCAGAAACCAACCGCAATACTGCAAACATGGATCTAGCTGATCTGACAGAAATGACCCATGAACATTCAGATGGGGGAGGCCACAGGGCCTCCCCTCATAGGCCATAATACTGGAAACAGGCCACACGAGGACGATAATGAACGACCCACAACTGAGCGCGCGGAACAGCCACCGCTCCAACCTGCGCAACATCAGGAAGAGGAAGCAATGGTAGATCTGAACAACGGGAAGGAGAACACCTTTGTGGCTCCTGAAGAACCAAAAAAGGCAACATCTTCCACATGCAAGCCCATTGCAGCGGAATGCCCCAAGATCGATCTGCCCAACCACAAAATCAATGCTCAGATCCAATATATGAAAGATCTCGCACTTATAGGTAAATTCATAGGCTTCTGGCCAACTGAGAAAGCCCTGCAAGGTTGGATAGCCTCAAAATGGAAACAAAAAGGGTAGGTTTCCTTACAACTAGGCCCCAAAGGTTTTTTTACGGCCATCTTTAATTGTACTGAAGATCGAAACCACTTTCTAGATGGAGGACCCTATTTCTTCAATGCCGCAGGTCTATATCTACAAGATTGGATAGAAAGATTCAACCCAGACAAGGAAGACTTCAGCTGGGCTCCGTTGTGGATTCATATGTACTCTTTACCTTTGGAATACTGGGATGAAGAATCACTCCAAGCTATTGGCAATGGGCTAAGAGAGTTCATAAAGACTGCAGAGGAAACAAAGCTCCGCCAGTACACTTCATATGCTCGCATATGCGTTTACATGCGACTTGGAAATGCTCCCCCGGATTCGGTAAGCCTCCTTCATGATGACTTTGAATGGATACAACCCATAGATTTTGAACATGTGCCCTTTAGATGTAGGAAATGTCATGCTCATGGACATTTGTTCCGGGACTGCCCATTAAATGCCTCTCCTAAACCTTCAGACCATGTGAAATCTGACTCTGAAGGGTTCACCAAAGTTTCCAATAGAAAAAAAGCATACCAAAAAATCCCCCCATGGACCAAAAAACGCAATGCCAATCACCGCTGCACCAAACACTGTTGCACCATCCACCAACAACAGCTTTGACCTTCTATCAAATCTAGATATGCCAGAATCAGATCCTTCCAACAAGGATAAGACAACCTCTGTGCCATCCACCAAGCCATATGTCGTACCCATTCCTAATTATTTGAGTAAACAACCCTTGGAGACTGACTCCCTTCAGCAACCTGCAGATTCTCGACATATCCCTCTCCAATATAAAAACAAAGCTCTACGGTCAGCAAAAGGAATGGACATTGACAATGTTATGATAGATCCATTCAAAACAGTCCACCACATGGATGAGAGTAACCAACAAAGTCACATGGAAGAAGAACCAGAGAGCTTTGACCCAGGAGACCTAGACATATTTGGCTTAGAACAAGCTTGTAAAAAGAAAGAGTTTGACAAAATACCAGAAGGCAACTCGAAAATCTGGAAGTGGTACTATCACGAGTATACAAGCATAGAACCTTGGGCATACAACAAGGAAGTAGTTGGGAAGGGAAATACACCACCAAAGATGGAAAGAAAAGAGGAAGAAAAACAAACTTACAGTGCACAATCCTCATATGGGAAATGCTAGTGGAGTCCGGCGGGTGCTCCAAGCTGACTAAATACTATAGCTCATTACCACCTGGTCAACCATGAAGCTCATCTCATGGAATGTTCGAGGACTTAACAATCCTAGGAAATTTAGGATGATAAAAAACATGATACATCATGAACAACCACATATACTCTTCATGCAGGAAAAAAAATGCAACAATAACACATTAGATTCTATCTTATCCAAAGCATGGCCAGGATGTCAAACAGTTATGGTAGACGCAACTAGTGCATCGGGAGGGCTTGCTATAGCTTGGAGTACGCAATAAATTTCACTCATAGACTTCCATTGCTCACATCACTTCATCCAGGCCACTTTTCACATCATAGGAACCAACATACATGGTTATTTGATAAATTTATACTTTCCTCAAGACTCTATGCAAAAGAATGCGCTGCTAAAAACGCTGGAAACTCTCAATTTCACATGGACTCATCCACTCTGGATCACAGGGGGGGGCTTCAATATGATTACCAAATTGGAGGAAAAAAGAGGAGGCATAATGAAATTGGACAATGAAAGTAGAAGCTTCAAAGAATACATACAAAACAACTGGCTAATAGACCTACCCTTTGATAATGGTCTTTACACATGGAATAATAAAAGGTCAGCCTCTCAACAAATAACCTCTAGGCTAGACAAATTCCTCATATCAGATAACTTAGTACATTTGGGAGGTAACATTACTGCTTCCATACTTCCCATAGCCGGCTCAGATCACTGGCCCATTTCCCTTAAGTGGACCAGACCTAGAAACTCCAATCGGAAACCTTTCAGATTTGAAATATTCTGGCTCACCCACCCAAATTTCAAAAATATAGTCAAATCTGCTTAGGATAGCTTTACTCCCATTGGAGGATCAACCATGTATCAATTCCAACAACGGCTAAAGCATCTCAAAAAGCAAATCAAGCACTGAAATCCCACCACCTTCGGCAACATATTTCAAGGTCAAAAAATTCTCGAACAAAGCATGACAGAGCTACAACAGAATATCATTGAAGGCAGAGGAACCGAGGCATTGGTAAGTCAAGAAAAAGCTCTTCTCACACAATCAGAAGAAAGAAGGAAACAAGAGGAAATGCTCTGGAAAAAAAAATCAAGAATCAGATGGTTAAAAGAAGGAGAAAGAAACACCAAATTATTTCACCGAACTACTATCCAGAGAAGAATGAATAATACCATTGCACATCTTCAGAATCCAGAGGGAGAATGAATGGAGAAACATGAAGACATTGAGAGAGAGCTCATCAACCACTTCAAAATGATTCACGAAGAGATGCCAATAGGAATACAACTTAATATAAACAATATACTCCAACATATTCCCAAAATCATCACAGAAGAGCACAATCTGCTCCTACTGCGACCAATCACTATGATGGAAGTAGAATCAGTCTTAGCTCAACTGAAAGATGGGAAAGCTCCTGGACCTGATGACTTCACCTCTAACTTCTACCATCATTTTTGGGATCTAATCCAAGAGGAAGTTTGGAAGGTGGTAGAAGAATCAAGAACTATGCATTGGTTTCTTCCTTCTCTCAATGCAATGCTCATAGCTCTCATCCCCAAAGAAGATCAGTTGAGTACTCCAGAAAAGTTCAGGCCCATTACTCTCTGCAATGTCATATACAAAATCATTTTGAATGTCATTGCCAACCGTCTCAAACTTCTTCTTCCTCTCCTCATTTTGCCGGAACAATCAGGCTATGTAGAAGGCCGTCAAATTCTAGATGGCATCATCTTGACTCATGAAATCATCCATTCCTTAAAAAGAAACAAACAATAAGGTATGCTTCTTAAAATTGATCTTTCTAAAGCTTTCGACAAATTAAGTTTGTCTTACATAAAACAAATGCTTTCAGCCTTTGGCTTTAGTCCGACTTGGGTCAGATGGGTTATGAATCTCATATCATCCACCTTCTACTATATCTTAGTCAATGGTGTCCCCTCAAATCCCTACCTCCCCTCCAGAGGAATTTGTCAAGGCGACCCTTTATCTCCCTTTCTTTTTATCCTCATGGAAGAAGGTCTAGGTCACCTTATCAAGCATGTTGTTCATGCCCACGACCTCAGAGGCATCATCACCCACGAAACCTCTGCCATCACTCATTAACAATTCGTTGATGACAATATGTTGTTTGGACATCCCTCTGTACACAAAGCTCAGGCCTTCAAAACCCTACTAAACACCTTCTCTATGGCCTCAGGAACCTCAATAAATACTACAAAATCTCAAATATTCTTTTTCCATACACCCCCAGCCACCCAAAGAAACATTGCCAAAATTATTGGCTTCTCACAAGCCAAACTGCCATCTAAATACTTGGGCACTTGTTTGATAGATTCGGCCTTTAAGCATGCTTCCTAGAAGCATCTCCTGGAGAAAATTGAAGGCCAATTATCATCTTGGACTTACAGAGCTCTTAACATGGCAAGCAAGCTTATTTTGATAAAGGTGACTTTGCAATCTATGCCTCTCTATCTCTTCTTAGTCCTTGCAACGCTAAAATGGGTACTCAAAACAATCAAATATTTGTAATGCAATTTTCTATGGGGTTCCACCGGGCAAAACTACAAATGGGCACTAGTAAAATGGGCAACAGTCTGTACACCAGAAACGCACGAAGGTCTAGGACTGTGATACCCTCAACATAGCAATACTTTAATGGCAGCAAGAATACGGTGGCAATGGGTATCAAGTCCACATAAACCATGGGCCCAACTATGGACTACAAAATATGTGAATAATCGTCCACCGGAAGAACTAATCAGAAACACCAACACAAATACAGGCTCACTAGTCTGGAATGCAACAAAACAACATAAAGAGTTAATACAACAACATAGCTTATGGGAGATTCGTAATGGGAGAACTGCATGTTTTTGGGTTGACTCATGGCAACAACGGCCCAAAATATTAGAAGTCCTCCCTCCACAAATTCCTGAAGGCGATAACATCAATCAGAATGAACATGTCTCACAACACTGGACTCAAAATATTCATCATGGCTTCAGACAATGGAAACCAACTGAACAGATAATACATCAAGAAAAGGAAGATTATCACAAAGATTTGCACAAGGAACTCACCAGCAGGAAAATAATATGTACAAATGAAAAAGATGTTTTGAGATGGGGTTACACTTTGAGGGGAATGTACACAACAAAAGAAGCATATAAGCTGATGCTCCAAAAACAAGAACTAGCAGATCTCGCCTGAGCATGCCTATGGGTTACCGGAATATGGCCCAAAGTCTCCACCTTCACTTGGCTACTTTATCATCAGAGAATACTAACATGGGACAATCTAATCAAAATAGGCTTCCAGGGTCCCTCATATTGTCCTAACTACAAGGAACAAGGAGAAAGTATTTATCACCCTATGGATTCTTTCCACATGGCCAACAAACTATGGGAAAATCTTACCTTTAGGTGTCAGCGACCTTGCAGAATCACAGGGGATATCAAAATTACCATTCGCAACTGGGACCCTGCACCCTACAATAGTAAGCTTTTAAATGCTCTTTGGACAATACTCTCGGGCTTCCTCTTTTGGACAATATGGAAGGAGAGAAAAAAAAGAATTTTCAAAAATAAAAGCACTCTTTTGGAAATCATATGGAACAATCTATGCCAGAACATTCAAGAGACCCTGGCACTCCAACAATGGAACGCAAAGGACCTCCCCACTCAGGCACGGGAATAGAGTATCTGGGACAACTGGCAATTACGACTCCCACAGACTCAAAACAATCACAACAAAGCAACTGTTATTAACAAGCAACCCTCACAATGGAATTCCCCTCCCATAACTATGATCAAACTAAATTTTGTTGGGGCCTCGAAAGGAAATCCAGGTAAAGCAGGACACGGAGGAATATTCAAGAATCATGAAGGATAACCTCTTCTTCTATATTTTGGTTCAATTGGATGGGACACAAATAATTCAGCAGAACTGGAATGAGTATGGCAAGGTATGAATTTAGCACATCAACATAACTTTCATCCTCTTATAATAGAAGGGGACTCTCAAATCCTCATAAATAAGGTTACCAAAATATAAATGGGAACCCCGGCCTCAAGAGTAGCCACCAGTTGGAGACTAGCGGCTCGGCTCGAACTAATAGAGCAGTGGATGAAAAATAGAAGAGCCACCACCTTCATTCACGTCAAGAGAGAGAACAACAAGGTTGCAGGCCTTTTGTCAAACATTGGAGTTGAACATGATCAGGTACTCCAATCAGGATCCATAAACATTTTAAATGATCAAACTCAAATACAAGCATGCACTGACCTAGTGCACAAGGAAGCATAACTCCCAGAAGCGGGTGTACACAGTAGTTATTAAGGGTGAGGCAGAACAAGATGGCAAGTGGCCCTACCACATGGCCATCCATAACACTGCAGTCCATTCTAAAAACTTTATTAACTCTAGCCATAAATGGCATTTAAGTCGGTGCTGCCTTCAATCCCCCTGTATCTACCCACCTCGGCTCAGCTCCATGGCGACCTCAGGTGAAATTAATTCCACCGCCCCTATCTCTTATTCTCTGCCTCTGCAATGCCAATGCCCCCAGGTTGCCGCTGCTCCAAGCTCTCGAACCACCACAGGTAGACGATGCAGCATCCTATGTTGCACTGTTTTTGGCCCAGGACTTCATTATTCTCAAAGCCTGCTCTGCAATCTCATCATCCACTCGACGTCTCTAGCTAATCCTCCCTCTGAACCATACCCCGGCAGAAATTCTCCTACTCCTGGTGTCAACATGCCCAGAACTCGCCATAGAATGCGGAGTCGCAGAGGCGGCAACAGAGGAGGATCGACGCGACCCCCTCCATATCTGGCCTCTGAAACCACCTCCTCTTCGGCTCATCAGACTACAGGTCGATACCCAAACACTCGTAGTGGCAGAGGCCGTTCACGACCTCTCCGCCTCCATCTGATGCCCCCTGCTTCACCACCCAGCGGAATTCCCTCCAATCCACAGCCGCCCCTCCACTCAGCCCAATTCCTCTACCGCTGCTCCTTGAACAAACCCATCATTACCGCCACCATATCCATTACCTTTCACGAGGAGGAGCAAGATACAGAAGGTGGTCGCCACTCCAGAATGACGCCTGCCAGAGTCGAGGGGAGCTCACATTCCATCACCTTCCATGAGGAGGAGCAAGCCACAGAAGGTGGTTGCCACACCAAAGCGGAGCCAGCCATGGCCGAGACGAGCACTCACTGTGCAGGGATGAAGCAAACTGGGAAGGAGATGGACCAGGAACATCATGACGATGAAGACATGGATCCTTACCGTTGTTTTGTCGTGGAGGAACAACCGGCGAAGCAGGCAGATGACACGGGTGCTTCGAAGAAGGCAAATGACGACATGGAGGATTACAGGTGCTTTGTTATTGAGGAACACTCATCATCTTGGAAACGCACCTAATCGGCCACACAACCTACCACGTGTCAACTATTCTCAGGTTCTAGGAATTATGCTATTTGGTTCTTTTATGGGGTTTTCAGGAAAACTTGCTGTTACTTGGTTACGTGGTAGATTTTTTGTTTTTCTCTGAAAAAATGTTTAAAACCTATGCGTAATTGTTGGTTTCCCCTATGTGGGCAGCAAGATAACACTGGTAATCTATTTTTTGATTGGGACTAGTTTCCCATCATGGGCAGTCCAAACCTTGTTTTGTTGTTTTTTCCCTACACTATGGCATGGACAAGCACAGGCTAAAGCCTCAGTGTACCATATTTTTATAGTAATAGAATTTAGCTTAATTTAGAAAAAAAAAGAAATCCTAAAAGCCCTATTCCAAAGTAGGCATGTTTATCAACATAATTATTTTATTAGTCATTGCCAATGTAAGACTCTAGCAATGGATTTGTCTGTTCACAACTATTAGTTTAGCATTGACTAATGCAAATTATAATGTTTAACTTTGAAAGATAAATGTTTATTTTTCAATATTATTAAAAAAACTAATTTTCAAACATGTGATTGGGCTATAACTTGAAGGTTTTATGGTAGCCTTTGCAAAATATAATTCCATGTGGATAACTATCTCACATATTTTATGCCATAATTTATGGATATGGTTGCAATATGCATGCATGTTTTTTAGATATTTGTGGAGTGATTTTTTATGCCTAAAATTTGGAGGAAAAACCATTCAAAAATAAAATCATTCAAAACAGCTCATATTCATGTAAATAACATTTTTATGGTAGCCTTTGCAAAATATAATTCCATGTGGATAACTATCTCACATATTTTATGCCATAATTTATGGATATGGTTGCAATATGCATGCATGTTTTTTAGATATTTGTGGAGTGATTTTTTATGCCTAAAATTTGGAGGAAAAACCATTCAAAAATAAAATCATTCAAAACAGCTCATATTCATGTAAATAACATATTTACCATTTACTTCCCACCATAATTTGAGCAAGTATTTACATTAGAAAATGGATTACATTGAAAAATGGATAAGAATAGGATGTAAATAAATATACTACATTCTACATAATCATTATTGACAACTATCATAAAAGCCCTATTCCAAAATAGGCATGTTTATCAACATAATTATTTTATTAGTCCTTGCCAATGCAAGGCTCTAGCAATGGATTTTTCAGTGGAAAACTATTAGTTTAGCATTGACCAATGCAACTTATAATGTTTAAATTTGAAAAATAAGTTGAACGTTTTATTGTAGCCTTTGCAGAATATAATTGCATGTGGATAGTTGTGTCACATATCTTATGCCATAATATATGAATATGGTTGCAATATGCATGCATGTTTTTTAGATATTTGTGTAATGATTTTTTATTCCTAAATTTTGTAGGAAAAACCATTGAAAAATAAAATAGTTCAAAATAACTCATATTCATGTAAATAACATATTTACCATTAGTTACTTCCCACCATTATTTATGTTTTCACACTTATGTAGGAGTAAATCTGTAAATGGGTAGACTTATTCCTGACTACCCACCAAAATTTACTCAATACCCTTGTGCATGGGCAAGAAATTAACTTATCCACTTCAGATCTAAATTTATTAATTCTTGCCAAAGAATGACTATATGATTCAACTTTCCTACTGACCATATTAATTAAGCATTGTGTAATGTAAGTTATAATTTGTTATGCAAGTTATGACTATGACCATATTAATTAAGCATTGTGTAATGTAAGTTATAATTTGTTATGCAAGTTATGACTTTTCATGCAAATTTTCCAAAAGAATAATTTTTCACTTGAGTGACACTGACTAAATTATCTTGCAATATTTACTTTGAGATTAAAAAACATCTTTTACTCTAATTATTTTAGTTTAAATTCATTTTAACATAATTTAGCATATACATTTTTAATTATTTAATCTTGTAGCATGTATTAATTTTGTCATAATTAAATGATTGCTGACATTATACATTATAAATTTGATCCTCTCAATATTTAGTAAATTAAAATAAATTGACATTGATTTTTTAAATAACATTTAGTTATTTATTAAAAAAAAAATTTATATAATATTATGGGACAAAAAATATAAATTTCAATTCTTTAACATGTATTTTGAAATGTGAGGATGCACATTTTCACACTTAAGTTCATATTGTTGATCTTTATTCTAGATTTATTGTGTAAAAAATATGGAATTTTTCATGTTAATTGTGTAGAAAGTTGTTTTTCATGTTTGATTTCTATTCTAGATTTAATGTGTAGAATATATGAAAATTTTAATGTTAATTGTGCCAAAAGGCATTTTACAACCCAGTATGAGGGAGATTTTGTCACATAAAGTTAAATTTATGTTGGCACTTTTACTGGTTTCTAACCCAGGTTATTGCATGCAACATGTCTAACAAAGTCCCTATTGGTACCGACTCTTGCAATTGTGAAGGGGATGGGGGTTCATTCTATGCCATTTTTTTCTATGCACTAGTCTCCCAGTTACACATTAAACACTTTCATGGAAATTCGAGGTAACTACAACATGTCATCAACAACATGAAATTAATTGTAGGGGTGCACCATATGTTCATACAATATCCCTCTCACATTCATCCATATATAACCCAAGTAAGAATTACTATTAAAAGGAAGCATTAGTCACCTGTAAGAATAATCAAAATATGTAGAACTTCACCCTTTACTTTCATTATCAAGAGAGAAGCACCTAGTGTGTTACACAACTTCTTAACACAAATGTTCCCTCAACTCACCAAACTATCAAACTTGCAGGGTTACAGACATAGGTACTTTTAGATATGCAAAGTCAAACCCAAATCTATCAGGGCTTCGCACCATTAAGCTGAAATTGCCTGGTCTTCTAGACTCTCTTTCATGATGTTCTATACCTCCCGAAGTTGAGGAGAAACTTGTTGTCTTTCGTCCACATTCACTAGCAAGGAGACTCCATTCATACGTTTGATGAGAAGGCTGAGGTCATAAAAGCATTAGATCACTCACTTGTTGTTATAGACATTTTTGTGCCTCGCAGCATGGAGCATGAAATGTCAATAATTACAGGGATCCTCAGTCCCTAAACATGTTGTTCTTACCCCTAGAGGAACAAGGTCAGCAAACCACAACACTTCCTATCAGTTCTCCACCTGAAAACACTCAAAAACAGGCTATTTTTGGATCATGTCAGCTGCTCCACTGAGCATCTGCGCTGAATGTCAACTGCTCCTCCTTGTACCTGCGCTGAAAGTCAAAACCAATGAAGGCTACCTGCGCTGGGCGAGATTGGCCAAGTGGCACAGTCATTCTGCAAGGTGTCAACTGCCCAGGAAGCTTCCAAACTGACACTTGGTTCAAGGAATTCGCCCTATGATGAGTAAGAGGTACTTGATCTCCATGTGGAAGCAAGGATCTCCAAGTGGACTCAAGAACTGAAGTTTAACTGAAGAGGGAGAGGACACAAGGCAGCTTTAGGTCAGTCTCAAGCTGACTCATCCTTTCTCCAAATCTCCTATATATAGAGCTCTTCTATGAGGTCTAGGGAGGCTGGAATTTTGTGCAAAGCAAGGAAGTGCTGTTGGTTTACAGTTAGAGCTATTGGGTGATTGCTTTTATAGAGGGGAAGAGGAGATTTCTTGCTGCTGGGGAGGTGCTGCTGGATTGGAGCCATTTATGGTTGTAACCTTCTCAGAACCTTTTTCTTCTATCAATAAAGCTTTGATGTTCTCCTATATACTTGTATTGCAATGATGTATTGTTTTTATCTGTATATTTGATTCATTCTAATCCATGCATCAGTTATGAGTACATGTTTCTTGTAGTTTCCCTCTCTTGCTTTTGCAGGATCTTTGTGTAGCTGGGCCGACAAAGGGAGCAAGGAGCTGGGAACAAGAGGCAAAGAGAGAAGACAGGATCGACAAAAGCGAAAGACATCGGTTGGTCAATCTTTTCTTCCTTCTCTGTACATTCATAAAGGAAAAATATCAAAGCTTTACTTTCAGTTGTTGCTAAGGAACTATCACCCTTAGAGTAGGGATAGGGTCATTCCGAGTCGGATACTTTTCCCCCCAACAAACTAGCGACTCCACTGGGGAAACTAGTATCTTGTTGGTTTATTGTGTTTCTTGCTATTCATCTCATAAACAAGGAGAGCACCAAATCGAACTGCAATTGAGTCCTTCAATTGCAAAGTAGAGGGCAGCTGCTCTAGCTCAGTTTCTGAGCAAGTTTATGATTTGAAGAGCTGATCCACAAGGACTCTTGTGCTCTTTGTGATAGCTTTTCATCCTCTTGATCATCCCTTAGCTTGTACTTGACCTATAGCTTTTTATTTCAGCAAAAACAGTGAATTTTTGAGCTTTTTATGACCCAGAAATCCTTGTAAACGCAACTCTTGTGTCTCAGTGCAGGCTGTCCAAAGGCAGTCTGCATTTCAGCGCAGGTATTCCCTTCGGGAACTGCGCTGAGAGTCAGTTTGACAGACCAGAGCCTGCGCTGAACCAGTTAGGCTATGTCTTCCTGAGGTTTCCTACTGAGTCTTGGCCCTGTTTTCACTGTTGTTTTGCTGCTGATTGCTTGTCATTTGTACTTGCTGTAAACCAACTTTCCTTGACATTATTCCGCCTCAGTTGTGTGATGAAACTGTGATTGTTATTTCAGTATTTCTTGTTTCAGTTACAGTTTCCCATTGTGAAAAGCAAACCAGTATAGCTGTGGCCTCTTAGATCTTGAACTGTAAAGGTGTCTTTGTGATCTTAAGAGCTAGTTTTATTACTGTTCATGGCTGTTTGAGTTTATTTGTTTTTCATTTTGTGGTTTGAATCTATACATTTCCAGTGTCTAAACAAGTCGATCTTAAGGTGTCTTTTGATTTTGGACAAGCTTGTTTACTTTCGCTTGAAATTAGATTCAAAGTTATACAACAGTTTCCTTTTTGTCTTACATCAACATTGAGGATAAAGAAAAGAAATATCTGCATTGTGCATGTGCATTATTGACAGTTTGCATGTTGATTTAGGAAAAAGTGCATTTAGTGTGTGTTCTATGATCTGTGTGAAAAGTTGATGTCTTTCTTTTCCCTCAGTAGATTAAGGTTTTCAAAGTTGAAAGATTGAAAAGTTTTGCTTCTCATCTTAGATTGCATTTAGGAAGTTGTATATATACATCTCGTGGTGATCCTTAAAGGCAAACTGCTAAGCAAGATCAACATTAAAATGAATTGAATTTACATAACAACGCATTGAAACATAACGCAAACACATAGAGGTCTAAGCTAGAGACGTGTTCCGGCGTCGTTAAACGTGATATCTTAGCGTTGAGTGGTTGGGTGATTCCTCCACGGTGAAGCGATAAGTATCAATACGGACTTGTGCTCCCGCGTACCGTCGAGTATATTGGGAGACCCCTATAGGAATAAAGCCTTTATCCTTAGGAAGCCGTGTCGGCCACCCTACTGATCGCGATGCAGTGAACACAGCATTCACGAAGATCGACCACCCGTACCGTAAAACGTATTCTGTGGTTTCGCGAAAGGTTTGGCACACCCTCTGCCTAGATCTCCAGAGCAGTTTCTTTTGGCCTTTTTCAAACTCTATAACTGAAAAAGTCCAACCGAGCATTTGTCACTTCGGGCTCGTTAATACATCGAAGGCGACTAGAGTCATCTTTAGCTTTTTCTCGACTCTTAAAACATGAAAAAGCAAAGTTGTGTCTAATAAAGCGTCGTTATAAAATTCCTTTTAAACGGAACATAATCACCTCTTATTCCCGCGTTGATCTGTAAGTTGAGAACATGGAACGCCCCAACCAAGGAAGTCCACAAGATGGAAGTCCTAGTCCTTTCTCCTCTTGGGGAGAAGTTGGTGCGCCCCATATGGCCACATTGTCACTTCCAGGACTAACAATAGGCCTGCCAGTTTGGCTCTTCTCGACCAATGTAGTTCAGGCCACCATGGTTCCTGATCAATCGAGTCAACTGTTAGATCAGTCTAGAGCTGCCCACCAGCCTTCTACTTCTGATAACTCTTCCTCCAATCCTTCATCTTCGCAAGGTAGAGCCGGCAAAAGTCAGCCTCCCAAGGAGAAGAAGGAAAAGAAGAAGAAAGAAAAGAAGAAGAAGGAGCCTAAGGCGACTGGGGGCAAGCAAAAGACATCTGACAAAAACCCACCCACTACACAGACCGGGCCTAAATTGCCATGTGTCATATGTAGAGGAGACCATTTCCACAGAGATTGTCCCTGTATTCCCCGGATACTAAGGGACTGGTCCCCTCGTCTGCACAATTCGGGGGCATCAACCTCTGACAATCAGGTTGATTGCTTTCCGTCAACCAGCGAAAGTGAAGGATCAAGACAAAAAGGGGGAGTAAGATTCCCCTGTAAGTTGTGTGAAGGCAGTCATGCCATCCACCGTTGTCCCTTCTTAGACGAAGCGAAGAGAGTTTTGGAAGATCGTCCGGTTTCACCGGTAAAACTTCCTCCTGGATACAAAAAACTCGTGCCAAGTCCTTCGTTGGTTAAAAATACAGCTGGCCCGCTCAAGTGGTCGGCTGAAGCGTCAGTCACTGAAAATGAACCTACTGAATCCAGACCGGACGAAAGTCCAAAGGTCGATACGGCAGTTGACCCGGTTCTACCTTCAGAAGTTTCATCTTCAAATGACACCGTCGCCGAAGAGTCATCTTCATGCGACACCCTCACTGAAGAGAATAAGGATGACACCATCCAGGTTCTTTTCATTAGCACCGACTCTGATGAGCGTCAGGGCAATGCGCCCATTCCTTTATCGCAGGAAGGAACATCATCAGGGTCATACCCGGCCGTATATTCGGTCCCACCACCAAGCAACCTGGTTGTATCCTTTGATTGGAATCAACTAGGCAGACCCCGGTTACCAGCCAGTATACCATTCAGAATCATTGTCCAGATCTATAGAATGATTATGGCTGGTACTATCATTGATGAAGGGGCGTCTGTGAGTATCCTTTCCTCTGTTGCTTGGAAAGCACTGGGTTCCCCGGCGCTTTTACCTGAGTTAAGAAATCTCTCAGGTTTTGATAAAGGAACCAGTCGACCATTAGGAATCCTCCCCAATGTGCCTGTTACATTGAAAGGGAAGACCGTTAATTTGAACGTGATGGTCGTCCAAGGACCCTTGGATTATAACCTACTCCTTGGACGTGACTATATTTATTGCATGGGAGCGATAGTCTCCTCACTCTTTAGAGTAATGTGTTTTCCACACGAAGGAAGGATGGTCAAGCTCGTAGACCAACTTTCATTTCCGGGATCTCGCATCGCAAATAGTCAAATACCAATCCTAAATGGTCTGTTCACTCAAGATATGCCTCCACCCCCAGTCCTCCTTCCCGATGAGTGCGAGTGATTCGGAAAGAAAGACTGGAACCCAGGGGGCATGCACCCTGGTCTGCTTCGGGCAGAAGAAACCCTGGGTATAAGGTAGAATTTCCGCAGAAGAATATGACTAGTCCGTACCCCGTCCGTGGATGGAAGAGGGGTTGTTCTGGAATAGTATTCTTTTGTTAAAGTTATGTGTTTGGCAAAAGAATCATTCACCTTTGTCTAAAGAAGTGGGCAATGCCCAAGTAGGAATTCCCTTATTGCGACAAGCAGTAACCATCTTTGGGGAAAAGCAAGCCTCACCCATTAAAACAAATGTTTTGAAGGATAAGTAGGGGCAGCCTCCAAAGAAAGAGATTCTATTGTTGTGACATAGGGTAACCATCTTTGAGTAACCTAATGATAGACATCGCCAAAGAAAGAGATTGATTTGCGGCAGCAAATAGAACCGTCTTTGGATAATAAGAAAGAGGCAAGCCTCCTTCAATAACACCAATGTTTTGTCTTTGAGAAGTGTTCTTCTCTTGTCACAAACAGCTGTTCGTTAAAAGTTGGGCCGACGGGAAGACAAGTACCGCGTAAGACCCCTTAAAATAACGAGAAGACTAGTATCGTTAAACATTAGATTAGCAAGGTGACAAGTAGCTGGGAACACCCAAAGAAGAGCAGAAGTGGGGGAGAAGAGGGGCAGCCTCGAAATTCTATCCTATACCTGGGGGCATGCAAACCTTTTGGAGTGTAAGCTAGGGGCGGTTATTTATCTGGTTTTAAGATTAACCGTTTTCCGAACTTACATAAAGGAAGGATGAGTTGGAGCATAGCTTTGGTAAGGCGCAAGCTCTATAAAAAATGGAACCTTAGAGGAGGCATTCTTATTTTATGACTGGTATTTCGAGCAGTTTTAGCACATGGTTCATGCTCGTTAAAAAATAAACGCAAGATCCGAGCAGTTTTAACGCGGTCTTCATGCTCGTTAAAAAATAAATAAAAGCAGTGAGCAATGTTCCCTCCAGAGTTTAAGCTCATTTTTATCTAAAAAAAAAAGAACCTATCCCGGTAAATAACCTTCTGAGATCGTAAATTCATCAGCCATAAAAGCCTTGGTCGTGTTTGTGCACCGTCACCTCCACCGTCATTTGGCCGATCATTCACTTCCATTTGTGTGTTTACCCATTTTGAGGAACATCTGCGAAGAGTGATTTCACCTAGCCATCCTTGTGACACTGCCGTGATTGGGAAATTCCAATTTGTACCTGGAATCAGTTGCTATCCCTGTTTATCACTCGTTCCTCAAAAGACGAGTCATCTTTGAGCTCTTTTCTGACTTGTAAAATATGAAAAGTTTGCCGAGTTCTGGCCTTCCAGCTCGTTAAAGGGACCGGAAGAGCTATCCCTCTTTTAGACTTTAATCTTTTTGGACCTGAGGGATTATTACACAAAAAGATCGAGCGCTTGTCTTGTTCGGCTCGTTAAAAGTACCGAACACCCATCCCTTCTGTATTGTTTTATACTTTTTCGGACTTAAGGGATTAGATGACGAAAAAGGAATTATGGAGTTAACTTTCTGTACCTTTTCAGACTCTCTAAAAATGAAAAAGGACCGAGTTTTCCTTGTCGTTAGACTCGTTAAAATGATTAAATAGCGACAAACTTGTCTTTAGACGAGAACGAGTTTCCCTATCGCTAAGCTCGTTAAATCATAGCGATGGGCTTGCCCGAAGGGCAGGTTATAGAACAAGCATATGTTATCCTCCTCAAGCTTGACAAAAATAAAGAGGTACTGGTCAGAAATGACTGGGGAAAAATTGGGAGAACATCAAAGCTTAATGGTAGCAAGTCGCTCTTGAACATGACACTTTTCTTCCGTACCACATCGGGTTGGGTTGTTTCATTCACCGGTCTCATCACCATGGTCTTCGCCAAACCATCCACATTTTGGGGTAATGCTACCGATCCATCGCATCAGTGTCGTTATATGTTCAAGAGAGGTCATTCTGAAAGTGTCAACCGTGTCCCATCCACTGCCATACATTATCCTTCATCCATTCATGATCGCCACCCTGAATCATATGTCACAGTTTGTTTTCACCTCCACTAAAATCATTAGCTCCGTTCCGTGTCATTGATGTGGGATTCATTAAGGCCCTCCTTTGACGGATCGCTTCTTGTCGACTTCAGCTCATTATCCAAGAAGTTGATCTAGGAACAACCCCATCAGTACTTTGAAGCTTGCATGCCTCAATGGCAAGTTTCTCACTTCCGGCGACAGGTATACATCAATGACCTTCGACCAGAAGATTTTGCGTGGCGTTCGACGCCAAGTCCTTTATTCACGCCACGTGAATTGTACTGCAGTACCTTGAGGGTCATTATCATTATCGGTGATTCCTCTCGCGCTTGTTAACGGTTTTCATCATTGACCGGTAATCAAGCGATGTCTTTCCATGTTCGACTTCAGCGAAATTCTCACATGGATCGACTTGTACTTAGAGTGAAGATCGAACGAGTTTGAAGACCCCGGATCTAGTTTCATCCATCCGGGCTGCGATACATATTCAGGAAATATAAAAGCATTTGTCATGTACATCATTGCAGTAGATGATCATCCTACTCAAAGGATGATAATTTCAGCAGAGAATTATCAGTCTACCATCAGACGATCGTCTGTTCTATGTACCAAAATGTATTTATAAAGTTGAGCATGGGAATGCCCGCCTCAGCTAGATCATGAAAACAGAATGAAAAATAATGTATTGTATTGTATTGTATTACAGGGCACCTCTCAGCACTTGAATGAACTTCGGACCCTCTGGATAAAGCATTTCACCCGATAAACGGCCTCATACTTTAGGGGGCAATTGTTATAGACATTTTTGTGCCTCGCAGCATGGAGCATGAAATGTCAATAATTACAGGGATCCTCAGTCCCTAAACATGTTGTTCTTACCCCTAGAGGAACAAGGTCAGCAAACCACAGCACTTCCTATCAGTTCTCCACCTGAAAACACTCAAAAACAAGCTATTTTTGGATCATGTCAGCTGCTCCACTGAGCATCTGCGCTGAATGTCAACTGCTCCTCCTTGTACCTGCGCTGAAAGTCAAAACCAATGAAGGCTACCTGCGCTGGGCGAGATTGGCCAAGTGGCACAGTCATTCTGCAAGGTGTCAACTGCCCAGGAAGCTTCCAAACTGACACTTGGTTCAAGGAATTCGCCCTATGATGAGTAAGAGGTACTTGATCTCCATGTGGAAGCAAGGATCTCCAAGTGGACTCAAGAACTGAAGTTTAACTGAAGAGGGAGAGGACACAAGGCAGCTTTAGGTCAGTCTCAAGCTGACTCATCCTTTCTCCAAATCTCCTATATATAGAGCTCTTCTATGAGGTCTAGGGAGGCTGGAATTTTGTGCAAAGCAAGGAAGTGCTGTTGGTTTACAGTTAGAGCTATTGGGTGATTGCTTTTATAGAGGGGAAGAGGAGATTTCTTGCTGCTGGGGAGGTGCTGCTGGATTGGAGCCATTTATGGTTGTAACCTTCTCAGAACCTTTTTCTTATATCAATAAAGCTTTGATGTTCTCCTATATACTTGTATTGCAATGATGTATTGTTTTTATCTGTATATTTGATTCATTCTAATCCATGCATCAGTTATGAGTACATGTTTCTTGTAGTTTCCCTCTCTTGCTTTTGCAGGATCTTTGTGTAGCTGGGCCGGCAAAGGGAGCAAGGAGCTGGGAACAAGAGGCAAAGAGAGAAGACAGGATCGACAAAAGCGAAAGACATCGGTTGGTCAATCTTTTCTTCCTTCTCTGTACTTTCATAAAGGAAAAATATCAAAGCTTTACTTTTAGTTGTTGCTAAGGAACTATCACCCTTAGAGTAGGGATAGGGTCATTCCGAGTCGGATACTTTTCCCCCCAACACTTGTCATGACGGGGATAGAAGAAGAAAGACTTTTGAAGCTGCAAGGTACCTCTGCACGTGCACAAAACTTCTCGTATAGTTCTCATTATGATAAAGGTGCATTTCCATAAAGTCTTTCACGACATGCTAGATTTAGACACTTGAATTATGAAAACCTTCGTATGTTGAAGAAAATTGGTGTTACTGGTTTGCCTACAATTCCTAGGAAACTTAAGCAATGTGATGCTTGTATTCTAGGAAAGCATAGTAAATAGTCTTTCCATGATTCTCATTCTAAAGCACATAGAAAACTTGAAATTATCCATTTAAACTTATGTGTACTGGTGCACGTTCTTTTTGTAAATGGTAATAAATATCTGATGACATTTATTGGTGACTACACAAGAATGTGTTGGGTTTATTTATTGAAGAAAAAATATGAAGCATTTGAAACATGCAAGAACTTTCATGCATGGATTGAAAATGATTCACAATCTTATATTGGCTCTATTCACAATGATAATGGAAAAGAGTACACTTCAAACGAAATTGAAATTTATCTTTGTCAACATGGGATCAAACATCAAACAATTGTGTCTTATAATTCCCAATAGAACAAAGTAGCTGAAATAATGAACAAGACAATCTTAAATATGGTATCTTCCATGATGTTTTTCAAGAATGTTAAACTGATGTTTTGGGATGCCTTGATACCTAAGGAGCAAAGAAGAAAACTTGGTGCAAGTAGTCACAAGTGTATCTTATTAGGGTACTCAAATACCTCCAAAGCATACTGTCTCTATGATGAAGTCAATAATAAGTTTATAATATCTAGAGATATGATCTTTCTTGAATCTTCCAAGGTTAACAATGTTGTTGAGCGACAACTTTATTGCTTAGATAAATTCGGGCATGCAAAGTATTTTTAAGAGTTTGATAATGATATTTCACATCTTGAAGGGGGGATTCCTATACTAGATCAATCAATGGAATATACTTCTGAAGCACTCTCTCCCCCGCATGAAGCTCCAACCACTGATCCAAAAGTCACTTTAAGCGACGTGATTGACAAAATTGGGAGACTAAGTCTTGATTCAACCCCATCTCAATCAACTGAGAAACCCGAGTCATCTTAGAAAGGTCCTCCAAAATGGCCGATAAAGACAATTGAAAGTGTTCATCCTGATGAAGTTGGAAATACATGTACAAGAAGATCAACCAGATAGAATGGAGGTGATGTAGATGATTCTGATTCACCTATTGATATTGATGTTTCTTATGATTGTGAAATGAATTTGTCTACATATTTTGAACCAACTTTATTCAAATAAGTTACTCCTCATGATGAATAGAAAGAAGCGATGCAAAAAGAATATGATGCCTTGATAAACAATGGCACTTCGAAGCTAGTTGATCCTCCATTGGGATCCAAACTAATTAGCTACAACTAGGTCTACAAGAACAAGTATAAAGTTGATGGCTCACTTGACAAGCACAAATCCAAGATTGTGGCAAAAGGTTTTGCACGAAAGGAAGGGGCCAATTATGAGGAGAATTTTTCCCCCATGGAAAAATGGGCTACCTTTTGGACACTCTTTGCCTTGCCAGCTCAGAACGGTTGGAAATTCCATCAAATGGATGTAAAAATTACTTTCTTGAATTGAGATTTGAAAGAGAATGTTTTTATGTCCCAATGAGAAGGATTTGTTGTGAAGGGCCAAGAACAGAAAGTATGCAACCTTGTGAAATCCATGTATCGACTCAAGCAGGTACACTTGTATGAGAAGTTAATGGAGCATCTTCTGAAACTCAATTTCAAACATTATGATCTTGATGATGCAACTTTGTTTGTCAAGAAAGTTGGCAAAACAATTGTATATCTTGTGGTTTATGTAGTTGATCTTTTGATGACAGGGAACAATGAGAGCTACATTGCATCCATAAAGAAGGAATTGAGGAAAGGTTTTGAAATGACTGACTTGGGCTATGTTCACTACTAACTTGGTATTGAAGTAACTCAACATCCTATTATTGATATTATTGACATTGCTTCTCAATAACATCCATGTCACATGTTATTGATATTGCTTCACAATCGTGAGTAGAGTAGATTTGAGTCTTATGTTTTAGAACATTACATGAGCTATTGAATATACAATTAATTTATATAGTCATTGAAACCCTTCTTCCACTAAATTTACTAATAAATATTTGGCATTCTAGATCTACAATCTAATTTACTTTGAGATCTTCCCCAATTACTAAGAAGACTCCAACCCCTCTAAAATTTACAACCTTCCTATTCTTTTGATTGATCAACTTACTCAACTTCTTCATGCATAACCTTTGTAGGTCAACTAGTTCCATAATCCTATTGATAAACCATAAACTACCAAGTTAATGGTAAGAACTTACCACATGTGTGCTCAAAGGATCATTGTAAAAACTCAAATTCAAAAATAACTATGAGTTTACTTTGCCTCATAAGTCATTCCTATGTCCTTCAATTTAGTTTATAATAATATATTTATAGACCTTATTAGCATGACATTATGTTTATATACTTTCAATTTTATTGCATTAAAAAATTCAAAGAAATATTTTGTGGACAACAATATTTTTTTCTTTCGAAACTACATCCCAAAATAGCATACGTATTACAATCCAATCCTTATTTTTTTCCACTAATTACATATTTTAAAAAATCTCGAGGTGAAAAATAATAGCTAATAAAAAAATAGGATTTTAAATGGAGAGTAAAATTCAAATACAAAAGTTGTTAGTTTTATAAATGGAAAATTGAAAAAGACCTTTGGTTCCCTCGGATCTCCATTTCCTGTCTCAGTAAGAGGCCTCAGATTCTTTAGAAGTTAACCAAATCCGCATAGCATACTTCAAAACAACGATCAAACTAAGGTTCTAAAGATGAAACGCTTATAAACCACTTTCCAATGGAAATCCTGACCCATGCTTCCTCCTCCTGGACAACCCGGCAGAGCTATCCATTCCTTAGTGTTTACTCCATACTGCAACATAATGTCACTGCCCCTTAGCATAAGCCATATGTTCTCAGAACCATCTCCTGTTACAAGAAAATCTGTACCCTCTGAGGATTCTATCATACTTTTAATCAAATCAATTGGGGTGGTGTCAATGAGTTTCCACTTCTTTTTGCCATGATTATATTTCCAGAGGCCCAAAACAGAATGGTGCACTATGGGGAACCTCCCATACATCTCACTTGCAGAAGCATTCCCTTTCAATCTTCCCACCAATATCATTCCCAAAACAGAGGGAACCACTGTGGGCAATGTTACATTTTCTTTATTATTATAAACATAATCTGACTCCACTGCTGGAGGCAAAGACATCTCCAAATTTGGGGAAGCAGCAAGGTCATAGCCCATGCCACCTGTTCTATTGAAAGGAGCCTCTGGAAAATAACAGAAGTATTGTGAGGTGGCGGAATAAACAGTAACAGCCCTGGCACTGGGATGGCTAATGCTCCTCAGAGGAGATGGAAACATCCTGGAATAAAGAACATAGGGAGGTTCAACAAGGCCAATCTGCTTCACAGTCCAAAGCCCTCCTCTGGAACTATATTTAGCAACATGCACATAACTTTGACCCCCCACACAATTCCCAAACAAATAAACATTATAATTCCCATTGTGCACTATCATCTCGGCAGTTCCATGCACAATTAGAGCATTGAGAAACTCAAAATTGTTGCCAGTGGGTCTGGAAATCCTTGGCAACTTTTTCACTTGGGCAGTCACAGGGTTGACAACAAATAAATTGAGGTCAGATCGAGCCACCAAGAATAAACCCTGAGAGCCAGCTTTCACGCCTAAGGTTTGCATGCTGGTGTCCCAATCACAAGGAATTTTTATCAGAAACCAGCGCTTTGACTTAACGCTGAAACCCCACAAATCTAAGTTATTGTTGTTAATCACAATGCATCTCTCACTTTTCTGATTCATCACTGCCATCTGATACCCAACATGGAAGGGTTTGGATTCATAAACTTCATTCCAATCCTCACAGACTGATCTGCATATTAGCAAATCTTCCAATGAAATTCTCAAGAATATGTTCTCCAATATATGAACAGGAAGAACAAAAAAATTATTTTCTTTCTCTTCTGTTTCATTGGACGCAATCATTTTATTATCAGGAACAATATTGTAGTATCGGTTGAACTCTTGAATCAGACGATTCATTGGAATTCTCTCTGCAAAACGAACCACCGCTGCTCTCCATTCAGGGGTGAAAACTGAAATTAGTTTCGGATTCCCTTCAGTTCTGCTATTGTATTTTCGTTTTCTTCCGCCTGGTGGATCTTTCTGTACATTCTTTGGATGCTTTATCAGAAAATCCTCAGTGATTTCAAAGACAGATTCTTGCGGTTCTTCCGTGTGGTTCTCCATATATACTGTACTCTGAATGTATATACTCTGAATCCCTAGTGCAAGTCTGGTAAATCGCGAGAAGATGCTTCCAATTACATGGAAAATATAAACCGAAGAACGGTGAAATAGAAACAAAAGAATTGCATGGCAGTATGAACTTATACTCGTGAACAGGATATATGTGGGTGACACAAATATTGGACGCACAATTTGAGCCGAAGGATGTTTGCGGGATGGTCGGCGTGGGCATTGATTACGCACTTACAGGGTTATACATTTCATTTCACATGGTAGATTTTTAATTATATTTAAATAATAATTTTTAATTCCATTAAATTTTAGACCAATTAAATTGTAAAATAGATTGGGATAACTTTTGATATAGATTTAGACAAACAAAATTCTTAATTAGGATAATTTACCTTAGTTTATCATGCAAATTTTTAACCTATAAATATATTTTATTACAATATCATAGTTTATCAACACTACATGTCAAAAAACCATCCTCATTTTATTCTAGTTTTTTAATTAATTAATTTAATCAAAAAGGCAAAAAGAACATAATTATTTTGGAGATAAATCTCAACCTTTGATTTATGTAAACTACTAAATGAAATATTTAGTAGAGGTTACGCAACTACCGTTTACCTAATCATTATTGGCAACTAAACTAAAATCCTAAAAGCAATAGGTATGTTTATCAACATAACTATTTTATTAGTCCTTGCCAATGCGAGACTCTATCAATGGATTTATCTGTTGACATATTAGTTTAGCATTGAAGGATACAACTTATAATCTTTAACTTTGGAAGATAAATATTTATTTTTCAATATTATTAAAAAAAAACTATTTTTCAAATATGTGATTGGGCTATAACTGCATCACATATTTTATGCCATAATTTATGGATATTGTTGCAATATTTGTGCATATTTTTTAGATATTTGTGTAATGATTTTTTATTCTTAAATTTTGTAGGAAAAACCATTCAAAAATAAAATCGTACAAAATAGCTCATATTCATGTAAATAACATATTTACCATCAGTTACTTCCCATCATAATTTAATCAAGTATTTACATTAGAAAATGGATTACATTGAAAAATAGATAGGAATAGGATGTAAATAAACTAACTACCGTCTACATAATCATTATTGACATAAATTAAAATCTTAAAAGCCATATTCCAAAATAGGCATGTATATCAACATAACTATTTTATTAGTCCTTGTCAATGCAAGACTCTAGCAATGGATTTGTCTGTTCACAACTATTAGTCTAGAATTGACCAATGCAACTTATAATGTTAACCTTTGAAAGACAAATATTTATTTTTCAATATTATTAAAAAAAACTATTTTTTGAACATGTAATTGGGCTATAACTTAAGGTTTTATTGTAGCCTTTCATAATATAATTCCATGTAGATAATTGTCTTACAAATTTTATGCCATAATTTATGGATATTGTTGCAATATTCATGCATGTTTTCTTTTATATTTTTGTAATAATTTTTATTTCTAAATTTTGTAGGAAAAACCATTAAAAAAGAATACCGTTCAAAATAGTTCATGTTCATGTAAATAACATATTTACCATGAGTTACTTCCCACCACAATTCAAGCAAGTATTTACATTAGAAAATGAATTACATTGAAAAATGGTTAGGAATAGGATGTAAATAAATATACTACGTCTACCCAATCATTATTGACAACTAAATTAAAATCCTAAAAGCCCTATTCCAAAATAGACATGTTTATCAACATAGCTATTTTTATTCATCCTTGCCAATGACTCTAGCATTGGATTTGTCTCTTCACAACTATTAGTTTAGTGTTGACCAATGCAACTTATAATGTTTAACTTTGAAAGATAAATATTTATTTTTCAATGTTGTACATATTTTATGCCATAATTTATGGATATGGTTACAATATGCATGCATATTTTTTAGATATTTGTGTAATGATTTTTTATTTCTAAATTTTGTAGGAAAAGCCATTCGAAAATAAAATCTTTCAAAATAGATCATATTCATGTAAATAACATATTTACCATCACTTACTTTCCACCATAATTTAAGCAAGTACTTACATTAGAAAATGGATTACATTGAAAAATGGATAGAAATAGGATGTAAATAAATATACTACCGTCTACCTAATCATTATTGACAACTAAATTAAAATCCTAAAAGCCCTGAAGAGCTCTGTGTTCGAGAAAATGGAGGACGAAGGTTTCCGACAAAACCCTCCACTACACAGAGCAAGTGGTAGCAGGTCTTCAGAAACCAACCGCAATACTGCAAACATGGATCTAGCTGATTTGACAGAAATGACCCATGAACGTTCAGATGGGGGAGGCCACAGGGCCTCCCCCCACAGGCCATAATACTGGAAATAGGCCACACGAGGATGATAATGAACAACCCACAACTGAGCGCGCGGAACAGCCACCGCTCCAACCTACGCAACATCAGGAAGAGGAAGCAGTGGTAGATCTGAACAACGGGAAGGAGAACACCTCTGTGGCTCCTGAAGAACCAAAAAAGGCAACATCTTCCACATGCAAGCCCATTGCAGCGGAATGCCCCAAGATCGATCTGCCCAACCACAGAATCAATGCTCAGATCCAATATATGAAAGATCTCGCGCTTATAGGTAAATTCATAGGCTTCTGGCCAACTGAAAAAGCCCTGCAAGGTTGGATAGCCTCAAAATGGAAACAAAAAGGGTAGGTTTCCTTACAACTAGGCCCCAAAGGTTTTTTTACGGCCATCTTTAATTGTACTGAAGATCGAAACCACATTCTAGATGGAGGACCCTATTTCTTCAATGCCGCAGTTCTATATCTACAAGATTGGATAGAAAGATTCAACCCAGACAAGGAAGACTTCAGCTGGGTTCCGGTGTGGATTCGTATGTACTCTTTACCTTTGGAATACTGGGATGAAGAATCACTCCAAGCTATTGGCAATGGGCTAGGAGAGTTCATAAATACTGCAGAGGAAACAAAGCTCCGCCAGTACACTTCATATGCTCGCATATGCGTTTACATGCGACTTGGAAATGCTCCCCCGGATTCGGTAAGCCTCCTTCATGATGACTTTGAATGGATACAACCCATAGATTTTGAACATGTGCCCTTTAGATGTAGGAAATGTCATGCTCATGGACATTTGTTCTGGGACTGCCCATTAAATGCCTCTCCTAAACCTTCAGACCATGTGAAATCTGACTCTGAAGGGTTCACCAAAGTTTCCAATAGAAAAAAAGCATACCAAAAAATCCCCCCATGGACCAAAAAACGCAATGCCAATCACCGCTGCACCAAACACTGTTGCACCATCCACCAACAACAACTTTGACCTTCTATCAAATCTAGATATGCCAGAATCAGATCCTTCCAACAAGGATAAGACAACCTCTGTGCCATCCACCAAGCCATATGTCGTACCCATTCCTAATTATTTGAGTAAACAACCCTTGGAGACTGACTCCCTTCAGCAACCTGCAGATTCTCGACATATCCCTCTCCAATATAAAAACAAAGCTCTACGGTCAGCAAAAGGAATGGACATTGACAATGTTATGATAGATCCATTCAAAACAGTCCACCACATGGATGAGAGTAACCAACAAAGTCACATGGAAGAAGAACCAGAGAGCTTTGACCCAGGAGACCTAGACATATTTGGCTTAGAAAAAGCTTGTAAAAAGATAAAGTTTGACAAAATACCGGAAGGCAACTCGAAAATCTGGAGTGGTACTATCACGAGTATACAAGCATAGAACCTTGGGCATACAACAAGGAAGTAGTTGGGAAGGGAAATACACCACCAAAGATGGAAAGAAAAGAGGAAGAAAAATAGACTTACAGTGCACAATCCTCATATGGGAAATGCTAGTGGAGTCCGGCAGGTGCTCCAAGTTGACTAAATACTATAGCTCATTACCACCTGGTCAACCACGAAGCTCATCTCATGGAATGTTCGAGGACTTAACAGTCCTAGGAAATGTAGGATGATAAAAAACATGATACATCATGATTTACCACATATACTCTTCATGCAGGAAAAAAAATGCAACAATAACACATTAGATTCTATCTTATCCAAAGCATGGCCAGGATGTCAAACAGTTATGGTAGACGCAACTAGTGCATCGAGAGGGCTTGCTATAGCTTGGAGTACGCAATAAATTTCACTCATAGAATTCCATTGCTCACATCACTTCATCCAGGCCACTTTTCACATCATAGGAACCAACATACATGGTTATTTGATAAATGTATACTTTCCTCAAGACTCTATGCAAAAGAATGCGCGGCTAAAAATGCTGGAAACTCTCAAATCCACATGGACTCATCCACTTTGGATCACAGGGGGGGGCTTCAATATGATTACCAAATTGGAGGAAAAAAGAGGAGGCAGTGTTTAGTCAATTTAGTGTTCCTAAATTGATGTCATTAAATGTCAACCCGGGGCTCGTAAGCTGATGAAGTGAAGGTGTACTATATGTACTTAAGCAACCTCTTAGAGCTTTTTGTCATTTGGGGTGTTGTTTGTGGTTAATTTATCTTCCTAAGATGGGGTGATGATTTTATAAACAGATGAGTGATAGTGTGTGTAAGGTGAATTCTAGATGAGTGAGGGTGTGTGATTGGTGGTTTCTAACTACTTGTTGAAAAGGAAAAGCTTGAAAAAAATAAATAACTTGAAATGAGCTGAAAGCAAAGAACCACTTTCTAATGGCATTAGTCACTACTCATGTTGCTGCAAATAAAAAGATAAGAAAATCACTTCAAAGACCAATGATAATGTTTGTCTCTTCCTAACTCTCTGCTTCTAACACATAGTACTGTGTAAAACACGATTAGGAAGTAGCTAAAGATAAGTCTAAGAAATGATAAAGCTCTAAATGACAAATTATAACACCACTATGCCTTTCTCCATCATTCTGCTTTCAACATACATGGTTATGTGTAACAAGTGGAAAAAGGAGTAAGTGATATAAGCCAAGACTACTTCAAAACAAGCTGTAATTCATTAGTATTCTGCTCTCTTAAAGATAAATAGTTTATGATAAAGAGACCATTAATCAGTTAGCATACAACTTGAGAAACTAAACTAAAAGCTAAACTAGAAAACAGAGTAAAAGGGCAGCACTATGAATAAGACAACTGAAACTACCACTAGATATAAAGCAAATACACAAACACACACACAATCCCGGGTTTAAAAACCTGCAGAAAAACAAATCTGATCAGTCAAAATGAATGCTGCAAATGAAATGACAATGAAAGTGAATTAAGCTGTACATGTTTCAAAGAAAAGGAAATGCTGAATGGAAAATAAGGAAATAGCAAGAATATAAACATAAAATACTATACAAGGGCAGTCATGAATGGGGGCCCTCCATTCATAAGACCCAAAGAAGACTCAAGGATTTGAAAACATCAGAACAACACTGTCTTCTATTACTCCATATGCAGAAAATTACAGTCAAGAGTGCTAGAACAGCACTATCAAAACAGAGTCTTGAAATGCACTAAAATTATAACAAGTTCATAAAACACAGCAACTAAAAAGTAACATTAAGCGTACACAGACGCAAGTTTTTATAGGCATCTAAACGATTGCCTAATGCGTAAAGCTAGAAACTGAAAATTAACTAATCTGTCATGCGTAATAAAGGTTCAGCAACACGTCATGAGCCTCGTGGATGAGCTGGAGGTTCTGGTCGTTATGGGAATTGAATCCAGAGTTGGATTATGTTTCCCACAACCTGCGTAACACGGACAAATCACCAGTTGCATTGACGTGACCCAACAGCTTACGCAACACCGTTTAAGCTGCCTTTGTTGACCGTGGCTTGACCCTCGTTGACCGGAGGTGTAGATGATGTGGCTGACCGAACCAATAGCACAGGAACCTTGAGCACCTTTATTGCCACGTGCCCATGTGGTTCGTTTTGCAAAATGACACGTGGAACCTTGATATTAACAAAAAGGCTGCAGAATCATCAGATGGCTGCGGAATCGCTGAATGGCTGCGGAATTGCCAGACAGCTGCGGAATCTCTGTAAATATGTCAAAATCTAAACAAAACAGTCACACATTAGCAAAGTTCACTTAATCATGCTTAAAGACATTAAATGTAATGATCTAGGTTGGTTTACAAGGAAAATAAGGTAAAAGAGAGAGATGAGTGAGGGAAAACTGTAGGTAATGATGGATAATCAAGTGCAAGTTAGAGGCTCTACATACCCCCACTACGAGGGTGTTGCATGTCCTCATGCAACGAAAACATTGTTCAATCCATCTGCTGAGATGCCTCTGCTAAGACATCCAGCCTTCTCTTCTTCCTCTGTGTGGCCACATTGACTCTTGGTCTTTTCATCAAACATCTGAATTTTAGATTGATCAAAGCTCTGTTTAACTTCCTGCATCTCTTCTTGAGCTTTTTGTTTTCCTTTTGCCAAAGGCCCATATGAAGCATGGTGTTATCTTGGACCATCTTGTCCACATTGCTCTGTACCTTCAGTTTTTCATTTTCTTGTTTGATGTGGCGATTTAGTACCTCCAGCTCAAATACTTCCTGCTTCAGTGATTGAACTTGCTGCTCCAAAGGTTGAACAGTGCTTGGACCAGCAGCTGCTTGTTCTAACGTCTCCAGGTAATTATAAACTTTCTGCTGATCTGGGTCAACCTCTGGTGACTTCTTTGGACTAGGCTCATACTGAAATTCGGATCCATGTTCATATTCAGGTTCATGCTCAAAAGGACTTTCCTCACGTGGAGGACTGGTCTCAACATACTCAGCGTGTGGAGGGCTTTTCTCAAAGTCAGGTCTTGTAGCAACCTTTTCAGGTGTGCTCAAGTCAATGATGAGTGACTTTTTACCCTTTGTGGCCCCCACTTTGTCTTGTATCCTTCTGCTCCTTCTCACGGTGGTGGTGCTCTGTTTTTCTTTTTGTGCTTTTTGCTTTTGTTTTTCCACCTTCTTGGAAAGGGCAGTTTCATGGAGTTGGGCCAACCTTTGTGCTAAGGGCTGAGTATCTTCTTCACTGGAATTTTCAGGAGTAAGGTAAGTTTCTTGGGCTGCAGCTTTGCCTTTATCTTTCTTTTGTTTCTTCCTACTCTCTTTTCTCTTTTGAGCAACTTCTTGGGCAAGTTCTGAAAGGGTTTCTGTGATGATTCTTTGGGCTGTTTGATCAATGTCCACAGCAGGCTCAGGGTCAATTTCATGTTCAGAATGATGTACATCAGTTTCTTCTTCAATCTGTTCTTGGACAGTTTCCTCTTGGACAACAGTTTCAGGGGTAGCCTCTTCTCTTTTTCTTCTACTCTTTCTAGGCACAGAGGTTTCTCCTGCTTCTTCAAAATGGTTTCTCACAAGAAATCTCTCCCAGGTATCTCTTTTTGCTTTCAACTGTTCCTCAACTAGCATCTTAACAAGACCATGATGATACAGATGTGGTTCAATGTTTCTTGGGTTCCTTTGGACAATTGAACACATTTTTCTAAGACTTGAGAGTAGAAAATATGGAAGGTTAATATCATCTCCTAAGAAATGCATCATGACTTTGGCATGGTAAACATATAAAACTCCAAACCTTCCCTCACAAGTAAAGAATTTTTGCACTAATAAAAGTAAAGTTGTCCATTCTTCCTTGACATAAGTAACAGGAATCCATTTTGTAAAAATGCTGGTATCCATACTTGGATTCTTTAAGATTTGCTTCCACTGTTGGTCTTGTACTGATCTGTTTTTAAACCATCTTTCTCCAGTTTGTGGGAGTGAAGTGGCCTGTGCTATACTGCTCTCAGTGACTGTAAACTTTAGGTCCCCTATCTCCACTTGATTGTCTTTATCTCTAAAGGAACGTGCAAAGGCCTTCGTAACCTCTTTGTGGTAACCTCTGAATTTCTGGATGCATTGGAGCCAGTTTGCTTTCTGCAAAGCCTCTTTAACTTGAGGATATCCCTCCAGAAATTTTGAACCCTCTGGTTCTGCTCTTAAGAGTTTACCCATTGGCTCTACGGCTCTGTTCTAAAACTTTTGGAAAGAAAAAAAGGTTACACGGCTTCAACAGTGGCCTTAACACAGTAAATTTACAGCTCTAATGTAACAGCCGTAATATACTTTCACTGATAATCAGAATTAGCAGAGAGGAAGAAGTAAAACAGAGTATGGCTAAGGTAGTAGCGTAGTGAGCACAGTGGAATAAGGGAACTGTGGAAATGAAACAGCGTGAATGGAATGATACGAGCGTAGGAGGGTTATGAAATGATGGGTAGAAACGGTTAGGTCCTTAGGCTTCGGTCATAGGTTTACACTTGGCTGCGGGATTATGACGTAGAGAGACGTAGTACAGTAGTCTACGTCACTTAGGTACGAAAACCTTAATGGAGGAGCAGCCGCAATTGAGTTTCAAAATCGTGATGAACAGGACCGATAAGTGTGGGGGATACGTGGATTTTTGGTCACATGATGGGAAAGACTGGTAATCATTACATTAAATGGAAAAAAACATAACCCGGAAACTTTGCAAAATGAGATAACCGTAAGTTTAGGATTTAGATCATACCTCATATCCGCACTTGGATTGCCTTTGATCATTTGCCACTAACCCTTCATTGTTTTATTGCTGTTGCATGACTCTTTTCCACTTATTGTTGATGACTTCTGAACTGTAAATTTCTTTTCAAACAGACCGTGTTTCTTTTATGCAGGTGCAGAGAGCTGCGGAATTGCTGAATGGCTGCAGAATTGCCAGACAGCTGCGGAAACTGCAGTGGTACCCTCCGGCTGCACAAAACAACTTTAGTTGTCTAAAAAAAATATCTTTATTGATGGAATGAAATGTAATGAATGGATGGATGGATGGAAAGAAATGAGGTGGAGTGAGAGTGATTAAATGAATGAGATGGTGAATGAAATGGTTGTAATGATGAAATGAGATGGAATAAGGAGAGATTTTTTTTTTTTTGGAAAACATGAGGTGTCAGGTGACCCTAATTTTCACCTCAGGTTTTCTACATAAGACTGCCAATCAGAGATTGGTTTTCAGGCTTATACATTTATTCTTTTTTTTTTTTTTTTTCAAAAACCAAAGATTAGGCTGATGGAGGAGAAGAATCCTTCTCCACCAACCTGATTGCAGAATCTTCTTTAAACAACTTGACAAACTCTTCTTTTGAGAATGGCTTTTGGTAGATTTTCAAGCGATGGCCATTCACAATAAGAGGAGTATGAAATTCATCAATAGTTTTCACTCTAACTGCTCCATTGCTAAAGACTTCATCAATCTCATATGGCCCAAGCCAATGAGTTTGAAACTTTCCTCTGAAGTCTTTGAACTTTGAATCAAACAATAGAGCCCAATCTCCTTTCTGAAACTTTCTTTCTTTGATATGACGATCATGCCATTTAGATCTTTGGTGCTGAACTAGATCGGTCCTTAGAATTGCATCTTGCCTTATTTCATCTAGCTCATTTAGCTGGTCCATTCTGTGTCTTTGGGCTTCTGTGAGGCTCATTCCCAATTGGACTGCCATCTTGAAGGTCTTGATTTGGAACTCAATGGGGAGCAGGACTTCCTTCCCATAAACAAGTTCATAGGGAGAATGTCCTGTTGTGTTCTTCCATGTAGTTCTATAGGCCCATAAGGCTTTAGGGAGCCTTTCCGCCCAATCTCTTCTATGAAGATGAACAGTCTTGGTGATAATGCCTTCAAGAACTTTATTGGTAGATTCCACTTGGCCATTGGATTGCGGATGGTAGGGAGTAGATGTTCTGTGCTTGATCTTATATTCCTCCATCAGCTTCTCCATCAATTTAGATGTAAACTGGCTGCCCTGATCTGTCACAATTTCCCTTGGGACACCAAAACGAGTGAAAATATCCTCAAAAAGAAATTGAACAACTGAATTTTCAGTGGCAGAAGGCAATGCTTTCGCTTCTACCCACTTAGTAACATAATCAGTACAAACCAGCATATACTTCTTTTGCTTTGATGGAGGATTAATTGGTCCAACGAAATCTAGAGCCCATTTCTCAAAGGGTTCGATGCATACCTAAGGCTGTAGTGGCATTTCATTTGAAGGAGTTGGTTTCCCAACTCTTTGGCAGCTGTCACACCTTCTAACATACTGCTTTGCATCTTTAAAGAGAGAAGGCCAATAATATCCTAGAGAAAGGATTTTATAAGCTGTCCTCTTGTCAGCAAAGTGCCCGCCGCATGGTTCATCATGACATGCCTTAAGGATGTCAGGCATTTCATCTTCCCGAACACACCTTCTGATTATACAATCTGGCCCTGTTTTGAACAATTCATTAGAAATCCAAGAAAAATGTGAACTCTCCTGAATGATTTTCCTTTTCTCATTAGGAAATAAGTGTAGAGGTAGCTTCCCTGTAACTAGATAATTAGCCATATCTGCATACCAAGGAGTTTTGGTAGTCACTGCAAACAAGTATTCATCTGGAAACTTATCTTCTACTGGAGAATCTTCATTAGTGTTTTGGATTCTAGACAAGAAATCAGCTACTGTGTTTTGTTTTCCAGGTCTATCTAACACAGTAATGTTGAATTCTTGTAAAAGTAAAAGCCATCTTGTAACTCTACCATTAGTAACAGGTTTGTTCATTAAATATCTTATGGCAGAGTGATCAGTATGGACAAAGGTTTCATAGCCGGTTATGTAGTGTCTAAACTTATTGATCGCATGTACCACAGCTAAGAACTCTTTTTCTGTAACAGTATAATTTAACTCAATGGGAGTCAAATTCTTACTTGTGTAATAAATGGCATAAGGGATCAAATCCTTTTGTCCCAAAACAGCTCCTAGAGCTGTATCTGAAGCATCAGTGGAAATGTGGAAAGGGAGTTTCCAATTTGGCCCCCTTAAGATGGATGCTTAAGATATTCTAGTCTTTAAAGCTTCAAAGGCAGATTGACACTCAGGATCCCATTTGAACTCACAGTCTTTGGTAAGTAATTTGAAGAGAGGAGATGCTATCTTAGTGAAGTTTTCAATAAATCTTCTGTAATACCCAGTAAACCCAAGAAAACTTCTAACATCTTTCTGGCAATTTGGAACAGGTAACTTAGAGATGACTTCAACTTTGGATCTATCAACCTTAATCCCATCTCCTGAAATATGATGTCCTAAAACAATCCCTTCAGTAAACATCATAAAACACTTTTCATGACTTAAAGAAAGATTTGTTTCCTTACATCTTACCAGTACTTTTTCCAAATTTTCCAAAGCTTCTTCAAATGTATTACCATAAACTGTGAAATCGTCCATGTATACCTCTACACAATCATGAATCAGATCTGAAAAGATTCCTAGTACTGCCCTTTGAAATGTAGCGGGTGCATTGCACAATCCAAAATGGAGTACTCGGTAGGCAAAAGTTCCCCAAGGACAAGTGAATGTGGTTTTGTCTTGATCTTCAGGTGCTACCTGAATTTGATTATACCCACTAAAACCATCCAAAAATGAGAAATACTTTTTACCTGCTAAAGTGTCTAGTACCTGATCAATAAAAGGTAGAGGGAAATGATCCTTTAAGGTTGCCTTGTTCAATTCTCGATAATCAATGCAAACTCTCCATTTACCATTCTTTTTGGGTACTATAACCAATGGAGAAACCCATTGGCTATCTGAAATGGGGTAAATGAAGTTTACCTTGAGCAATTTCTGGAGTTCTTCTTTCACGATTTCCCTAAGGTTTGGATTCATCCTTCTTTGTGGTTGCCTAATAGGTCTGCTGTTTTCTTCAATATAGATGTGATGAATACAAGTCTTAGGATCGATTCCTTTCATGTCAGTGTATTCGCATGCAAAGGCAGTGGAATGTTTTTGCAACAGTTTAGTTAATTCTTCTTGTTGTGGTCTTTCCAAGTTTTTGTTAATGTTTAATGTTTTTCCTGGAAGGATTTCAACTATAGAACTACCAAACTCTTCCATTGAGAAGAGAGACATCTGTCTAGAGGAGAGATATTCAATGTCTGCATCTAACTGAAACTGTGTAGAGTCATATTCTAAAGGTATTTCAAAATTTTCTAATGTATTTAGAAATTGACTATCCTCACTGATTTCAGAGATGGTTAGAATAGGTTGAATAGTATTCTCATCATCAACCCACTCATCTTCTCCTATTTCTGTTATTGCCTTTGCTGGAGGATACAAGTTGAATTTCTTGGTGGAATTACCATCTGATATATACATGTCCCCAGACCTACAACTTATGAAAGCATCAGCTGTGGCCAGCCAAGGTCTTCCTAAAATAAGAGGATGTCCTCCTAGATTATTCTTGGGAGTTAAAATCATAAAATCAACTGGATATTCCCAAGAATCTAGAGAGACTGGAATATCTTCCAATACACCATCAGGTTTAATGATTGATCTATCTGCAAGTTGTAGCAAAGTAGATGTAAAGAGAAGGTTAGGAAGCTTTAACTGATCCATGGTCTGTCTACTCATGATGTTGATCGCGGCTCCTAAGTCAATCAAAGTATTTGGGATTTCAACCCCATTAATATGAGTTTTGACAATAGGGCTACCGAGATCCACATATTTTTGCATGGTAATCTTACCCATCATTATGTCTGCAATTTTTCCAACTAGATGTATCCTTTTAGTATCTCTGGTTCTTTTTCCTGTTTTCTTCAAACTCAACTCCTTTATTGTCTTCGCTCGAATGGGAATTTCCTTAATGGCTTGTAACAAGGGAATCTTGATACAGACATTCTTCAATTCATCTAGGAAACTATAGTCAGGCACCCATATTTGCTTTTCCACTCCTTTGTCAATTTGTAATCTTTCAGGAAAAGGGGGTGTAGCTAAAGGTGTAGGTTGCTCAACTATGGGAGTTGTAGAGGTTGATTCTTTTTCTTTTTCTTTTTGGATATTTTGGTTTTGAAGTGATACTTCAGAACCCTTATTGACTTTGAGAGATTCTTCCTCAAAAATGCTTGGTTGTTGAACACTTGTAGAAGGTTGATCTAAGATTCTACCTGATCTGAGTTGTACTTCATTGAGAGGAACAACCATATAGGTAGGGAATGGTTGACCTTCCATCATGTAAGCATTTTGAGGGTTCCTATTATTTGGATTTGGTAATGGCTGAGAGGGAAGTTGATTTGATTTCTGCTGGGATTGAAGCGATAACTGAGAATTTTGATTTTGTGGAGGAGGTTGTTGTTGTTGAGGGTATGGCAATGATAGTTGTTGACCTTGATTTGGAAGTTGTGGAGCTTGCTGATTCTGAAATGATGGAGGATATTGATAGAATTGAGCAAATCTCCCATAAGGATTTTGCCTGCTTTGCATCCATGCTTGAAAAGCATTTTGAGGTTGAGGCCAAGGTTGTTGCCAAGGATTCCAATTTGGTTGGGATTGAGAATTCATAGAGTTGTTAAACCCTTGATTCTGTTGCCCTTGCCAAGGTCTCCTTGCAATAAAACAGAGAGATTCAAGTGTATCTGGATCCTCTTGAAAGACTGCTTTGAGGCCAGGAATTGAAGGACAATCCTTGGTCTCATGAGTTTCTGAGCAAATTACACATGTTTCTACAACGTGTGCATCTAAGGGACATTCCCTTAAAGCATGTTTCTTTCTACATTTCGGGCAAAAGATAGCCAAAGCCTCAGCTTCTGCTTTTTGTTTATTGTGAATCTTAAGGGTATTAAGTTGTTCACTAAGACTCCCTAAGATGTCAGTTTTGAATTCATCAAGCATATTGCCGATTTCAGCCCTACTTACTGATCCTGTTGCAGATTTATTTGCTCTTAGGAGAGAAGGATCTCTAGGCCCTTTTTGAGTTTTTGATTTGCCCCTTGAGAGATGGATACAGAGTTCTGCTATATCATTGAGTGAAAGTTGAGAAATATCCCCTTTCCCCATCATGTTTAGGATATCTATCCATTCATCCCTAATGGCTTTTAATAAGAGGGCTTTTAAGGTCTCTTCATCCAAGCTACTCATTTTTGCTCTTTTCAAGTTATATTGAAATCTCTCAAGTAAATCTTCTAAGCTCTCATCTTCTCTTTGTATCATTTTAAAAACCTCGTCCTTGTGATTAGTAGGCATACAATAGTCCAAATACCTATCCAAAAATGTCTGTTTCATTTCATCCCAAGTCCTAATGGATTGAGTGAGTAACCCCATGAACCATTTCAAGGCTTGATCCTTCAGTGTTGAAGGGAACAATTTGAGTTTCTGAGAGTCATCCAGGTAGTCATAAGTTCGACACACCACTTCAAACTCAAATAAGAATGTTTCAGGGTCCTCAGTCCTTAACCCATGGAAGTTAGGGAGGACAGATGGTGATATGTTTTTCATAGTGGCTCGGGAATCCTCATTAACAATGGGAAACCCAAATGAATTATCCCCATCTCTATTTCCTCCTCCAAGGGGACCTCTACCTCCATTATTGTTATTGTTGTTTCCTCCTCCTCCTCTACCTCTACCTCTACCCCTACCACCTCCTTCTTCCTCTGCCATGATGATTCTCCTAGGGATTTCAAAATCTTCTGGTTCCTCTACAAAAGGTGAATGAGAAGAGATTTCTCCTTCTTCTTCAGATGATTCCACTTCCTCAATTACAATTGGTCTTTCTGTAGGAGAAAGAGAAGAGTCTCTTCCTGGTTCAAATTCAATAGAAGGTGTAGGAGAGTCAATTCTTGGCTCTTGAATTCCAGGAATTCTAGGACTAGGAGTGTCGGTTGGAGATAAGGGAGGTGTCTCTTGTCTATCCCTTGAAGCAGATGGACTTGTAAAAATTGAACTTCGAGCTCTAGCTAAAAACCTTCCTCTAGAATCTCTAGCTCTATGCATGTCATTTTTTATTATTTTCTTCAAGTCAAGTTAATAGTTCTTTTTCTGGTCTTCCAGTTCACTCTAGGTGCAAGAAGAGAGCATACTCAAGAAACTACCAAATCAATAACTTTCTCTTTTCTGATCCTCCAGATCACCTTGAAGTGCAAGAGGAGAGCATACTTTGATAGGTTATCAACTTCTTTCCTTGAAATTTTTATGTTTTTTTTTCTAAGAATATGGCTACTTAATTTCACTTCCCCGGCAACGACGCCAAAATGTTTAGTCAATTTAGTGTTCCTAAATTGATGTCATTAAATGTCAACCCGGGGCTCGTAAGCTTATGAAGTGAAGGTGTACTATATGTACTTAAGCAACCTCTTAGAGCTTTTTGTCGTTTGGGGTGTTGTTTGTGGTTAATTTATCTTCCTAAGATGGGGTGATGATTTTATAAACAGATGAGTGATAGTGTGTGTAAGGTGAATTCTAGATGAGTGAGGGTGTGTGATTGGTGGTTTCTAACTACTTACTGAAAAGGAAAAGCTTGAAAAAAATAAATAACTTGAAATGAGCTGAAAGCAAAGAACCACTTTCTAATGGCATTAGTCACTACTCATGTTGCTGCAAATAAAAAGATAAGAAAATCACTTCAAAGACCAATGATAATGTTTGTCTCTTCCTAACTCTCTGCTTCTAACACATAGTACTGTGTAAAACACGATTAGGAAGTAGCTAAAGATAAGTCTAAGAAATGATAAAGCTCTAAATGACAAATTATAACACCACTATGCCTTTCTCCATCATTCTGCTTTCAACATACATGGTTATGTGTAACAAGTGGAAAAAGGAGTAAGTGATATAAGCCAAGACTACTTCAAAACAAGCTGTAATTCATTAGTATTCTGCTCTCTTAAAGATAAATAGTTTATGATAAAGAGACCATTAATCAGTTAGCATACAACTTGAGAAACTAAACTAAAAGCTAAACTAGAAAATAGAGTAAAAGGGCAGCACTATGAATAAGACAACTGAAACTACCACTAGATATAAAGCAAATACACAAACACACACACAATCCCGGGTTTAAAAACCTGCAGAAAAACAAATCTGATCAGTCAAAATGAATGCTGCAAATGAAATGACAATGAAAGTGAATTAAGCTGTACATGTTTCAAAGAAAAGGAAATGCTGAATGGAAAATAAGGAAATAGCAAGAATATAAACATAAAATACTATACAAGGGCAGTCATGAACGGGGGCCCTCCATTCATAAGACCCAAAGAAGACTCAAGGATTTGAAAACGTCAGAACATCACTGTCTTCTATTACTCCATATGCAGAAAATTACAGTCAAGAGTGCTAGAACAGCACTATCAAAACAGAGTCTTGAAATGCACTAAAATTATAACAAGTTCATAAAACACAGCAACTAAAAAGTAACATTAAGCATACACAGACGTAAGTTTTTATAGGCATCTAAAAGATTGCCTAATGCGTAAAGCTAGAAACTGAAAATTAACTAATCTGTCATGCGTAATAAAGGTTCAGCAACACGTCATGAGCCTCGTGGATGAGCTGGAGGTTCTGGTCGTTATGGTAATTGAATCCAGAGTTGGATTATGTTTCCCACAACCTGTGTAACACGGACAAATCACCAGTTGCATTGACGTGACCCAACAGCTTACGCAACACCGTTTAAGCTGCCTTTGTTGACCGTGGCTTGACCCTCGTTGACCGGAGGTGTAGATGATGTGGCTGACCGAACCAATAGCACAGGAACCTTGAGCACCTTTATTGCCACGTGCCCATGTGGTTCGTTTTGCAAAATGACACGTGGAACCTTGAGATTAACAAAAAGGCTGCGGAATCATCAGATGGCTGCGGAATCGCTGAATGGCTGCGGAATTGCCAGACAGCTGCGGAATCTCTGTAAATATGTCAAAATCTAAACAAAACAGTCACACATTAGCAAAGTTCACTTAATCATGCTTAAAGACATTAAATGTAATGATCTGGGTTGGTTTACAAGGAAAATAAGGTAAAAGAGAGAGATGAGTGAGGGAAAACTGTAGGTAATGATGGATAATCAAGTGCAAGTTAGAGGCTCTACAGGCAGAATGAAATTGTAGAATGAAAGTAGAAGCTTCAAAGAATACATACAAAACAATTGGCTAATAGACCTACCCTTTGATAATGATCTTTACACATGGAATAATAAAAGGTCAGCCTCTCAACAAATAACCTCTAGGCTAGACAAATTCCTCATATCAGATAACTCAGTACATTTGGGAGGTAACATTACTGCTTCCATACTTCCCATAGTCAGCTCAGATCACTGGCCCATTTCCCTTAAGTGGACCAGACCTAGAAACTCCAATCGGAAACCTTTCAGATTTGAAATATTCTGGCTCACCCACCCAAATTTCAAAAATATAGTCAAATCTGCTTAGGATAGCTTTACTCCCATTGGAGGATCAACCATGTATCAATTCTAACAACGGCTAAAGCATCTCAAAAAGCAAATAAAGCACTGGAATACCACCACCTTCTGAAACATATTTCAAGGTCAAAAAATGCTCGAACAAAGCATGACAGAGCTACAACAGAATATCACTGAAGGCAGAAGAACCAAGGCATTGGTAAGTCAAGAACAAGCTCTTCTCACACAATAAGAAGAAAGAAGGAAACAAGAGGAAATGCTCTGGAAAAAAATCAAGAATCAGATGGTTAAAAGAAGGAGAAAGAAACACCAAATTCTTTCACCGAACTACTATCCAGAGAAGAATGAATAATACCATTGCACATCTTTAGAATCCACAGGGAGAATGAATGGAGAAACATGAAGACATTGAGAGAGAGCTCATCAACCACTTCAAAATGATTCACGAAGAGATGCCAATAGGAATACAACTTGATATAAACAATATACTCCAACATATTCCCAAAATCATCACAGAAGAGCACAATCTGCTCCTACTGCGACCAATCACTATGATGGAAGTAGAATCAGTCTTAGCTCAACTGAAAGATGGGAAAGCTCCTGGACCTGATGACTTCACCTCTAACTTCTACCATCATTTTTGGGATCTAATCGAAGAGGAAGTTTGGAAGGTGGTAGAATAATCAAGAACTATGCATTGGCTTCTTCCTTCTCTCAATGCAACGCTCATAGCTCTCATCCCCAAAGAATATCAACTGAGTACTCTAGAAAAGTTCAGGCCCATTGCTCTCTGCAATATCATATACAAAATCATTTTGAATGTCATCGCCAACCGTCTCAAACTACTTCTTCCTCTCCTCATTTTGCCGGAAAAATCAGGCTATGTAGAAGGTCGTCAAATTCTAGATGGCATCATATTGATTCATGAAATCATCCATTCCTTAAAAAGCAACAAACAAGCAGGTATGCTTCTTAAAATTGATCTTTCTAAAGCTTTCAAAAAATTAAGTTTTTCTTACATAAAAAAAATGCTTTCAGCCTTTGGCTTTAGTCCGACTTGGGTCATATGGGTTATGAATCTCATATCATCCACCTTCTACTCTATCTTAGTCAATGGTGTCCCCTCAAATCCCTACCTCCCCTCCAGAGGAATTTGTCAAGGCGACCCTTTATCTCCCTTTCTTTTTATCCACGTGGCAGAAGGTCTAGGTCACCTTATCAAGCATGTTGTTCATGCCCACGACCTCAGAGGCATCATCGCCCATGGAACCTCTGCCATCAGTCATCAACAATTCATTGATGACAATATGTTGTTTGGACATCCCTCTGTACACAAAGATCAGGCCTTCAAAACCCTACTAAACACCTTCTCTATGGCCTCAGGAACCTCAATAAATACTGCAAAATCTCAAATATTCTTTTTCCATACACCCCCAGCCACCCAAAGAAACATTGCCAAAATTATTGGCTTCTCACAAGCCAAACTTCCATCTAAATACTTGGGCGCTTGTTTGATAGATTCGGCCTTAAAGCATGCTTCCTAGAAGCATCTCCTGGAGAAAATTGAAGGCCGATTATCATCTTGGACTTACAGAGCTCTTAACATGGAAAGCAAGCTCATTTTGATAAAGATGACTTTGCAATATATGCCTCTCTATCTCTTCTTAGTCCTTGCAGCGCTGAAATGGGTACTCAAAAGAATCAAAGATTTTTAATGCAATTTTCTATGGGGTTCCACCGGGCAAAACTACAAATGGGCACTAGTAAAATGGGCAACAGTCTGTACACTAGAAATGCAGGAAGGTCTAGGACTGTGATACCCTCAACATAGAAATACTTTAGTGGCAGCAAGAATATGGTGGCAATGGGTATCAAGTCCACATAAACCATGGGCCCAACTATGGACTACAAAATATGTGAATAATCGTCCGCCGGAAGAACTAATCAGAAACACCAACACAAATATAGGCTCACTAATCTGGAATGCAACAAAACAACATAAAGAGTTAATACAACAACATATCTTATGGGAGATTCGTAATGGAAGAACTACGTGTTTTTGGGTTGACTCATGGAAACAGCAGCCCGAAATATTAGAAGTCCTCCCTCCACAAATTCCTGAAGGCGATAACATCAACCAGAATGAACATGTCTCACAGCACTGGACTCAAAATATTCATCATGGCTTCAGACAATGGAAACCAACTGAATAGATAATACATCAAGAAAAGGTAGATTATCACAAAGATTTGCAGAAGGAACTCACCAGCAAGAAAACAAGATGTACAAATGAAAAAGATGTTTTGAGATGGGGTTACACTTCGAGGGGAATGTACACAACAAAATAAGCATATAAGCTGATGCTCCAAACACAAGAACTAGCACATCTCGCCTGGGCATGCCTATGGGTTATCGGAATATGGCCCAAAGTCTCCACCTTCACTTGGCTACTTTATCATCAGAGAATACTAACATGAGACAATCTAATCAAAATAGGCTTCCAGGGTCCCTCATATTGTCCTAACTGCAAGGAACAAGAAGAAACTATTCAACACCTTATGGATTCTTGCCACATGGCCAACCAACTATGGGAAAATCTTACCTCTAGGTGTCAGCGACCTTGCAGAATCACAGGGGATATCAAAATTACCATTTGCAACTGGGACCCTGCACCCTACAATAGTAAGCTTTTAAATGCTCTTTGGACAATACTCCCAGGCTTCCTCTTTTGGACAATATGGAAGGAGAGAAACAAAAGAATTTTCAAAAATAAAAGCACTCTTTTGGAAATCATATGGAACAATCTATGCCAGAACATTCAAGAGACCCTGGCACTCCAACAGTGGAACGCAAAGGACCTCCCCACTCAGGCACGGGAATAGAGTATCTGGGACAACTGGCAATTACGACTCCCACGGACTCAAAACAATCACAACAAAGCAACGGTTATCAACAAGCAGCCCTCACAATGGAATTCCCCTCCCACAAATGTGTTCAAACTAAATTTTTTTGGGGCCTCGAAAGGAAATCTAAGCAAAGAAGGACACGGAGGAATATTCAGTAATCATGAAGGACAACCTCTTCTTCTATATTTTGGTTCAATTGGATGGGACACAGATAATTCAGCAGAACTGGAATGAGTATGGCAAGGTATGAATTTAGCACATCAACATAACTTTCATCCTCTTATAATAGAAGGGGACTCTAAAATCCTCATAAATATGGTTACCAAAATATAAATGGGAACCCCCGCCTCAAGAGTAGCCACCAGTTGGAGACTAGCGGCTCGGCTCGAACTAATAGAGCAGTGGATGAAAAATAGAAGATCCACCACCTTCATTCACGTCAAGAGAGAGAACAACAAGGTTGCAGGCCTTCTGTCAAACATAGGAGTTGAACATGATCAGGTACTCCAATCAGGAGCCATAAACATTTTAAATGATCAAACTCAAATACAAGCATGCACTGACCTAGTGCACAAGGAAGCATAACTCCCGGAAGCAGGTGTACACAGTAGTTATTAAGGGTGAGGCAAAACGGGATGGAAAGTGGCCCTGCCACATGGCCATCCATAACACTGCAGTCCGTTCTAAAAACTTTATTAACTCCAGCCATAAATGGCATTTAAGTCGGCGCTGCCTTCAATCCCCCTGTATCTACCCACCTCGGCTCAGCTCCATGGCAACCTCAGGTGAAATTAATTCCACCGCCCCTATCTCTTATTTTCTGCCTCTGCAATGCCAATGCCCCCAGGTTTCCGCTGCTCCAAGCTCTCGAACCACCACAGGTAGACGATGTAGCATGCTATTTTGCACTATTTTTGGCCCAGGACTTCATTGTTCTCAAAGCCTTCTCTGCAATCTCATCATCCACTCGACGTCTCTAGCTAATCCTCCCTCTGAACCATACCCCGACAGAAACTCTCCTACTCCTGGTGTCAACATGCCTAGAACTCGCCATAGAATGTGGAGTCACAGAGGTGGCAACAAAGGAGGATCAACGCGACCCCCTCCATATCTGGCATCTGAAACCACCTCCTATTCAGCTCATCAGACTACAGGTCGATACCCAAAAACTCATAGTGGCAGAGGCTGTTCACAACTTCTCCGCCTCCATCGACGCCCCCTGCTTCACCACCCAGCGGAATTCCCTCCAATCCACAGTCGCCCCTCCATTCAGCCCAATTCCTCTACCGCTGCTCCTTGAACAAACCCATCATTATCGCCACCATATCCATTACCTTTCACGAGGAGGAGCAAGATACAAAAGGTGGTCGCCACTCCAGAATGATGCTTCATAGAGTCAAGGGGAGCTCACATTCCATCACCTTCCATGAGGACGAGCAAGCCATAGAAGGTGGTTGCCACACCAAAGCGGAGCCAGACATGGCCGAGATGAGCAATCAATGTGCAGGGATGAAGCAAACTGGGAAGGAGATGGACCAGGAACATCATGACGATGAAGACATGGATCATTACCGCTATTTTGTCGCGGAGGAACAACTGGCGAAGCACGCAGATGACATGGGTTATTCGAAGAAGGAAAATGACGACATGGAGGATTACAGGTGCTTTGTTATTTAGGAACACTCGTCGTCTTGGCAACGCACCTAATCGGCCACACAACCTACCACGTGTCGACTATTCTCAAGTTCTAGGAATTTTGTTTTTTGGTTCTTTTATGGGGTTTTCAGGAAAACTTGCTGTTACTTGGTTACGTGGTAGATTTTTTGTTTTTCTCTAAAAAAATGTTTAAAACCTGTGCATAATTGCTGGTTTCCCCTGTGTGGGCAGCAAGATAACACTGGTAATCTCTTTTTTGATTGGGACTGGTTTCCCATCATGGGCAGTCCAAACCTTGTTTTGTTGTTTTTTGCCCTACACTATGGCATGGACAAGCATAGGCTAAAGCCTCAGTGTACCATATTTTTATAGTAATAGAATTTAGCTTAATTTAGAAAAAAAACAAATCCTAAAAGCCCTATTCCAAAGTAGGCATGTTTATCAACATAACTATTTTATTAGTCATTGCCAATGTAAGACTCTAGCAATGGATTTGTCTGTTCACAACTATTATTTTAGCATTGACTAATGCAAATTATAATGTTTAACTTTGAAAGATAAATGTTTATTTTTCAATATTATTAAAAAAACTATTTTTCAAACATGTGATTGGGCTATAACTTGAAGGTTTTATGGTAGCCTTTGCAGAATATAATTCCATGTGGATAACTATCTCACATATTTTATGCCATAATTTATGGATATGGTTGCAATATGCATGCATGTTTTTTATATATTTGTGGAGTGATTTTTTATGCCTAAAATTGGGAGGAAAAACCATTCAAAAATAAAATCATTCAAAACAGCTCATATTCATGTAAATACCATATTTACCATCAGTTACTTCCCACCATAATTTGAGCAAGTATTTACATTAGAAAATGGATTACATTGAAAAATGGATAGGAATAGGATGTAAATAAATATACTACCTTCTACATAATAATTATTGACAACTATCCTAAAAGCCCTATTCCAAAATAGGCATGTTTATCAACATAATTATTTTATTAGTCCTTGCCAATGCAAGGCTCTAGCAATGGAATTTTCAGTGGAAAACTATTAGTTTAGCATTGAACAATGCAACTTATCATGTTTAAATTTGAAAAATAAATATTTATTTTTCAATATTATTAAAAAAATATTTTTTAAACGTGTGATTGGGCTATAAGTTGAACGTTTTATTGTAGCCTTTGCAGAATATAATTGCATGTGGATAGTTGTGTCACATATCTTATGCCATAATATATGAATATGGTTGCAATATGCATGCATGTTTTTTAGATATTTGTGTAATGATTTTTTATTCCTAAATTTTGTAGGAAAAACCATTGAAAAATAAAATAGTTCAAAATAACTCATATTCATGTAAATAACATATTTACCATCAGTTACTTCCCACCATTATTTATGTTTTCACACTTATGTGGGAGTAAATCTGTAAATGGGTAGACTTATTCCTGACTACCCACCAAAATTTACTCAAAACCCTTGTGCATGGGCAAGAAATTAATTTATCCACTTCAGATCTAAATTTATTAATTCTTGCCAAAGAATGACTATATGATTCAACTTTCCTACTGACCATATTAATTAAGCATTGTGTAATGTAAGATATAATTTGTTATGCAAGTTATGACTTTTCATGCAAATTTTCCAAAAGAATAATTTTTCACTTGAGTGACACTGACTAAATTATCTTGCAACATTTACTTTGAGATTAAAAAACATCTTTTACTCTAATTATTTTAGTTTAAATTCATTTTAACATAATTTAGCATATACATTTTTAATTATTTAATCTTGTAGCATGTATTAATTTTGTCATAATTAAATGATTGCTGACATTATACATTATAAATTTGATCCTCTCAATATTTAGTAAATTAAAATAAATTGACATTGATTTTTTAAATAACATTTAGTTATTTATTAAAAAAAAATATATAATATTATGGGACAAAAAAATATAAATTTCAATTCTTTAACATGTATTTTGAAATGTGAGGATGCACATTTTCACACTTAAGTTCATATTGTTGATCTTTATTCTAGATTTATTGTGTAAAAAATATGGAATTTTTCATGTTAATTGTGTAGAAAGTTGTTTTACAGAGATATGTTTGATTTCTATTCTAGATTTAATGTGTAGAACATATGAAAATTTTAACGTTAATTGTGCCAAAAGGCATTTTACAACTCAGTATGAGGGAGATTTTGTCACATAAAGTTACATTTATGTTGGCACTTTTACTGGTTTCTAACCCAGGTTATTGCATGCAACATGTCTAACAAAGTCCCTATTGGTACCGACCCTTGCAATTGTGAAGGGGATGGGGGTTCATTCTATGCCATTTTTTTCTATGCACTAGTCTCCCAATTACACATTAAACACTTTCATGGAAATTCGAGGTAACTACAACATATCATCAACAACATGAAATTAATTGTAGGGGTGCACCATATGTTCATACAAGATCCCTCTCACATTCATCCATATATAACCCAAGTAAGAATTACTATTAAAAGGAAGCATTAGTCACCTGTAAGAATAATCAAAATACGTAGAACTTCACCCTTTAATTTCATTATCAAGAGAGAAGCACCTAGTGTGTTACACAACTTCTTAACACAAATGTTCCCTCGACTCACCAAACTATCAAACTTGCAGGGTTACAGACGTAGGTACTTTTAGATATACAAAGTATTTCTACCACACATTCCTTAGCTGGCCAACCAACAAAAATCGTAAGAAAAAAGGCCTCCTAAGCACCCCACTTTTGTTAATCTTTTGCCCTCTTATACAAAATTCATATTCATGCATTTAATATGGGCCATAACTCATTAAAAATGGAAATAACCAAAAATTACCTAGACCAACAATTGTGGAAAGGTCATGCAAACAAGCATGAACATCTCAATAACCAAAAATTATCTAGGGGGAAATAACCAAAAATTACCTAGACCAACAAGTAGAAGTAGACGTGTCAAGTAGAAGCAGCTTATCTTCTCAGAGATAAGCTACCATCGCCCGAGGTAGTTTATTTCCATTATTGATCCGGATTTAAATAGGAACGCAACAAATTACAGAGATAACCATATACACAAAGATGCAGTGGAAATAATACTTCATTTCATTAATGGAAAATACTGAAATATGCTTACAAACAGAACTGGAAATAAACTAGCTAGGGCGATGGTAGCTTATCTCTGAGAAGAGATGTGATGGCTACATGCCTCTGAACTGTGTTACAATGAGGCTCGAAGGCCTATTTATTGTTGAGAAACAATGGAAAAACCCTTAACATTCCAAAACCTAACCCTAGGAGATGAAACGCCAAACTGTGGGCCTCGTTTGGGGGTAAGTTGGTACATCAACTTCCCGGGGTCGTAACTTTGGCATATGATCTCCGTTTGACGCGTACAATAGCTCATTAGAAAGATCTATCCGAGCACTATCAATGTTGGAACGGGCAACACTAGTACATACTCGTGTTGCCCCTGGATTCCCCAAAAAACGTCGTTTAGGGCCTCAAAACGGCTCTGGAAGTTCAGGACCCGAAAAACTGCTAAAAATAGTAAGTTGTGCTACAATTAAGGAAACTGAAAATGCTGAGAAAGACAATGGTGGGGGTCCAGGTGGACTTGGCAGGTGGCCACCAATATCCACCTGGATCATTCCTCCCCCCTTAGGAAGCAATGGTCCCCATTGCGTTGAGCTCCTCCATGAGATGAGGAAACTTCTGCTGAACTTGTTCCCTGGTGAGCCACTTGCCCTGCTGAAGGAGTTGGCCCGCTTTGACAACTCGATACAGTTGGATATTCTGTTGGCGAGTGTTCTTGATCTGTGTGTCCATGATCCGATCAGTTGCAGCTTGTTCCATGCAATCTGGATTTAATTCTGTGGGTTTGAGCTGTTCTGCAATGTCGGATGTGTCTAGCAATGGTGGAAAGTATGGCCGAAGGCGGTCCACATTGAATACTGGGTGCAAGCCAAGGAATGGGGGAATGCTGAGCTCAAATGCATTGTCTCCCATAGCCTTAGTAATGGTGTAAGGACCATATTGGAGTGGTCTCAATTTCCGATAGGCTCCAGTAAGACGTTCCTTTTGCAAATGCAACCAGACTTTGTCGCCCACCTGAAACTTGTGTGGCACCCAATGTTGATCATGTCGCTGCTTGTACTTGGCATTTGATTTCTCAAGAATGTCATGGACCTGCTGGCGAATATGTAGGATGCGCTCAATGAAGCTGGTGGCCTTATCTGTTTCGGACTGGACATGAGCTGAATTCATGTGAGTAGCTGCAAGTGGCATGGCCACATCAATGGGGCATAGTGGCTGGAATCCCAAACCCACCTGAAAAGGGCTATGGCCAGTGGAGCTGTGAAGAGCTCGATTGTAGCTGTGCTGAACGTAGGGGAGGCTCTCGTCCCATGTGCGTGGATGCTTTGAGTTATACATGCGCAGAATGTGCACAATCATCCTATTGACAACCTCTGTCTGGCCATCAGTTTGAGGATGGAAGGCTGTGGACTTCGTGAGTTTGGTGTCCAGCATTGACCAGAGACTGGACCAAAAGGTGCTGAGAAACCGACTGTCCCGATCTGAGATGATAGACTGTGGGATCCCAAAGTGCACCCACACTCGTTCAAAGAAGAGTTTAGCAGTGGCTTCTGCTGTGATATTCTTCTTGCAGGCCATCATAATGGCCATCTTTGAGAACCTGTCGACGACCACAAAAACACAGTCATTTCCATGCTTAGTGGAAGGAAGGCCTGACATGTAATCCATGGAGATGGATTCCCAAGGTCGACTAGGGGTAGGCAACGGGGTATAGAGGCCTTGCTTCTTAATGGTCGGTTTGGCAATGGCACATGCAGTACATGATCGGATGTACTTCCCAACATCCTGTCGAAGATTCGGCCAATAGAAATAGTTTTGCAGTACTGCCACTGTTTTCTCGACCCCGAAATGCCCAGCAGCCCGACTGTAGTGTGCTTCCCAAATCATCTTGGCACGCTCGCTTGAAGGAACACAAAGGTGACCGAGGTGGCATAATAGGGCATCCTGGAGGTGAAAATCTGCAACCTGCCGACCCTCCAAGAGTGTCTGGTATGTGTGGCCGAATTCTGGGTCGCTTTTGTAGAGAAGTGGCCAATCAGAAGTCTCGTGCCCGCAAGAGTTGAGCACGGTGGTTAGCGCCATGATCGGTGGTCGACTGAGGCAATCTGCAACATTATTGGTGCTGCCCTTTTTATACTTGATATTCAAGTGAAATTGTTGCAGGTATGTAGACCACTTCTGATCGCGATCATTCTGCAATTTCCCTTGGGTCTGTATGAACTGTAGAGGTCGGTGGTCTGTGTGGATGACCGTTTCCTTCCCCAAAATGTAATGCTTCCATTGTCGGCAGGCCTGTACAATGGAATACATCTCTTTATCATAAGTGGGGTACTTCCAGACTGTGTCTGAAAGTGTTTCACTGTGATATGCCACTGGATGTCCATGTTGAGTAAGGACTGCCCCAATAGCATAGTCAGAGGCATCTGTCTCGACCTCAAATGGTTGTTGTAAATCTGGTAACGCGAGCACTGGTGCCATGCAGAGGCGATCCTTCAACTCCCTGAATGCCTTCTGTTGAGATTCAGACCAAAAGAATTTTGCTTTCACCCCGCCCTTGGTGACTTGACTCAAGGGCCAAGAAATATGAGAAAATCCCAACACAAACCTGCGGTAGAAGTTGGCAAGACCTAGAAAGCTGCGGAGCTCTGTTAGAGTGGTTGGAGAGGGCCAATCCCGAATGACTTGGACCTTGGCTGGATCGACATGCACCCCCTGTTCATCAATGATATATCCCAGATACTGAACCTCGCTCATGCCAAAAGTGCATTTCTCCAAATTGGCACATAGCTTGTGTTGCTGCAGTGTTTGGAGAACCTGTCGGATGTGGTGGAGGTGCTCTTCCCAACTTTGGCTGAAGATCAGAATGTCATCCAAGTATACTACTACAAAGGAGTTGGTGAATGGCCACAAGATGTCATCCATTAGCCTCATAAAGGTTGCAGGAGCATTCGTCAATCCGAAAGGCATGACCAACCATTCGAAGAGGCCCTCCTTGGATTTGAAGGCAGTCTTCCACACATCTGAGGGTTCAATTGGTACCTGGTGATATCCTGACTTCAGATCGATCTTGCTGAAATATTTTGCCCCCTTTAGTTGGTCTAGGAGGTCATCAATCTGCGGGATCGGGTACCTATTACGAACAGTGATCTTGTTCAGCGCCCGATAGTCAATACAGAGTCTCCACGTCCCATCCTTCTTCTGTACCAACACTATCGGGCTCCCACAGGGCGAAGAACTCGGATGGATGTGACTTTTCTGCAGGAGCTCCTAAATCTGCCTCTTGATTTCATTGTTCTCCAGAACGGAGCGCCGATAAATTGGTCCATTGGGTAGCGGCGCACCTGGGGTCAGATCGATGGAGTGCTTGACTTGACAGTGCAGAGGAACCCCTGCCGGGGAGGTGAAGATGTCTTCGTACTCCTCCACAATCTTGTCCATCTGTAGCTGCCGTGTAGAGGGACCCCGTTTGGAGGCCGCGGCCACTGTCTTCTTCTTCCCTTGAGGGCGTATCATCAGGAAAACAAATTTCCTGGTTTTGGAAATGATCTTACTGCATTGTTTTGCAGTAATCAAAGAGATGGCGGCAGGTGGTGTTACCTCTGGTATCCTGAACAACTTATTTCCCAATGTAATAATAACAGCACGGGGCCTTGATTCATACATAGCATGTCGCTTCCACAAGTATGGTTGTCCTAGTAATACATCACAAACTTCAAGGGGAGCAATGTCACACAATACCTCATCCGTGAAGGGCTTGATGTTGTATGGAAGGCGACACTGCTGGCTCACGCGAAGATCTCGCCCTTGGTGAAGCCACCCAATGGTGTATGGTTGTGGATGTGCTGTGGTCGGTAAGCCCAACCGCTTCACGACCTCTGCCGAAATGAGGTTCTTTTGACTCCCGCTATCAACAATGAACTGTATCGGGGAGCCCTTTACCCACATCTGGGAGTGGAAGAGACGCTCCTCCTCCTCTGGATCTTCGGGTTCATTTTTCTGGATCTTTGCGATAGCAACAGTGGTGCTGGGATCCGCATCAATGATTTGCTTCCCTTTTTCATACCCCTTATCGGGTTCTGACTCAGAGTCGGAACATGCATCTGATTCTGCAACCTTTAGCTCAGCCACCAGTGACTGCTTGGCCCGACACTCACTTGTGTTGTGAGTGGAGCTCTTATGGAACTCGCACCATTTTCCAGTGTCCTTTCTCGGCTTCGCGGCGTTGCTCTTTGCTTGCAGCTTCGGCTAGTTGTCTTGGGCTGTCCCGCCTTGGCTTTGTCCTTTGTTCTGTGGTTTAGGGGCACCTTTCCCCTGCTTTGGATTCGCAGATCCAAAGTCTCGCTTCTTTTGTTTAAACTTCTGCTCGACCTTGACAGCATACGGGTATGCTGCGCCGAGCGAGGGGATGTTTAGGAACTGTATTTCTTCCTGGATGTACTTGTGCAGGTAGCCACGGTATTTGAGTATCAAATGTTGCTTTGAATCCTTGATACCCAACTTTGTGCGAAGGGTATGGAAAAGATTGGTGAACTCTGGCACGTCTTGGTCCCTTCCCTGCCGCAGCGTGGTCCACTTTATGTATTCATCCTCATAGCTTCCGACAGGGTAGTACTGCTCCTTGATGGCATCCCGGAACGAATCCCAGGTGGGTGCAGCTGAAAATAGTGAGCCAGTACTTTCATCCTTCTGCTCGCAGTAGGTTTCCCACCAGTCCTTGACGTGGGGGGCTGCTTTGAGAAGAGCAAAAACAATCTTTTCCCGACTCGAAAATTCATGAACAGAAAAATAACCCTCTAGCAGATTTAACCATTTATCTACGGCATCAGCATCTATCTGACCCTTGAATATGGGGATTTCAAAATTAACTTGTACCTTAAAGGGTGTGGCGTTTCCAGAGGAGCTGCTGGAAGCCGATGCGCTGCTTCTGGGTAGCCGCTGAAGGATCTGCGCAAAGCTGTCCATCATCGCGTTTCGTTGTCGCTCGAGCGCTTCTTCGAGCAATATTTTGATGGGATCTCCTGCCCCCTCGTCTTTCTTCTCGTCCGCCATGGGAGGCCATCGGGATTTGCGAGGCTGGTCTTGCAAAGGTTCAACCAGTTCAAGCCCTAACTCCTTATATCCCGACCTTGTTGGGGACATGCAAAGAAAAACAGAGAGAAAGCAGACCGCTCTGATACCACTGATCCGGATTTAAACAGGAACGCAACAAATTACAGAGATAACCATATACACAAAGATGCAGCGGAAATAATACTTCATTTCATTAATGGAAAATACTGAAATATGCTTACAAATAGAACTGGAAATAAACTAGCTAGGGCGATGGTAGCTTATCTCTGAGAAGAGATGTGATGGCTACATGCCTCTGAACTGTGTTACAATGAGGCTCGAAGGCCTATTTATTGTTGAGAAACAATGGAAAAACCCTTAACATTCCAAAACCTAACCCTAGGAGATGAAACGCCAAACTGTGGGCCCCGTTTGGGGGTAAGTTGGTACATCAACTTCCCGGGGTCGTAAATTTGGCATATGATCTCCGTTTGACACGTACAATAGCTCATTAGAAATATCTATCCGAGCACTATCAATGTTGGAACGGGCAACACTAGTCCATACTCATGTTGCCCTCGGATTCCCCAAAAAACGTCGTTTAGGGCCTCAAAACGGCTCCGGAAGTTCAGGACTCGAAAAACTGCTAAAAATAGTAAGTTGTGCTACAATTAAGGAAACTGAAAATGCTGAGAAAGACAATGGTGGGGGTCCAGGTGGACTTGGCAGGTGGCCACCAATATCCACCTGGATCAATTATGTTTGTAAGTTTTTTTTTTTTTCATTTTTTGATATTAATGTAATGAAGTGTTATTTTTGCTACATCTATATATTTATGGTTATATCTGTAATTTTTTGTGTTCATGTTTATCTTCAAATCAATGATATCAGAGTGGTACGCTCTTTCTCAATTTTTCTTTGCATGTCCCTAACGAGGTTGAGATATAAGAAGTTAGGGCTCAAATTGCTCGAACATTTGCAAGACCAATCTCACAAACTCTGACAACCTCCCATGGCAGAAGAGAAGAAAGACAAGGAGGTAGGAGATCCTTTCAAAATCTTGCTTGAAGAAGCTGTCGAGCGACAAAGGAACACGATGATGGAGAAATTTTCCCAGACACTTCAGCGGCTACCCAAAGGTGACACGTCTACTTCTAGAAGTGCCACACCCTTCAAGGTACAAGTTAACTTTGACATGCACATATCTGAAGGTCAGATAGATGTAGATGCCATAGATAAATGGTTAAATCTGTTAGAAGGATATTTTCCTGTCCAGCTAGGAAAATATTACTTTTTCACTTCTCAAAACCGTCCCCTGCCTTAAGGAATGGTGGGAAATCTATTGTGAGAAGAAGGAAAAAAGTACACCCTCACTATTTTTAGCCACAACCACTTGGAATTCATTTTGGGACGCTATCAAGGAGTAGTACTACCCTGTTAGGAGATATGAGGATAAATTCATAAAGTGTACCATGCTGTGGTAGGGAAAGGACCAAGACGTGCACTATTTTACCAATGTTTTCCATACCCTTCATACGAAGTTGGGTATAAAGGATTTTGAGTGGAATTTGGTACTCAAGTAAAGTGACTGTACACACAGATACATATAGGATGAGATGGTGTTCTCGGATATCTCCTCACTTGTCATGAGGTACTGATACGTTGTCAAGATTGAGAAAAAGTTTAAACAAAAAAAGCAAGACTTTGGATTTGCAAATCCAAAGTAAGGGAAAGGGGCCCAAAAACTGTAGAGAAAAGGACAAAGCCAAGGTAGGGAAACCTAGGATAACCTGCCAAAGCCACATGAAAATAAAAACACCACGAAGACAAAGAAGGACATGGTAAAGTGGTTAGAGTTCCATAAGAGCACCACTCACAATAAAAGTGAGTGTCGAGCCAAGCAGTCACTAGTGGCCGAGCTGAAGGCTTCTAAATCATGCGCATGTTCTGACTCTAATTCAGAACCCAAAAAGGGGAATGAAAAGGGGAAGAAAATCATTGACGCAAAGCCCAGTGCCACCACAACTACCACCATGATCGAGAAGATTGAACTTGAAGATACCGAGGAGGGGGAACACCTCTTCCACTCATAGATGTGGGTGAAGGGTTCTCCGCTTCAATTCATTATCGAAAACGAGAGCCAAAATAACCTCATTTCATCAAAGATCGTGAAGAGGTGGGGCCTACTATCTACAACACATCCTCCTTCAATTGGGCTTCATCAAGGATGAGATATCCTCTTAAAAATTGTTATGTATTATTACGAAAACCATACTTCTGGAAGCAACATGTTGTATATGATTCTATACCTGTCTCTAATATTATTTCTTTGGGTAGTAATTTATACAGGATACTAGAGGTAGCCCCACCTACCACCATCTCTTTGATCTCTACTAAGTAATGTAGTAAGTGATGAGCCTTGGTATTGCAACAAGAATGTTGCAACTCCCAAGGCTACCAAATTTAATTATCAACCTGAAGTTCATACAAACTTAAGAGGTATCGACACTATATGTGCAACATAAAATGTGTCCTTCCTTTGTTGTCATGATGTAATGGAGTGCATGTAATGAAATCAAATCCTAAACTAATTGCAGAAAATGAAATGCTCGAAATGGAAACCTTAACCTATTGCAAGAAAGAAATAACAAGGAAATAAACCTATTCTAATTGCATAAAGTAAATATCATGAAATAAATGTCAACCATTACATTTCAAATAGTTTATATCCATTAATAGAGTTCAGTGGATGTGGCAATCAAGAAAATCATCATTGTATTATTCAATCCATAAATCTGTCCATTAGCACAAATCGCTGAAATGTTTTGCATGGGTAAAGAGGAAAGTCCTAAGTGGTATTTAGTATTCCATAATCATTTATTTAGATCCTAGGGGTATTGATTCAACCCTAATGGACAATAACCAAAATTATTGAGCGAATCTGGGCAAGTGTATACATGTTGGAAGGCTACTACAGGGTTTCGTGTAGTTTACTACAAGAAACAACAGATTTTCTATAAGGAGTTATAATTCAATGAATGATCAATGAAATCAAATTCAAATTAGATGGGAAAATTTTTATTATTGACTAGGATGTATTAGGTCTCCATTCCAAGTGGAATCCCTCAAAAATATCTCTGTTAACACATGCTAAAAAATGACAAACAATTACTAGTATAAAATCTAGAAATTCGAGAACTAGAGAGCTAGTAAATCTATCAAATGCCTACCCTAATCAAGTGAAAATGAAATTGGGTGATTTTTTATTAACTAGACTTTTTTTTTTGATCTAACTAAAGTGGAATAAAGTCAATTGAATCTCATTGGCATGCTCTAAAAAATATAAAAAACTTACTGTTATTTGTCACAAGGGACTTCTAGAAATCTAGATTTGGGAATAAGCAAGCTAATCCAAGTAGCTCAATGATTACAATGACCTTCCAAAGTTGTTACAATGATTAAATGATGATTTTTATCCTGCAAAATAACTTACTTCAACCATTTAACCCAATCCTACAACAATAAATCATTAATACTAAATGCAGAAATAGAAAAAAGGCAAGAACAAGAGATGCATGTGAATAAGAAGTGAAAAGAAGAAAAGTAAATGATACAAAAGGGCTTCGAGGCTCCTAGGATGGCCAAGCCTAAAGAAACTTAGAGTCCTATGAAGAAGACGATGATCTAGAAGCTGAACATCTCACCAATTTTCACTATTTCCATCAATACAATTATGTCCCTGCAAGAAATGATAGTGGAGCTGAAAAAATACGAGTTCTCTCGACAAGAAGACTAAAAAAAAATCAATCCCTAGAGGAAAATTTGACTTGGTACTTATACAAAATTATTAGGAATCATTCCCCATGAAAGGAGGAAGCTTTCCCAACCAAAATCCCTTGATTAGTGGATCTGGTTCCTAATACTAGGAATCTCCATTAAATGGCAAGGAACACATTCCTAGATTTTCTCAATCATTGGAGCTCCACAATATATGCCATAACTCCATAATATCTGGTTGATTTATTATTTAATATTGATCCTCTTGTAGTAGGGAGAAATTCCCTAAATTGTCTCCTCCTCAAAATCTTCATAATCTGCTCAATATTCTCACAATATTCCACAAAAAGAAATAATATTAAGCACAAATATGCAATTATCCATAAGCTTCCTAATGAACATATTAAAGTTAAAAATACATTATCTAATTCAAAAAGAGAGGTTTAATGTGTGAAGGATGGTGATATGGGCCTTAATTTATGTCTAATTTAGAGGCCCATCATACCCCCCTGCTAAAAGTGTTGCTCATCCTTTAAGAAACATAGTGACCTCATTGTTCCTCATTCATGGTCCTGGTGGCCTCTGTGTTGTGCATTGTGCAGTCATTTATCTTAAGAATTTTGGTTATAAGTTCTACAAGGACAAGCACAAAAATGTAAGTGTTATTTTCATGATTGTTTAACAATCTTTCAAGAAAAAACGTGACTTTCCTATTTGCAAGTGAACTCTATTGGCTTGAAGATCCATTTCATTCATATCCTCTCCCTTGAAACCTTCATTAAATTTTCACTCATTTTTCCAAAACTGTTTGTGCATAGAAAAAATCACAGTGTTTCTTGAGACCATTAGCCTGCATTCTTTCCTTTATTCAAGATGAGTTCTTGAATATTTTTAGTTTGGCAAGGTTTTCCAATCCTTTTCCAACTTTCTGCTACATTGTTCAACCATTTGGACACCTCTGAATCCTTCAAAATGCTTTTAGATGATAACTAGGACATCCTGTAGTAATTATTGTACTCACTACAGGAAAAACTATAGCAGTGCCTATAGTACTACAAGAAACCCTGTAGCTATTCCTATTGTACTACAGGAAATCCTATAGCAACCTGTTTAAACCTGTTTTGAGTAGAAATGATAGTCTGAGCCTAGGGTAGGCCCTCAACTTGACTTCCATTCATTTCTCCCCTTTCTATAACATATTTTAGGCCTTGGGAAAAATATAGAAGGATATTAAATACCTCTTGGAAAGCCTCTTTTCATCACTACAGTTTGAGTTCTATTTTGATGGTGAATTCCTTCTTTCCTTTTGTTGCCCTCTTCTTCTCTTTTTTGGCCTAGATGACTATGTAATGGCCTTGGATTTATCTATTTTGATTAGTTATATCTTAGGCACTGCCATTTTGGGTTTTAGCACAATTTGTTCCTTTCTTCCTTCTTGTAGCAACATTCTTCCTTCCTGTAGCAGTCATTCCTCATCTTTTAGGGTCTTCTAACTGTATTAGAGTGATCCAAGATTTCTTTTATTATAGATTCACCAGAATTACATGTAACTGAGCTTATTAAAAATCATGAAACATAAGCTTATAAATGAAGAGTAAAAACATAATCATGCATCAGATCAAGACATAGAGATTTGATTATAGATTTTGTCTAATTGGACTACGTCTCTAGGCCCGGATCAATAGTGGGGAGGCCTTCATTTATTAAGTTGCATGAAAATAGAAGAAGTACAAGTAGATTTTAAATAAACACCCTTATACCTCCAATATGGAAGATAACTGACAAATGGAAAGCCCAAATATAGAAACAAACAACATCACTAAAATCCTGGTGAAAAATCATATAGAAATGCTTGTCTAAACACCCAATTCTGATAATCGAGCTTCCTGCACCTCTCAGAACCCTTAGATACTTGAGGCAAGGTTTTGGCCACCTGCCAACTGCACGTGTCGCTGCTCTGCAATGGTATTCTAAGAAATTCCGTAGCTGCTCTCCCCCTTTCTCTGATACAGATAGTCCTTTATATATGCTCGCGATAAATCTCTCATTTTTTGGGCAGTTCTAAACCAATGACAAGTTTAGCAGGTGGGTCTATTTTCTTTAGTACAATGGATCTTGGGTTCCACATAATATGTGGCAAAAAACCTCATAAATACGACAAAAATCTTAACTGCACATTTAATCTGACAGCCTTTTACTATCGGTGATTTTCCCATTGACATTTCCCCATTGCTGCACAGACTAAAAGCCCATACATTAGGTGCCCTGCGATAACCGTGGACCCGACGAACTATTAACTGCGATATATAATATATCGGGTCCGAGAGTCCATATCACAAATTGAAATCAGTGGAAACCAAAATTAGTAGAACATGAAATTGCTTCCCCTTTATGAAATGTGATTTTGATAAATGGCATCGCAACTAGGACTTGCTTTGGGGGCCGATTCTTTCACGTTCTCCTTTTGCGATGGGCGATTGTGATTTGATTGCATCAAAACCATGGCTTGCTTGGGGCAAATTTTCTTTAAGCTGTGGCCTCTTCCTTTTGCGATCTGTGATATGCAGGACCAATGGAAGCCTACCACTTGGTGCTTCCCCATCCGCTGAGAGTGTTTGCCAAGTCATCTCCTCCGGTCACCTATTCAAGTCAAACTTAAACTTAAACTTGCTCTAACTTCTTCATATGAACTCAGATTTGAGTGTCATTTGCACCGCTGGAATTAGGATGACGAGCACTTAGATCTGTTGCTAGGTTTATCCAAATTCTTCCACTTTGAATTTTTGAGCCTTTTACCATGCCACTAGTACTTTTTGAAGATCCACTTGGATCAATCCTCCCATTGAGAAGCTTTTGGTCCTCCAAAAGAATTAAAATAATCTACAACTATTGTGTACATTGTCTACACCACAAGTGTCCTAATAGGTCCATCCTTCCTTCACCTTCACCTTCGTCCTTTGGAACCATAAGGGTTGAGCCGACACTTGCATCCCCTGCAAACATGTAGTGCAATAATATTGCAAATTACATGCTTAATTCTATGACCAATAACGAGCGAAGCATCCCATACTTGCCATGAGTTTATAACAGATACTCTATGGTCAAGCTTACATAAAATTGGAAACAATACACCATCTATCAATACAAGGCCAAACATCATGGTTGCTTTAACAAGTGATGGAAAACACATAATCATTACAACACATGATTTACAAAATAAGGCAAAACACCATTGTTTCTTTAACAAGTTATGGAAAACACATCGTCACTGCAACATATGATTTACAAAAATAAGGTCAAACATCATTGTTGCTACAGCAAGTTATGGAAAACATATCATCACTTTTACAATTTTACACGCAACACATGATTTTAAAAACAAGGCCATGCCATTCTACCACACCTAGAAAAACCATGTTTCACCTTCAAAGTGAATGGGTCTTCTCCCTATGGCGAATTTGGTAGTCGAACAATTGTTTCATCTGGTTCGTGCACGGACACTTTGTCCTTGCGTACTGCTTTGGATGGAGCCTCTGAAACGTGGATCTTTGATGACCACCTTTGTTGCAATGACTACAATAAGTCTTCTTCCTCTATATATTCTGTACCTTCTTCTTTGCCAACTGTTGAGAGGGTCTTTCACGCCTCATCCTCTTTCATGCTGCTATTCTCCTCCAACACTCAGCAAACACATGGTTATGCAATCCAAAAAATCTACAAGTTCCTCAATGCAATGATTTTTTTTCATTATTAACAATATGGTTGTAATCAAAATGAACATTAGAATACCAAGACTTGTTATACCTTTCCTGTTGGTCTCTGGTATGATCGTGGGAACGAGATCTTGCCTCAACTCTTTTTCTGTAATGCATATTGCCATAGGTTGATGGTGATGTATTCCCATCATCCTCTTTCCCCGACAGGTTCAACAATGTAGTGGAAGCTTCTGACACCTTTGAGCATTATCCTTCAGTGTACCCCAATGATCCGAATGGAAAATGGCATCAACCCATGGTACTCATCCACCCATATTATTCATCGACCCATGGAATTTACCCATGGTATTGTAAATGGAATCTGCCCGTGGTATTGTAAAATCCACCCATTGTATTCATTCACCCATGGAATTTACCCATGGTATTGTAAATTGCATTTGCCCGTGGTATTGTAAAATCCACCTATGGTATTCATTCACCCATGGAATTGACCCGTGGTATTGTAACTGAAAAATACTATAAGTAACAAGTCACATTTTGTAAAAGGACAGATGGTCCGCCACAATGTAGCCTTTACAGTTATTATCGGTTTTAATAAAAAAGTTTCTTTGTGGTTTTGTTTATTGGGCATTCTTCTATTTTTCTTCTGGCAATGCAAGTTTTCAAATCTTGGGGGTCTCTCTACCCCAAGATCCATTTCAATCTTTTAGATCTTGGGGTCCTTTCCCCCAAGATCCATTGCAAGTTTTCAGATCTTGGGGGTCTCTCCTCCCAAGATCCATTTCAATATTTTAGATCTTGGGGGCCTCCCCTCAAGATCCGGATCAGTGGTATCGGAGCAGGTTATGATTCCATGGGAACGAGGGTTTGATGCATGTTTCAGTTTCAAATTTTGTAGCAATATTCAACAAAATTCAGGCATGTGCTACAACCTCCACATAGCACTTTCTTGGGTCAAGCAGGAAGAATTTTTCTTTTTTCATTTTTTTGCAGGATTTTTTTTTGGGCGGCGACTTTGCAGATCAGATCTGAAACATTTGGTACAAAATTTACAAAATCAAATACCAGATCTGGATTCCTCTCGAAAAATCACCCAATTTCAAAAAAAAAATGGGTCAAATCGGAGTCCGGATGTGGGAGATATCGCTGATTTAAAATCAGCTATTTTATCAGAATTTTTGTGACGGCGGAACTGTTGCAGCACAAATATGACATCTCAGAGTGCCCAGATAAGGATTTCCATCACATGGGAAGATGCAAAATGGTTCTTCTGCTTCCAAAAACAGGTTATAATAAATATTCTGAGTTATATTGGCCGAGTTATGTCCATTTTAATTCTAGAGCAGCATTCGGAGTGGGTTTCCATTGGAGACGTGCCCTCCCACCCCACTTTAGTAGGCACCTGCTTCACATTCATCAGTTTCAGCATAGCAGCAATCGGCGTGGGTTATTTGGAGATGTGCCCTCCCACCCCAGGCTATGTAGGCACCTGCTACTTTATCAGCAACCAACATCATGGTTGTGGGTCATCCACAAACCCACACTTCATCAAAGTCCATTTGCTAGGCCGTACACTGTTAGTATCACAGTTGGTCACAAGCATTACAGGGTATCTCTATCCTCGGATCTTCGTTCTTCATGGTTATGGGTCATCCACAAACCCAAAGATCATCGAAGTCCATTTGCTAGGCCACACACTGTCAGAATCACAGTTGGTCACAAGCATTACAGGGTATCTCTATCCTCGGATTTTCATTTATCAGGGTTTTGGGTTAACCACGTAAAATCCTTATCTTCAGTGGATCTTCATATTCAACAAAGGCTTTGCAGGAGGGAACTTTACGCAATGTGGACCATTGCTTCTTAAGGAGGGAGGAATGATCCGAATGGAAAATGGCATCAACCCATGGTACTCATCCACCCATATTATTCATCGACCCATGGAATTTACCCATGGTATTGTAAATGGAATCCGCCCGTGGTATTGTAAAATCCACCCATTGTATTCATTCACCCATGGAATTTACCCATGGTATTGTAAATTTCATCTGCCCGTGGTATTGTAAAATCCACCCATGGTATTCATTCACCCATGGAATTGACCCGTGGTATTGTAACTGAAAAATACTATAAGTAACAAGTCACATTTTGTAAAAGGACAGATGGTCCGCCACAATGTAGTCTTTACAGTTATTATCGGTTTTAATAAAAAAGTTTCTTTGTGGTTTTGTTTATTAGGCATTCTCCTATTTTTCTTCTGGCAATGCAAGTTTTCAAATCTTGGGGGTCTCTCTACCCCAAGATCCATTTCAATCTTTTAGATCTTGGGGTCCTTTCCCCCAAGATCCATTGCAAGTTTTCAGATCTTGGGGGTCTCTCCTCCCAAGATCCATTTCAATATTTTAGATCTTGGGGGCCTCCCCTCAATATCCGGATCACCCAAACTTGTAAATCAAGGTTTTTGCTCAACCTCCAATGGTTGAGTTATGCCTTATCCATTAACACGAAGTCCTTCTCCTTTGCACCTCATCTTGGTAAGGAGCCTCATGCTTGTCCTTGTAATTGGTATCTCCACATTTCCAACGGAAATTATATTATGTGAAGATGAAACTGAAGATAAATCAATATCTTTTACCACCACAATCAATTTGGAAATAATTGGTGAGGGTTTCTCATCATCTGTCGTTGCTGGTTTTTCGGTTGTTTTAGTGCATTCCCCAATCTCCTTCCTAACATACCCAAGTCCTATATGTCGGGGTAATTCTACTACTTTGATGGGGTTTATGATGCCCTGGCCATTAATGCCAAGGCCTTACCCCTCATACCCCATTCTCTTTAACAACTTGGAGATGATATCTATGGTATGTTATTCAAAAGTGGAAAAATCATTATAAAAAAAAATACATGGAGTCGAAGAATTTCTCCTTCCCTCACAGGAGTTACGCTGCAGCTTTTCCAAAGCCTCGTCCTTAGCTTGCAACTGGCATAACAACCTTTCTTTCACCTCTTTCTCTTCGCGTAGTTCCTCTTTAATTCAACATTCTCCTCTTGAAGCCTTTGGTTAATCTCCTCATTCGAGGGATGAGAAGATGAGGAAGGAAGTGAATAAGATGCATAAGCATCGAAAGATGTGGGTGAAGCATCAATTTTAGATCATCCTTTCTCCTCCTCTCTTATTTTCTCATACGTGCCATACATGATGTCCACCATTTGGGACATCCTCAGGAAGGCTTTGTGCATTTCTTTATCATCCTCCATGGCTGCACATTCGGTCATTCACGCATGCAATTTCCTATTAGCAAAATACTGCTTCTCTTCCCAATGTGCTTCAACATATGCCATATCTCATCTTTGTAGCGCACATGAAAAGAGAAGAAGTATAACTAAATTTTACATAAACACCCTTATACCTCCCATCTGGAAGATAGTTGACAAATGGAGTGACCAACTCTATAAACAGACAACATAATTGATATCCTAGCGAAAAATTGTGCAGAAGTGCATGTTCGAACACCCAATTATGATAATTGGGCTTCCTGCACCTCTCGGAACCTTTAGATACTTGAGGCAAGGTTCCAGCCACTTGCTAGGAGCAGGTGCCACTACTTTGCAATGGTATTCTGAAAAATCCCATAGCTTCTCTCTCCCTTTCTCCGATGTAGATAGTCCTTTATATATGTTGGTGGTAAATCTCTCAATTCTTGGGCAGTTCTAAACCAACGACAAGTTTAGTAGGTGGGTTTGTTTTCTTAAATGCAAATGATATCGGGTTCCACATAATATGCGAAAACAAACCTCAGAAATATGGAAAAACTATTAACCATTGATTAACCCTACGGCCTTTTACTATCATTGTTTTTCCCATTGGCGGACAAAATAAAAGTGCATACATTAGCTGGCCTATGATAACCGTGAACCTAACAAACTATTAACCACGATATATAATATATCAGGTCCGGGAGTCCATATCACAAATCGCAGTCAAAGGAAACCAAAATTAGTACACCATGAAACTTCATCCCCTTTGTGAAACGCGATTTCAATATCGCAAATCGCAACATAATCCTGTGATTGCGATATATCGCATCGCAACCAAAACTTGCTTCGGGGGTTGATTCTTTCACCTTCTCCTTTTGCGATGGGTGATTGCGATTTGATCACATCACATCCATGGATTGCTTGGGGCTAATCCAGGTGGATATTGGTGGCCACCCACCTATTCCACTTGGAACCCCACCATTGTTTCTTTCATTTTTTCAGTGTCCTTATTTGTAGCATAATTTACTATTTTTGGCAGTGTTTTGGGTCCTAAACTTCTGGAGCTATTTTGAGGCCCTAAAAGACGTTTTTTGGGAAAACCAGGACCATTGTTGGTCATTGTTTGATGTTTTTCACTCAAAAGGTGTAATCCTCAGATAGATCTTTCTAACCAGGTATTATGCACATCAAATGGAGATCTTATGCCAAAGTTACGATCGTGGGAAGATGATGTACCAATTTACTCAAACGGGGCCCATAGTTTGACGTTTCATCTCCTATGGTTAGGTTTTTGGATGTTTAGGGTTTTCCATTGTTTCTCAACAACAAATAGACCTTTGAGCCTCATTGTAACACAATTCAAAGACATGTACCTACCACATCTCTTCTCAGAGATAAACTACCATTGCCCAAGCTAGTCTTATTTCCATTCTGTGTGTAAGCATATTTTAGTATTTGATATTAATGAAATGAAGTGTTATTTCTACTGCATCTTTGTATTTATGGTTATATCTATAATTTGTTTCTATCTATAATTTGTTTCATTCATGTTTAAATTCAGATCAGTGGTATCAGAGTTGTATGCTCTTTCTCTGTTTTTCTTAGCATGTCCCCAACAAGGTCGGGATATAAGAATTTAGGACTTGAACTGGTCGAACCTTTGCAAGACCAGCCTCGCAAATCCCGACGACTCCCATGGCAGATGATAAAAACATGACGGGGCAGGAGATCCAATCAAAATCTTTCTCAAAGAAGCCCTCAAGTGACAAAGGAATGCACTGATGGACAACTTTGCCCAGATCCTTTAGCGGCTACCCAAGGGCGACGCATCTACTTCTAGCAGCTACTCTGGAAGTGCCACACCCTTTAAGGTACAAGTTAACTTTGACATTCCCATATTTGAGGGTTAGATAGATGCAGACGTTGTATATAAATGGTTAAATCTGCTAGAAGGATATTTTTCCATTCATAATTTTTCCATCCAGGAAAAGATCACTTTCGCACTTCTTAAAGCAGCCCCCCATGTCAAGGACTGGTGGGAAACCTACTGTGAGTAGTAGAATGAAAGTACGAACTCACTATTTTTAGCCGCACCCACTTGGAACTCGTTCTGGGATGCCATCAAGGAGTATTACTACCCTGTGGGGAGCTATCAGGATAAATACATCAAGTGGACAATGCTGCGATAGGGAAGGGACGAAGATGTGCAGAGTTTACCAATGTTTTTCATACCCTTCACATGAAGTTGGTAATTAAGGATTATGAGAAGAATTTGTTTCTCAAGTATTGCAGGCTTCCTACACAGGTACATCCAGGACAACATGGAGTTCCTGGACATCTCCTCGCTCGGAACGACATACCGATATGCTGTTAAGATCGAGCAAAAGTTTAAACAAAAGAAGCGAGACTTTGGATCTCTGAATCCGAAGCAAGGGAAAGGTTCCCCCAAACCATAGAATAAAGGACAAATCCAAGACGAGGTGGCCCAAGAAAACCCGTCAAAGCTACAAGCAAAGAACAACACCGCAAAGCTGAAGAAGGACACGGGAAAGTGGTGTGAGTTCCATAAAATCTCCACTCAAAACACAAGTGAGTGTCACGCCAAAAAGACACTTGTGGTTGAGCTAAAGGATTCAAAATTAGATGCATGTTCTGACCCTGAGTCAAAACCCAATATGGGGAATGAAAAAGGGAAGCAGATTATCGATGTAGAACCCAACCCCATCGTTGCCACCATGAAGAGCTAGAAGGAGGAACTCGAAGATCCAGAGGAGGAGGTGTGCCTCTTCCGCTCCTAGATTTGGATAAAGCATTCCCTGATATAGTTCATTGTCGATAGCAAGAGCCAAAAGAACCTCATGTAGGTAAAGGTCATGAAGCGGCTGGGCTTATCAACCACAACACATCCCCAACCGTACACCATTAGGTGGCTTCACCAAGGAGGGGATATTCGTGTGAGCCAGCAGTGTTGCCTTCCATATAGCAACAAGCCCTTCATGGATGATGTATTATGTGACGTTGCTCCCTTTTATGTTTGTGATGCATTATTAGGCCAACCATACTTATGGAAGCGACATGTTGTGTATGAGTCAAGGCCTCATGCTGTTACTATTACTTTGGGAAATAAGTTGCAAATGATACTGGAGGTAGCACCACCTACTGCCATCTCTTTGGTTACTGCAAAACAATGTAGTAAGCTCATTTCCAAAATTGGGAAATTTTTTTTCCTAATGATACGCCCTCAAGAAAAGAAGAATACAGTGGCCATGTGTTAGGCCCCTATACTACTAGTGTAACCCCTTATTGTTATTAGTACAACCCCCTTATTATATTGTTGTACCCATGTAGTCCCCATATTGTTACTATTGTGCCCCATAGAATCCCACTATTGCTATTATCACGCCCTTAGATTATTATTGTTATGTCAACTCTGATTATATTATGACCCCTTAGACTCCTATATATAGAAAGAAGGTCTTTTCATTTGTATCATCCAAGAATTGTTCATTTGTGCAATGTAAAGGAGGTTGCCCCCTCGAAGAGGCTGAATTATAAGGTGTTGATCTATCTTTTCTATCTTTTTGTGAGCTGGTTTCATAACATTTGGTATCAGAGCTTTGGATTCTAGGGTTTCGCTGCTCCAAACAAGTCATCGTGGAATTTGCGCTATAACTTTTTTTCTATGATGTTTCAAACACTAAAAAAAACCTGTTTGGGTCGACATCATTCTGAACCTTGGGTCTGAATTTTAGAGCTTTTCGTGCTATATTTGTGGAGATATGATCTGAGGAAGTTGGCCTTTTTGAAGACTCCCAAATTACATTCCAAATGGGTGACTAGGGGAAAATCCTCATAACTTTTGTTTTGAGCATCAGATTAAAATTTCATAAAAAGTTATAGAAAGAGGACATATTTTAGTTTCCTGTGTATATTTTTTAGATCCGAAGGTCAAAACAGTGACACATGGCACTTCATACAATTTCTCTCTTCTAAAAAGGCATATAATCAGGTCATCTTGGGAGATTGTGCATAACTCTTTCTTGGAGAATCTAAATTTGATCAGACTGATGGCATTGGAAAGAGGACACAGAGGGCTTCTGCAAGTCACAATTTTAGAACTTAAAGATCCGAAAGTACAGAGTTAAATTCGTTTCAAGATTGAGCTCCTAAAATCAAGAAAAGGTGAGATGAGGAAGTTTGATGGCAAGGATCTGGTAAATTGGATACTACAGATGGAGAAATATTTTGATCTACATGGTGTACCACTATTACAAAAGGTGTGTATTTCATCTTCATATTTAGAACAAGATCAATTTTTATGGTATAAAGGGCTTTGTTCTTGTAACAACTTGTTACGTGGTCAATTTTCATGGAGGAAATTATAACACATTATGAGAATACAAAGAGCAACGCCTTCTTTAGAGCAACAACACAACAATTGGAAGAAAAAATAGAAAAAGGGCTTTGTTACAAAGTGGAAAGAAAAATTATGGCAACATGGAATTCTACCCCTCACGACTATAAATATGGAAGTTTTGTTTCTCCTACCCTTCTACAACCTACAAGGGTTACGCCACAACAATTGGAAGAAAAAACAGAAAAAGGGCTTTGTTACAATTATGATAGAAAATGCACTAAAGGTCATAAGTGTGCTGAGAAGAAATTATTTTACATAGAGTATGAAGAGGAGGAAGAAAATGATCAAGAAACATCAAAAGAAGAGGATATACGCCATGACCCAACCCCAGAGAAAGAAGAAATGAATCTGACCATATCTTGTAAAGCATTGGCAGGAATTACCACTCCTCAAACTCTGAAGATAGAAGGACATATCAAGAAGAAAAAGGTTCAAGAAGTGAAAGATCACATCAAGAAATAAGAAATGAATCCAACCATATCTTGTAATGCATTTGTCGGAATTCCTCAAACTATCTAGATAGAAGGACATATCAAGAAAAAAAATGTTCAAGAAGTGAAAGATCACATCGAGCATCAAGAAATGAATCTGACCATATCTTGTAAAGCATTGGAAGAAATTACCACTCCTCAAACTATCAAGATAGAAGGACATATCAAGAAGAAAAGCTTCAAGCAGTGAAAGTTCACATTGAGCATCAACAACAAGTTCTCCAACTTTTAGAGGATAACGCCACTTTGGTGCAAAATCAAATGAAACAACAGGTAGATCAACATCGCAGTGAAAAATGTTTTGATGTGGTGATTGGGTATTTTTACTGCTACATCTCAAGCAAGATATTTATGAGAAGGAAATGTTGGCAATACTACATGCACTTAAGAAATGGCGACCTTATCGAATGGGGAGACACTTCAAGGTAAAAGTGGATCATGATAGTCTTAAATACTTTTTAGAACAACTATTATCTTTAGAATAACATAAAAAATGGGTCACAAATATGTTGGGTTATGACTTTGACATCATTTATAGGAAAGGGAAGAAAATTTTTGTTGCATATGCACTCTCAAGAAAGGATGAGGATGTGGAAGCATTGTTTTGTGTTATTTCTATTATCCAACCAGATTGGATAAATGAAGCAAGGGATGAATGGAAGAAGGAAGAAGAAGTATGGCCACTCATTCAAAAGTTACAAAAGATCCCAATTCAAACAATATTGCAAGAACTTGAAGAGGAAGGAAAAATCATATTGGAACTTGGAGCAGTCACAGAAACAAGAACCCCGATAGCTACGAAATCGATCAATTTCATAGTATCTCATCAAGTGGAAGAACTTACCCACTGAAGATTCCACATGGGAGGACCAGAATTTTATACAAAAGCATCAAAAAATACTCAAGCGATGAGGACAACACTTTTTGAAGGAGAGGGGCATGTTAGGCCCCTATACTACTAGTGTAACCCCTTACTGTTATTAGTACAACCCCTTATTATATTATTGTGCCCATGTAGTCCCCATATCGTTACTATTGTGCCCCATAGAAGCCCACTATTGTTATTATTGTGCCCTTACATTATTATTGTTATGTCAGCTCTGATTATATTATGACCCCTTAGACCCCTATATATAGAAAGGAGGTCTTTTCATTTGTATCATCCAAGAATTGTTCATTTGTGTAATGTAAAGGAGGTTGCCCCTTCAAAGAGGCTAAATTATAAGGTGTTGATCTATATTTTCTATCTTTTTGTGAGCTGGTTTCATAACACCATGACTGCCAGATAGGGCCCCACTGCACGACAACAACAGATGGACAAGGTCATGGAGGATTATGAGGATATCTTCACCTCCCCACAGGGGTGTCTCTGCACTGTCAATTCAAGCACTCCATCGATCTGACCCCAAGTGTGGCACTGCCTAATGGACCAATCTATCGGCACTCCATTTTGGAGAATGACGAAATAAAGAGGCTCATTTAGGAGTTGTTGTAGAAAGGTCACATTTGGCCGATTTCATCGCCCTGTGGGAGCCCGATCCTGTTGTTAGAAAAGAAGGATGGGACTTGGAGACTCTGTATTGACTACCGGGTGTTAAACAAGATCAATGTTCAGAATAGGTACCCGCTCCCATGTATTGATGACCTTCTAGACCAACTGAAGGGGGAAAATATTTCAGCATGATCGAATTGAAACCAAGATATCACCAGGTACCAACCAAACCCTTTGATGTGTGGAACACTGCCTTTAAAGCCAGGGAGGGCATTTTCGAATGGTTGGTTATGCCTTTCAGGTTGACGAATGCTCCTGCAACCTTCATGAGGCTAATGGATGACATCTTGTGGCCATTCACCAACTCAATTTTAGTGGTATACTTGGATTACATCCTAATCTTTAGCCAGAGTTGGGAAGAGCACCTCCACCACATTCGACAGGTTCTTCAAACACTGCGACAACACAAGCTATGTGCCAATTTGGAGAAATGCACTTTTGACATGACCTAGGTTCAATATTTGTGATACATTATTGATGAACGGGGGGTGCATGTGGATCCAGCCAAGATCCAAGTCATTTGGGATTTGCCAGCTCTAACCACTCTCACAGAGCTCTGCAACTTTCTGGGTCTTGCTAATTTCTACCACAGGTTCGTGTTGAGATTCTCTCATATCACTTGACCCTTGAGTAGAGTCACCAAGGGAGGAGCAAAAGAAAAAAAAAATTGGTCTGAATCTCAACAGAAGGCATTCACAAAGTTGAAACATTTCCTTTGCTCTGCACCAATGCTCACATTACTAGACTTGCAACAACCATTTAAGATTGAGGCAGATGCCTTTCACTATCCTATTGGGGCAGTCCTTACTCAACAGGGGCAACTAGTGGCATATCATAGTGAGCCACTTTTAGACATAGTCCTGAAGTATCTCACTTATGATAAAGAGATGTATTCCATTGTACAGGCCTGGTGACAATGGAAGAATTACATTTTAGGTAAGGAAAGGGTCATCCACACAGACCACCAGCCCTTGTAGTTCATACAGATTGAAGGGAAGTTACAGAATGATCACCATCAGAAGTGGTCCACATACCTACAACAGTTCCATTTGAGTATCAAGTATAAGAAGGGAAGCACCAATAATGTTTTAGATTGCCTCAGCTGACCACCAATCATGGTGTTAACCACCATGCTCAAATCTTGTGGGAACGAGACTTTTGATTGGCCACTTCTCTACAAATCGACCTAGAATTCGGCCACACATACCAGATGCACTTGGAGGGTCAGCAAGTTCCAGATTTTCAACTTGAGGATGCCTTATTATGCCAATTGGGACACCTTTATGTTCCTTCAAGCAAGCATGCCAAGATGATTTTGGCAGCACACTACAGTTGGGATGCTGGGAATTTCGAGGTTGAGAAAATGGTGTCAGTACTACAGAAGTATTTCTATTGGCTATATCTTTGACAGGATGTTAGGAAGTACATTATATCTTGCACTGCCTGAACTATTTCCAAACCGACCATCAAGAAGCAAGGCCTCTATACTCCGCTGCCTACCCCTAGTCGACCTTGGGAATCCATCTCCATGGATTACATGTCAGGCCTTCCTTCTAATAAGCATGGAAATGACTGTGTTTTTGTGGTCATCGACAGATTCTCGAAGATGGCCATTATGGTGGCCTACAAGAAGAATATCACAGTAGAAACCACTGCTAAAATATTCTTTGAACGAGTGTGGGTACACTTTGGGATCCCACAGTCTATCATCTCATATTGGGATAGTAGGTTCCTTAGTACATTTTGGTCCACTGTCTGGTCAATGCTGGACACCGAGCTCACTAAGTCCACATCTTTCCATCCCCAATTTGATGGCCAAACAGAGGTCGTCAACAGGATGATCGTACACATTCTGCACATGTACAACTCAAAGCATCCACACACATGGGATTAAAGCCTCCATTATGTCCAGCACATCGATAGCCGGGCTCTCCATAGCTCGACTAGCCACAACGCTTTTCAAGTGGGCTTGGGATTCCAACCACTATGTCCCACTAATGTGGCCATGCCATTTGCAGCTCCTCAGGTAGATTCGGTTCATGTCCAATCCAAAACCGATAAGGGAAACAACTTTATTGAGCACATCCAACATATCTTCCAGCAAGTCCATGACATTCTGAAGGAATCAAATGCCAAGTACAAGCAGATACCTGATCAACATTGGGTGCCACACAAGTTTTAGGTGGGTGACAAAGTTTGGTTGCATTTTTAAAAGGAACGCCTTACTAGAGCCTATTAGAAACTCATATTACTTTGATATGGTCCTTACACCATTACCAAGGTTGTGGGAGACAATGAATTTGAGCTCAACATTCCCCCATTCCTTGGCCTACAGCTAGTGTTCAATGTGGATTGCCTTCAATCATACTTCCCACCATTGCTAGACATATTAGACATCGCAGAACAACTCACACCTACAAAGTTAAATATAGATTGCATGGAATAAGCCACAACTAATCGAATCATGGACATGCAGATCAAGAACACCTAGTACCAAAGGATTGAACTATATCGAGTTTTTAGGCCAATTCCTTCACCAGGGCAAGTGGCTCACTAGGGACCAAGTTCAACAGAAGTTTCCTCATCTAATGGAGGAACTCAACACAATGGGGACCATTGCTTCCTAAGCAGAGAGGAATGATCCAGGTGGATATCGGTGGCCACCCACCTATTCCACTTGGACCTCGACCATTATTTCTTTCAATTTCCTTATTTGTAGCATAATTTACTATTTTTGGCAATTTTTCGGGTTTGGAACTTCCGGAGCCGTTTGGAGGCCCTAAACGATTTTTTTTGGAAAACTTGGGAGCAACATAGGTCATCAAACAATCTTGCTCACTCAAATGTTGTAGTCCTCAGATAGATATTTATAACGAGGTATTGTGTGCATCAAACAGATATCGTATGCCAAAGTTATGACCCCCGAAAGTTGATGTACAAATTTACCCAAACAGGGCCCATAGTTTGGCACTTCATCTCCTAGGGCTGGGTTTTTGGATGTTTATGGTTTTCCATTGTTTCTCAACAACAAATAGGCCTTTGAGCGTCATTGTAACATAGTTTATAGGCATTTAGCTGCCACATCGCTTCTTAGAGATAAGCTACCATCGCTCGAGCTAGTCTTGTTTCCATTCTATCTTTAAGCATAAATCATTATTCGATATTAATGAAATGAAGTGCTATTTCTACTGTATCTTTGTCTTTATGGTTATATCTGTAATTTGTTGTGTTCCTATTTAAATTCAAATCAGTAGTATCAGAGCAGTCTGCTCTTTCTCTATTTTTCTTTGCATGTTCCCAACGAGGTCAAGATATAAGGATTAGGGCTTGAATTGGTTGAACCTTTGAAAGGACAAGCTCACAAATCCCGATGGCCTCCCATGGCGGATGAAAAGAAAGACTAGGGGGCAGAAGATCCTGTCAAAAGCTTGCTTGAAGAAGCCCTCGAGCGAAAAAGGAACGCGATGATGGACAACTTTGCCTAGATCCTTCAGCGACTACCAAAGGGTGACACATCTACTTCCGAAAACTACTCTAGAAGCACCACACAGTTTAAGGTACAATTTAATTTTAAAATTCCCATATTTGAGGGTCAGATAGATGCAAACACTATAGGTAAATGGTTAAATCTAATAGAAGGATATCTTTCCATTCATTATTTTTCCAATAGAGAAAAGATCACTTTCAAACTTCTCAAAGCAGCCCCCCATGTCAAGGATTGGTGGGAAACCTACTGTGAGTAGAAGGATGAAGGTATGAACTCACTGTTTTCAGCCGCAACCCCTTGGAACTGATTTTGAGATGCCATCAAGGAGCAGTACTACCCTGTCGGGAGCTATGAAGATAAATACATCAAGTGGACAATGCTGCGACAAGGAAGGGACCAAGATGTTCTGGAGTTTACCAATGTTTTTCATACCCTTCGCACGAAGTTGGGTATCAAGGATTATGAGAAGCATTTGGTTCTCAAGTACCATGGCTACCTACACAGGTACATCTAGGACGAGATGGAGTTCCTGGACATCTCCTCACTCGGCATGACATACCGATATGTCATCAAGATCAAGCAAAAGTTTAAACAGAAGAAGTAAGACTTTGGATCTTCGAATCTGAAGCAAGGGAAAGGTGCCCCCAAACTGCAAAAAAAGGACAAAGGCAAGGTGGGGCAGCCTAGGAAAACTTGCCAAATCCACAAGAAAAAAAAACACCGCGAAGCCAAAGAAGGACACAGGAAAGTGGTGTAAGTTCCATAAGAGCTCCACTCACAACAAAAGTGAGTGTTGGGCCAAGCAGTCACTAGTGGCTGAGCTAAAGTCTTCGGAATCAGATGCATGTTCTGACTCTAAGTCAGAACCCGATAAGGGGAATGAAAAAGGGAAGCAAATTATTGATGCAGAGCCCAACGCCATCGTTGCCACCACAAAGATCCAGAAGGAGGAACCCAAAGATCCAAAGGAGGAGGAGTGTCTCTTCCACTCTCAAATGTGGGTGAAGGGTTCCTCGCTACAATTCATTGTCGACAGTGGGAGCCAAAAGAACCTCATTTTGGTAGAGGTTGTGAAGTGGTTGGGCTTACTGACCACAGCACATCCACAACCATACACCATCCGATGGCTTCACCAAGGGCAGGATCTGCGCATGAGCCAATAGTGTTGCCTTCCATACATCATCAACCCCTTCATGGATGAGGTATTATGTGACGTTGCTCCCCTTGATGTTTGTGATGTATTATTAGGCCAATCGTACTTATGGAAGTCACATGTTGTGTATGAGTCAAGGCCTCGTGCTGTTATTATTACTTTGGGAAATAAGTTGTACAGGATACCAGAGTTAGCATTGCCCACCACCATCTCTTTGGTTACTGCAAAAAAAAATTAGTAAGCTCATTTCCAAAATGGGAATTTTGTTTTCCCGATGATACACGCTTAGGGAAAGAAGAAGACGATGGCCATGAATTCCAGACAGGGCCCCTCTGCATGACAACAACAGATGGACAAGGCCATGGAGGAGTACGAGGATATCTTCACCTCCCCCATAGGGGTGCCTCCGCACTGTCAGATCAAGAAATCCATCGATCTGACCCCAGGTGCGCTGCTACCCAATGGACCAATTTATTGGTGCTCTGTTTTGGAGAATGACGAATTCAAGATGGAGATTTAGGATCTGCAGCAGAAAGGTCACATTTGGTTGATTTCATCGCCCTGTGGGAGCCCGATCGTTTTGGTACAGAAGAAGGATGGGACTTGGAGACTCTTTATTGACTATCGGGTGCTAAACAAGATCATTGTCTGAAATAGGTACAGGATCCCATGGATTGATGAACTTCTGGACCAACTGAAGGGGGAAACATATTTCAGCAAGATCGACTTGAAATCAGGATATCACCATGTACGAATCGAACCCTCTGATGTGTGGAAGACTGCCTTCGAAGCCAAGGAGGGCCTTTTCGAATGGATGGTTATGCTTTTCGGGTTGTTGAATTCTCCTATAACCTTCATGAGGTTGATGGATGACATCTTGCAGCCATTCACCAACTCATTTGTAGTGGTATACTTGGATGACATCTTGATCTTTAGCTAGAGTTGGGAAGAGCACCTCCACCACATCCGACGGGTTCTCCAAACACTATGACAACACAAGCTATGTGCCAATTTGGAGAAATTCACTTTTGGCATGACCCAGGTTCAGTATCTGGGATACAATACTGATGAATGGGGGGTGCATGTGGATCTAGCTAAGATCCAAGTCATTCAGGATTAGCTAGCTCCAACCACTCTAACAGAGCTCCGCAACTTTTTGGGTCTTACCAATTTCTACTGTAGGTTCGTGTTGAGATTCTATCATATCACTTGGCCCTTGAGTCAAGGCACCAAGGGAGGAGTGAAATAAAATTTCTTTTGGTCTGAATCTCAACAGAAGGCATTCACAGAGTTGAAACATCACCTCTACTCTGCACGAGTGCTCACATTACCAGACTTGCAACAACCATTTGAGATTGAGACAAATGCCTTTGACTATGCTATTAGGGCAGTCCTTACTCAAGAAGGGAATCTGGTGGCATATCACAGTGAGACACTTTCAGGTATAGTCTGAAAGTATCCTACTTATGACAAAGAGATGTATTCCATTGTGCAGGCCTGCCGAAAATGGAAGCATTACATTTTGGGGAAGGAAACAGTCATCCACACAGACCACTGGCCCTTGCAATTCATGCAGACACAAGGGAAGTTGCATAATGATCGCCATCAGAAGTGGTCCACATACCTGCAACAGTTCTATTTGAATATCAAGTATAAGAAGGGAAGAACCAATCATGTTGTATAATGCCTCAGTCGACCACCAATCATGGCATTAACCACCGTGCTCAAATCTTGTGGGCATGAGACTTCTGGTTGGCCACTTCTCTACAAAAGTGACCCAGAATTTGGACACACATACCAGATGATCTTGGAGGGCCAACAAGTTCCATATTTTCACCTCTAGGATGCCCTATTATGCCACCTCGGACACCTTTGTGTTCCTTCAAGTGAGCATGCTAAGATGATTTTGGAAGCACACTACAGTCGAGTCGCTGGGCATTTCGTGGTCGAGAAAACGGTGGCAGTATTGCATAAGTATTTCTATTGGCCGAATCTTCGACAAGATGTCGGGAAGTACATAATATCCTGCACTGACTTCACCATTGCTAAACTGGCCATCAAGAAGCAAGGCCTCTATACTCTGTTGCCTACCCCTAGTCGACCTTGGGAACCCATCTCCATGGATTACATGTCGTACCTTCCTTCTACTAAGCATGGCAACGACTGTGTTTTTGTGGTCATCGAGAAATTCTTGAAGATGGCCATTATGGTGGCCTACAAGAAGAATATCATAGTGGAAGCCACTGCTAAACCCTTTTTTGAACAAGTGTGGGTACACTTTTGGATCCCATAGTCTATCATCTCAGATCGGGACATTAGGTTCCTTAGTACATTTTGGTCCAGTCTCTGGTTGATGCTGGACACCAAGCTCACTAAGTCCACATCTTTCCATCCCTAAACTGATGGCTAGATAGAGGTCACATTCTGCGCATGTACCACTCAAAGCATCCAGAGCTCAATTGGCCACAACCCTTTTTAGGTGGGCCTAGGATTCCAGCCACTATGTCCCATTGATGTGGCCATGCCATTTGTAGCTACTCAGGCAGGTTCAACTCATGTCTAGTTTGAAACTGATAAGGAAAATAGCTTCATTGATCACATCCAACATATTTGCTAGTAGGTCCATGATGTTTTGGAGAAATAAAATGCCAAGTACAAGAAGAGACATGATCAACATCGGGTGCCACACAAGTTTTAGGTGGGCGACGAAGTCTAGTTGCATTTGAAAAAGGAACACCTTATCGAAGCCTATCGAAAACCCAGAACACTCCAATATGGTCATTACACCATTACCAAGGCTACGGGAGACAATGAATTTGAGCTCATCATTTCCCCATTCCTTGGCTTGCACACAATGTTCAATGTGGACTGCTTTCGACTATATTTCCCACCATTTCTAGACACATCAGACATTGCAGAACAACTCACACCTATACAATTAAATCCAAATTGCATGGAACAAGCCACAACTAATTGGGTCATGGACATGTAGATCAAGAACACCTAGCAACAAAGGATCGAACTATATCGAGTTGTCAAAGCAAGCCAACTCCACCAGGCAAGTGGCTCACTAGGGACCAAGTTCAGCAGAAGTTTCCTCATCTCATGGAGGAACTCAATGCAATGGGGACCATTGCTTACTAAGGGGGGATGACTGATCCAGGTGGATATTGTTGGCCACCCACCTATTCCACTTGGACCCCCACCATTGTTTCTTTAATTTTCCTTATTTGTAGCATAATTTACTATTTTTGGCAGTTTTTTCAAGCCCTGAACTTCCAAAGTTGTTTTGACGTCCTAAATGGCATTTTTTGGGAAAACTGAGAGAACCATGGGTTATAGATTTATGTTGCTCCCTCAAAATTTTTATTCATTGGATAGATATTTCTAATGAGGTTTTGTGGACATCAAATGGAGATCGTATGCCAAAGTTATGACCATGGGAAGTTGATGTACCAATTTACCCAAACAGGGCCCATAGTTTGGCACTTCATCTCTTACGGTTAGGTTTTTGGATTTTTAGGGCTTTCCATTGTTTCTCAACAGCAAATAGTCCGTTGAGCCTCATTGTAACCTAGTTCAGAGGCATGTAGCCACCACATCAGAGATAAACTACCATCACTTGAACTAGTCTTATTTCCATTCTATCTGTAAGCATATTTCAGTGTTTGATATTAATGAAATGAAGTGTTATTTCTATTGCATCCCTGTATTTATGGCTATATCTTTAATTTTTTGCATTCTTGTTTAGATCTAGATCAGGGGATGATTTTCTTTAAGTCGTAGCCTCTTCCTTCTGTAATCTGCAATATGTGGGACCAATGGCATCCTGCCACTTGGCCCTTCCTTATTTGTTGAGAGTGTCTACCATGTCATCTCATCCTGCCACCTGTCCAAGTCAAACATAAAATTTGACTTGCTCTAACTTCTTCATATGAACTTGTATTTGAGTGCCATTCACACTGTTGGAATTATGATGATGGGCACTTCGATCCAATGCTAGGTTTATCCAAATTCTGCCACTTCAAAGTTTTGAGCCTTTTACCATGCTATTGGTACTTTTTGAAGATCCACATAGATTAGGGAGTGATGAGAAATGATGTAGAGGGTTTGGAGGATGATGCTAGGGCTCAGAGGGAGTAGTGTAGGTTTGTGAAAATGGAAAGGATGTTCTCTATGTGTTTTTCTCAAGAAATTTTTAGGGTGAGACAGAGTGTAGGGTTTTTTCTTGAAAAATATTAATTTTTTTCTTATGAAATGGGATGGATGAATGATGGATAGATAGTGGATATGAAGTGGATAGAGGGATTGGAGTGCTATGGTGACTTGTACTTTGTAGAAATTTCCTCTTTTAACTATTGTCCACATTCCTTGAAATCATCACCCTTCCTAATTTGGATTTTCCACATTGCATAGTGAAGGAATGAGCTATAATTAACTAGTTGAAGGTGACCGAGACCGCTGATCCATCCTTAGCTTATAAAACCTCATCTCTCATGCATTGACAACAAATTTCTAACTATAATATGTGCAAGAGAAGAGGTCAAGGATATTGCATACATGTACCTAGATGATGGTTATTGGATAGACATGCATGCTACTGTTGAGTTGATGATCAATCTATGGTCTTGTAGAGGTAATAATTTCCCTTGTTTGCTTCTGCACAAGTCTTCATAGATTAGTGATTCTAAACCTCTCTCTTCCAGTTACCATGAGCAAGATATCTTAGTCAAATCCATCCTTTTTGGAGTGTCGGGATTGGCTATGGGTGTTTTTCACCTTCCCTAGACCTTATTCCACCATTAGGCACCTTTACCACACTTTATTTCACCTTCCACGCCTTCTTATAACTTTCTGCTTATTTCTTGTAGTAAACTAGGACTCTTGTAGTACTATAGGAAACCTTGTAGCAACCTTGTTTTGTCCATATATCCCAAATGGTAGAATGGATTGACTGAAATTTTATGAGAATGTTGCCATCATCCTTATGCACCTCCCCATAAAAAAAATTTGGTTGATGGATGCATGAATCTTGAGAAAAGTAAAAAAATGATGAAGTTTATGGAGGCCAATTTCTTGGAAACCATGCATTGGAATTTTCTAAAACTACTTGGGAATGTTACCATCATCTAGAAGCATCTCCCCATGAAACATCTTTGCAAATGGATGCACGAATATCAAGAAAATTCAAAAATGGCTATAGGTGATGGAGGTCAATTTCTTGAAAACTATGCACTTGAATTTGTTGAAATTGCTTGAGAATGTTACTATCATCCATATGCATCTCCACTTGAAACAGATTGTGGATGCATGGCTTTCAAGATATGACAAAAATAATTTTCTTCTCTATGTGTTTTTGTTTCCTGTAGTAAAACATAGCATTCTTGTACTATTTTAGGACAACAAGGAAAATGAATGGGAAATGCTTGGGAATGATGGGTGGATAGTGGAAATAAATGAGGGTGATGGATTGGCATGACCTTGGTCCTTGTGGAGCATGTGAGTAAAGGAGGATAAAATCCAAGTTTGACTTCCTTGGACTAGAATTTTGACCAATTTTTTCTTTCTTTAGTGCCAAATTGTTTTTATTTCTTGTAGATGTTGGAGAGCATTTGCATTCATCAGAGAGATACATGGAGATTTTTTTTTCCCTTCTAGACCTACTAGCCGCCTCAATGAGGTTTTCAACTGGTAGGTCTACCTAGGCATCTCACAGGAGGTTGTTAGGTCCCTATACTACTAGTGTAACCCATTATTGCTATTAGTGAAACCCCCTTACTATATTTTTGTGCCCATGCAGTCCCCATATTGTTATTATTATGTCCCATAAAAGCCCACTATTGTTATTTTTGTGCCCTTATGCTATTATTGTTATGTCAACTCTGATTATATTATGACCCCTTAGACTCCTATATATAGAAAGGAGGTCTTGTCATTTGTATCATCTAATAATTGTTCATTTGTGTAATGTAAAGGAGGTTTCCCCCTCAAAGAGGTTGATCTTTAAGTCATTGATCTATCTTTTCTATCTTTTTGTGAGTTGGTTTCATAACAAAGGCTTTCACCTAGGATCTTTTATTTTTCTCTTTTTTTCCCTTTTTTCCAACCCATTGACCGCCTCATAGAGGTTTGCAATTAATGAGCCAATATCAGGCACCTCAAAGGAGGTTTTCACCTGAGATTTTATTCTTATTTTTCATTTTTTATTTCTTTTCTTATCCTACTCTACTTGAAAAGAAACAAAATCATTTCAAGTGTAGGAATACTTCCAATGGAGCCACTTGCATAACTGGATGAAAGATAAAATCATGTGTAGGCTCGAAACACATTTTTTGACATGTACCTGAATGTAAAAGACAAAATTCTTTGACTTTGATGATATCAAACACAGTTGAAGAAGAGAGTATTTCTCCAACTTTGTGTCTGTCTGGAACCATATTTCAATATAGTTGTGATGGCCCTGGTCCACTTGCTGATTTGGATCATCTTGGATGTCTTCTTCTTCCATGAAATTCAGATCTTCTTCTTTTTTCTTATTATTCTCTTGAACACATAGAGAATCTGATGGTAAACATGAGGGAACTTTCCCATTCTATGATTCTGATGTTTTCTCCTTGTCAAGTGAAACCCAGGATTTTTTGGTATTCTCATTTGAATCTTCTTTTTCTACATGTTGTCCTTCTACGATATCAAGATAATACCATTTAGATCAAGAGGGGATGTTTTAAAGTGTTGTACCTAAAAATTGTAAGTGGGTTGAGATACTTCATTATGTGGGGTCATAAATGGTGGTATAGGTAGTTGAGTGGGAGTGGATATTTGAGATGGATGTGGTTGGGGTTGTGGTGGTGGTGTAGGTGGATGGTAGGGATAATATGGAGTTGAGTATGTAGGATATTGAGGAAAATATTGAGGATATTGTGGATCATTCCATAAGTTCCTTGCCAACCTTTTTGCCAAGATTGGTTTTAGGGTTGAGATGACCAAGGTTGCCAAGGAAAGGGTGTGTTCCAATTACTTTGAGATGGATGTGTATAAGCTTGAAATTGTGAATTAGGCTCTTGCACCATATCAGGTTGAATAGGCTTCCATGGTCCTCTTGGAGCTACATAACATAACTACATTGGAAATTGAATTTGCTCCATTCTCTTGGTAAACTTCCTTCAACCTTGGTAATGAGGGGAAATATTTAATATCATGTGATTCTACATGGACAAAAAAAATATCAACATCTTTTTTTTCTCATTTTGTGTTGTTAACATTTCTACTTGTTTGGTTAGATTGTTAAGAATTTATGTTTTAAAGTCATCAAACAAATTTCCAAGTTTAGCTTGACTTACTGATCTTGATGCCGATATACTTACTCTTGCCCTTCCTCTTGATATGTGTTTGCATGTTTCAAAAATTTCTTCAAATGATAATTGGTATACATCACCTCTACTCATGAGATTAAGGAGACCAGTCCATTCATCCATAATTGTTCTAAGTGAGAAGCTTTTTAGTGTGTCAGATCCTAAATGATATAGGTTTTCCCTCTTAACATTATACTTGAACCTCTCTATTAGATCCTCAAGGCTCTCATCTTCTTTTTGATTCATTCTACATATTTCTTCCTTAAGATCATGGTCTTTATATTTTTCTTGAAATATCTTTTTCATGTCATTCCATGATCTTATTGAATTAGACCCTAAATTCATGAACCATTTAAGAGATCTATCCTTCAATATTGCTGGAAAAAATATCAATTTTTGAGTGTTTACCAAGTAACCATAAGATGTACAAATGATTTCAAATTCAAAGAGAAAGGTTTATGGATCCTCTAACCTTAGACCATGAAATTTTGGAAGAAAAGATGGAGGGATGTTCTTCATGTGCACATTACCATCAGTATCTTGAATGGGAAATCCAAGAGGATATTCCTCATTGTCATCACATCCATCCATTTCTTCTACATTATTTGCCATATATTATTCTTATACTTGCAAAAGTGGATGGTGATGTGGCTCTTATTGCACCACATGATCAAATGGGGGGGGGGGGTTGGATTGGTGTTGGATATTTTTTTTTGTTTTTATGATTGAATGAAAACACTAATGCAATGAAATTTTATGTTTTTGAAATGAAATATTCCTAATGGAAATATTTTTTGTCTTTTCAAAAAGTAAAAATAAATGAATCAATTAGGGAATAAAACAATTCATACTTTGACACCTCCCTGACAACGACACCAAAAAGTGATGAGCCTCGGTATTGCAACATGAATGCTGCAACTCCCGAGGCTATCGAATTTAATTATCAACTAAGGTTTCATACAAACTTAAGATGTATCGACACTATATTTGCAGCATACAATGTGCCCTTACTTTGCTGTCATGATGTAATGGAGTGCATGTAATGAAATGAAATCCTAAACTAATTGTAGAAAATAAAACGCTCGAAATGGAAACCTTAAACTATTGTAAGAAAGAAAGCACAAGGAAAGAAACCTATTCTAATTTCATATAGTAAATATCATGAAATAAATTCCAACCATTACATTTCAAAGAGTTTAGATCCATTAACAGAGTTCATTGGATGTGGCAATCAAGAAAATCATCATTGTATTATCGAATCCATAAATCTGTCCATTAGCCCAAATCATTGAAATGTTTTGCATGGGTAAAGAGGAAAGTACTAAGTGGTATTTAGTCTTCCTAATAATTGATTTAGAACCTAGGGGTCTTGATTAAATCCTAAGGGACAATAACCAAGCTTCTTGAGTGAATATGGGAAGTATATACATGTTGGAAGGCTACTACAAGGTTTCCTGTAGTTTACTATAGGAAACAACATATTTTCCATAGGGAGTTATAATTCACCGAATGACCAAACAAATCAAATCCAAATTGGATGGGATTTTTTTATATTTAATAATATGTATTAGGTATACATTCCAAGTGGAATAAATCAAAAATACCTCTGCTAAACCTTGCTAAAAAATGATAGAAAAGTACTAGTATAAATCTAGAAATTCGAGAACTAGTGAGCTAGAAAATCTATCAAATTCTTATCATAATCAAGTGAAAATGAAATGGGGTGATTTATTTTATTAACTATAATATTATTTTGATCTAATTCAAGTGGAATCAAGTCAATTGAACATCATTATCATGCTCTAAAAAATAGCATAAATTTATTTTTATTTGTCAAAAGGGACTTCTAGAAATCTATATTTGGGAATAAGCAAGCTAATCGAAGTAGCTCAATGATTACTATGACCTTAAAAAGTTGTTAAAATGATTAAATGACGCTTTCAATCCTAAAAAGTAACTTACTTCAACCATTTAACCCAATCCTACAACAAGAAATAATTAATACTAAATGCATAAATAGAAAAAAAATACAAGAACAAGAGATGCATGTGAATAAGAAGTGAAAATAAGATTTAAGTAAATGATACAAAAGGGATATGAGGCTCCTGGGATAGAAAAGCCCAAGGAAAATCAGATTCCTATTAAGGAGACAAAAATATAGAAGTTGAACATGTCACAAATATTCATTATTTCCATCAATATAATTACATCTCTGCAAGAAATAACAACGGAGCTACAAAAATATGAGTTCTCTCCACAAGAAGACTAAAAAAAATCAATTTCTAGAGGACAATTTGACTTGGTACTTATACAAAATTATCAAGACTCATTCCCCATGAAAGGAGGAAGCTTTCCGCCCCAAAATCCCTTGATTAGTGGATCTGGTTCCCAATACTAGGAATCTCCATTAAATGGTAGGGAACACATTCCTAGATTTTCTCAATCATTGGAGCTCCACAATAAGTGTCATAATTCCATAATATCTTGTTGATTTATTATTTAATATTGATTCTCCTGTAGTAGGGAGAAAGTCCCTAAATTATCTCCTCCTCCAAATCTTCATAATCTACCCAATATTATCACAATATTCCACAAAAATAAATAATATTAGGCACAAATATGCAATTATCCATAAACCTTCCTAATGAACATATTAAAGTTAAAAATACATTATCTCATGAAAAAATAGAGGTTTAATGTTTTTAAGGATGGTCAAAAGGGCCTTAATTTATGTCTGATTTAGAGGCCCATCAATAAGATAATCTCCCAGATTGGGAAATTTGGTTTCTTTCTAATTCACTCTCAAAGTAAGGGGAAGATCGTAGCCACATCCATGGCTCCTAGGAAGGGTTCCTCCAAGCAGCATAATCAGGTGGATATGGTCATGGAAGAATATAGGGACATTTTCTCCTCACCCACAGGGGTACCCTTGTACTTTCAGGTAAAGCATTTGATCGATCTGACTCCCAGAGCACCTCTACCCAACAGGTTGATATATTGCTACTCCATTATGGAAAATGAAGAGATCAAGAAACAAATATAGGAATTTCTACAAAAAGGATGCATTCAATCAAGTTCCTTGCCTTTCGGGAGCCTGATTGTACTTATACAGAAGAAGGATGGGACCTGGAGGCTCTGCATTGATTTTCAAGCACTATAAAAAAAGAACAGGTATCCAATCCCATAGATTGATGACCTCTTGAACCAATTCAAGCGAGCTAATTATTTTAGTATGACCAATTTGAATTCTGGATATCACCATGTTCCAATAGAGCCCACAGAAATATGGAAGTCCAACTTCAAATCCAAGGAATACCTTTTTGAATGGTTAGTTATGCCCTTCGAGTTGAAAAATTCCCTTGCCACTTTTATGAGGCTAATGGATAACAGCGTGCAACCCTTAACCAACTTGTTTGTGGTCGTTTATATAAACAACATCCTCATCTTCAGTAGGATTTTGGAAGAACACTTGCAACACATTCGACAGTCCTTCAAACCCTTCAGTAGCACAAACTATGTGCCAACTTGGAGAAATGCACCTTTGGCATGATCCATATCCAATATCTGGGTTACATCATAGATGAGTGTGGTGTGCATGTATGTTATACAACAAAATGACCTTCTCATCAACTCAGAGGGGAAATACATGATGAATGAAGCAAAGAACACAATTACAGGCCTTGATTCCACACTAACGCTTGTTGCACACTGAAAACCTACTTTATAAAGCTTGTTACCAAGCCTAAGGGTGTGTTAGTGACCCTGCTAACTCAAGTTGTTAGGCAGGGGACAATGTTAGTGAAACTAGATGTAGTACCAAGGGTCAAAGGAACAAATTGACTCACAAATATCTAGATATTTTTTCCTAAAATTACTCAAGAAAAGCAAGGAAACATCTAAAATCGACCTATTTGGAGAAAATCTAATCTGAACGAAGGAGGCAAATGGGAAAGAGCTGAAAAGCAGGGAAAGTTGATTATTTTTTCCCTAGTAAACTCTATGAGGAACTTGGCAACCCTAACTTGATTGCTACATAAGCAAAGTGAGGGTCATTGTGAAAGGGGTCAGAGCATTTGAAAGGATAGCCTACTTAGCAGTTGAGAATTGTCTCATATCTGAAGAAGTTGGCAAGGAGGGAGAGAGAGAGAGAGAAGCGGAAGGGGCAAAGGAAGACTGATGCAACAGATGGTTGTAATCACTCTTCCATTATTAATACAGATCTGCGGTTGTGTTGCCTACTCTATGGTGTCGATACTATCGTTCATTAAGTTGTTTATTCGATACCTATTTGCATGAGTAGCTTAGTTGTATGCAATTATATGTTCTTTATGTATTCATATATTAGGTTTCAAGGATGTATGTGGTGATTGCACTTGACTCTTCTTTGCGCAGGAATTGATTTGGAGCTAACTTTGAGGGAGTTCCGCTTGGCTACATTGTGATCCCCAAACAAATCCATATGGAGGCTCGAGGTAATCCCATTTCCATACTTTGTTAGTTGATAATGATTTATGAACATGTGTATAACTTCGTAACATCTGCAGATAATCTTATAGTTTGTCGAAGGTCTCGGGAAGACCTTTGAGGGTATTTTCATTCTCCATACACCATGCATTTTACCCCATGGCAGAATTTCCAACTTTGCTGGGAACTATACATCTAGTTCCCGGTTTACCCAGACTCTTCTCAGTTCTATCCTCCTTCTAAGAGTTCCCTATACTTCTGCAATCCATTTCTTACACACCAAGAATCTTTCTACATCTTTCTTACATAGATTCATGTCTGAATCTTATCTTGAAATCCCTCTTTTTAACTGATTTCCCACACTAACGCAGGTTAGCAGGCTACACAGAGCTTTATAAAGCACTGTTCATGTTCAAAGGGAGCGTTAGTGGGCCTACTAACTCTTTGTAGCCACTGTTACAGAGCGTTAGTCTCCTAATATCTTGATTTTCAGCTGTGTCTGTGAGCCAAAAGGGATAGGTAGTCTTCTCATGGACTGAAATAAGATTTGTAACTGCACTTTGTTAGCAAAATAGGTGTCCTAGAAATTTATTTTTAGGAAAAAAGTTTTGTTTTTCTCTCTTAAAAACATTTTTATTTATTTATTTATTTTTTTCTGAAAGAAAGACTCACAATTCTTATTTCATCCTTCTGTTTAGCTGGTTATAAGTTGCTTCATTTTGGTTTCACGTAGTTGTTAAGAAACATTGGAAAATAATCTTTTGGTTATGCATGTGTTAAATGACTAAAGATGCATGGAAAAAACTATGAATATGTAGAATACATCTTGTTTTCATCAAATTGAATTTTTTTTCAAAACATTGTTTTGTGCATGATTTATCGAGTCAGAGTCTCATCACATTTCATACGTCAACTCCCCTACCAAAGACAATAATCAAATACACATAAAATTTACCTAAAATCAATCAGTAACTCTTTATTGAGAAAACAAACATTAGTTAGGCTAGGATCTTAGGATACGCATGTGAGTGAACTACCCAAGGTCAAAAACCAAACTAGTGTCATTAAAAGAGAGAAAAATTCCTTCTGCACTCATACTACCGGGACCGCTCCAGAAAAATCAAAGCGAAATACGAGACAACATCGGACTGTAAGTGAAGGTAGCCTACCTTATCTTACAACTCCTTTGGGTATTCTGTGTATTTGGGATCATTTCAGGGATTTCGGAACTGAGTCGGGGACTCAGGTATCCTGCCCACACAATGTGCTATCTATAACTATGTCCCCCCCAGTGGTGTCTATGATCTGAGGTATCTTTAGTGGCCAAAATTTTAGGGACTTACATAAGGTGACTGGGATGGGCTATCCTAGCACCTAACACAGACGAATCTACTTTGTCTTCAGTTTTTGGGAGGGTGCTCATCTTCACGAGAATACTTGACCCCTCAATCTAAGGTTTAGGCAAAGCTCTAAAGTAACCATAACCGTACATCTAGCCATCCTTCTCTGTTATTCATTGAGACACTGGGTTTCATCTCTGATGATCGATGCTTATCAGACAAGGCAATTTGCCTCTGTTTGCTGATTGATCCATTTAGTGTATTTTTTAAATATTTTTGTAGGTACCTGAGTGTTATCATTTGAGACTTCAATGAATATCATGATAAAATTTATTTATAAAAATTAATGGTCACCGTGGCTACATCCGGCCCTCGTCATCGCTCTAGACGATTGTTAGGACTTCCTCCACTCATTGTGGAAGATCTGTCGAGTTGCACTGAACTGGATTCCCCATATTTGGGGGATCAGTCTCCTAGATCTCGCATGGGATCTGTTTGGACAATCAACAATTCAAGTTTGACGAAGGATTTCTTTACCGAAGGATTTCTTCCTCCCTTTAACCCTTCGCTCACGAATCTGTTGGAACCTATCTTGGCTCCCATAGTACCTATACTTCCTGCTTTAGTAGTTGAAACATTTCCATCTATCCTGTTGACGACTAATGGGTTGTGGGACTTTAGGGACACTTTTTTCCCTCCACCACTTCCCTAGTCGATAGTCACCACAACACCAGTAATGGCAAACCTCGCTATCCCATTTGTCCCAGGTACAACCACTCACATGACACCCTCTATGAGTGAGACCCAGCCGATGCCGGGTTCCACCCCTATGGTGTCAAACTGCATACCTTCGACAAGTGCCACATAAAGGGCTCCCTATAACACTCAATGTGGCACTATGGGCATGGTTCCTGTTTACCAACAATATGGTCGGTCGCCACTGTATAGTTCAAACCCCCAAATTCATATACTTGGGGGGTTGCCAATATGCACATGCCGGTAGGGAACGTAACATTTCCCCCTCCATACTCAGGTATGCATGGTCAGTCGCTAATTGACATGAGCATTCCCTTTATCAATCAAGGACAAATGGTTAGTTCTGTGCCGGGTAGGAATCCTTAAGGGGTTCCCAACCAATCCATGGGGGCACCCTACTCACATATTCAAATGAGTCAAGGGGACAACGCTTATCCTGGGGGAAATTCTATACCCCAGTATCAAAATCCTCATGGAAATCCACTCTACAACACCATACCTCAAAGCAACTGCTACACCACGCAAAGCATGTATAATATTGGGAACCAAAAGATGGGAGGAGCGCAAAGCTCCTCAAGTCATCCATCATCACCGTGGTCCAAGATGGGGGCACCAAACTCTTTTCCTTTCTTGGAAACGTTGGATATACCCGACTTATACAGGCTGAAGAATGACCCCCTCTATCACAACTTAAAATGGCCACCGATCCCGCATAAAATACCAACGGACATCCCAAAGTTCAATGGATGCAAGGGGAGGATCCGGGCACCCATATCACGACCTAGCATCTTTTGTGTGTTTCAAACTCTATGGTAGATGATAGTGTCCGGTTACATCATTTTCCCCAAACCCTCACTGGCAACGCAACTAAATGGCATATTGAGTTACCACGCATGTCAGTAAACACCTTCGATGCTTTAGCAATGGAATTCATAAAGCACTTCCAGCTACCCATCCGCTATGAGACTAGGACAGAGCTCCTCACTTCATTTTGTCAAGACACTTCCACCCACATCTCCGATCATATACATGAATGGAGACGTAGGCAGAGGTTAGTCAAAGCTCCCCTCCTAGACTTTCTCTTAACAGTCTGGTTATGCAGGTCCTTACTTTCGCAAATTGCTAGAGATGTCACTCTAGGTGGTGCAGTCACAGAAGACCAATCCATACGTTGTTCCCAACACTTATATTTGATATATTCAAAGTTTGGAACTCTTTACGACATAATCCCCAATTCCCCTAGCAACCCCAATGATTCTACTACTACCAAATCGACTGCTCTTCCTACCACTGAGATAAACTCTGTGCAGTCTATGCAAAAATCCGGTGGCAAGAACAAGAACAATAAGAAAAAGACCGCTCCTTTTGAGGAGAAGTCAACAAAGTAGCCAAAACCAAAACAGAAGGTCGCTGCACCTACTGATGATGGAAAGGATCTTCTACTGTTTTCACATTTGAAATGGTAGATCTACAAACACGAGCCAAATCTTATGGAGCTCCTGTCACTCATGCAACAAAACCTTTCTCAAGTCTAAACCCACTACTGCCCAATGATTTTCATATTGAAAGGTTGGTTGCAGACCTTGTAATTCGACCCCCAAAAGGGGCACTTCGATGCACAACACACAATACATCTGCACGTGCCGCCCAAAACTACAACATTGTAGAATATTTGGTGCAAACGTCATCGGCTATGTCGATGCTTGAAGTATTACAAACATGCCCAACATAATGGAAAGCTTTGCTTTCAAATATTGGTGGTATCGACCCAAAGGATTCCATGCTTACTATTTTCGACATGGACAAGTGTAAACCTCCCCTTTATCACCAGCTTGCATTCCAGGTGCATATAACTTTGAAAGGTAAAGGTATACACAGAACTGTCATCGATGAAGGTGCTTCTACAAGCATCATGTCAGCTTCATGCTGGCTCGACCTGGGTTCTCCAACCGTATCCCCGTTGTTGAACGCCCTTAAAGCTTTTGACGGCCACACTTTCATCCCAAAAGGTTACCTAGCTAACTATCCCATCACATTGAGTGGGAAAATGGTAATAGTGGATATTGAAGTCATGGATCATAAACTCAACTATAATCTACTTTTGGGCTGCACTTGGACTTATTCCATGAAGGCTGTTGTGTCTTCAGTCTTCCGTATCATCCTCTTTCCCTTCGATGGAAAGATAGTCACAGTAAACCAACTATCCTTTTGCACCCCAGATTACTCTCCATTACCTACTAGCTCTGTAACCTTAGTAGGTGGTGTACCTGACTCTTACGTCAGTATCAGTATCAGTATACTGAAGGCTTATTCCATCATGGGTTGTTTCCCTCTTTAGCCACCAAAGGTTTCACAAATGGTCAATATGCTTTCATCTATTCCTCATGAATAGACCGATCCATGGATCCTACTGGCTCCTTCAGAAATTGACACATACGGAGAAAAAATGTCGTTGTCACCAGCTGAATCATCCTGTCAAGCCATTCAATTTGCATCTGAATCTCCGATCACTTTGGTTTCAGCCAACGGTCCCACTGCCCCTCCCATAACTGCTACTTTCGATCCACTCAATCAAGTCCTACCTATGGACGAAGCTATCAGAGAGATCATGAGTTTAGAAGAGCGACCTTGGGAGGACTCTAACCATCATGTTTCGATATCTGATTTGGACATGATGCCTCTTCAAATCCTGTCACCTGACATACCAGAAATCGTTTCCTCGCCATATACGACTATCCACACTTTGGACTTGGAAGGAAATAGGGAAATATTTCAAAAACATTGCTCATCAATATTTTTGTCATGACAAGCATTGTGGAAAGCATACAGGTTGGAGCCAATCGCAATCCTGAGGAAATTGTGAGCTTCACCTACCCTTTTAAGGACTTCTGCGATGTTTTTCCTTGGTCTTATGAGGAAATGCATGGCATAGACTCTTCTATTGTCAAGCACGAGATCAAGGAAGATTGAGCATCCTTTTATGGTATTTTTCTTGCTCGTTAATTAAAAAAATCCTCAAGTCTCCTTGTTTGGGCTCATTAAACTACCACGAAGAGGATCAAGCATTCTTTTTATGGTATTTTTCTTGCTCGTTAATCCGAAAAACCTCGAGTCTCCATCTTTGGGCTCGTTAAACTACTACAATGAAGATAAAGCACTTTCTGGGATATTTTATTGCTCTTTAAAAAGTAGAAACCTCTTCGAGCCTTTCATCATTGGGCTCATTAAACATATACGACGATGGTCTGAGCAACTCTTTTTTGATCTTTTTCTAGCTCATTAAACTAAAAAATACCAATTGAGCATTCTTTTTAGGCATTTTTCTCGCTTGTTAAACTGAAAAAAATCCCAAGTTTTGTCTTTAGGCTCATTAACCTTTATAAAGATGACTTGAGCATTCTTTCAGGTACTTTTCTCGCTCGTTAAACTGAAAAATCCGAGTTTTTGTCACCGGGCTTGTTAAAAATATATGACAGCAGAAAGAGCACTTTCTTTTTTGGGACCATTTCTTGCTCTTAAATCGAAAAATCCCCAAGTTTTTCCCCTCCTTCGAGCGCATTAAATCTACAAAGAAGGAATGAGTAATTATTTTACCTCTTTTTCTCGCTCACTAAACTGAAAAAGATACCCTGAGTTTTCTTCATTTGAATCATTAAAAATTTGATGAAGGTATTGATTTTGTCGTCGCGTGACTCATTAAAAATTCACGAAGAAAAACAAGTTTAGTCCGCCGCCTCATACTCATAACAAAATGAGGTTGACATCTATTGAAAATAGGTTTCTCTTTATCTGGATTCAATAGATTAACTAACAGGAAAGTAACTGATCCGAGTATACTATTAACCTTTTTTCGCACCCGGTTAACAACTATGACAAAGGAACCACCATAGAGTTGCTCTTTACGATCTTTTTAGATTCTCTAACTATGAAAAGACCACTGAGTTGTCTAGTCTGGACTCTTTGAATTACACAGACAAGATATAGAGTCACTCATTTTATGATACTTTTTCAGACTCTTAAAACATGAAAAAATCGATGAGTTTCCCTATCTGGAATCATTAAACTAATCAAATAGGGGAGAGAGTCGTTCTTTTTGCGGTCCTTTTCAAACTCTTTAAATATGAAAATATAGATGAGTTTACCAGTCTTGACTCATTAAATTAATCAGACGGGGAAAGTGGAAAATACAACTATATTCTGTATTAAAAAGCGTGGTTTGGCAGCAATCGTTCCCTTGAACATGGCACTCCCTCAGATAAACCTTCCTTTTGATGGCCTCTCAATATGAACCCTATTATCCTATGAGTTTAGCTTATATACCCTGATGATTGCATCTCTATATCCTAACACTCTTTGGTGTTCATGAGTCTAGTGCTATCTGGTTAAAATTGTTTTCATGCCTTCTATGGTTCAAGGGTTAACCATTTGTTTCCTCCATCAACCCATCAAACATATCCTTTCATCATGCCCTCTATTTTTTAGACCCAAATTCTCAAAAGATTCATCAAAAAACAAAATCATTCTTGTCTCGTTTCGTGTCGATTGCTGTAGGACACATTATTGCCTACCTTTTGACAGGTTTCTTCCTATCAACTTCAACACTCTATCTAGGAAGATAACCCAGAAACACATTCAGTGCCTTGGTACTTGCTGACATTAGTGGCAGGTTGCCTTGTGTTTTATCAAGGGTTCTCATTAATGGCTCTTGGTTAAGCGATTCTATGAGTGTTTGACAACAAAGACATCTTTCACACTCGTTAGATTGCATTGTGCATCTTGGAGACCATCACCATTATCGGTAGCATTCCTCGCGTTTGTTAACAGTCTCCATTATTGACTGGTAGTCAGATGATTTCATGCATGTTCGATGTCAACTCATATTTTCACATGTATCAATCTATGTTGTTCAGTGAAGCAGAAATCAAGATCTTGGGTAGAGGCTTGCATCATTCAACCTTGTTTCCTCTTCCAAGCTGTGGATATTTTTTTTTGGAGACAACTTACGAGGATTATCCTCTTATGACACTAGACTCGCATTGTGCTTATCGACAACCAATATCATCGTATCTCTTTGGAGAAAATCACTCTGACATAGCTACTGAGCATCAGAATACCTGACTCAGGACATGATTTTAGTAGTTTTATATAAATGTGTTGTATCAGGTTTCCTTTGCTACCCGAAGCTTTGATCCTCTCTCTCTTTTTGAGAGGGAAAATTACAATTAAAGTAAAGTATATCGACCATCGTTGCAGCCTCTGATCTCATACTTTAGGGGGAATTTGTTATACAACAAAATGACCTTCTCATCAACTCAGAGGGGAAAGACATGATGACTGAAGCAAAGACCACAATTACAGGCCTTGATTCCACACTAATGCTGGTTGCACACTGAAAACTTGCTTTATAAAGCTTGTTACCAAGCCTAAGGGTGCATTAGCAACCCTTGTAACTCAAGTTGTTAGGCAGGGGACATCGTTAGTGAAACTAGATGCAGTTCCAAGGGTCAAAGGAATGAATTGGCTCACAAATATCTAGATATTTGTTCATAAAATTACTTAAGAAAAGCAAGGAAACATCCAAAATCGACCTATTTGGAGAAATTCTAATCTGAACGAAGGAGGCAAATGGGAAAGAGCTAAAAAGCAAGGCAAGTTGATTACTTTTTCCCTAGTTAACTCTATGAGGAACTTGGCAACCCTAACTTGATTGCTACATAAGCAAAGTGAGGGTCATTGTGAAAGGGGTTAGAGAATTTGAAAGGATAGCCTACTTAGCTATTGAGAATTGTCTCATATCTAAAGAAGTTGCCAAGGAGGGAGAGAGAGAGAGAAGTGGAAGTGTTATAGACATTTTTGAGCACTACAACCCCAAGCATAAATGTCCATAAACCAAGGGCTCCTAAGTCCCTAAAGGTGTTGTTCCAACCCCTAAAAGAACAAGGTCAAGTGATTATAGTATCTCCCAGAAGTTCTCCATGAAAAACTACTCAGAACTGGTCAAAACTGGACCATTTCACCTGCTCCATAGGCAAAGTGCATTGCATCCCACCTAAATACACACAGTAGGTGCATTGCATTTCAGAAAGCCCTTCTATGGGGTGCGATGGTCAAGAAGGGACAAATGGTAGGGTCAATCCGCAACGTGGAGAAGCATGGAATCTTCCAGAAACTTCTCTTGTGACACTTGCCTCTCTGAATTCGACCAGGGATGAATAAGAGATCATCAATCTCCAAGTGGAATCATGAACTATTAGAGGGGATACACTAATCAAATCTCAAGCTGACTCACCTCCCTTGCAGACATCTATATATGGATCTCTCATCCCAGAGATCCAGAGGCTGGAATTTTGCATCTTGTAAGGAATTGCTGTTGGTTTCTTGAGACAACATCATAGTGTTGGGTGATCTAAGCTTTTCATGAGGTGAAGAAGGGCTTACATGCTGAGAGGATGATGCTGGGTCAGAACAATCGGTTGTAATTCTCTTGGCTCTTTCTTGATTATCAATAAAACTATTCAAGTTTTCCTCCATACACTTGTGTGATTGATGTTTTATGCATTTGTGTGGTTAGTATACATCTGATCCTATATTGCTTATGATAATAGATCCATGTTCTCGTATAGTGTTATGCTGCTTTGATTCTACAGGTATTCTGTGAAGCTAGGTACGAAAACAAGTAGCAAAGGACTATCAGAAGAGAGAGGACTCGAGCAAGGAACCAAGCGCAAGATAGAGGTTGGTCTCCTTTATTCTTCTCTCATCTATCTTTCATAAAGGAAAACGAAAGTAGTTTTAGTTTGTTTGTTTCTAAGGTAGCTACCAGCCTTAGTGGGATTAGCAGTTCTGCATAGACTCTATTCCCGTTAACAAAATGGCGACTCCGCTGGGGAGCGAGTAGATTGTTTGTTCATCTACATTTGTTTACTTTATAAACTTACAGATGGAGCCTGAAGTCAAGCCAGCTAGCCTTCGAACTGCATTTGCTATGCAAGTGCAAAATAGATCAACGCTGCTTCAGTTAATCTCTGGGTTTTGTTTATGAATTAAACAATTGATTTACAAGCTTTCTAATTGCCCTCGTGGTGGCTCTAGTAACCTCCTTAGATTCACCCCTGTGATTGATTTACTGATTACCACTTGCTTGGCCTAAATCCCTGAACTGAACTGCAAACTATGACCCAGAATCCAATCAAAGTCTCGTCCCTGGTCCAACGCACTGTCTGTTCTGTGAACTTCAAATGCAGCACACTTCCCGAGTGTAGTAGGTGCGTTGCATTTCAGTTTCACTGTGTTACAGGTGCGCTGATCAGACAAGGCCTTGTTCCTAAATTTTGGTTTCTGTGTTCACTCTTTTCAGATCTATTCAGGAGTTTTGCTGCCTGTAGTCAATACACCTCTGTTTGAAACCCCTTTCCTCACTGATATTCTGCCTCCATTGTGCAAAGAACTGTAAATGTTTTTATGTATTTTTTGAGTCATTTTCAGTTCTCCTTTACAAAGAAGTAGCATAATTGTACTGTCGTTTCTTGATTTGAAAGTGTCGCAAGTGTTGTTTTCAGTCATAGAAGATAATTTGATTTTTCTTGATAGTCGATTACCCTGTTACTATTGTATTTGATCTGAATTAATAGTTTTTATATTGTCGAAAGCAAGTTTTCAATTCCAAATGGCAAAGTGTTGTCATTGTCCTCATTTTGTTTTGAAAAGAAGCTTGTTAGTAATTGTCGCTTTGAAAAATAATTTAGATTTGCGCATTAGCTTTCTTTTTATCATTTACACATTAAGAAGGCTGAAAACAAATACATGCATGTGCATTTGCATGTAGACAGTTTGTTGGTTTGATTTAGGGCCATGCATATAGTGTGTGCTCTTTGCTCTTTGTTGAAAGAACACCATCTCTCTTTCCTTAGTAGCTAGGATTTTCATTTGCAAAAAGAAGATTAAACGACTGTTTATCATCTTAGATTGCATTTTTAGGAATTGTACATCTACATCACGTGGTGAACCTGAAAGGAAAATTTCTTAAGCAAGATCAACTATAAAATAAATTTAATGAATCTAAAAATGATTTGGAACCTAACGCACAACATCTAGAAGTCTAGGCTAGAGACGTATTTTGGCGTCGTAAAGCCTGGTAACTGTTGTTTTCACTTTTGGTTGGGTGATTCCTCCACATTGAGACGATAAGTGCTAGTACGGACTTGTGCTCCCACATACCGTCGAGTATATTTTGGGAGACCACAATAGGCTTTATCCTTTATCCATAGGAAGCTGTGTCTACCGCCCTATCGATTGTAATGCACTGAACACAGCATTCGGGAAGATTGACTGCTGTACCGTAAAAAGTATTCTGCAGTTTTGCGATTGGTTTGGTAATCCCTCTGTCTAGATTTCCAGAGCAGTCCCTTTCGTTCCTTTTCAGACTCCTTAATGGAAAAGGTCCATCTGAGCACTTGTCACTCAGGCTCATTAAAAATCAAAGGCGACTAGAGTAATATTTTGTTTTTTCTCAACTCTTAAAAATTGAGAAAACAAGTTGTGTCAAAGCGTCCAAAATTCATCTAATTCGGAAACATACTTCCCCTTGATTGTTAGTTGATCGAGTAATCCGCAATCGTGGAAGAAAGTCAATTGAAACCCCGTCATTCGCAGAGGCTTACAAGTCAAGCATCTTTGTCTCCAGAATCAAAACTGTTATGGACAAAGCAAACTCGTCTAACTGGTTCCAAATCCCCTGGTAAAGTTAGAACAAGTGTTCCAACACCATCAGAGACTTCGGTTACTCCAAACATTTCTAGTATCCCTGCCTTTACAGAAGAAGTTCAGCAGCCACCGAAGGACAGTATCACTGATCCTAGTGTGAGGGTAAACACTTGTGTTACTGAACCAGTTCCATCTACAACTGATTCGGAGGGTGTTATTCCCCAAGCATCTGTCGTTGCAGATTCCATACCTTCTTCGGCACCAGAAATATTTTACAGACCAGACGGTCTACCTCTTCCACCTGGTTTGATTGCTATAGAAGAGATTGTGGAGGATCCTCCATCTAGTACTCCATCACAATTTGGAGTCAGGATCACTCTGTATCCTTCTTCATCAGAAATTAGTCTACCACCATCGAAAGCTCCTATAGAATCGCTAGGCAATCTTTTGGATAAACTAGAAATGTCTGAACAACTGTCAACATCTAGGACTGTGTCGTCCGACACAGCGACGACAAAACTTCCTGCTGTCACTCTAACAATGTTCGCCGGTATACCATTTGTCCCAACTAGTTCTCAATCGCTAGAAGGGGCCCACTCAGGGGCTATTTCGATAGTATGGTCCGTTCCTGTTTGTTCATTTGGAATAGTTTCCGGAAACTCTTATGTTGAGTCTGAGCAAATTGATCCTTCAGGGTGTCAATTTGGGCAGTCCGGTCCTCAAGGGCAAACAATTCCTTTATGTACTGGATTACTGCCGTATGGGGGGCAATATACCCTTTCATTGTCTCCTCCGGGAGGACAACCATACAGGAGTTCACAACAAAATTTAGGTTATACTGGAATTACATCTAGCGGTTGGGTGTCGATACTACCTCAATAACCAAGAGTTGTGTATTCAATGAAACAATGTTTACCTATGTCAAATATACCTACTACGCCGGCTATTGTGACGGTGTCACAAGTACAAGCGCTGCCTGTTGTATGCCAACCTCAGGTTTCTCAGGTTGTAATGCAACAGCCTCTTGGCCCTGCGACTCAACCACAATCGCCAACTAGTGGAATGACACAGGCCCAAATGGGTACAATTACCCCTCATCTTGGTCAAACAGTCAGTATTGGACAACAACACATGGATTCACAACCATGGCTAGTGCAATACCAACAACCGCAATTCCAACAGGTATACCAAGGATCTGAGCAACAAATCTTTGCAAATAGTGGGCAACCGTATATTCAAAACGGTCAAAATCAACCATTCTACAATGGTTGTGCCCATCAACCTTACCAAAGTTACCAACATCAAATGCATTATGCTGGTATGTAGAGACCAACTGCTCAGGCGATTCCATCTTATCCTGGGTATGCTTCGCCGAACCTGAATCAACAGTTACCCTTCGTGGAAACTTTAGAGTTACCGGATCTAAATCGGTTAACAAATGATCCAATCGCCTATGCCCCTTGGTGGCCAGTGATTCCGCATAAACTTCCGTCATATATTCCTAAATTTAATGGAAATCCAGGTGAAGATCCGTCGAATCATGTGATGACCTTTCATCTGTGGTGTTCATCAAACACCCTAAACGATGATTCGATTAGGCTTCGCCTTTTTCAGAGGACGTTAACTGGTCCGGCGGCAAAATGGTATATCGAATTACCCAGAGCTTTGTTTGACAACTTCAATACCTTAGCGACAACATTTTTAACCTATTTTCAATTACTGATAAGGTACGAAACGGGAACAAAACTTCTTACCAATTTCAAGCAAACAACGGCCACTCACATATCCGATCATATTCATGAGTGGTGACGTCGTCGTAGAATGGTAAAAATGTATGTTCCTTATCAGCTTTTCGCTGAATGGTTTATTAAGTCATTATTACCTTCCATCACGGAAGATGTGGCAAAAGGAGGAGTCATCACCGAAGAGCAAGTTATTGCTCGTGTGCAATATTTAGACTTGATTTACACTCAGTCTAGCATGCTCTATGATAAAATACCTGACGCTCCCAGACCGGAATTTTCAGTCCCCCCTCCTCCTAAATCAAATAGTGACTCTCATGCCGGCGATGGCGTGATTGGCGCGAAAGACACGAAATCGACAAAGACTACACCTAAAAAGGCCCGTAAGATTTCCAGTCAAAATTAAAAATAAGAACTTCTTGCCTCGGAAGTAAATGCCGTCTCGACAGATAAAGGCAAAGAAACCAAGAAACCGGGAGGCAAGAAGAAAAATAAAGGGAAGAAGAAGAAATAGGAGGAATCATCACCTGAAAAATCTTTTGCAAACCCTCCTGGAGATAGGAAACCAAAAAATCCATGCGTAATATGTGATGAGGATCATTGGACAAGAGATTGTCCACATAAGGCTAAGCTTAAAAGATTCATCAAGAATTCAAGAACCTCGGCAATATTAACTGATCCGTTTCCGAATCTAGGAACAAATCTGGTTGACAGTGGAAATGCTTCCCGTCCCAAGTGCTGATGTTGTCGGTTTCCAAACAGCAAAATGATGCTTTGATATCGACAAGGAACAAAGATTACGGGAATCCACAGCTGTCGAACAACAAGGATACAGATCAACCTAGTAGTTCGACAACAACTTCGACAGAAGTTGCACCGCCCATCATTCCTGAGCTAACAATAAAACTGCCAAAGGGAGTAGTACATAAGTCGACATTTAATCCTCGTGCCAAAGCAGCACAACATTATAATATAGTGGAAGATATTTCCCAATCGCCATCCGCTATGTCGACACTTGAAGTACTGCAAAATTGCCCATCCCAAAAGCAGGCTTTATTATCAACTATTGGTGGGATAGACCCAAAGGATTCTAATCTTGTGTCCTGTAATCATAAAGGATACGATCCTCAGTTACCAGCTCAACTAGCTTTCCTCATTCAAGTGAAAGCCCTCAAAAAAATTGTTCATCGAACAATTATTGATGAGGGGGCATCTACATGTATAATGTCGATGAGTTGCTGGAAAACTTTAGGATCTCCATCCTTGTCTTGATCTTTGACAACATTAAAAGCATTCGACGAACGAACGTATACCCTGTATGGTATTCTAAGTAACTTGCACCTACAACATCCTACTAGGAAGACCATGGATATATGCTATGGCTGCTATTGTGTCGACCTATTTTAGGAAGATTGCATTTCCCTTTCAAGGAGGGATTACAATCGTCGATCAACAAAATTTCCTCCCCAATGGTTCCAAAGTTACGGGAAGCATTCCGATGATCCATGGAATCCCCCATTCGCTTCAAAATATCGGAGTAGGTCTACTAAAATACCATATATTTATGGGTACTTTTTCCCTCCCACCTCCAATCAATCTGGCGGAAGTGGCAGCGATAGGAACCTGCAATATGATATCTTCTATTAACAAGATCTCAGAAAATGATATTAACATGGATCATCGATTGGTGTTGCCTCCAAGCTAAATGGAAATATTGTAGCAATCAATGTTTCTAGCATGGGAGGCAAACCCAAATCAACGCTCATCAAGCGTTTGGATAGATAGTTCTAAGGAATATGGCACCCCTTCAGATCCTTGGTTGCAAGTACATTACACAAACGAAGGAATTGTTCAATCAATGGTAATCGAAGGGGCACCATGGGAAGATTACCACCATCGTTCCCATCATCCGACTTCTAAAGAAGATACTCCTAATGACCTTCATCATCCGTCAGTTTTTGATTTCCTATCAAATACTGTAAACACGGTGGATTCCGAGCGAAACTTGTCCAACATTGAGGAGACTATCGCCGTAAATATCTCGACCAAAACAGATGTTGTAGAGAATATTTATGTTGGCAAATGTTGTTCCCCTTCAGAACTGGAAATATATAACGATCTTTTTCGTGAATTCAAATATGTCTTTACTTGGTCATATGATGAAATTCCAGGCATTGACTCGAGTATAGTTGAACACGAAATTAAGATGTATCCAGATGTCAAACCAGTATGACAATGGCTACGGCAAGTGCATCCTGGCCTGTTTCGACAGGAAAACTTCAGGTATAGGGTAGGTTTCGGCAAAGGATATCTGACTAGTCTGACACTCCCGTCCGTTTAGGAAAAGGGGATTAGACTAGAATAAGATTCCTTCGTCAAAGTTATGTGAGTGGAGGTGTCTGCGCCACTCACCTTTGTCTATTTCGGTAGACATCGCCGAAGAAATGTTTTGTTTGTGACACAAATAGAACAATCTTTGGTAACCTGAAAAAGGTAGGCCTTTCCCGATAAAACAAATGTTTTGTCTGCAAATTGAGGGGTAACCTGAAAAGGTAGGCCTTTCCCGATAAAACAAATGTTTTGTCTACAAATTGAGGGGTAACCTTGAAACTCTATTTCACTATACCTGGGGGCATGCAAACCTTTTGGCGTGCAAGCGAAGAGCGACCATTTATTTTTTAAATTTGTAGGTCCTCTAACCCTTTAAACTCGTAGGATTGGTCATTTCCTAACTTGCATAAAGAAAGGATGAGGGGCAAAGCTTTGAAATAATGTCGTTTTTATATATGGGACATCCTTATTATGCGACTGGATTAATCGAGTAGTTTTATTGCGGAATTTAAGCTCGTTAAAAAATAAACATAAGCCATGATCAAGTGTTTCTCCCAACATTTAAGCTCAGTAAAAAATGAACCAATTTCCAGTAAATAACCATCGTGAATGTAGTACTTCAGCCTTTGAAGCCTTGGTCGTGTTCTCATCATCACCTCCACTCTATATTGGCCGATCATTCACCTCCACTTGATTGTTTACCCCTTTTGAGGAACAACTGCGAAGAGTGATCTTGTTAGCCATCCTTGTGACACTGCCGTGATTGGAAAATTCCAAACCTTACTTGGAATCAGCTGCTACTCGAACCTATCACTCGTTCCTCAAAAAACGAGTCTCCTTTAAGCTCTTTTCAACTGACTCGTAAAATATGAAAAGATTTCCGAGCTATTGGCCTCTCTAGCTCGTTAAAGCGACTGGAAGTGCTATCCCTCCTTTAGATTTTAATCTTTTTGGACCTAAGGGATTATTACACAAAAAGATCGAGCGCTTGCCTTGTTCGGCTCGTTAAAATTACCGAAAATTCATCCCTTTCGTATTATTTTATACTTTTTCGGACTTAAGGGATTAGATGACGAAAAAGAATATTGGAGTTTCCTTTACGTTCCTTTTCAGACTCTATAAAATTGAAAAGGACTGAGTTATCTTTGTCATTAAACTCGTTAAAACCTAATAGCAACAAACTTGTCCATAACAGACAAGAACAAGTTTCACTATCGCTAGGCTCATTAAAACATAGCGATGGGTTTGCCCGAAGGGAAAATTATAGAACAAGCATATGTTATCCTCCTCAAGCTAGACAAAAATAAAGAGGTACTAGTCAGCAATGAATGGGGAAAAATTGGGAAGAAAACTTGAAAAAACTTTGTTGGTAGCAAGTCGCTCTTGAACATGACACTTTCACTCCGCATCCAAGTCGGGTTGGGTTGTTCCATTCACTGGTCACATCACCATGGTTCCATCACACCATCCACATTTGGCGTTAATGCTACCAATCCATCATGTCAGTGTCGCCAATATGTTCAAGAGAAGTCACTCAGAGAATTCACCTGTGTCTCACCCACTATAATACATTTTCGCTCCATTCTTTCATGACTGCCACCCTGAACCATATATCACCAGATCGTTTTCACCTCCATTAAAATCATTTGCTTCATTCCGTGTCATTGATGTGGGATTCATTAAGGCCCTCCTATGACGGATCGCTTCTTGTCGACATCAGCTCATTATCCAAGAAGTCGATCTAGGAACAACCCTTTCAGTATTTTGAAGCTTGCATGCCTCAATGACAAGTTTCTCACTTCCGGCGACAGGTTTACATCAATGGCCTTCGACCGAAAGATTTTATGTGGTGTTCAACGCCAAGTCCCTTATTCACACCACATGAATTGTACTAAAGTACCTTGAGGATCATTATCATTATCGGTGATTCCTCTCGCGCCTGTTAACAACTTACATCATTGGTTGGTAATCAGGCGATGTCTTTCCATGTTCGACTCCAGAACATCTCTCACATGGATCAACTTGTACTTTGAGTGAAGATCGAATGAGATTGAAGACCCCGGATCTAGTTTCATCCATTCGGGTTGCGATATATATTTAGGAAAATAAAGACATCAAATGTACATCATTGCTTGAAAGGTAATCATCCAATCTAAGGGATGATGGCTCTACCAGAATCATCAGTCTACACTCAGATGATTGTCTGTCCTATGTACATGAAAATGAATTTATAAAGCTGAGCATGGGAATGCCCGCCTCAACTAGATCATGAAAATATTACGAAGATAATGTATTGTATTGTATCTTATTACAGGTCTCCTTCTAGCTTGAAAGAACTTCGGACCCTCATGATAAAGCATTTCACTCGACATCAAAATATTAATGACCTCATGCTTTGGGGGGCAACTATTATAGACATTTTTGGGCACTACAACCCAAAGCATAAATTTCCATAAACCAAGGGCTCCTAAGTCCCTAAAGGTTTTGTTCCAACCCCTAAAAGAACAAGGTCAACTGATTACAACATCTCTCAGAAGTTCTCCATGAAAAACTACTCAGAACTGGTCAAAACTAGACCATTTCACCTGCTCCATAGGCAAAGTGCGTTTCATCCCACCTAAATACACATAGTAGGTGCGTTTCATTTCAAAAAGCCCTTCTATGGGGTGTGATGGGCGAGAAGGGATAAATGGCAGGGTCAATCCGCAAGGTGGAGAAGCATGGAATCTTCCAGAAACTTCTCCTGTGACACTTGCCTCTCTGAATTCGACCAGGGATGAGTAAGAGATCATCAATCTCCAAGTGGAATCAAGAACTATCAGAGGGGAGACACTAATCAAATCTCAAGTTTACTCACCTCCCTTGCAGACATCTATATATGGATCCCTCATCCCAGAGATCCAGAGGCTGTAATTTTGCATCTTGTAAGGAATTGCTGTTGGTTTCTTGAGACAACATCATAGTGTTGGGTGATCTAAGCTTTTCATGAGGTGAAGAAGGGCTTACATGCTGAGAGGATGATGTTGGGTCAGAAAAATCGGTTGTAATTCTCTTGGCTCTTTCTTGATTATCAATAAAACTATTCAAGTTTTCCTCCATACACTTGTGTGATTGATGTTTTATGCATTTGTGTGGTTAGTATACATCTGATCCTATATTTCTTATGATAATAGATCCATGTTCTCGTGTAGTGTTATGCTGCTTTGATTCTACAGGTATTCTGTGAAGCTTGGTACGAAAACAAGTAGCAAAGGACTATCAGAAGAGAGAGGAATCGAGCAAGGAACCAAGCGCAAGACAGAGGTTGGTCTCCTTTATTCTTCTCTCATCTATATTTCATAAAGGAAAACGAAAGTAGTTTTAGTTTGTTTGTTTCTAAGGTAGCTACCAGCCTTAGTGGGATTAGCAGTTCTGCATAGACACTATTCCCAGTAACAGGAAGGGGAAAGGAAGACTAATGCAATAGATGGTTGTAATCACTCTTCCATTATTAATACAGAACTGTGGTTGTGCTGCTTACTCTATGGTGTCGACAGTATCGTCCATTAAGTTGTTTATTCAATACTTGTTTGCATGAGCGGATTAGTTGTATGAAATTATATGTTCTTTATGTATTCATATATTAGGCGGTGATTGCACTTGCCTCTTCTTTGTGCAGGAATTGATTTGGAACCGACTTTGAGGGAGTTCCGCTTGGTTGCATTGTGATCTCCAAACAAATCCATATGGAGGCTCGAGGTAATCCCCTTTCCATACTTTGTTAGTTGATAATTGTCTATGAACATGTGTATAACTTCGTAACATCTGCATATAATCTTACAGTCTGTCGAAGGTCTCGGGAAGACCTTTGAGGGTATTTTCATTCTCCATACACCATGCATTTTACCCCATAGGAATGTAGATCTAACTAAGATCCAAGACATTTTGGATTGACCAGCCCTAACCACTCTAACAAAGATTTAGAGCTTTCTGAACCTTGCAAACTTTTATCGGAGGTCCATGTTGGGATTCTCCGATATCACTTGGCCTTTGAGTCAGATTACTAAGGGTTGGGTGAAAGAATTTTTTTCTTGGTATGAGTCCCAACAGAAGGCATTTGTTGAGTTGAAGCACTGCCTTTTCTCTACACCAGTACTCACACTGCCAGACCTACAACAATTATTTGAAATTGGGACAGACACCTTCGACTATGTTATTGGTGTAGGGCCTCACCCAACACGGGAATATAGTGGCCTATCATAGTGAGACACTTTCTGACAAAATTTAGAAGTATCCCACCTATGATAAAGAGATGTATTCCATCATGCAGGATTGCCGAAGATAGAAGCATTACATTCTGGGGAAGGAGACGTTTATCCACACTGATCACCAACCTCTTCAGTTTATACAAACATAAGGAAATTTGAAGAATGATCCCCATTAGAAGTGGTATACATATATGCACCAATTCCACTTGAAAAGTCAATACAAAAAGGGTAACACCAATCATGTTGCAAACTGCCTGCACTGACCCCGAATTGTAGCACTAACTACTGTTTTCAACTCTTGTGGCCAAGAGACCTCTAGATGATTGCAACTATATAAAAATGATCCAAATTTTGCCTCCAAATACCAGATGCTAGTATATGGAAAGCAAGTAACTAATTTCCACCTTTAGGATGCATTATTATGCTACCTAGTCTACCTTTCTGTTCCTTCAAGGAAACATTCCAAGATGATTTGGGAGGTGCACTATAGTCGGTCGCAAGACACTTTGGTGTGGAGAAAACTGTGGTTTTCCTACAAAATTACTTTTATTAGCCAAAACTATGACTTGATTTTGGGAAATATATCAGATCCTACACTTCTTGTGCCATCACCAAGCCAACCATCAAGAAGCAAGGTCTTTATGCTCCTCTTCTTACTCCCAACCAGCTGTGGGAATCCATCTCCATACACCATATGTCTGGCCTCCCTTCTACTAAGCATCATAATGACTATGTATTTGTGGTTGTGGACATATTATTTTGATTGCTATATTGGCGTCCAACAAGAAGAGTATCACAGTAAAGGAAACTGCCAAACTCTTCTTTGAACAAGTGTGGGAACATCTTGGGATCTTGCAGACCATTATATCAGATTGAGATAGCAGGTTCTTGAGCACATTCAGGTTAAGCCTATGGACACTATACGACACCAAGCTCACCAAGTCTACTGCCTTCCATCCCTAGACTAATGGTCAGATGAAGGTTGACAATAGGATGATAGTACACATACTTCGCATGTACAACTCCAAGAATCCACAAACCTAGGATGAGATTCTTCCCTATGTGTAGCACAATTATAACAAATCTCTCCATATATTTACTAGTTGCATATACTTTCAAGAGGGTCTAGGATTTCAACCATTGTGTCTGATTGATATTGCCATGCCTCATGCAACTACACAAACAAAATCCACACATGTATTATCCACAAATTATAAAGTGACCATATTTATCAAACGAATCCAACACATCTTCTAACAAGTTCATGACATATTGGAGAAGTCAAATTCCAAGTACAAGCAATGACATGATCAACATTAGGTGGCACACAAGTTTCAGGTGGATGACAAAGTTTGGTTGCATTTGCAGAAAGAAAGCCTTAGCGGAGCCCATTGGAAGCTCATACCACTCCAAAATGGTCCTTACACCATTTCCAAGGTTATGGGAGATAATCATTTTGAACTCAACATTCCCCCATTCCTTGGCTTGCACCCAATGCTCAATGTGGACAACCTTCGATCATACTTCCCACCATTACTCGACACATTAGACATTCCAGAACAACTCACACCAACAGAGTTAAACCCAAACTGCATGGAACATGCCACAGCTGATTGAATTATGGACACAAATATCAAGAAAAATCGCTAGTAGAAGATCCAACTATATCGGGTTGTCAAAGTTGGTCAACTCTTGCACCAAGGAAAGTGGCTCACCAGGGAACAAGTTCAACAAAATTTTTCCCATCTCATGGAGGCACTCAACGCAATGGGGACCATTTCTTCCTAAGGTGGGAGGATTGATCCAGGTGGATGTTTTTGGCCACCTACCTATTCCACTTGGATCCCCACCACTGTCTCTTTCATTTTTTCAGTTTCCTTAATTGTAGCACAATTTATTATTTTTGTCAATTTTTCGAGTCCTGAACTTCCAGAGCCATTTTAAGGCCCTAAACGATATATTTTTTTGGAAAACTAGGGAAAAAATCAAGTGAAGTGTTATTTCTGCTACATCTCTGTATTTATGGTTATATTCGTAATTTGTTGCATTCCTATTTAATTTTGGATCAACGATGTTCTTTGTAGATACTTGGAGTGGTATACCAATGACAGTCACCAAAGACTTTATTTCAATGATGGTATTATGGATTTCTTGGTATACTACAACCATGTTTGAAACTCATAGTGCCTCCTCCAGTAGCTCTCAACTTCCTGTGCAATTTTTGTTAGTCATACTGATTTTTCTTAATTTCTAGGTCTAGCTCCTGCTTTTTCTTATCGTTAAGAAACTAGGCTATACTTGCGACAAGCTCCTTGATTTGTGTATCTATAGCTTGTACCTAGTGAATGATATCTTTCAATTCTTGAATTTGACAAATATTAGTCCATAAGTGTTGAGAAATGGCAACAAGAAATTCCAGTTTAATTTGTCCTTGAATTAAATTAAGAATTAAAATCGAATTCTGTTCTCATAGCAACTTGTAAATAGTTAATTAAGTTTAATTAGCTTAATTAGATTAGGAATTTCGAGTTAGAAGTATTTCTATAGTCATGTATATGATTTCCCTAAATTTTAGGGGTATAGGATGAGTTTATTTGAGTTGTAATTAGATAACTCAGTTTGACTGAGCTATAGACAGTTAAACTAGTTCTAATTGTTTGTGGAACTAGTAGAGGATTAGTAGTGAGTTGGTGCACTAGTGCATCTTTAAGTGTGTTACACGGTATTTTGTCACTGTCCTTGTACTCCCTATTCCTTGATCCTGGAGGACCTCTATAGTGAACCCCACATGCTTTCCATTCATGAAGAAACCCTCATTATGTCTCTCTTCGTGAGCAGATCAATTCCCTTTTGCACCATTTCCCCTGAATCTTCTGTTTTTCCCAATTTACAAGACCGGTGCTAATGGCCCTTGTTCCGCTTGTGCAAATATGCAGGGTTTAACACTATCCCTAACGCTGACTGGAGTGACTAAGCTTTGCTCCAGTCATGCCGGTCTTGTTATGGAAAGTTTTTTAAATTAAGAGCCGAAGCTTCCAGCTCTAGACACTTCGTAACGAAATTCTAGTAAATGGTTTGGCCAGATGGGATCGAGGATGTCAATTTGGGCTCCTTTCCCCTATAATGATGGAACTACCTCAAGGGATAAGACCTTCCCCCATGAGAAGAGGATCCATCTCCCACCCATTTCTCTTATATAAACCTCCCTTCTTCCCAAGCACAAGCTAGTTTTAAGGTTAGTGTTGAAGTGTTAATGTTGGTGTGCTAGTGCTATTTTGGTTTGGAGTAAACACGAAGCTATTCATAGTTGTAGCTCTCTATTTGTGTGAGGGAGAAGTGTGATTTAGTTTGGAATGAAGCCTAAAGGGAAGAGCCTTAAAACTATTGTTGATTGAGGCCATCATGGAATGCTAGTAGAAGTGTGTGGGAACCTGGTCTTGTCAGAGCAAAACAACAACGTTAAGGCAATGGTTGTAATCTCTTCTTGATTCAATATATATGCAACTATCGATTGATTTGATACATGATTTTTAATCTTACATATTCATGGCTTAATGTTTCTTGACTTGTTAAGTATGTTGAATTACAATTTGTCTATTATCATGGTTGTTGTTTGTTGATGTTTACTTGTTTCAGGTGCTTGAAGAAGGAAGCGAGAGATAGCTAGAGTGAGTAAGAAATGACATCATCAAATGAGATAAGAATACTAAGAGGTTGGTTCTCTTAATTGGTTCTAACCAAAGGAAATATTCCATATAATATATCAGTTGTGGCTAGACCCATTACCGAGCTAGAGGAATTTGTTTGTCTCCGCACTTATAATTTTACTTCATCACAAATTGGCGACCATACTGGGGAACCAATCCTTTTGTTCATCATGGATTTCATGATTTTGTGTGAACTTTTCTAGTTCCACTTTTTCCCTTTGGTTCTATTTCTTTTCTCATGCTTTCTGGTTTGAGTCTGAAATTCATAGTAGCAAATCTGGTCCCTATTTCATTTTTTTCTTGGCTCCTTTAATCAACGCACTTAATCCGCTAACAGTCGCACTGATTAGCACGATTTGTTGAGAAACGATGGCTTCGACCAGCCTTTGGCACTTGTTTTTAGGTAGGAACTTGTGCTGATGCCTATAAGTGAAGATTAGGGTTTGTCCCCAATCTTGGCCAGTGTCTTTTTCTCTCATAATTTTGACTCCGTAAGCCTTTTAGACTATTTTCTCCCCGACTAGAAAGCTGCTTTTCATTTGGTTTTGCTTTCTTGTTGGCTTATCATCTTTCTTCTTGATTTCTTGAGTCACTGGGTGGTCAGTGACATTAGGGCATCTAGGTTGTCATCCATCTAGATGTTTGTGAACTCAATGAGTCGAGTTGTAGGTATACTTACTCCTTGCATTTCATTTACAGTCCTTGTGGGAATTTTACTTCTATCACACAAGTTTGAAAATTTTTCTTTTTCTTGTCTAAACATGTCTTTTCAGGCATGTATTACATTGCTTTTCTTGTTGTTGGTAAAGTTGGTGCTTCATTAGTATGAATGAGCCTCTCTTTTCGTATTTTCATTTGCTTGAAGAGTTAGTTGTCTCGAAAATGTTTTCATTGAAGTTTTGTATGCGAAAATTTTATTTCGTTGTTTCATGAAAAATATGAAATTCTAGTTTGTTACATCATTGTGCTACGATAGCTTGCATCACTGAAAGACTAGAATTGCATTGGCATTCAAAAAAGAAAATAACTCTTTTTTCTTTTTAAAGGACTGTTAGATATGTGCTTGTCAGGAAATTAGGAATTGGAATGCATTTTTCATTAGTTTATTTTTTTCAAAAAGTGAAGTAGTGAAAGATCATTTTTCTTTCAGTTGCTTGGTTGTTTTCACTTGATTGTGGAGTTTCTACCCTCTCTGGTGTAGCCATTTCATCGAATTGAAAGGGTCTTGTCTCATTTAGTTGCATTTAATGTTTTTGAGTCGCATCGCTAAGACCTGAAAACTGAAACATAACTCAAGATAAACTTTAAAATGAATTCAATTAACCTAAGGTGCATTTGACAATTAACGATCATATCTAGAAGGTCTAGGCTAGAGATGTGTTCCGGTGTCTTTAAACCTAGCAGCTGTCATTAGCTTCAGCATTAGATAGCGCTAGTATGGATTTGTGCTCCCCGTACCATCGAGTATATAACGAAAGACCCCTCTAGGCTACAATCCTTTATCCTTAGGAAGCTAAGTCGGCCGCCTTGAAAACGTGATGCACCGAGAATATCATTCAGGGATATTTCCTACTTGTAATTCTTGGTTCACCAGGAGGTATTCTGCAGTTCACGATTTCCTGGTAATCCTATTTACCTAGATCATCCAGATCAGTCATTTGATATTTTTGACTCATTAACATTTAAATATCATTTGAGCACTTGTCCTTTCGAGATTGTTTCCAATCGAAAGTGATAGAGTCATCTTTTTTCTTTCTCGACTCTTAAAAAATGAAAGAGCACTAGTCTTTTATGTGTATTAGTAATTGATTTCCCATGATCCAATAACACCCTATTAGTCTTTTCTGAGACCAGATCGTGAGTTTCCCTTAAAAAACATTTTAAAGCCTTGAAGTAAATTTTTTCTGTCAACTAAGACAAGGTCATCATGGTTGAACCATCTGGTTCACCCAGTTCCTCTTCCTCTCCTCCATCTGAAAGATTGTTTGAGGAGCAATTTCCTAAGTTACTAGAATCACTTGAAGGACCAAGGTGTTGAACACATAATTGTTCTGAGCATTCAAACTTTGTCATCTCGTCCTCTGCTTACTTTTGATACTAGGTCATCTACTGATCTTGGCCCAAAATCTCTAGACAATCCCGTTCAAACTCCTGAGAACTTGCTGACCACTGACGGTCAGCTTGGACTGCTTATATACCTTCTCAATCCTTTCTTTGACCCTATTGTGATATCACCATAGTGTCCCTACAGTTTGTACAACCAGCTGGGTGTTCCTTTGGAACTATCCCCTCATACTTATTCGACTATTCATTGTCGTTTGTTTCTGGATATGGAACCCAAAGGCAATGCTTCGGTCACCTCTCCAGAGTTCAAAGTTTCTACTCCACACACTGTCGAGGAGGAAGAGCAACCTTTTCTTCCCAAGTGTTTTCCCTATACCAAGGGTATTCCCACCAGTTTGCCACCCAACTATGTGTCTTTGGCACAATTGGTTTCAAGTACACCTAGTGCCTCATCACTTTACCATAACCCTATTTGGGCATTAGGTGCCATGCCTACTTCAGGTTCGTTCATTACTAACATGACTTCCCAATAGGATGTTACCTTAGTCTTGGTGCAACCCACCATTCTGAACACCCTTGTATCATCAATCCCAGTTACACATCAAGCACAACTGCCAATTTCGAAGAATGTCTCTATCAGTTCGTCCATCCCTCTAGTCAGTGGCCAAGATGTGCCACCACTTGGGGGAAAAAACCTGAATGTTTATATGGTGCCAGGTGCCACCAATGTGAGTGGCTCACAAGCTCACATGGTTGATATGAACCAACCTTCTTCTGGTGTGTTATAGACATATTTGGGCACTGCAACCCCAATCTTATATGTCGATAAACCAAGGGCTTTTTAACCCCTAAAAGTGTTGTTTCATACCCTAAAGGATTATAGTCAATTGATTACATCATTCCCCAGAAGTTCCACCTGAAAAACCACTCAGAACTGGCCAAACCTGGACCATACTGACTTCTCCACTGTCAGGGTGTGATGCATACTGACTCCTACACTAGCTAGGTGTGATGCATACTAAAAAGGCCTTTTGTGGGGTGCGATGAGTGAGAATGGACAAATGTTTGAGATAGTTTTCTAAGTGGATGCTCATGGAATCTTTTAGAACTTCTCTTATGACAGTTGCCTCTCTAGATTCGCCCAGGGATGAGTAAGAGATCTAAGAAATCTCCAAGTGGAACCAAGAACTACAAGTGGAATGACACTAATCAAAAACCCAGAGATGACTCACACCCTTGCAGACATCTATAAATGGATCCCTCATCTGAGAGATCTAGAGGCTAGAATTTTTTAATTTGTAAGGAAGTGTTGATACTTTGTCTTTGAGAAAAAGGCATTGTATTGTTGGGTGATCTTGCTTTTCATGAGGTGAAGAGGGCTTTGATGCTGGGAGGATGATTCTGGATCAGATAGCTGGGTTGTAATTCTCCCTTCTATTTTAATAAAGTTCTTTGAGTTTTCATCCATACAATCGTGTATTTGTGAAGCTTGTTATTTTTGAATGCCATTGTATGTTCAATGTATTTTTGTTTCTGCATTGTTTATGATATAATAGATCGAGATGCTTTGATGGTGTTTTGTTACTTTGTTTCTACAGGTATTCTCTAAGTGAGACAAGTAGGAGAGGAGTTGCAAGCTCTATCAAGGGGGAGAGAAATCAAGCAAGGAGTCAAGTGGAAGATCTAGGTTGGTCCCTTTGCTTCTCTCTTATATATCATACATAAAGGAAATCACAAATTTCTTTTATTGTTTGTTTCTAGGATAGCTGCCAATCTTAGTGGGACTAGCAGATCGAAAAGATACTAATTTTCCCGGAAACAAAATGGTGACTCCACTGGGGAATGAATAGTTTGTTTCTTTGTTGTTGATTGTTTGTTTTATAAACTATAGATGGAGCTTGAAGTTATCTAGATAGCCTTCGAACTGCTATTGCTCTGCAATTGCAAAGTAGATGAATGTTGCTTCAATGAATCTTCAGTTCAGTTTATGAGTCGAACATCTGACTTACAAGCATTATAGATGCCCTATTGGTAGCTCAGTAACCTCCCAATATCACACCCCTATACTTTGCTCTTTATTGTCCATAATAGCTCAGCTTAACTCATTGAAATCAGCTGCAAATTTGAGCGAAAATCCACCTCAGTTGTGCTCCCTGGCCCATCGCACTGTCTATAATTGGAAGCCAATATGCATCACACTTCCCGAGTGTAGCAGGTGCGATGCATCCCTATTTATGTGAAGCAAAAGTGCGATGACTGAGTAATCCCATCTCTCTACTTGAAATTTGGGGTTTTTTGTCTTTGTTTTCAGCTCTGTTTAGTTTTTTCTGTTGCTATGAACAATATCACATTGTTGAAGCCTCCTTGCTTTACATAGGCCATACTCCATTGATTAGGATTAGTAAATGTTTTTATGTATTTTTCCATCATTTGCAATCCTTTGTCGAAAAGTTGCTTAAATCGATCTGTTGTTTTGGTACAAAAGTGTTGTAATTATTGTTTTGTGTCAAAAAAGAGAAGTGTCGTTGAGTCTCCGTTCTTTGGCTAGTCAATTGAACCTTTTGTCATGTATTTGATTTGATTTGTTGATATTTGAAGTGTCGAAAGCATCTTCTATTCGAAATTGAAAAGTTTCGTTTAAGTCTTCCTTTCATTTTTGAAAAGAAATTGTCGAAATGTTGCTTTGAAGAAAATATTTCGGATCTATACTTAGTTTTCCTTTTTGGCATTCTTCACATTAAGGGGAACGAAAAACAAATACATGCATTTGCATTTGCATTTAGACTGTGTGTGAAAATGATTTAGGAAAAGTGCATTTAGTGTGTGCTCTTTGCTCTTTGTTTGAAAGAATCATAATCTTCTTTCATTAGTAGCTAGGATTTTCATTGCTAAAAATAAACAACGATTGTTTATCATTTTATATTGCATATTTAGAAATTTTACATCTACATCATGCAGTGAACCTTGAAAGGAAAAATTCTAAATAAGATCAACTCTAAAATAAATTTCAATAAGCTTAACAATACTTTGGAACCTAACGCAACACATCTAGAGGTCTAGGCTAGAGATGTGTTCCTGCATCGTAAAATCTAGTAACTATCGTTTTCATCGAAGGTTGGGTGATTCCTCCTCTTTGATACGACAAGTGCTAGCACGAACTTGTGCTCCCTATACCATCGAGTATATATTGGGAGACTACAATAGGCTTATATCCTTTATCCATAGGAGGCTATGTCTGCTGCCCTATCGATCGCAATGCACTGAACACAGCATTCAGGAAGATTGACTGTCATACATAAGTCCTTGGTAATTTCTCTTTAATTTATCGCCAAGGTGTATATTGCAGTTCTGCGATTGGTTTGGTAATCCCTCTATCTAGATTTCCAGAGTAGTCACTTTCGTTCCTTTTCAACTCCTTAAAAGAAAAGGTCCATCTGAGCACTTGTCACTTCAGGCTCATTAAAAATCGAAGGGGACTAGAGTCATCTTTAACTTTTTCTTGACTCTTAAAAATTGAAAAAGAAAAGTTGTGTCAAAGCATCATTAAAATTTATTTAATTCGAAACAACATATTTTTCCTTTTAATTTTGAGCTAATCAAGTAATCTGCAATCGTGGAAGAAAGTCAACGAAAACCCCATCATTCACGGAGACTAGCGAGTCAACCATATTTGACTCCAGAAACGAAACCATTTCGAGCAAAACAGTCTTGTTTAACTGAGTCCAATTCTCTTGGTTTATTTGAAACTTGTGTTTCAACATCATCAGAGACTAGAGTTACTCCGATCATTTCTGGTACATCTGCCTTTATAGAAGAAGTTCCGCAGTTACAAAAGGACATTAGAACTGATCCTAGTGTGATGGTAGACACTTCTATACCTGAAACAGTTCTAGCTAGAGTTGATCCAGAGATTGAAGTTCACTTACCTGAACATCTGGAAGTTGAGTTCCAGAATTTAAAAGGTGTCACCCCTCCAGTATCTGTCACTGCAGAAGCTATACCTTCTTCGGCTCTAGAAATATTTTACAAACTTGATAGTCTACCTCTTCCACCTAGACTGATTGTTATAGAGGAGATAGTAGAAGATCTTCCATCTAGTACCCCATTACATTTTGGAACTGGGATCCACTTATATCCTTCTACTCTTGAAGTTAGTTCTTTTAATCATCCTTCATTGCAAGTTCCTGTCGAATCACTAGGAAATCTTTTGGATAGACTAAATATGTCTGAGCAGCCATCAACATCTAGGACTGTGTCATCTGATACAACTGTAGTAGAACTAACTGCTGCCATTCCTACGATGTTTGCTGGTATACCATCTGTCCCAACTAGTTGCCAATCATTAGATGGAGTCCACTCAGGGACTGTTTCGATGACATGGTCTATTCCTATTTGTTCATCCGAAATCCTATCTGGCATTTCTTATGTTGAAACTCAGAAAATTGATCTTGCATGCCAGTATCAATTTGGGCATTCCAGTCTTCAAAGACCGATATATCCTTTGAACACTGGATTGCCGCCATATGGAGTGTAGTATGCTTTTTCATTGTTCCCTCCTGGAGAACAACCGTATGAGAGTTCACAACAAAATTTAGGTCAAACTGGAATTACATCCAGTGGTTGGGTACCAATACTGCCTCAACAACCAAGGGTTGTATATTCAATGCAACCAGCCCAAACTGTGTCGAATATTCCCACTACACCTGCTATTGTGATTGTGTCGCAAGTACAAGCACTGCCTGTTGTGTGTCAACCTCAAGTCTCTTAGGTTGCAATACAACAGCCTCATGTCTCTACAATTGAATCACAACCTCAGGTTAGTGCTTCCTTACCTAGAACAACTTAGGCTCAAATGGGTACTATCACTCTGCATCTTGGTCAATCATCCAGTATTGGGCAACAGCAAATGGTCCAACAACCATGGCTGGTACAATATCAACAACTGCAATTCTAGAAAACTTACCGAGGACCTAAGCAACAAGGCTTTGTAGGTAATGGACAAACACATTTTCAAAATGGTTATCAACAACCATACTATAATGGTTATGTCCATCAACCTTATCAAAGTTACCAGCATCAGATACATTTTGCTGGTATGCAAAGACCTATTGCTCAGGTGATCCCATCTTATCTTGGGTATGCTTCGCCAAACCTGAATCAATAGTTGTCTTTTGTAGCAACTCTAGAATTACCAGATTTGAACTGGTTGATGAATGATCCAATTGCATACGCCCCTTGATGGCCAGCGATTCCTCATAAACTTCCCTCCGATATTTCTAAATTCAATGGAAATCCAGGTGAAGATCCATCAAATCACGTAATGACTTTTCATTTGTGGCGCTCATCTAACACCCTAAATGATGATTCGATTAGTCTTCACCTTTTCCAAAGAACGCTCACTGGTCCGGAAGCGAAATGGTATATTGAATTGCCTAGAGCTTCGTTTGACAACTTCAGTGCCCTTGCCACTACTTTACTAACCCACTTTCAGTTACCCATAAGGTACGAAACGGGGACAGAACTCCATACCAAATTTAAACAAACAACAGCCACTCACATATCTGATCATATTCATGAGTGGCGACGTCATTATCGAATGGTAAAGATGTATGTTCCTGATCAGCTTCTAGCTGAGTGGTTTATTAAGTCATTATTGCCTTCTATTATGGAGGATGTGGCAAAGGGAGGAGTTGTCACTGAAGAGTAAGTCATTACTCATGCAAAATATTTAGACTTGATCTATACCTAGTCTGGCATGCTCTATGACAAAATTTCTGACGCTCCTAGACCAGAATTTTTTGTTCCTCCCCCTCCTAAATTGAATAGGGACTCTCACGTTGGTGATGGCGTGATAGGTACCTCAAGTGTGCAAACCGCAAAGGCTCCATCTGGTAAAGCCCTTTCAGTTTCTAGTAAAAAAGCAAATGACAAACCTCTTGCCTCAGAAATTAATGTCGTGTCATCTGACAAGGGCAAGAATCCAAAGCAACTAGGGGGCAAGAAAAAAGGGAGAAATAATAAGAAGAAATAGGAAAATTCACCTCTTGAAAAATCTTCTGAGAACCCTACTGGGCAAAAGAAACCTCGTGATCCATGTTACATTTGTAATGAGGACTGTTTCACGAATAATTGTCCACATCGAGCTAAGGTTACAAAACTCTTAAAGACTTCAAGTACCTCAGCTGTGTTTACTGATCCATTTCCAAACCTAGAAACTAATCTAGTTGCTATTGATCATGCTTCCACATCACAAGTGCTTATACTATCCACCTCGAAACAGAAAAATGATTCTTTGATATCGAAAAGGAATAAATATTATGGGAATCCAGAGTTGTTGAACAACAAGGCTACAGATCAACCCGTAGTTCGACAACCACTTCGCCAGAAGTTGTTCCACCCATCATTCCTGAATTAACTATAAAGCCGCCAAAGGGAGTAGCACATAAATCGACATTTAATCCTTGTGCTCGAGAAACACATAATTATAATATAGTTGAGGATTTGGCTCAATCGCCATCCACTGTGTTGACACTTGAAGTCCTGCAGAACTGCCCCTCCCAAAAATAGGCTTTGTTATCAGCAATAGGTGGGATTGACCCAACGGATTCCAATCTTTTGGTCTTTAACCATAAAGGATACGAACCTCAGTTACCAGCCCAACTCACTTTCCTTATACAGGTAAAAGCCCTCAATAAAACCATTCATTGAACAATAATTGATGAGGGGGCATCTACCTGTATTATGTCAATGAGTTGCTGGAAAACTTTAGGCTCGCCACCCTTGTCACAATCATCAACAACATTAAAAGCATTCGATGGAAAAACATACATGCCGTATGGGATTTTAAGTAACTTGCAAGTTGAACTGGGGGGCAAGACAGTAGAAATTGAAGTTGAGGTCATTGATGGAAACCTTGACTAAAATATCTTATAGGAAAGGCCCTGGATTTATGCAATGGCTGCTGTTGTGTCAACATATTTTAGAAATATTGCATTTCCCTTCCAAGGTGGAATTAAAATTGTTGATCAACTAACCTTTTTCCCCAACATTTCACAAGCTACTGGAATCATTCCAATGATCCATGGAAGTTCTCAATCGCTTCAAAATGTCGGAGTAGGTCTCCTAAAATACCCTTCCTTAATGGGTACTTTTGCCCTCTCGCCTCCAAGTAATCTGGCGGAAGTGGCCACAGTGGAAAACTATCATATGATATCTTCTACAACATTAAAGATTAAGAAGAACTCTGACCATTTTGATAGTGTGGATCATCGCAAGGTGTTGACCCAAGCCCCATAGAATCCTTGTAGCAATAAATTTTCTGGGCCTAGGCGGCAAACCCAAATCAACACTCAGCGAGTGTTTGGATAGATAGGTATCTAGAATATGGCACCTCTTACGATCCTTGGTCTTGTATACATTCTACAGATGAAGGAATCATTAAGTCGATGATGATAGGAGAGACGTAGTGGGAAGATTACCACCATAGTTCCCACCTTCAAAATAACAATGAAGATTATTCAAGTGACCTTAATCATCCTTCATTTTTTTATTTTCTATCAAATACTGTAAATACAGTGGATTTTGTGCGAAATCTATCCAATATTGAGGAAACTATCACCATTAATATCTTGACCAAACTTAATGTTGTAGAGAATATTCATGTTGGCAAATCTTGTTCTCCTTCAGAACTAGAAGTGTATTTCACTCTCTTTCGCGAATTCAGAGATGTCAAGCATTGACTCAAGAATCATTGAACTTGAAATCAAGATGTATCCAGATGTCAAACTAGTATGACAACGGGTTCGACTGCTTCACCCAAAGAAAGCCACTGCCATTAAGGCAGAAGTTGAAAAACTTTTACAAGCTGGTTTCATTTACCCTGTTCCTCTCATTGATTAGGTATCAAATATTGTTCCGGTGATGAAAAAGCAAGGAAATATTAGATTGTGTGTCGATTATAGGGATGTAAATCAAGCATGTCCAAAGGAAAACTACCCTACACCCTTCATCGGCCATATAATTGATGAATGTGCCAGATGCGAAATCTTTTCATTCATGGATGGATTTTCTGGGTACAATTAAATCAATATCCGCCCATAGGACCAGTCGAAGACTGCATTTATATGTCCATGGGGCACATTCGCGTACTGTAAACTACCTTTTGCTTTGAAGAATGCAGGGGCAACCTTTTAGAGGGCAATGAACTACACCTTCCATGACATCAAGCACATCATTCAACTGTATCTTGACAATCTACCAACTCATTCGCGAAAGCGGAATGATCATCTGCAACATTTGAGAGCCATATTTCTACATTGTCGACACTACAATATACGACTCAATCCACACAAATGTGTGTTTTGTGTTGGTTCTAGTAGATTACTTGGTTTCATAGTTTCTAAGGATAGAATTCGACTCGACCCATGTAAGGTTCAGGCAATCCTTGACATGCCTCCACCTTCAAATTTAGAAACTCCAAGGGAAAGCTAACTTTCTAAGGAGGTTCATTCCACATTATGCTGAACTTGCTAAAGGTTTATGCGTATTTTGAAAAAATAAGCACCCTTCAATTGGGATCAGATTACACAAGCTTCCTTTGATGCTTTAAAAGGTTCCCTAGTAAAAGCATCATTAATGTATGCTCCTGACTATCAAAAAGACTTTAACCTATATCTCGCTGCTACAGATACAACCATCGCCATGGTTTTAGTACAAAAATACAATGGAATAGAACATTCTATGTATTATTTAAGTCACAACTTAAATGATACAGAAAGAAAGTACTCCTATGTTGAAAAACTGGCTTTAGCAGTTATTCAAGAAATACAGAGATTTCGAAACTATATTCTCTTTCGCAAAACTACCATTTTATCATATTGCAACCCTATGACCTACATTTTGTCGTGTCAATTACTAGGGGGAAAATACTCCAAATGGATAGCCATTTTGTAAGAGTTTGATCTGGAATTCACAAAATCCAAATCAAAGAAATCTCTCGTCTTCGCGGAGTTAGTTTGTGACCTCCCATCATCATCCAATGATTTAACATCCAAAGCATCAATCATGGATGAAACTTTGTTTCTAATATTGTCAAGCAATCTGTGGTATGGAGATATACTGGTCTATCTTCAAACCAAAACCTTTAGGCCTAACACCTCATACTTTGAACAATAGCGTATTTGATACCAAGCCAAAGACTACATGATCGTCGATGATACACTTTACCATCGTGGTGTCGATACAATTCTGCGAAGGTGCCTCACGCATGAGGAGGCTGAAAAAGTCCTGAATGACTATCATTCAAGTGCGTGTGGGGGGAATCTATCTAGTTACGCAAATGAACAAAATATCCTATGAGCTGGTTACTTCTGGCCCACTATATTCAAAGATTTCATAATTGTGGTCAGAAGTTGCCATGCTTGTCAAATTTTTGATCGCAAAACCAGATTACCACCTACACCATTGCATCCAGTAGTTGTTGTTGGGCCATTATAAATTGGGCATAGAAATCATGACATGTAACCCCACCTCGGCAGGGGGGCATGGGTATATTATAGTCGTTGTCGACTGTTTTACAAAATGGGTCGAGGCGATGCCTACATTAAACAACAGTGGAAAAATGGCTGCCCTTTTTTTTTTTAAATCATGTGGTCTCTAGATTTGATGTTCCACAGGCTATAGTCACAGATCATGGATTTCACTTTCGCAATCACATGATGGTTGAATTGACTGCCAAATTAGGACGATCCCATGATAGTTCTACTCCATATTATCCACAGGCTAACGAACAGGTTGAGGCAATCAACAAAGTCCTGAAGCAAATGCTGCAAAGAATGATTGGATTCCATAAACAGAATTGGCATTTAATCCTATACTCAACTTTGTGGGCATATAGGACTTCAGTGAGAAATGCAACCGAATTTATGCCCTTTCAGTTGGTGTATGGTCTAGAAGTGGTATTACCAATTCAGTGTGAAATTTCATCTCTCAAGCTCACAATTGATCTGCTTCCTGAAACTTCAGAGGAAGAGGCTCATTTCTTGGAACTATTCCACTTGGATGAAACTCGTCGTGATGCCACGCTGGCTAACGAAGCACATAAGAAACGTGCCAAGGCGCAATTTGACAAAAATTTCAAACCTTGTGTCTTCTTAGAAGGTGACCTGGTCTTGCTTTACGATCAAGACTTTGACAAATTGGGAGCAGGTAAGTTTGAACCATTATGGATGGACCCCTACATTGTTAAATGAGTATTGACAAAAGGAGACTATGAGCTGGTGGATTATGATGGGATTCCACTGTCGCAACCCCGAAACGGGTTGTATCTTAAGCGTTACTATGCTTGATTAAGTATGGTAATCTCTTTGTATATATGCTTTTGTTACAATTTTGTTTTCTTTTAGAGTTTTCATTTTGGTTGGGTAATCCACTTTGCATTTGTTGCAGATGTCAAACTTTTTGGAACCATTTGTTGGGTATGCGCGACAAGTTAGTGAGTTTCAGGGGGATATGTATTGGCCGATCAACGAACAACATCGTTGAGTATAACACATTGATTGAACTTCTCTCTGATGCCATTTCACATGGCATACATTGATTTGTTGTCAAGCTAGATTCAAAAATCATCATTCTACAACTTACTGGCATACTATTCTGTTCGGAACCCAGCTATTTATTATATGTTCCTAAGAGTTAGGATTTTGGAAAGACGGTTTGATTCCATTCAATATCAACACATTTCATGAAACTTAAACACATTAACTGATTCATTAGCAAATTATGTGTTAGATAGACATTTGTAGCATTTGTAAAGAAAAACATTTCACATTAACATTTGCATCAGGATCGTATAGCTTAACCAAAATAAAACTCCGGAAATCAAAAATATATAACTGTTTATAGTTTTTACAAAATTTTTTGTATCTAAGACAAAATTGGTCATATGATCAAGATACTTAAAAATGAATGTAGAAAAGCATCCTAGACTAATGATGCCAGTGATAACATGCCACCGTCTGTGCGATCATACACAAAAGCCTAGTCCATCGACTCGGCATGCCAGTAGTATGGCGTTGTAACCTCAGAGGTAACCTATCAGTCCTCAAATCCTGAATGCCAAGAGTGAGGCCCTCGATGTGATCCTCCAGTGCTGCCAGGGTCTCTTCTATGTCTAGATCACAAAGGATAGCCCTCCCCACAGCCTCTCCTGCTGGACCGTCAGATGTTGCCCTTGGGCGTGCCATTGGTTGCACTAGCCCAATATTTGCACAATTATATGAGTTTGATTAGCCTTGATAAATTTTAAAAACACAAAAACATTATAAAACTGATAAACAAAGCTATGGTCAAATCATTTTACCCATAACACTCCACTTCTCGCCAACTGGTAACGCCAAATCCGGGTTGCCTCAGAAATCCATCCCAACGTATGGATACTCTACAAAGACCATCTCCTGATGGTCGAACCACTCAAAGAAGGCATAAGAGAAAGAAATTTGTGACTGACCAGCATGTCTAGCCATGAGATCAACCCATTTCTGCATTAGTGGTTCCCTCGGTGTTGGCAATCCTAGTGAAATGTATTGAGGCTGCATCAATGGAATCCTCTCCAAGGAAAAAGCAGTCAAGATGGAATCGTAGCCGAAATTCTTCGATCTTCCATTCTTTACCTTGGAGAGCTATTCTTTTATGACCAGAAGTACCGCCTCACACTAGTTGAACACCTTTGGTTCTAGGCATTCCAGGGTGCACTGCATGTAAGATCTATTCCAAATGAAGAGCCACGCTACAAGCCAATCTAGCAAAGGTAAATAAAATGGTCCTCAAGGACCAATCAGTGACATCTAGGATATTGATCTTGCCATCTCTACTGGGCTGAGATCCATCTCTATAGAATTGACGAATATAATTTCTCACAGATTTTCCTCCACGGGCAGATCCTGATAGTGAAAGAGGGGCACCACGCCTCGATAACCCCGTCAAAAAGTAGATATCCTCGACTATCAATGGAATAGATTTGCCTCTGATCTCGAATACTTGGTTGATCAGATCCCACGCATCAAGAAAACACTGCAACAAATTGATTTTTTTGCCTCATGCTAGATATACGGAAGAATTTGAGCAAGCCACAGTTTCATAATGCAGTAATTGTGCCTTGATAGTGTAAGGCAATCATTTCCTCTTCTTCATGTTTGTGTTCACACCATGTGATGACCATATTGATCCAACAAATACCTGAGACACAAACAAAAGATGAATTAGGATCCAAATTTGAGCAAAAATAGGCAGAAATTTCATGAAACATCACTGTATAAAGTTTCCCTTTTGCGCCCATCGCACCTTTCCTTTGAGCTAGGTGAGATGCATACTGACTGGCCAGTGTACAGCTTAGTATGCATCGCACCTTTCGATATAGACTAGGTGCAATGATGGGAGAACGAATTCTTCAAACCCCAGGGGCCCAAAAATAGGGTAAAAATTGCTCAAAATCAGGAAAAGATGGAATGAAAATGAAGAGCTCAGTGTTAGCTCCTACCTAGTCTTGACGGTGCGGAGAATAGTCCACTAGTTCTCTCGAAATCAGCTGGTGAAATTTGAGGGGGAAAACCACTCCAGAGCTCCAAAATCCAAAATTTGAAATGAAATGATGAAAATGAGAGGTAAAACTACTTTTTATGTTACTATTCACACACTTGAAAGTAAAATGTTAGTTTTTAATTCTTTTTTCCAGCATATATGTGTACTTCTAATCAATTTGATGGAGCAATTAGGCAGGTTAAATGACTGACGAAAGAATCTAACATGTTAAATGGTGAATTGAACATATTTGACTACTGTTATGAGCAATGTTATTGTATGGTTCAAGCTCGTTAAAAAATAAACCTACCACTGAGCATATGTTCCCCCAGAGTTCAAGCTCGTTAAAAAATGAACCCACATTCGGTAAATAACCTTTCTAATTTCCATTATATCAGCCTTTTGAACCTTGGTTGTGTTCCTTCCATCACCTCCATCCTTTTGGCTGATCATACGCTTCTAATTGATTGTTTACCTTTTTGAGGAATAGCTGCAATGAGTGGTCCTGTTAGCCATCCTTTTCACATCGCCATGTTTTGAGAAGTTTCAAGATTACTCGGAACCAGTTGCTACCCTAAACGCCACTCGTTCCTCAAAAATGAGTCTCCTTTAAACTCTTTTCAAACTTGTTAAATATAAAAATATTGTCGATCTATTGGCCTTTCTAGCTCACTAAAGTGATTGGAAGTGCCATCCCTGCTATATGTTTTAAAATTTTTAGACCTAAGGGATTATTCATTAAAAATTTTGAGCAATTGTCTTTTCGACTCGCTAAAGTTATCAAAAACTCATCCCTTTCCTATTATTTTAATATTTTTCAGACTTAAAGGATTATGCTATGAGAAAGAACTGTTGGAGTTTCCTTTTCGTCCCTTTTCAAACTCTCTAAACATGGAAAGGACCAAGTTATCCTTGTTGTTAAACCCGTTAAAACAATAGCAACAAACTTGTCCACCCATACAAGAACGAGTTTCACTGTCGCTAGGCTCACTAAAACATAGCGACAAGTTTGCTCGAAGGGAAAATTATAGAACAATCATATGTTATCCTCCTCAAGCTTGACAAAAATAAAGAGCTACTGGTCAGCAATGATTGGGGAAAAAGGGAAGAAAACTTGAAGAATTTTATGGGTAGCAGGTCACTCTTGAAAATGACACTTTCACTATGTCACCATGATTGAGTCAGGTTGGGTTATTCCATTCACCAGTCATATCACCATTGGTCCTCCATACCATCCATCTTTTGGGGTTAAAGCTACTAATCCATCTCAGTGTCGTCGATATGTTCAAGAGAAGTCATTCAAAGAATTTACCATCCAGTTATTGCCTCATCCACTCCAATACCTTCACCCTCCATTTTTCATGGCCGCCATTCCTGAACCTTGTATCATCAGATCGTTTTCACCTCCAAAAAATCATTTGCTTTGTTTTGTGTCATTGATGTGGGATACATTAAGGCCCTCCTATGACTGATCACTTCTTGTTAACATCAGCTTGTTATCCAAGAAGTTGACTTAGAAACAACCCTTTCAGTACTTTGAAGCTTGCATGCCTCAATGGCAAGTTTCTCAATTCCAGCGACATGTTTACATCAATGGCCTTTGACCGAGAGATTTTGTGTGGTGTTCGACATCGGATCATATATTCACACCACATGAATTGTACTGTAGTACCTTGAGGGTCATTATCATTATCGGTGATTCCTCTCGCGCCTGTTAACAACTTACATTATTGGCTGGTAATCAGGCAATGTCTTTCCATGTTTGACTTCAGGACATCTTTTCACATGGATCGACTTGTACATCAGGCGAAGATTGAATGAGTTTAAAGATCCTGGATATAGTTTCATCGATCTGGGCTGCGATATATTCAGTAATATAAAGACATCAAATGTACACAAAAGCTGCACAGATGATCATCAAGCCTAGGGATGATGACTGTACATATAAAGAATCACCAGTCTACAACTACAGATGATTATCTGTTCCATGTACACGAAAATGAATTTATAAAGTTGAGGATGGGAATTCCCAGCTCATCTAGATCATGAAAATAATATGATGATGATGTCTTGTATTGTATCTTATACTGGTCACCTTCCAGTTTGAATACCTCGGATCCTCATGATAAAGCATTTCACCTGACATCAAAAGATTTACGACTTCATGCTTTAGGGGGCAACTGTTATAGACATATTTGGGCATTGCAACCATAATATTATATGTCAATATACCAAGGGCTTTTTAACCCCTAAAAGTGTTGTTTCATACCCTAAAGGATCATATTCAACTGATTACATCATTCCCCAGAAGTTCCACCTGAAAAACCACTCAGAACTGGCCAAAACTAGACCATACTGACTGCTTCACTGTCAAGGTGCGATGCATATTGACTCCTACACTAGCAATGTGTGATGCATACTGAAGAGGCCTTCTATGGGGTGCAATGAGCGATAATGGACAAATGTCTGAGACAGTTTGCTAAGTGGATGTTCATGGAATCTTCTAGAAACTTCTCCTATGACACTTGCCTCTGTAAATTCGCCCAGGGATGAGTAAGAGATCCAAGAAATCTCCAAGTGGAACCAAGAACTACAAGTGGAATGACACTAAGAAAAAACCCAGAGATGACTCACACCCTTGCAGACATCTATAAATGGATCCCTCATCTGAGAGATCTAGAGGCTGGAATTTTGTAATTTGTAAGGAAGTGCTGATACTTTGTCTTTGAGAAAGAGGCAATGTATTGTTGGGTGATCTTACTTTTCATGAGGTGAAGAGGGCTTTGATGCTGGGAGGATGATGTTGGATTAGACAGCTGGGTTGTAATTCTCCCTTCTATTTTAATAAAGTTCTTTGAGTTTTTCTCCATACAGTTGTGTATTTGTGAATGCCATTGTATGTTCAATGTATTTTTGATTTTGTATTGTTTATGATATAATAGATCGAGATACTTTGATGGTGTTTTGTTACTTTTCTTCTACAGGTATTCTCTAAGTGGGACAAGTGGGAGAGGAGTTGCAAGCTCTATCAAGGGGGAGAGAAATCAAGCAAGGAGTCAAGTGAAAGATCCAACTTGGTCCCTTTGCTTCTCTCTTATCTATCATACATAAAGGAAATCACAAATTGCTTTGTTTGTTTGTTTCTAGGGTAGCTGTCAATCCTAGTGGGACTAGTAGATTGAAAACACACTAGTTTTCCCGGAAACATGGTGTCATTCATAGCCTTGCTGATCCTATTGGATCAAGTAATGTCCAGTATTAACAGGTTCAGAATCCCATTTGTTTGTCTAGGTCAAGAAATGTTCAGTATCAGCATCTCTATGAGGCTCAAGTCAAGTGCCAAACTCCTTACGTTCCATATGGTTCTCAAGGAATGGCTAATCAACCTTACATCCTTTAGTCTGAGCAGTACATTCAGCCTGGCTCATCCAACTTCCAAGGTGGCTATGGCCAGATTCAGTTCAAAAATTTCCCAGGCACTCTTCAATTACCCTTGCAATAGCAAGGACAACCTCTACAACAACAAGGTCAACCTTTGTTACCGCAAGGGAAACCCTTGTTGCAGCAAGGGCTATTCACATAACAGTAAGGGAAAATGATCCCGCAATAAGGTCAACTGCAACAACCGCAAGGTCAACCCTTGCAACAGTTGTAGCAAACCGTGAAATAGAAGATGCAATATGCTCCAACCACCTCCCAACCCATGTCCTTGCAGGGTCAACCTCTGCTGCCTCAGGGACAAATTTTTCAACCACAAGGTCAACCCTTGCAACAACAAAACTAACCTGGGTAACAACAACCATTGTATACATATCAATAGGGTCAACCTTTGCAAGGGCACGACCAAGGTCAAGTATTGCAGTAGCAGGCCCAAAATACTAATGTCCTAGGTCAACAGGTCCAAAATCCTTCTGGCCAAGGTCATTAGGTACAAAACCCTAATGCCATAGGTCACCAGGCTCAAAATCCTTTTGGTCAAGGGCAGGAGGTACAAAACCCCTATGTCAAAAGGGAAACAAGTGTATCAACCTTATGCCCAAGGACATCAGGTCCAAAATCCTCTTTTTCAGGGACAATAGGTTCATCACCCATATGTTCAAGGACAGCAAGTCCAATATCCATATTTCCAAGGTCAGTAGGCTAAACAACCTTTTAACCCATACGTTGCTTATCAGCAACCTATGACCGAATAGTTCCAAGGTATTCAAGGTTGAAATCCAAATGATCAAGGAAATCCATAATGGGGGTAGCCTTAGATGTCATATGGCCAAAATCCCCCACTGTGGGGCCAAAATCCTTACCAGCAGGGATGGGATCCTTCGTTTGGACCCGCTTATCGACCTCCTATGCATTTTAACACCCAATTTCCATTCTTGGCCACACTCGAGTTGCCAGATGTATCTCACCACATGAATGATCCAATCCTTCATTCGCCATACTAGGTTCCATCCAAGATATTGAGTGATTGTCCAAAGTTCGATGGGAAAGAAAAAGAAGATCCTCAAGCCCAGGTGATGACATATCACCTCTGGTGCTCATCAAACTCATATATTGATGATTCCATTCATCTCTGTCTTTTCCAACGAACCCTCATAGGCGTTGCATCAAAGTGGTACATCGAGCTTCCTCGAAGTACTTACCATGACTTTAACTCTTTAGCCATGGATTTCCTCATGCATTTTCAGCTGTTGGTTCACTATGAAATTGGCACCTATTTTCTCACATCACTTAAGCAAGATACTGCGAAACACATCTCTGATCACATCCATGAATGGAGATGTAGATGTCGCCTTACCAAATTTGAGATTGTTGATCAATTGCTCATTGAATGGTTCACTAAATCATTTTTGGTCCCAATTGCTCGCGATATAGCTATGGGTGGATGCATTACTGAAGAGCAAGCCATAGCTCATTCCCAATAGTTAGATCTAGTTTACTCTCAGTATGGAACTTCGTATGAGTTATTACCCAATGTGTTGTGCCCATCATCTGATCCCACAACATCAAAGTCACAAGCTGTACCTCCTGTTGATGGATTTATTGGTTCAGTATCCTAGACCTTTGCTAAATCTTCTTCCAAACAGAAGTCAGTCTCAAATGCTTTTCCTAATAGTTCGTCCTAGAATCCACTTGGCCCTGGTAAAACCTCAAAGGTCCACACTGTCCATTCTACCATAGTAGAAAAATTATCGAAAGGTAAGAAGAAAGGCAAAGGCAAGGGTAAAGTCGATACCCAAAAACAAGGTCCTCCCAAATTGTTTGTTGACAAATATTCGCAATGGAAACCTAAGTAGCCTTGCTTCGTTTGCGAGGAAGTTCACTACACTAAGGATTGTCCCTGATGATCCAAAGTTAGCCGCTTGCTCAAAGGGACCCCCACTGTCCTCAAAGACCCATTTCCATCTTAGCAGACCCAAATGGTAGACCAACCCTAATCATCGGCTTCCTCAGGATCTCAATTGTTCATGATGAGTACACCTATTAATGTGGCTACTAGATCAAAATATTACCAAACTCTTGCTTCAACAGCTGGGAAAGAGAAATAAGCCGCACCTTCTTCTTCTACCTTGAGTTCTGGTCCTCTTCATATTGAGTTCCCTAACCTTGATTCCACTATATGTCCACCCTCTCGAGGTGTGCTACGAAAATCCTTGTATAATCCTAATGCCCGAGTTGATCAACACTATAATATTGTTGAGGATTTGGCTCAGGTTCCATTAGCTATGTTGGCTCTCGAGGTGCTCTAAAGCTGCCCATCACAACAGAAATCTTGTTGTCAGCCATCGGCAGTTTCGATCCCACCGATTCCAATTTGATATGTTTTGGTCTAGAGAACCATGTTCTACACCTCCCTCATAAGAGTGCCTTTCTCATTCAGGTAATCATCAATGAGAAGACCATCCACCAGACTGTCATCAATGAAGGTGCTTCCACCTACATCATTTATACCACATGTTGGAAGGCTATTGGTTCTCCTGCCTTGAACCAATCTCCGAACACTTTGGAAGCTTTCAATGGGGGTGATTCATGACCCTTCAATGACTTACCTAACCTTTCCATCACTTTGGAAGGAAAGACAGTGTAATTCGAGGTAGAAATTGTTGACACCAATCTCAATTATAGTCTTCTACTTGGCCGGAGTTGGACCCATGTTATGCATGTTGTAGCCTCCTCTCTGTTTTGCGTGATTCGTTTTCCCCATCAAGGGAAGATTGTCACCTTCGACCAACTGTATTTCTTTGCCTCTTCCTCCTCAGATGGCAATGTTTTGTATGTCAATCACACTGGTGCTCCCTATGGGAGTTTGGGGGCAGGTATTTTTAAAGATTCTACCTTAATGGGGATTTTTCTACTCCCACCTCCTCATGTTTAGATCTGATGCTTGGGTCATACCATCACCAAATCCTATTGATGCTTGGGGCGAGGTTATGCCTCTTAGTCTCACTGAAGTCAATTATGTGGAAATTGTCTCAACTTCAAGTTTTGCGTCCTCTAATTCTTTTATTTCAAATATCTCTCTTGATACGTACTCTCAATCCCCGTGGCTCGGTGCTTTCGAATCACTTGATCCCTTAGCCGAGACCTTCATTGATAATGAAGGTATCATGGACATAATGTCTCTTGAGGAAGCACCTTGGACTGATACTCATCCTCGTTCCTCATTCTTTCTTAAACCAACAGTCAAGCCTATGTGTCTTGAGTAGTTTTCTTCTTAGCTACCTATTTACGTGTCAGTTTATCCTGACATGGTCAATATCTTTCAACTGAAGGCACCTTTATCCCTTCATGGATTTAGGTTTTTTTCTCCCTCCCAGAGTTTTCACTGATTTCCCATTAATGCAATGGGGTTGCCATCTAACTCATAACCCTCCCTCACCCAAGGGTCATGGTGGAAATGCCTTATATGAGTTCCACTCCATTATTTGGCCGAGTCGATGCTTACTCATCATGAAAATAGTAAAACTTTGGTTTCCTTCTGTGTTGATTGATTACTTGAGTCCCAGCATGGACTCCCATCTCAAGAAGCACTATGCTTGGCTCATCATGCATGGTCACCTATGTACATTAGTGTGTCATTCATTCATTTTTGTGCTATGACTCCCCACATTGGTTTCGCTAAGGGTGCTTGATGTAGTACCTAGAACCTATCATCTACGACATGGGTTATTTATGAACCTAACAACGAGTTCATTGACCTTCAAGGTATCTGTCTAGACAACATTGCTAAATACAATGCGGTCATTGAACTGTTGTCAGAAGCCATTGCACTTGACATTAGAGAGTTGGTTGTCAACCTAGATTCACAACTTGTCATCCTTCAACTCAACGAGCAATATTCCATTAGAAACCCTCAAATATTGAGAATATATCTTCATATTCATCTACTCAAAAGACATTTTGATTACATTAAATATCATCATATTCCTAGACGCATGAATACATTGACAGATGCATTAGCTAATTATGTGTTGGATAGACATTTACGAAACATGTGAAAAGATAAAACAAATATTTGTACCATATTAGGCAAGGAAATACAACATATATATATGGTGATAATGTTTGATACATCAGAACCCCAAAAAATAATATGGGTGTCAAAAATAACATCAGTGGCTCGCAGGCCTCATATATCCATGGCACGCAAACCTCAAAAAATGTAAGTGCTAGACATAGGAACTAATAAGCATGGTGATCGTGGCAGCATGATACAACTCTTGCAACACAAGTCAGCAATCGACGGATCTGATCTGAGACTCCCACCATGTGTCTCTGGTACTAATAAGGAATGTCTCCTACCCAAGCATACTCTAGGATACCACGATTCAACCCCTCAAGGTTCCTCACGATCTCCTCCTCATTTTCGCTCCCCTCCTAACAAGGCACGAAAACATCAATAGGGCAAGGGATGCGCTTGGATATTGGGGACATCCTAGGAGGCCATTCTGGTCTAACATCTGCCTTAATAAGAGAAATGTTATAAGCACATATATACTAAAACAATTAAAAAAATCTAAAAATTAAAAAGTTGATTTTTTACCTTCATCATCGAAATCCTCCCCATCTGGTAAGAGCATATCCGAATCTCCACTATATGGCTAGTCCTCCACGATGATATTTTGTTATTGTAGCCATGAAAATAATGCAGGTCTATATGACATGTTTTGACCCACAGTGATCCTGGGCATCAAAAAACTCCAACGGGCCATCCACGGATCGCGTGGCATAGGAGGATCTACCTCAGTCAGCTAATACTGGAACAGCAACACTCGTTCCAAGAAGAAGCTCACGAGCATAGATATTAAGAAAAATTACTTCAGATTCCCAACCTTAGCTTTGGATAGTTGGCACTTTATTCTGGTCTTCATGGCCTCGACCCAATTTAAGATTGTAGGTGTTGTATAATCGATAACATACAGGAACTTCAACTTGTTGGTCTCATGTTCCGCCTGGGACCCCACCACTCTGTTGATGGTCAATAGAAGCACTCTCAGTGTCAGATCCCGAACACTATCAATCTCAATCTTCCCACTTTTTGATTTTAGGGCCTTAGTGTAGTGTTCAACAAGCAATGACGATATGCTTGCCCCAATCGGTAGTGACCCATACAAGTTGACTAGTTCCCCTCTTCGAGATAGTCCAGTGATGAAGTATATGTCTGAAGTTTCCAACTCCAGCTCCTTGGTCACCAATGACAAATATTTCTCGATTAATGTCCCAAAGACTAATCAAGTACTGAAGCAACTCGGGTTGGGCCTCCATCCCTGGTGTATGAAATAATTTGAGGAGCCCACAAGCCCTCAAAGCTTCCAAGCAATTTGGATCATTCATTACCTGGGTGTCCACATCCTCATGTTCTCGTTCTTTTTAGTCCACCATTTTCGGTGATTCTTTCCTGTAAAAGCCATTAATTTGAGTCAACAATCATGCTTGGCCCATAAATTTTAAGTTTTAACAGTGAGTTTTTGAGGAAATAGGGTTTTTTCCTATTCACAGCGTTGGTGCGCCTATTTTAAAACAGTTGCGCTGACGGCATGAATGGCTTTTTTAATCATCCTTGGCTGGCACGATTTTGTGCCCGGAAGTTGTGCCGACCAAGGGTGAATTTTTTTTGCAAAACCCCCTCAAAAAACAAAAAAAATGGTTAAAAACAGGAAAAAAGGACATGAAAATGGAGCTCAAGGCTTTAGCTCTTACCTGTAACTGGTGGCTTGGCAAATGACCACCTGAATCTCCCACAATCTGCTCTAGAACAATTAGGGAAAAAGTGAGTAAAATTTTTTCACAGCAAGGAAAAATGGTAAATGGTAAAAATATATTTACTTTTCTCCTTTTTTTTCATTTTTTTCATGAAAATATCAAGCTTTGGTAAATATTTTAACCTATGTTTCCTCGAGAACTGGATAATACACTTTACCTTTTTCCACAATGAGAGATGATGGATGTTTGATAATGATGACCAGTCATGTTTCAATGTTTTTCTTGACTTCTTAAGCTCATATGAAAATATTGCCAAGTATTTTTCCCTTTTGACTCGTAAAATAGAATAAAACGGGGGGTCTGCTTTCAAGCTCTTTCCCGACCCTTTAAAAGAAAAAAGATGTCCAAGCCCTTGTCGTTTCAAACTTGTTAACGAATGTGAAACATCATGCACCCAATATACGTTTACCCATTTTTCAGGCTGGGAGGCACTATTTACGAAAAAGGTACTCCTTGACTGAAATGGTCAAGTGGTTCTCTCAAGTATTGTTTTCTACCTTTTCGGGCTTGAGAGACATAAATGTACGAAAAGGGACCATGTGGATTTTTCTTTTACGTGTCTTTTTCAAACTCTCTAAACATGAAAAAGATATCGAGTTACACCTTTGTCGGACTCATTAAAATATCAAACGACATTGGATTCGTCACCATGATGAACATGAGCTTCTCCTTCATAGGGCTCATTAAACTTACTAGGTTAGATTCGTCCGAAGAATGAACTTACAGTGCAAGAAGATGCTATTGCCTTCAAGCTTGCAATTAAAAAATAATTGGGGTACCTACGAGAAATGGTGGGGGGGAATTTGGAAATCTAATCAGATGTGTCGGCAACTCACTCTTGAACATGACAATTTTTGCTTTGTGTCGAGTTGGGATATCCTCCTTTGAATCGTTGACCTTCCTGGGTTGGACCATTTATCTTTGCCTTCCGTTTTATCTCTGACACATCATCATTACCACTAATCCTATGGATCCAAAAGCTTCCAAACTTCCAGTGGTGTCACCGATATGTTGAAGAGTTTTCCTTCTCTAGTTACACATACCTCTGATTCTTTGTATTGTCGAAAATCATTTTGCATCCTTTCATCTCATGTCGATGATGTGGGAAACATTATGGCCCTCCTTCGACATGGTCACTTTCCATCGACTTCAGCTCATTATCTGGGAAGTTGACTGAGAGACTCCCTTCTAGTACCTTAGAGTTTGCATGCCCTAATGGAAAGATTCTTCGCACTCAACAACAAGTTCACATCATTGGCTTTTGATCGAGTGATTTCACAGGTGTTTGACTTTAGTCCCTCTATTCACATTCCATGGATTGTGTTGATAGTACCTTGAGGACCATTGTCATTATTGGTGGTTTCTCTTGTGCTTGTTAACAGTTTACATCATTGACTGGTAATCAAGCGACTTTTCAACATGTTCGACGTCAACATGTCTATTCACATGTTAGAATCCGTACCTTGATCAAGCCGTGTGGGAGCGAAAGACTCTGGACTCAGATCATAGAAGTCCAAGTTGTGAAGTGATGTGACATGATTATGTTGATATACATGTCTCTTTCATATGGATGGCTATGACCATACCAAGATTTATCATATGTGGTCCTTCTTTCTATTGGATGGCTGCGACCATACCTTGGTTTCATTATGATCCTCTTTGACAGATGGTTGCACCCATACCTAGATCTATTACTGTAGAAATTCCCAATGTATATCAACAAATGATGTAATAGACTGAAGCAAAATACAATAACTACTTATACAACAAACTTTGCAGAAGATTAATCGAATATGAGAAAGATCAATGAGAACACATATAATTGAGAATGAGAAATCAATCACACATAACTCAGAAGAAATAACCCAGGGAAAGCCTCAGCCTAAAAACCTAATCTCTGTATTATCATACAAGTGGAAATATGTTCAAGTTACAAAAAGAATCAGCCCTTAAGCTATCCTTCTCTCTTTGCAATCAAAACAATATAGCTGATAGACTGAATAGACATATTATATGTCCTCCTTAAGCCATCCAAGCCTCCTATTTCCTTGCGCAGTTTTTCTTGGGGTCCAATGATGTCATATGTGTGAATTGGCCTTATCACACTCAGAAAACCTAAAGAAGTAACTGCACAATCCTCAAGGAAAGAATTCCTTCTGCATGCAAGAGATATTCACAATGGAGTATTCTAGCAACTTATAGTACACTGCCCCTCCATCTGATCTTAACTGGGTGTCTGTCTGAACTGACATGCATGAGTTATTTATGAGATAATATTCAATTATCTGAAGTGTAACAGTTACATGCATGCATGCATTAACTAACTAAAATCACAATTAATTCAACAAACTGTTTGAATTAATCTAACTAGACTTGACTCAGTTAACTGAGCCGGCTAATTACAACTCAATATTACAACTCATCTTTATCTCTTTAACTGATGGATAAATTCCTCAATTAATGGATAAACCGTTGCATGTCCCCACATAGACTTCATGTTTGATTTTCTACAACTAATTAACTCATGGTGAATTAATTAATTATTTTACAAACAACTACTAAGATCAAATTCGAATTTTTACTTCTTTGTTTTAGTTCAGGGATTAACTAAAATAGGAAGGTATCCCGAAATGCTATTTATAGAATTACTAAATTTATCACTTCTATATTTAGCATTTCTTGTTGCTATTTTCAACACTCCCTCTCAACAAGAAAGGGATTATCAGTAACCCCAATCCTGTCTCTATGGAACTCAAACTTGAATTTTGACAATACCTTCGTCATAATATCTACATCCTGTTCCTTGGTCGAAACATACAACAGCAACATGATCCTCTTGACCACACAACCTCGAAGATGGTGATACTGGATATCAATGTGCTTGGACCTGTCTTGAAAAACTAGATTCTTAGAGATTTTGATACAACTCTGATTATCACAGTAGATCACAGTTGGATCCATCCTTTGACCAAACAATCCCACTAGAATCTTCTGCATCCAAATGGTCTCACATGCAGCCTCACTAATAGCCATGTATTCAGCCTCTGCTGAGCTAAGTGCAACTGACCTCTATTTCCTGTTGTACCAGGAAACTATAGCTGAACTAAAGTTGAAGATTCCTCCAGAATTTCTCTTCCGGTTTGATGGACTCCTTACCCAATTCGCATCTGTGAAGCCTTGAAGCTTCACTCCCTCTGTCTTTCTGTACCACAATCCAAATTGAGATGCGCCTCTGAGGTATCTCAGCACATGCTTTGCTGCCTTCCAAAACAACTTAGTAGGCTGAACCATAGCTTGAATCAGCTGGTTCACCGCAAATCATAAGTCGGGTCGTGTGTTCATTAGATACATAAGTGAACCCACCAGCTACCAATAAACAGTAGCAGCTACTACCTCACCTGAAGTAGCATCTTCCTTCCTCTAGTTACCAGCTAGAGGAGTCTGCATGGCTTGCACTTCTCCATGTGAAAGCACCCGAATATCTCATTGGCATACTTTCCTTGAGACACAAATACTTCATCATCTTTCTGTCACACCTCCATGCCTAGAAAGTAGTGCATAAGACCCATGTCTTTCATTTCGAACTCTCTTGCAAGGTCCTCCATGCAACACTGTATCAGCTGATCATCACCTGTCAAAATCAGATCATTGACATAAAGAACAATGATCAATAGCTTAACTTCTACCATAATGTGGTAAAGGTTCACATTTGCTTCACTCTTAGTGAAGCCCAACCCGGTGAAATAGTTTTTGATCCTGGTGTACCAAGCATGGGGTGCTTGCTTCAGCCCATACAAAGCCCTCTTGAATCGGAACACATGCGACTCATGATCGAAGGTCTCGAAACCCTCTGGCTGCTCAATGTACACCTCCTCCTCAATTTTCCCATTGAGGAATGTTGTCTTCACATCCATCTGGTGGATCTTCCACCCCATCTGAGCTGATAAAGCCAACATCGATCTAATTGATGAGTACCTTTCCACGAGAGAAAAAGCCTCATCGTATTTTATCCCATCAACCTGTGAGAAACCTTGGGCAACAAACCTTGCCTTGTGTTTCTCAACAATGCCATCAGTTGCCTACTTTACTTTGTAAAGCCATCTAGAACTCACCACTGATTTACCCTAAGGTCTTGGGAGAACATCCCACACACTGTTCCAAATGATAGAGTCATACTCCTCTACCATTGCATCAACCTAGACTGGTTGTTGCACTACCTCCTTGAATGAAGAAGGTTCGGTATCTACACACTCCCCAACTAGAGCCATGTACCCAGTGTACTGCTCGGGCAACCTCCTCTATCTGCGCTGAGAAGATGGCTATCCCACATTCTCCAGCATATCCAGGATCAATCTGTCAGCTTCCCTTGAGCGTTTCCACCCATCTCTGGAAGTCTCAGCATGAGTGGATGTCTCCACTCTCGGATCCTCTTCATGCGGCTGCTCCGCATCAATCTGAGGCTCCTCCTCCTTAGGAACTGAAAGTTCCTCCTCTACATGCAACTTGATATCCCTCTCAAGTGATAAGCACATGGCTTTCTGCTCGTCGAACTTTAGATCCCTGCATACCACTATCCTCTGAGTGGTAGGTAGGTACACCTGATAGTTGTGCAGTGTATCCGTGTACCACAAAAGTATTCCCAACTCAGCTGTTGGAGCTAGCTTCTTCCTGGCATCTCTGGTCACATGACAGTAAACTGATGATCCAAATATTCGAAAGTGACGTACATCAGGTCACTTCTTGGAAAATGCCTCCATAGGTGTCTTCATCCCTAGTATACGGTGCGGGCCTCTATTCTACAAGTATACTACTGTATTGCATGCCTCAGCCCACAAATGCAGTGGTAGACTTTGGTCATGCAATATCGCTCGAGCTACTCCCACAATCAATCTGTTCTTCCTTTCAGCCACCCCATTATGCTTTGGGTTATGGGGTGCTGTCAATTCCCGTTTAATTCCTTCTACAGTGCAAAATTCTTTAAATTGTTGGGAGATATACTCTCCACCATTGTCGCTACGCAAGGCTTTTATTTTCTTTCCAGATTCTTTCTCTACCAAGGCTTTAAACTCACAAAAACTCAAGAAGGTCTGATCCTTCTTTGGAGTAAAGTAGATCCATCATCTACAAGAAAAATCATCAATAAAAATAACATAGCACCTTTGTTTAGCGGTGGAGGCTGTAGAGAATGGTCCACAAACACCTAAGTGAAATCGCTCCAGGATTGCTCTAGCTCTACTATCTCGACCCAGAAATGAAGATTTTGCATACTTACCCAAGGTACAACCTTTGCATGTATTCGTCTGCTCAAGTTTTCCCTTGGGTAATCCGGTAGAAATCTGCTACATGATCTTGGCTCCATGGTGCAAGTGGCCTAGTCTTCTATGCCATAGCTCGCCAACATCTTGTCTCTACACCATCTGAGCTTTGGAGCTCAATGCAACACAGTCTTCTACCTCCAGCTTGTATAGATTCTTTACTCAAAACCCAATTCGCTTTGTCTGTTGAGTATCGATATGCCTCAGGAATACCTTTCCTTTACTAAATACTACATCATAGCCTTTATCTTCTAGCATAGCGACAGACACAAGATTCTGCTTCAGACCTGGTACATACTTTACATTAGTCAGGGTGAGGGGAGCTCCATACTCCCTCTGAAACATAGCCATACCTTCACCTAAAACATGGTAATTTCCATCATCACCCATCTCGATCCGCACCTGGAGATCCTTCTCCTCCAAGGTGCTGTAAATATTATTGTCACCTGACATGTGGAATGAAGCTCCACTGTCCCGATACCACACACATCCCACCATGGATGAAACCATGCATGTGATAAGCGAGAAATCCAGCTCAAACTGTGAGGCCAGTGCCTCACCATCAGATCCATTTGAGGAACTCTTCTTGGATTTCTTCTGAGGACAATTCGTAGCATAATGGCCCACTTCATGACAATGAAAGCATCGCACTTTCGATTTGTCAAAATTCTTCCCACCATGGGAAGAACCATATTTGGGATGGGACACCTTCCCTTTCCTTTTCCTCACCTTAGTCGCTAAGGCTAGATTTTCCTCATCATCTTGCTTTGATGAGGATCCATCTCTAGCGCTTCTTCTTATTTCCTCATGCATCAGAACCGATCAAAGTCATTACCAATTTGGCAGTTTTTCTCTTCCATTAACCAAGTCTTGGTAGCGATGCTAGCTCTTAGGAAGACAAAGGAGTGCAAGACTCACCATGTCATCATCAGTGGTCATGATCCCTACTCATCCCTAAAGGTGGTGAGCTTGTTTACATATGTAGAGATCGTGTCTCCATTTTCACACTTGATTTTCCAAAGCTTGTCTTTCAGCGCCAGCTTCCTTTGATCATTACTATTCTGATATATATCTTTCAATGTTTTCCACATCAAAAAAAGTGTCTCCTTCCGATGGAGACTTAAGACTATGTGGTCTTGAACTCCCTCCAGAAGGATTCTCCTTGATCTAGCCACACATTTCTTCCATTCCACCAATTGAGTAGCATCAATCAACTTGGGGGCTTCTTGATCAATGAAGTCCTTTAGACAATTATTCTCTAATATTTCTTCCATGTGATCCTTCCAGACTATATAATTTGAGCTGCCATCAAGGGCATACTCGAGTCTCAAACCGCTAAACGCCATTGTTGAAATTGAGATATGATAAGAACTCCATTTCTATATTCAGGAACCTCAAACTTTGAACTTCTCTCTTCTTGTATATTGTTCTTCTCTTTGATCACCTTTGCTCTAATACCATGTAGAAATTCCCATTGTAGATCAACAGATTATGAAATAGGCTAAAGCAAAATACAAGAACTACTTCTACAATAAACTTTGCGGAAGTTTAATCGAATATGAGCAAGATCAATGAGAACACATATAATTGAGAATGAGAAATCAATCGCACATAACACAAAAGAAATAACCCGGGGAAATCCTCAGCCTAAAACCCCAATCTTTGTACTATCATACAAGTGGAAATATGTTCAAGTTACAAAATGAATCATCTCACAAGCTATCCTAATCTCTCTGCAATCAAAACAATACAGCTCATAGACTGAATAACACGTATATGTCCTCCTCAAGCCCTCCAAGCCTCCTATTTCCTTGTGCAATTTTTCTTGGGGTCCAATGATGTCACATGTGTGAATTGGCCTCATCACACTGACAAAACCTGAAGAAGTAACTGTGCAATCCTCAAGGAAAGAATTCCTTCTGCATGCAAGAGATATTCACATGGAATATTCTAGCAACTGATAGTACACTCCCCCTTCATCTGATCTCAACTGGGTCTCTATCTGAACTGACATGCATGAGTTATTTATCAGAGAATATTTAGTTATCTGAAGTGTAGTATTTACATGCATGCATGCATTAACTAACTGAACTCACAATTACTTCAACAAACTGTTTGAATTAATCCGACTGGACTTCACTCAGTTAACTGAGCCAACTAATTACAACTCAATATTACAACTCATCCTTATCTCTTTAACTGATGGATAAATTCCTCAATTAATGGAGAAATTGTTGCATGTCCCCACATAGACTTCATATTTGATTTTCTACAACTAATTAACTCATGGTGAATTAATTAATTATTTTACAAACAACTGCTAAGATCAAATTCGAATTTTTACTCCTCTATTTTAGTTCATGGACTAACTAAAATAGGAAGGTATCTCGAAATGCTATTTATAGCAGTACTAAATTTATCACTTCTATATTTAGCATTTCTTGTTGCTATTTTCAACATTTACATGATCATTCTCTGGATGGTTGCATCCATGACATGATTCATGTATCATTTGACATAGCTTTCAGTTATGTATATGTATATGTACTTGCTTGCAGGCTTTCTGATGGTAGACTACGGTTCCCCACGCTGATTCATAAAGCATTTCATCCCTCACTCTAGTTCAGCCTTCATGCTTTAGGGGGCATCTGTTACACAACATTTTGTCACTGTCCCTGTACTCCCCATTCCTTGATCTTGGAGGACCTTTACAGTGAACCCCACATGCTTTCCCTTCATGAAGAAACCCTCATTGTGTCCCTCTTCATGGGTAGATCAATTCCCTTTTGCACCATTTCCCCTGAATCTTCTGTTTTTCCCAGTTTACAAGATCAGCGCTAATGGACCTTGTTCCCCTCACACCGATATGGAGGGATTAACACTGTCCCTAGCACCGACCAGAGCAACTAAGATTTGTTCCAGTCACAACAATCCTGTTATGGAAATTTTTTTAAATTAAGCATCGAAGCTTCTAGCCCTAGAAGCTTCGTAACGGAAGTCTGGTAAATGGTTTGGCCAGATGGGGTTGAGGATGTCTGTTTGGGCTCCTTTCCCCTGTAATGATGAAACTAACTCAAGGGATAAGACCTCCCCCAATGAGAAGATGATCCATTTCCCATCCATTTCTCTTATATAAACCTCCCTTCTTCCCAAGCACAAGCTAGTGTTAAGGTAAGTGTTGAAGTGTTAATGTTGGTGTGCTAGTGCTATTTTGGTTTGGAGTAAACAACAAGCTATTCATAATTGTAGCTCTCTAGTTGTGGGAGGGAGAAGTATGATTTGGTTTGGAGTGAAGCCTAAAGGAAAGAGCCTTAAAACTATTGTTGATTGAGGCCATTATGGAATGATAGCAGAAGTGTGTGGGAACTTGGTCTTGTTAGAGGAGAACAACAACGTCAAGACAATGGTTGTAATCTCTTCTTGATTCAATATATATAAAACTATCGATTGATTTCCTACATGATTTTTTGTCTTACATATTCATGACTTAATGTTTCTTGACTTGTTAAGTAGGTTGAATTACAATTTGCCTATTATCATGGTTGTTTCTTGCTGTTGTTTACTTGTTTCAGGTGCTTGAAGAAGGAAGCGAGAGATAGCTGGAGCGAGCAAGCAAGGACATCATCAAACGGGGTAAGCATACTAAGAGGTAGGCCCTCTTAATTGGTTCAAACATAAGGAAATCTTCCAAAGAATGTATCAGTTGTGGCTAGACCCATTATCGGGCTAGAGGAATTGTTTGTGTCCGCACTTATAATTTTACTTTACCACAAGGTGATAATCTAGCTAACTAAAGATTCCCTCATCAGAAAATCATGCATGTCAGTTCAGATAAAGAACTAGTTGTAGAATGATTTGATTTGTACAGGTCATGCATGCAATCAAAAGAGGACCTAGATTTGGATTGCACAATTGTGGAGGAAGGATTTCCAAATTAAATATGGGTTGATCCTCACAGGAATTGTGCAAGGAAATAAGGGCTTGGTAGGCAGCAAAATTGACTAAATGTTGGCTATAGCAGGCTTGTGAGGCAGAGGTTGATCATACTTGTGCAAGAATTGTTCTAGTGAGAACAAGGGTTGTATTATCACTCAGATTTTTTATTAATGAAATAGATAGTCGTCATTTTGAGCATTGGCTTTCCCCATAGAAATTATTGTGTTATGTGCCATTGATTATCTTCCTCTTGTTAATTATTGTTTTCGTCTATCTTTTGGTTTTTGTTGTTTAAAGAGTAGAGTAGATTCTTGTATTGTCTTTTAGTACATTACATGAGTTGTGAATCTACAGGAAAATATACATTGTATCGGAGCTGAAGACACTATACTAGAGGATATTTCAAAGTTTTGAGTCTGGGGTTACAAGTGAAATTCAAATTTGCAAATCATACTTCAGGATTGGAAGATGGATTTCTACAAGTTGAGGCTCGAGTATGCCTTGGAATGCAGCTAAAATTATATATGCTAGAAGGATAGGATGGAGGCATTGTTGGAGGATAATGGCCTCAAGGAATTCATTGATTAAGAAATTCCTAAGCCACCAACATCAAATGCTAAAGATTTGGCCGAATGGAAGAAGTGTATGGAAAAGGTGAGGCAAATAATCCTTGAGGGAGTTCTATACCACATTTTCTCGAGTCTCCATGGGAAGGTAACTCTTTATGCTATTTGGAAAGCACTGATGGAACTATTCTAGAACAACAATGACCATAGGAAGTTGGCACTGAAATATAAACTTCGAAAAATAAAGATGGAGAAATGTGAGACCATTCCAAAGTACTTGACTAAGTTCACTCACTATCATGATGAGATTGGAAGTGGTGGAATAACCATTGCCTAGGATGATATGGTGATCCTAGCTCTCCTAGGCCTTCCCAACAATTGGAATATATATCAAAAATCTATGAATGGGAGGGAGAAGCTACCATATTGGGAAAGACTATGGTTGGATTTGATGCAGGAGGAGATTAGAAGGAACACCAGACATGGTTCCTCATCAAAGATTGATGATGAGGAAAATTGTGCCTTAGTGAGTAAAGAAAAGAAGGGGAAAGGGAAGGCGTCCCATTCCAAATCAGATTCTTGCCATGGAGGTAAGAAGAAAGACATGTAAAAGTTTAAGTGCTTTCATTTTCATGAGCTGGGACATTTTACTACAAATTGTTTGCTCAAGAAGTCCAAGAAGAAGTCCCCAGGAGGAGTGGCGGGTGAGGCTTTGGCCTCTCAATTCGAATTGGAATTTACTCTCATTGCATGCATGGTGTCATCAATGATGGGTAGTGTATGGTACCTTGAAAATGGAGCTTCATTCCACGTGACTGGTGACAATGAGTTGTTTAGTGACCTGGCCGAGAAGGATCTCCAAATGCATGTAGAGATGGGTGACGACGAGAGGTATAGTGCTATAGGATTGGGCATGATTAGTTTTCAGAGGGAGCATGTTGCTCCTCTCACCTTGAGAGATGTTATGTATGTGCCCAAGTTGAAGAAGAACTTACTATCGGTCTCCATGTTCAAGGATATAGGTTATGATGTGGTCTTTAGCAAAGCAAAGGCATTCCTTCGACACATAGCCACAGGTAAGGTAAAGAAGGTAGGGATTCAAGTTAAGAATCTATACAAGTTGGAGTTAGAGATTGTGCTGCTTTGAGCATGAAAGCATAGATGGTGTAGAGCTGAGAGATTGGCAATTTGTGGCACAAGAGATTGGGTCACTTGCATCATGGGGCTTTGAAAGTCATGTAACAAATTTCTACTAGTCTTCCCAAAGGTACACTAGAGAAAGTTGATACATGCAAGGGGTGCACTTTAGGAAAATAAACTAAGGATTCCTTTCATGAAAAAGACAGTCAAGCATAGGCAATTCTAGAGTGAGTCCATTTAGATGTGTGTGGACCATTCTCGACAACGTCCATGACCAAACACAAGTATTATGCTATATTTTTTGGTGACTATTATCATAAATGTTGGATATTTTTCATGCAGAAGAAGGATCAAATTTTCACAAAGTTTTGTGAATTTAAAGCATTGGTTGAGAAAGAGTCTGGAAAGAAGGTTAAAGCTCTAAGGAGTGATAATGGTGGTGAGTATGTATCAAATGAGTTTAAAAACTTTTGTGCACTAGAAAGGATTAAATGGGAGTTGATGGCACCCCATAACCCACAAAAAAATGGGATAGCCGAAAGAAAGAAAAAAAACATTGTGGAGGCAACATAGGCAATGTTTCATGATCAAGACCTACCAAAACAGTTGTGGGCTTAGGTATGTAACACAACTATTTATTTTCATAATAGAAGTTCACATCAGATACCTAGGATGAAAACACTAGAGGAGATTTTCTCCGCAAGAGGCCAGATGTTGCTCACTTCATGATTTTTGGATCATTGGTATATTGCCATGTGACCAAAGATGCATGAAAGAAGCTTGAGTCAACATAAGAGTTGGGGATATTTGTAGGGTACACTGATACACCTCATAACTATTGGGTGTACTTACCAACCAATAAGATGATAGTGGTTTGCATGGATGTCAGGTTAGATGATTAGAAGACCATGTGAGTTTCGCTTGAGAGGAGCTACAACTACATGCGGTTGAGGAAATTTTGGTTCATAAGGTTGAGGAGCCTCAAATTGATGTGGAGCAACCACAAGCATAGGATCTGGGAGTAGAGACATCCACTCAAGAAAATTCTTCCAAAAATGGGAGAAAATGCACCAGATAGGCTGACATGTTATTGCATGATGTATGCGAGAATGTGGGAGCACCCACATCTCAGCGCAGGTAGAGGAGGTCACTTGAGAGGTACACTGGATACATGGATCTTATGAGAGGATGCGTTGAGACAGAGCCATCTTCCTTTGAGGAAGAAGTGCAGTAACTGGTTTGGGTTGATGCCATGGTGGAGGAGTATGACTCCATAGTTCGTAATAGTGTTTGGGATGTGGTCCCAAGATTGGAGGACAAGTCAGTGGTGAGCTCCCAATGGATTTACAAGGTAAATAAAGCTGCAGATGGTAGTGTGGAGAAGCATAAGACTAGGTTTGTGGCTCATGGGATTTCATAGGTAGAGGGGATTGACTATGATGAGACCTTTTCTCTTGTTGCAAGACACTCATTGACCATATCTATATTGGAACTATCAATGCAGATGGGTTGGAAGAGACATAAGATGGATGTAAAGAAAACCTTTCTTAATGGAATGATTGAGGAAGAGGTGTACATAGTGCAACCTGAAGGTTTTGAGACCTTTGACTGTGAGTCACATGTGCTCCAGCTCAAGAGAGCATTGTATGGGCTGAAGAAAGAACCTCATTCTTGGTACATTAGGATCAATAGCTACTTCACTGGGTTGGGCTTCACCAAGAGTGAAGAAAGTGCAAACCTATACCACATAGTGGCAGAAGGTAAATTATTGATCATTGTGTTCTATGTTGAGGGTTTGATTCTGACAAGTGATGATCAGCTGATCAAGTCTTGCAAGGAGGATCTTGCAAGAGAGTTTGAGATGAAGGACATAGGGCTGATGGATTGATTTATGAGGATGGAAGTATGGAACGTTGATGGGGAATTGTTTGTGTCTCAGGGAAAGAATTCCAATGATATACTCAAGAGGTTCCACATGTAGAGCAGCAAACCCATGGAGACTCCTCTAACAGGTAACTGGAGGAAAGAGGATGCTATTTCAGGGGAAGTAGTGGAAGCTACTACTTACATGAATCTTGTGGGTTCACTCATGTATTTGGTGAACACATGAAAAAATATGTGTTATGAAGTCAACCATCTTAGGCAAGTGATGGTTATGCCTACCAAGCTGTATTGGAAGGTAGAAACGCATGTGTTGAGATACCTGAGGGGCACTACTCACTATGGATTTTGGTACAAATAGATAGAGGGAGTGAAGCTTCAAGGCTTAACAAATGTTGATTGGGCAGGGAGTCAATCCGATAGGAAGAGCACATTAGGAGGGATCTTTAGTATTAGGTCAAAAATAATTTCTTGGTACAACAGGAAACAAAGATTGGTTGCACTTGGTTCGGTAGAGGCAGAGTACATGGCTACAAGTCAGCCAACATGTGAGGCCATATGGATGAGGAATATTCTAGTCGCCGCATGGAAAATTTTAGGGGCTAATGTTCGCCCAGTGGGCTAATTTTCCATGATTTTTCCACAAAAAAGATTCGCCAATTTCCAATTTTATAAAAGACGATTCGCCCAAATTTTAGAATATAAAATTATTTTACCTTAAAAATCGCCAACATTATATAGAGACTATATATAAAATAATTATAAATTTGAATAATTTTACAAATATATCAATAAACATTTATAATTTGCATATTAGGGATTAGTGAGATTCGCCAATGTTTTAAACTTCAAGAAAATTTTCCATCCTTAAAATTTTCCTTGGTCGGCTTGTTTGGTCAGAAGATGGATCCAACTGTGATTTACTGTGATAATCAGAGTTGTATCAAAATCTCTAAAAATCTACTAGTTTTCATGATCAGTCCAATAATATAGATATTCATTATCATCATCTCTGAGATTGTGTATTGAGGCAGATTAGGTTGTTGGATTACATTCCCACAGAGTAGCAAGATGCTGACATTTTGACAAATGCATTGTCAAGATGTAAATTTTAGTTTCATAGAGACAGGATCAGGGTAGATGATAATCCCTTTCTTATTGAGAGGGAGTGTTGAGAAATGGAAACTAGAAATTCTAGTTTAATTTGTCCTTCAATTAAAAGAGAATTAAAATCAAATTCTATTATCATAGAAACTTGTAAATAGTTAATTAAGTTTAATTAACTTAATTAGCTTGCGAATTTCGAGTTGGAAGTCTTTCTGTAGTCATGTATATGTTCTCCCTAAATTTTAGGGGTCCATGATGAGTTTATTTGAGTTGTAATTAGATAACTCAGTTTGACTGAGTTATAGACAGTTAAACTAGTTCTAAACATTTGTGGAACTAATAGAGGATTAGTAGTGAGTTGGTGTAGTGGTGCATCCTTAGGTGCTAATCCAGCTAACTGAATATTCCCTCACAAGAAACTCATGCATGTTAGTTCAAATAAAGACCCAGTTGAGACTAGAGTGCAAGGACAATGTATTATCAATTGTAGAATGATCCAAGTTGTACAGGTTATGCATGCAATAAGAAGAGGACATAGATTTGGATTACGTAGTTATGAAGGAAGGATTTCCAAATTAAATATGAGTTGATCCTCATAGGAATTGTGCAAGGAAATAGGGGCTTGGTAGGCAACATAATTGGCTTAGTTGGCTATAGTGGGTTTGTGAGGAAGAGAGTTTATCATACTTGTGCCAGAATTGTTCTAGTGAGAACAAGGTTTGTATTATCACTCAGATAAATTCTGATTAATGCAATGGATAGTCGGGATTTTCACTAGTGGATTTCTCTAGAGAAATTATTATGTTATGCTCCATTTGTTATCTTCCTCTTGTTTATTATTGTTTTAATCAATCGATTGGTTTCAACTGTTTAAAGAGTAGAGTATATTCTTGTATTTTATTTTAGTACATTACATGAGCTGTGAACCTACATGAAAATCTATAATAAGGAAATTATTACATAAGATAAACGCCTGTGTCTCCATTATAGATATTGCAGGTGTGAAAAATAGGCTTGGGCCTTTTCTTCCTCTATATGGTGCTATTTCTCCTTAGGGTGAGTAGTTTTCTTATGTTATACTTGTATTCCTTCAAACTAGGCCTTTAATTCCCATGCTACCTCCCTAATCTATGCAACTTGGCCTTCCACCTGGATGCCTTCATCTACAAATTCAGAAGAAACTTGGTTATAAATGGTTTCAAAAATTTACCTTAGTGTTATCTCCCTATCAAAATATTTCTATTTTTCCTCCATCAACTCCACTTTTTCATGTTTCTCCATTTTGTTGGTAGTCATTGCGGCCGGAAAAAGCTCTAAAGTAGTAGTACTAGAGCACGACCATGCTTTGGTATCCATGTTATCATGAAATTTATGTAAGCTACCTAAAGTTAAATCATACAATATCAAAGTAAGGTGTGGAAAACCTTTCACCTATTGTGGCACTTCTTCCAAAGAACATTTTAAAGCCTCAAAAGAGATCTCGATTGGCCAATGTTTACCATAGGTAATAAAGATGTGACTTGAAGGTTCTAGATTACCTAGCACATTTAGGGTCTCTATATTCTTGACTAGATTAGTAAAAAAAGTTTGTTTAGTTGCCCCTCTCTTGTCCTATACCAACTGTGAAAAATTTTCCAGGTTGTTGAGGATATATTGTTGATTCTGCTGCACTTTTTGATAGCTTCCTATGTATGATCAGTGAATTTACGTAATACTTCATCCATAATCTTGTCAACCTTCTCAATAATATTTTCTATATCATACTTAGATATAGATGTCCCCTGGGTGACCCAAGTCACTTTTTTCGTTTTTCTAGCCTGGATGTACTCTTGCCAACACTCCTTGGGGTAGCTTGCTTAACACATGTTCCAACTATAGCTGATGGGGTTTTTGATTTCTCAAGTTCTTTGTCTTGGTTGTATGTCAAATGAATTTAGGATTGCACAAAATTTCCACCTCGTGGCCCCCATGGTTCCTCATTTCTCTCCAAATTCTCTATATCTTTCCCTTCCTCTAATGGTGACTTTCAATCATTCTCCCACTATATAGCTATTTGAGCTTGCACATCTTCATTAGTTAATCAAAATTTGCATATTTTCGACACCTTACTCGTATCCTACTTAGTTTGAATATACAAGTGATGTATATCCACCTTGAATTGTAAAAACTTCTATTATTTTCCAACCACATCCTTAGAAAAGTGCAAAGTCCTCTTGATGGATTGAAAAATTAACTCATGATATCAGTCTTTCATTTTGACTTTCTGGTGGCCCATAAATGTTGAAATAGTATGGCCTTGATGGGGAACTTAAGATCTGTGATGGTATGTAGGTTCAGAGGTCTCTCACATTTTATTAGAGAAATTAGAATGAGTAGCCACATATAATGAAACTTTGTGCCTTTCTCATGCACAACTTTATAGTCCTCTACAAATTGGTTAAGTATGTATGTTACCCAATTCATTATTACACCCTATGTAGATTGGGATGCTTCCAGAATAACTCTTTCCAGAACCTCATTCTTCCTACATTTATTGAGCAATTTACAAATGAATACTTGTCAATTGGTGATCCATAAAATGTTGTGGATATTTTACTAGATGTTGTGGATATTCCACTAGACAGTTCGTCACAACATATATGATAATATTATATGGAAATATGAAATTCTACACTATTACAATTTTATTAGATTTCTAGATCTGTGTATTTTAGTGTAATTAGTGCATGCATGCAAATGAAAATTACATATAAAATAAATAAATAAAAAATAAAAATCTCACGTCCACACAAGACACAATATATGCTCTAGGAAACCCTTTTGGGAGAAAATCCAGTTGGAAGGTGATGCCGCTTTTCTCTCTTTCTCTGTCTAGAAATATGGATGTAGGTATAGATAAGCATGGACTGTGGCCCATGGTTTTCTATAGTGCACATATCCTCTTTTTTTCTCTACCTCCTATCCCTCTTGGCTATTTTTCCTCCGCTATGGAAAAAAATGCACTTGAAAGAATGGAATGCCTATTCCTCCTAGTGACTCAGTTATGACACAACTCAATAGCCTACTAGTGGTTAAGTTTGACTACATCAACTCTTAACTATATTTACAATATAGACTCTTCTAGATTATTTTACACCATAATCACATGGCTAGCCCGTTTTTCCATGAATAATGGGGGATGTCATGACATCCTCCTAAATTATAGGTGTGAAAGCAGGAAGGTCAACTTCTAAGTGGAATAACTTTTTCATATGGACTTGGATTGACATGATTCTTGTGTCGTTGGAAAAATATTTGTGTCTAGAACAACATGAAAAGGTGAAATATTGATGGGAAAATTCTTACGCTTAGAAAATGTCTTTCGATCCCTCAAAAATCTCTTAGAAGGTTTCACACCCCATTTTTCCAAATTGGGCCCTGCTGGTAAAGACAGCTCTGTGAGCTTGATTCCTCCACTTTTTCCACTCTGAATGCATTGAGATGGATGAAAAATAATATAATGATCCAATATGGATCACACCTCCTCATTTTGGGAGGATTTTGGTCCTCAAAATCTTCTACTAAATGAGGTGAGGACATTTTTCCTCCACCTTCTCTCTGGCTTACCATTTAGCTTTTCCTAGAAGTTGTCCCTTCAACTCAATCTTCCAAAGGTCATGAAACCCTTGTATTGTAGTTTTGGATACCTTCTACGAAATTATATCTTATTTTAACTATGCCTGAGTATCTGGTTCCAAATCCTCCACAGAAGGTAGGACCTATTCCTCTTCCTGATCTAGCATCGAAGGCTCATATAGTTTCAATTTCTCGACATTCACAACTGAATAAATGTCCATATATGGTGGTAACTTGAGTTAATAAGCATTATCAATCACCTTTTCTAGTGTCTCAAATGGACCATACCTTAGATCCTTGATTTTCTTACCAGGTCCATGCAACCTTTCCTTGTTCAACTGTAGGAATACTCTATCTCCCACCTTGAATGATTTCTCTGTTTAGTGTTGATCATGCATGTCCTTATACTTCTCTTATGACTTATGTAGTGTTTCATGTACCTATAGATGGATTTTCCTAATATTATATGTAAACTTTTTAGTCCTCAGGGTATCTCCTGTAATATCTTCCCTCACTCCTCCTTGTTTCCCATATGCAATATCCAAAGGTGAAGGTGTAAGTGTAGAAGTGTGGACTTCTTTGTTGTAATAATGTTTTACATATATCATGATTTCATCCCAGGTCTTCAGATTTTCTAGTTGTATCCCCTCAGAGGCAACAAAAAATTCCTATTGAGTACTTTTGTTTTCCCATTTGTCTGTGGATGGAATGTTGTAGATCTTATAAACTTCGTGTCCATCTTCTCCCACAAGGTAGTCCAAAATGCACTAAGAAATATTGTATCCTTATCTCAAATGATGCTTCTTGGTATCCCAAAATGAACCCGGACCTATCTAAAGAATAATTTTTCTACTTCTTACCCATTGATGGTATTTTTAAAGGACATCAAAACACACATCTTGCTAAACCAGCCAACTACCATGAATAGGCAGTGATGTCCCTTCCTAGTTGTTGGTAAAAATCCAACAAATTCCATGGAAATTCTTTCCCAAGAATGAGTAGGTACAGGTAAGGGATGATATAGACCATGTTTCCTATTGCTAGGATCCCTAGTAAAAAAATGAATGCATCCTCTTATAAACCTATCTACCTGGTTTTGCATCTTCAGCCAATACACATACCTCTGCAAGTTAGCCATGATCTTCCCTACACCAAAGTGCCTTGCAACCTTGGGGGTGTGAACCTCTCTAATAAGCTATAATCACTCACCTTTAGGAACATATAGCTTATCCAGCCTATAGAGTAACCTGCCCTGGATATCGTAGTCAACTATGTTATCACCATTGTGCACATGAATCTGACTCTGCAACTGTTGATACACCTCCTTGAAGTCCTCATCCTTTAAATATGCCTCTTTGCATGCATCATGGGTGAATGGTTCCGTGTGCATAATATTACCCCAATTTGTGATATTTGATGTGGGTGGCCTTGAAATAATGTTGGAAAACTTGTTTGTGCACCCCTTCTTATACTTGATCACCATATGAAATTGCTGCAAAAACCCCATCCACTTGTAATGTCTGGTATATTGTAGCTTATAATCTAGGCTTGCAAGTACTATAACAACCAATGATATATGTGGATTATTATCTCCTTTCCCATCATATAGTGATTCCACTTCTTCATAACTTGCACCATGGAATATAGATCCTTTTCATAAGTAGGGTAGTTAAGAGCTGCCCGATGGCATACTTCAAAATGGCAGCATACAGACCTTCCTCCCTGAATTAAGATATCTCCCATAGCATACCCACTCACATATGTCTACACTTCGAAGGGTTGCTGCAAGTTTGGTAATGCCAGAACAGGTGCTTGATTGATCATCTTATTTAGCTCCTTGAAATCCCTTTGCTAACCTTTCCCCACTAGAAATTTCTTGCCACTTGTTGTTATGGCATGGATTAGATTGCTATGCTAAAAATGAGGCTATGAATTTACTCAGGTACTGTACCCCAATGAAACTCCTGACCTTAAAAACATTAGTAGGAACCATTAATGACTTAGGTGGATATTGGTGGCCACCTACCTATTCCACTTATACCTCCAATCGATTTCATCTATTTCTTTTTTTATTCTAGCGTTTATTATTTTTAGAAGTTTTTTGGGTCTTGAACTTCTGGAGCAGTTTTGACCACCTAAAAAACATTTTTTTGAGGTTTGTTATGGGATTGTAGCCACAAATCCTATAGTACCTAGAGAGAGATTTCCAACAAGGTATCATATGTGCCAAACAGAGATAATATGACCGTGTTACGACCCCGATAACTTGACTACCCAACTAAACCCAATGAGGCCCACAAACTCTTGGCATTACATCTCTTGGATTTAGGGCTTTGGTTGTTTAGGGTTTTCCCTTCTTATTCAATAATAAATAGGCCCTTGAGCCTCATTGTAACAAAGTTAAAAGGCATGTAGCCACCACATCTCTTCTTAGAGATAAGATACCATCACCCAAGCTAGTTTATTTCCATTATATTTGTAATCATAGTTCAATATTTTGATATTAATGAAATGAAGTGTTAGTTTTGCTACATCTTTGTATTTATGGTTATATTTGTAATTTTTTGAGTTCCTGTTTAAGTTTGGATCAATGGTATCATAGTGGTCTTCTCGTTCTCTATTTTTATTTGCATGTCCCCATCGAGGTCAAGGTATAATGAGTTAGGGTTCGATCTAGTTGAAACTTTGTAGAACCAGCCTCACAAACCCTAACGACCTCCCATGGAAGAAGAAAAGAACGACGAGGGGGTACGAGATCCTTTCAAAGTATTTCTTGAGGAAGCCCTTGAGTGACATAGGAACACAATGATGGATAACGTTTCCTAGATCCTTTGACGACTACCCACAGATGATGCATCTTTGTCCAACAACCACTCTAGAGGCGCCACTCCTTTTAAGGTACATGTTAACTTTGATATTCCCATATTTGAGGGCTAGATAGATCGAGACGCTGTAGATAAATGGTTGAATATTTTGGAAGGATAACTTTTAGTTCATGACTTTTCCAATCGGGAAAAGATTACTTTTTCACTTCTCAATGCCACCCCACATGTGAAGGACTGGTGGGAAACCTACGGTGAACAAAAGTACGAGAGTGAATCCTCACTGTTTTCAGCCGCACCCACTTGGGATTATTTCCGAGATGCCATCAAGGAAAAATATTACCTTGTCGGGAGCTATAGATATAAATACATAGAGTGGACCATGCTACAACAAGGAAGGGACCAAGACGTGTCAGAGTTCATAGATGTTTTCCATATCCTCTGCACGAAGTTGGTTATCAAGGATTCTAAGTGGCATTTGTGTTGTGGGGAAAAATACCTATGCAGGACGATCCTATCCACCTAAGGTGTGACAGTGCCTTAGCAACAAACAGAGACAGATATTCTAGTATTCTTCCTTTATGAATTAAGAATGAAGAGAGATGGATGGACTAACCGGTGTCTTCCGTTTGTCCCTCGATCCGGTTTCTCTTCTCTTCGAGAGTTCCCAGCTACTTTCCTTCTCGCTCGCCCAGCTTCAAGAGGTTTCTGCAAGATCACAAGAAGAGAACACTACACAAAGACATAGATTCATATTCATAACTAGTTCAGGATTAGAAATAAACTAAACATACTAATGCAATCATACATCAAAGATACATCAGTATATAAGAGAAACCAAGATAGCTTTATTGATGAATAACAAGGTTCAGGAAGAGATACAACCTAGAGGGCTCCAATCCAGCATCTCCTTCCCAACAAATGGAATTCCTATCTTCACCCTCTTCAAAGCATTAAGCACCCAATGATTCCAATCTCAAACCAACAACAATTCTTTGCAATAACAAAATTCCAGCCCCTAGATCTCATGGAGGAGAGATCCATATATAGATGTTTGGAGAGAGGATGAGTCAGCTTGAGATCTGACTAGTGTCCTCTCCCTCTGTCAGTTCTTGATTCCACTTGGAGGTTCTTGCTTCCACTTGGAGATTGGGAACCTCTTACTCATCACCAGTCGAATTCACTGAGGCAAGTGTCATTGAGGAAGATTCTGGAAGCTTCCTGGGTCTTGACACCTCTTCGAATGAACTTGCCATTTGTCAACTCTCGCTCAGCGCACCCTGGTAGTGCTTCTACCTGGGTTGCAGTGCAGGTAGCCAGTGTTGACATTGACATTCAGCGCAGACAGCTAGTGGAGCCACTGAATTGATCCTGAATTGACTTGTTTTTGAGCAGTTTCTGGTGGAGAACTTCTGTGAATTGCTGTGGTTTGTTAGCCTTGTTCCTCTAGGGGTAGGAACAACATGTTTAGGGACTTTGGATCCCTTAGATTATGGACATTTCATGCTCAATGCTGTAAGGCACAAAAATGTCTATAGCAGTTGCCCCCTAAAGTATGAGGCCGTTTATCAGGTGAAATGCTTTATCAGGGGGATCTGAAGTTCATCCAATGCTGGGAGGAGACCTGTAATAAGATACAATACAATACATTATTTTTCATACTGCTTTCATGATCTAGCTGAGGTGGGCATCCCCATGCTCAGCTTTATAAATTCATTTTCCTGTACATAGAACAGACAATCGTCTGATGGTAGACTGATAATTTTGATGAAATTATCATCCTTTGGGTAGGATGATTATCTGCTGCAATGATGTACATGTCAATGTCTTTATCTTTCCTGAATATATATCGCAACCTAGATGGATGAAACTAGATCCGAGGTCTTCAAACTCGTTCGATCTTCACTGTAAGTACAAGTCGATCCATGTGAGAAATGTTCTCAAGTCGAACATGGAAAGACATCGCTTGATTACCAGTCAATGAGGTAAACCGTTAACAAGCACGAGAGGAATCACTGATAATGATAATGGCCCTCAAGGTACTGCAGTACAATTCACGTGGTGTGAATAAAGGACTTGGCATCGAACACCACGTAAAATCTTTCGGTCGAAGGTCATTGATGTATACCTGTCGCCGGAAGTGAGAAACTTTCCATTGAGGCATGCAAGTTTCAAAGTACTGAAGGGGTTGTTCCTAGATCAACTTCTTGGATAATGAGCTGATGTCGACAAGAAGCGATCCGTCAAAGGAGGGCCTTAATGAATCCCATATCAATGACACGGAATGGAGCTAATTATTTTGATGGAGGTGAAAACGATCTATGACATATGATTCAGGGTGGCGGTCATGAAAGGATGAAGGATAATGTATGGCAGTGGATGGGACATGGTTGACTTCTCTGAACAACTTCTCTTGAACATATGGCGACATTGATGCGATGGATCGGTAGCATTACCCCAAATATGGATGGTATGGCGAGACCATGGTGATGTGACCGGTGAATGAAACAACCCAACCCGATTGTGGTACGGAGGAAAAGTGTCATGTTCAAGAGCGACTTGCTACCGTCAAAGTTTTCTTGAGTTTCTCCCAATTTTTCCCCAGTCATTGCTGACCAGTACCTCTTTATTTTTGTTAAGCTTGAGGAGGATAACATATGCTTGTTCTATAACTTGCCCTTCAGGCAAGCCCATCGCTATGTTTTAACGAGCCTAGCGATAGTGAAACTCGTCCTCGTCTAAAGACAAGTTTGTCGCTATTTAATGTTTTTAACGAGTCTAACGACAAAGATAACTCGGTCCTTTTCATTTTTAGAGAGTCTGAAAAGGTACGTAAAGTCAACTCCGAAAGTCCTTTTTCGTCATCTAATCCCTTAAGCCCGAAAAAGTATAAAACAATACAGAAGGGATGAGTTTTCGATAGTTTTAACGAGCCGAACAAAACAAGCGCTCGATATTTTTGTGCAATAATCCCTCAGGTCCAAAAAGATTAAAATCTAGAGGAGGGATAGCACTTCCGGTCACTTTAACGAGCTGGAAGGCCAAAACTCAGCAATCTTTTCATATTTTACGAGTCAGATGAAAAGAGATTAAAGAAGACTCGTCTTTTGAGGAACGAGTGATAAAATGGGTTAGAAGCTGATTCCAGGTACAGGTTGGAATTTTCCAATCACGGTAGTGTCACAAGGATGGCTAGTGAAATCACTCTTCGTAGCTGTTCCTCAAAATGGGTAAACAAACATATGGAGGTGAACGATCGGCCAATGGAAAAGTGGAGGTGATGGGAAAACATGACCAAGGCTTTAATGGTTGATGATATTACATTCACTAGTCAGATCTCAAGCTAACTCATCCTCTCTCCAAACATCTATATATGGATCTCTCCTCCATGAGATCTAGGGGCTGGAATTTTGTTATTGCAAAGAATTGCTGTTGGTTTGAGATTGGAATCATTGGGTGCTTAATGCTTTGAAGGGGGTGATGATATGAATTCCCAAGAATTCCATTTGCTGGGAATTTTCCAAACGGAATGAACTTGCCATTTGTTGTGGGGAAAAATGCCTATGCAGGACGATCCTATCCACCTAAGGTGTGACAGTGCCTTAGCAACAAACAGAGATAGCTATTCTAGTATTCTTCCTTTATGAATTAAGAATAAAGAGAGATGGATGGACTAACCGGTGTCTTTTGTTTTTCCCTCGATCTGGTTTCTCTTCTCTTTGAGAGTTCCCAGCTACTTTCCTTCTCGCTCGCCCAACTTCAAGAGGTTTCTGCAAGATCACAAGAAGAGAACGCTACACAAGACATGGATTCATATTCATAACTAGTTCAGGATTAGAAATAAACTAAACATACTAATGCAATCATACATCAAAGATACATCAGTATATAGGAGAAACCAAGATAGCTTTATTGATGAATAACAAGGTTCAGGAAGAGATACAACCCAGAGGGCTCCAATCCAGCATCTCCCTCCCAGGATTGGATGAACTTCGGATCCTCCTGATAAAGCATTTCACCCGATAAACGGCCTCATACTTTAGGGGGCAACTGTTATAGACATTTTTGTGCCTTACAACATTGAGCATGAAATGTCCATAATCTAAGGGATCCAAAGTCCCTAAACATGTTGTTCCTACCCCTAGAGGAACAAGGCTAACAAACCACAACAATTCACAGAAGTTCTCCACCAGAAACTGCTCAAAAACAAGTCAATTCAGGATCAATTCAGTGGCTCCACTAGCTGTCTGCGTTGAATTTCAAAGCCAACACTGGCTACCTGCACTGCAACAAAGGTAGAAGCACTACTAGGGTGCACTGAGCGAGAGTTGACAAATGGCAAGTTCATTCCAAGAGGTTTCAAGACCCAGGAAGCTTCCAGAATCTTCCTCAATGACACCTGCCTCAGTGAATTCGACTGGTGATGAGTAAGAGGTTCCCAATCTCCAAGTGGAAGCAAGAACCTCCAAGTGGAATCAAGAACTGACAGAGGGAGAGGACACTAGTCAGATCTCAAGCTGACTCATCCTCTCTCCAAACATTATATATGGATCTCTCCTCCATGAGATCTAGGGGCTAGAATTTTGTTATTGCAAAGAATTGTTGTTGGTTTGAGATTGGAATCATTGGGTGCTTAATGCTTTGAAGGGGGTGAAGATAGGAATTCCATTTGCTGGGAAGGAGAAATGGTTATTTACCGGAATATTTCATTTTTTAACGAGCTTAAACGCGGGTGGAAACATTTGCTCGATCTTATGTTTATTTTTTAACGAGCATGAACTATGTGCTAAAACTGCTCAGATCTTGCGTTTATTTTTTAAAGAGCATGAAATGTGTGCTAAAACTGCTCGATGATAAGTTTGCATGCCCCCAGCATAACAACGCAAATCGAGGTGCATGCCCCCCAAGCTTCATTGCATTCAACTTGGTGGTTGGAATGAAGGTTTACCTTTGATATTTGGAAAGGAGATTGTTTCATTTTTTAATGAGGTTGACACAGTAAAAGAACTATCCTCATGACTCCTTGTTTCATTTTTTAACGAGGTTGACACGAGATTAGAACCGTCCTCGGAACCCACTGTATTTACAGTATTTCTATTAGGGCGATGATCCATGCTGAAAAAATGTTTAGGAATCTTCCGAATCCATTAGATATAGAAGATTTCATATTGTAGGTTTCCACTGTGGCCACTTCCACCAGATTACTTGCAGGCGGTAGGGAAAAAGTACCCATTAAGGCAGGGTCTTTTAGGAGACCTACTCCAATATTTTGAAGCGAATGATTGCTTCCATGGATCATTGGAATGCTTCCTGTAACTTGTGAACTATCGGGGAGGAAAGTTTGTTGGTCGACGACTGTAATTCCTCCTTGAAAGGGAAATGCAATCTTCCTGAAGTAGGTCGACACAACTGCGGCCATGGCATATATCCAGGGCCTTCCCAGTAGGATGTTGTAATCGAGGTTTCCATCAATTTCTTCAACATCAATTCCTACTGTTTTTCCCCCTAGTTCAACTTGCAAGTTACTTAAAATCTCGTATGGAGTGTATGATCGTCCATCAAATGATTTTAACGTCATTGACGATCTCGACAAGGGTGGTGAGCCTAAATTCTTCCAGCAACTCATCAACATAATACACGTAGATTCCCCCTCATCAATAATTGTTTGATGAACAGTTTTGTTGAGGGATTTCACTTGAATAAGGAAAGATAGTTGAGCTGGTAACTGAGGGTCATATCCTTTATGATCAAAGGCCACAAGATTAGAGTCCATTGGGTCAATTTCACCTATTGCTGATAATAAAGCTTGCTCTTGGGAGAGGAAATTTTTGCGGTACCTCAAGCGTCGACATAGCGGACGACGATTGGGCTAGGTCCTCTATTATATTATAATTCTGTGTTATTTTTGCACGAGGATTAAATGTCGACTTGTACACTACTCCCTTTGGCGACTTTATCATTTGTTCAGGAATGGTGGGTGGCACAACTTTGGTCAAAGTTGTTGTCGAACTACTAGGTTGTTCATTAGCCTTGTTATTCGACACCTGTGGATTCCCGTAATCTTTATTCCTTGCCAAAGCATCATTTTGCTGCTTTGAGATAGACAACATAAGCACTTGGGATTGGGAAGCATTTTGATTAGCAACCAGTTTGGTACCCGGGCTTGGAAACGGATCAGTCAATACTGCTGAGGTTTTTTAACTCTTAAAGAGTTTCTTAACTTCAGCTATATGTGGACAATCTCTCGTCCAATGATCCTCATCGCATATATGACAACCCGCAGGGGGTTTCCTTTTTCTCCCTTTCTTTTTCTTCTTGCCCCTTGGTTGCTTCAGTTGTTTGCCCTTGTCGGTCGACGCGACATTTACTTCCGAGGCAAGAAGTTCCTCATTTGCATTTTGACTGGAAATCTTACGGGCCCTTGTAGATGTAGCCTTTGTCGATTTCGTGTCTGTCATGCCAATCACGCCATCGATGGCATGAGAGTCATTGTTTGATTTAGGAGGAGGAGGAATTGAGAATTCCGGTCTAGGGGCGTCAGGTATTTTGTCATAGAGCCTGCCAGACTGAGTATAGACCAAGTCCAGATATTGCGCACGAGCGATGACTTGCTCTTCCGTTACGACTCCCCCCTTTACCACATCTTCCGTGATTGTAGGAAGTAAGGATTTGATAAACCATTCAGCTAATAGCTGATCGGGAATGTACGTTTTTACCATCCTACGACAACGTCGCCACTCATGTATATGATCAGATATGTGAGTGGCCGTTGTCTGTTTGAAGTTGGTTAGGAGTTCCGTTCCCGTTTCATACCTTATCGGTAATTGAAAATGGGTTAAGAAAGTCGTGGCTAAGGTAGTGAAGTTGTTGAACGAAGCTCTAGGCAATTCAATATACCATTTTGCCGCTAGACCATTTAACGTCCTCTGAAAAAGGCGAAGCCTAATTGAATCATCGTTTAGGGTGTTTGATGAACACCACAGATGAAATGTCATCACATGATTCGACGGATTTTCACCCGAATTTCCATTAAATTTAGGAATATCTGACGGAAGTTTATGTGGAATCGCTGGCCAGCAAGGGGCATAAGCAATTGGATCATTCGTCAGCCGGTTTAGATCTGGTAATTCTAGAGTTGCTACAAAGGGAAACTGTTGATTCAGGTTAGGCAAAGCATACCCAGGATAAGATGGAATCACCTGAGCAGTGGGTCTTTGCATACCAACATAATGTATTTGATGCTGGCAACTTTGACAAGGTTGATGGGCATAACCATTATAATATGGTTGTTGATTACTGCTTTGGAAATGTGATTGCCCATTACTTACAGAGACTTGTTGCTCAGGTCCTTGATATGATTGCTGGAATGGGGGTTGTTGAGTTTGAACCAGCTCTGGTTGTTGAACCATTTGCTGTTGACCAATACTGGATGATTGACCAAGATGAGGAGTCACAGTACTTGTTTGATCCTGAGTCGCTCCAGATAAGGAGGCACTAACCTGAGGTTGTGATTGAGTCGTTGAGACAAGAGGTTGTTGTATTGCAACCTGAGGCTGTTGGGGTTGACATACAACAGGTAGCGCTTGTACTTGTGACGCAGTAACCATAGCAGGTATAGTGGGAATATTCGACACAGGGTGGGCTGGTTGCATTGAATATACAACCCTTGGTTGTTGAGGCAGTATTGGTACCCAACCGCTGGATGTAATTCCAGTTTGACCTGAACTTTGTTGTAAACTCCCATATGGTTGTTCTCCGGGAGGGAATAATGAAAAGGCATACTGCCCTCCATATGGTGGCAATCCAATACTTAAAGGGCAGATTTGCCTTTGAAGACACATTGGATCAATTTGTTGAGTTTCAACATAAGAAATACCAGATGATAATCCAGATGAAGAAATAGGAACTAACCATGTCGTCAAAGCAGTCCCTGATGGGACTCCGGCTTGTTGTTGATAACTTGCCGGGACAGATGGTATACCATCGAACATCGTTGGGGTAGCAGCAGGAGGCTCTAGCGCTGCAGTGTCGGATGACACAGTTCTGGATGTCGATGGTTGTTCAGACATATGTAGTCTATCCAAAAGATTTTCTAGCGATTCTACAAGAACCTACGATGAAAAGAGACTAACTTTGAAGATCAACGAGGGAATGGTGATGATTATTCCGTTTAAAATAAATTTTAACGACGCTTAGACACAACCTGCTTTTTCAATTTTAAAGAGTCGAGAAAAATCAAAAGATGACTCTAGTCTCCTTCGATGTTTTAACGAGCCCGAAGTGACAAATGCTCGGATGGACTTTTTCCGTTATAGAGTCTGAAAAAGGACAAAAGGAACTGCTCTGGAGTTCTAGGTAGAGGGTGTGCCAAACTTTTCGCAAAACCGCAGAATACTTTTTAGGGTATGGGCGGTCGATCTTCCTGAATGCTGTGTTCAGTGCATTGCGATCAGTAGGGCGGCCGACACGGCTTCCTAAGGATAAAGGTTTTATGCCTATAGGGGTCTCCCAATATATACGCGACGGTACGTGGGAGCACAATCCGTACTGGCGCTATCGTCCCTCAGGAGGAATCACCCACCATTAGCGAGATCGACAGTCACCAGGCTTTACGACGCCGGAACACGTCTCTAGCCTAGACCTCTATGTTGTGCATTATGTTGCAAAGCGTTGTTAAGTTCATTCAATTTATTTTAGGTTGATCTTTTAGAAGTTTGCCTTTTGAGGTTCACCACGAGATGTATGATACAATTCCTAAATGCAGTCTAAAGATGATAAGCAAGCTTTTTATATCTTTTCAACCATGAAAATCCTAGCTACAAGGGGAAAAGAAAGACACCATCTTTTCTCAAAGAACAATCAGCACACTCTAATGCACTTTTCCTAAATCAAACATGCAAACTAACAATATGCAAATGCACAATGCAGGTGTTTGTTTTCCGCTTTCTTAGTATTGATGCCTAAAAAGAAAGCTTTTTGTACAACTTTGAATTTGCTTTTAAATGACAAAGACAAACAAGTTTACTTTTTCGAAATCAGAAAGGGCAGAAGAGATTACAACACTTAACGATTTTCGAAATGAACACTTGTTTTGACACTTAAAAGAGACAAACTCAAACCAAAAGCAAAAGTAAATGTATAATCAACTGTAAACAACCAATGAACTCTCTCCTAAGATCACAATCAACAGATCTGAATCAAGGGCTATAGGATGACTATTTCACTCTTGCAAAGGAAAACTATAAATGACGCCACAAACACATAAAAACACTCACAGTCTTTTTGTACAAAAGAAGGCGGAATTTATGCAGAGAAAAGGAGTTATTAGACAGGTACTTATGCTGGTTACAAGCTGCAAAAAACAGAGATCAAAACAAGGCAAAACAGAGCAGAGAACTCCAGCTGCACAAGGCCTAACTGGATCAGCGCAACCTCAACACAGGGGTTTTGACATTCAGCGCAGGTAGCCTTCATGGGACCTGTGTTGAAATGCAGAACCTCTTCACAGGGTCTGCACTGAAGGAGAAACGAGAGTTTCTCACTGGGTTCTGGGTCACAGATTGCTGATTAATCTACGGTTTCAGGCCAAATAAAAGCAACAAGCAAGGTACAATCAAAGGGATGCTTTGAGGAAGGGCTAAGATCTATCACAAAGGATCATCAAATCATTTGTGAGTCCATTTTTCAGATCATAGACAAATCCAGTGATTGGATCAAAGCAGCAGCTGTCTACTTTGCATCTGAGAATAGCAGATGCACTTCGATTGTTGTTGTTGAGTCTATGAAACAAACAATGATGGAAACACAAATAAAATGACTAAACAGATCTCCCTAGCGGAGTCGCCAATTTGTTGTGGGGAAAAATGCCTATGCAGGACGATCCTATCCACCTAAGGTGTGACAGTGCCTTAGCAACAAACAGAGACAACTATTCTAGTATTCTTCCTTTATGAATTAAGAATGAAGAGAGATGGATGGACTAACCGGTGTCTTCCGTTTGTCCCTCGATCCGGTTTCTCTTCTCTTCGAGAGTTCTCAGCTACTTGCCTTCTTGCTCGCCCAGCTTCAAGAGGTTTCTGCAATATCACAAGAAGAGAACACTACACAAAGACATAGATTCATATTCATAACTAGTTCAGGATTAGAAATAAACTAAACATACTAATGCAATCATACATCAAAGATACATAAGTATATAGGAGAAACCAAGATAGCTTTATTGATGAATAACAAGGTTCAGGAAGAGATACAACCCAGAGGGCTACAATCCAGCATCTCCTTCCCAACAAATGGAATTCCTATCTTCACCCTCTTCAAAGCATTAAGCACCCAATGATTCCAATCTCAAACCAACAACAATTCTTTGCAATAACAAAATTCCAGCCCCTAGATCTCATGGAGGAGAGATCCATATATAGATGTTTGGAGAGAGGATGAGTCAGCTTGAGATCTGACTAGTGTCCTCTCCCTCTGTCAGTTCTTGATTCCACTTGGAGGTTCTTGCTTCCACTTGGAGATTGGGAACCTCTTACTCATCACCAGTCGAATTCACTGAGGCAAGTGTCATTGAGGAAGATTCTGGAAGCTTCCTGGGTCTTGACACCTCTTGGAATGAAATTGCCATTTGTCAACTCTCGCTCAGCGCACCCTGGTAGTGCTTCTACCTGCGTTGCAGTGCAGGTAGCCAGTGTTGACTTTGACATTCAGCGCAGACAGCTAGTGGAGCCACTGAATTGATCCTGAATTGACTTGTTTTTGAGCAGTTTCTGGTGGAGAACTTCTGTGAATTTCTGTGGTTTGTTAGCCTTGTTCCTCTAGGGGTAGGAACAACATGTTTAGGGACTTTGGATCCCTTAGATTATGGACATTTCATGCTCAATTCTGTAAGGCACAAAAATGTCTATAACAATTTGGTACTCAAGTACCGTTGTTTTCTATGCAAGTACATCTAGGATGAGATGTAATTCCTATAGATCTCCTCACTTGGAATGGCACACGGATACACTGTCAAGATTGAGCAGAAGTTTAAACAGAAGAAGGGAGACTTTGGATTTGTGAATCCAAAGTAAGGGAAAGGCACCCCCAAACCATAGAGAAAAGGCCAAAGCCAAGGTAGGGTGACCTAGGATAACTCGACAAAGACACAAGAAAATAACAACATCAAAAAGCCAAAGAAGAACATAGGAAAATGGTGTGATTTCCATAAGAGCTCCACCCACAACACATGTGAGTGCCAGGTGAAGCAGTCACTGGTGGTGAAGCTGAAGGCTTACAAATCAGACGCAAGTTCTGACACAGAGTTAGAACCCAACAAGGGGAATGACAAAGGGAAGAAAATCATTGATGTGGAGCCCAGTGAAACTGTGGCCACCACCAAGATCCAGAAGAATGAGCCTAAAGATCCAGAGGAGGGGGAATGCCTCTTCCACTCATAGATGTGGGTGAAGGGTTCTCCGTTGCAGTTCATTTTCGACAATAGGAGTCAAAAGAACCTCATTCCAGTAGAGATTGTGAAGCGTTTAGGCCTACCAATGACAATATATCCGTAACCATACATGATCAGGTGGCTTCACCAAGGATGAGATATTTGTGTCAGCCAACAGTGCCACTTTCCCTACAAGATCAATCCCTTCACGGATGAGGTATTCTGTGATGTTTCTCCTCTTGAATTTTGTGATGTATTACTAGGACAACCATACTTGTGGAAGCGACATGCTACATATGAGTCTAGACCTCTCTATGTGATTATTACTTTGGGATATAATTTGAACAGGGATACCAGAGGTAGCCCCGCCTACCACCGTCTCTTTGATTACTACAAAGAAATGTAGTAAGATTATTTCCAAGACTAGGAATTTCTTTCTTTCTTATGATACACCATCATGGAAACAAGAAGGTTGTGGCCATGGCTTCTAGAGAGAGCTCTATTGCACAACATCAGCAAATGGACAAGGTGTTTCTGGGAAAACTAGTATTCCTAAAGAATGCTAGCCCTCTAGGTTTGGCAGCTACCTTAGAAACAACAATTTAAAGCAATTCAATGATTTCTTCTATGTGTAACAAATAAGAGAAAAATAATGGAACCAACCTAGAACTTCCACTTAATCCCTTGCTTGATCTCTCTCCCCTTTGATAGATCCTGCAACTCCTACCCGTACTTAACATGCTTGGAGAGTACCTACAAAAGTACAGCAACAAAGAACCATCACAGCATCGTGAGTTATTACAACATGAACATTACAGAATCAGATATATAATGAACAAATGATAACATTCACAATTGCACAATCATATGGAAGAAAACTTAAAGAGCTTTATTAATAGAAAGGAGAATTACAACCCAGTTGTCTGAGCCAACATCATCCTCCCATCTTCAGTCCCTCTTCACCTCATGAAATAGCAAGACCACTCCAACAATACAATGCTCTTTCCTCAATTACAAACTATCAACACTTCCTTGCAATTCACAACATTACAGCCTCTAAATCTCTTAGATGAGGGATCCATTTATAGATGTGTGCAAGGGTGTGAGTCATCCATGGGGTTTGATTAGTGTCATTCCACTTGTTACATTTGATTCCATAAGGGAAGGGATTGGAAATTTTCTTAGATACCTTACTCATCCTTGGGCGAATTCAGAAAGGCAAGTGGCACAGGAGAAATTTCTAGAAGATTCCATGAGAAACCACCTAGAAAAATGTCTCAGACATTTGTCCATCCTCACCCATCGCACCCTACAGAATGCCTAATCAATATACATCGCACTTTGCCAGTGGAGCAGTCAGTATGGTTCAATTTAGGCAATTTCTAGATGGTTTCTCATATGGAACTTTTGGGGAATGATGTATTCAGATGACTATGTTCCTTTAGGGTATGAAACAACTCTTTTAGGGGTTGATGAGACTTAATACATTGACATATAATTTTGGGGTTGATTTTCCCAAATATGTCTATAACAGTTTCCCCCTAAAGTGTGAAGTCGTAAATATTGATGTCGGGTGAAATGCTTTATCATGAGGATCCGAAGTTTCGAACTGGAAGGTGACCTGCATAAGTTACAATACAATATATCATCATAATATAATTTTCATGATCTAGCTGAGGGAGGCATTCCCATGCTCATGTTTATAAATTCATTTCATGTACATAGATAAGATAGTCATCTGCAGATACACATTGGTGATTCTTCAGATATAGAGTCATCATCCATGGTTAGGATGACCGTCTGTGTAGAGCCTTTGTATATTTGATGTTTTTATGTCCCTGAATATATCACAGCCCGGATGGATGAAACTAGATTCGGGCTCTTCAAACTCATTCAATCTTCACTCGATGTACAAGCCAATCCATGTGAAGAGATGTTCTGAAGTCGAACATGGAAAGAGATCGTCTGATTACCAGCCAATGATGTGAGCTGTTAACAGACATGAGAGGAATCACTGATAATGATAATGACCATCAAGGTAATACAATACGATTCACATGGTGTGAATATATGATTCGATGTCGAACACCACGCAAAATATTTTGGTTGAAGGCCATTGATGTCAACCTGTCGCGGAAGTGAGAAAATTGCCATTGGTGTATGCAAGCTTCAAAGCACTGAAAGGGTTGTTTCTAAGTCAAATTCTTGGATAATGAGCTAATGTCAACAAGAAGTGACTCATCATAGGAGACCCTTGATGTATAACACATCTACAACACGAAATGAAGAAAATGATTTCTGGAGGTGAAAATGAACTGACAACACAAGGTTCAGGAATGGTCGTCATGAAAAAATGAAGGTTGGAGATATTGCAGTGTATGAGACCTTAACTGGATGGTGATTTCTCAATTGAATGACTTCTCTTGAACATGTCAGTGACACTGAGATGAATTGGTAGCATTAACCCCAAATGATGGATGGTATGAAAGACCAATGGTGAGATGATTGGTGAACGGAATAACCCAACCCAACTCAATAATGTTCATGAAGTGAAAGTGTCATGTTCAAGAGCGACTTGATACCATAAATTCTTTAAGTTTTGTCCCTTTTCCCCAGTCATTGCTGACCAGTACCTCTTTATTTTTGTCAAGCTTGAGGAGGATAACATATGATTGTTCTATAATTCACCCTTCGGGCAAACCTGTCACTATGTTTTAACGAGTCTAGCAATAGTGAAAATCAGTCTCATCTAGATGGACAAGTTTGTCGCTATTGTTTCAACGAGTTTAATAACAAGGATAACTTGGTCCTTTTCATGTTTAGAGAGTTTGAAAAGGGACGAAAAGAAAACTCCATAAGTTATTTTTCGTAAAGTAATCCCTCAAGTCCAAAAAAGGATAAAACAATATAGGAGGGATGACTTTTCCAATCACTTTAACGAGCTGAAAAAGACAAGTGCTCGACAATATTTTCATATTTAACGACTCTGAAAAGGGTTTAAAGAGGACTCTATTTTTAGGAATGAGTGGTGTCTAGGGTAGCAACTGGTTCCAGTGATGTTGGAACTTCTCAAAACATGTTGATTTATGTGAAGAGGCTGGCTAATAAGACCACTCATTGCAATTGTTCCTCAAAAAGGGTAAAAAAACCAAGTGAGAGTGTATGATCAGCCAAAGGGATGGTGGTGATGGGATGTACACAACCAAGGTTCAAAAGGTTGATAGAATGGCAATCACAAAGATTGATTAGTTAAAAATGGGTTCATTTTTAAACAAGCTTGAACCATGGGGAACTATGCTTGGATTCGGTTTCATGTTTACACAAGCTTGAAACAAAAAACTATGCTTGGAGTCAGTTTCATTTTTACACAAGCTCGAAACGACAAAACTATGCTTGAAGTCAGTTTCATTTTTACACAAGCTCAAAATGACAAAACTATTCTTGAAGTCAGTTTCATTTTTACACAAGCTCGAAACGACAAAACTATGCTTGAATTTGGTTTCATGTTTACACAAGCTTGAAACAAACAAACTATGCTTGGCTTTAGTTTCATTTTTACACAAGCTCAAAATGAAGAAACTATGCTTGAATTTAGTTTCATTTTTACACAAGCTAGAAACGATAAAACTATGCTTGAAAATGGGTTCATTTTTAGACAAGCTTGAACCATGGGAAGCTATGATTGGATTCAATTTCATTTTTACACAAGCTTGAAATGAAAAGCTATGCTTAAAAAGGTTTGCATGCCCCCAGCATGATGAAAGGGAGAGTCTCTTGTAACCAGATGGAAGTCACTATGGTGAAGCAGGAAGAGGGTCTCCTGTAACCAGATGGAAGTCACTGCAATGAATTAGGACGGCTTCGTCCAAAATAGAAAAAGTTGAATGGTGTGACAGACCAATCACATAACCTACAAGGAAAGTTATCTTTACAACTAGGTGCGTCCAAAATAGACAAAGGTGAATGGTGTGATAAACCAATCACATAACCTACAGGGAAACTTATCTTTACAACTAGGTGCATGCCCCCTAAGCTTCATTACGTTCACTAGAATACTCATGGCTATCACGTGGATGGAATGAAGGTTCATTTACGAGATCAAGTGAAAGACTTGACTAGGATTTTATGAGATCTAATCAGAGACTTGACTTTGAACTTGGGACCTTGTTTCATTTTTAAATGAGCTTGACACAAGACAAGGAATTATGCTCACATCCTTGGTTTCATTTTTTAATAAGGTTGAAACAAGACAACGAACTATCCTCCGATCCCTTGATCACAACACATAAGTGGTCATGAAGGAGAGATCTGGCTCCAATGCCCCCAGTACATAATGTACAACATCACTGAATTGATCGTTAGTCGATGTAGGTATGGAACAGGTTGCCACATAATTAACTTGTGGTGGAGATGATACCATTGGTACAAAAGGACCATTTAGGGAAGATGATTGAATAGGAGCCATATTTGGACCGGGAAATGAAAGCTGGTCAATGGTGACAATCCTGCCTTCATGCGGGAAACAAATCACTCGAAAGAGTGTTGAAACAATAGCTCCCATGTGGTAAACATAGTCACGTCCAAGAAGTAAATTGTAATCCAAAGGTCCTAGGACTACCATCACATTTAGATAAATGGTTTTTCCTCCCAAAGTGATAGGTAACTGAGGAAGGATCCCTAATGATCATCTGGTTTCTTTGTTAAAGCCCAACAGATTCTATGTAACAGGCATAAGCGGCGGCGAACCGAGCGCTTGCCAAGCAGTTGAGGAAAGGATAGTCACTGATTCACCTTCATCTATAATAGTGCCAAATACAATCATTTTACAAACTTGTACTATGATCTGGAAAGGCACATAAGAAGGAAGGCGGGATCCTGCCAGTCAATTCCAATCAAAGGATGTGACTAGACTACTTGGAGGGGGTACCGTAGAAACGGGAGAATTAACCCCTTTAGTTATGAGAACTAGAGGATTTTCCTCCTATCTTTATGAAACAGGTGGACTGCCCCCAAGCTCATTTGAATCTGAGGAAACAAAAAGAACTTGAGTGGTATCATTTTCACTCTCTTCGGGAAAGGTACGATTAGCTGAAGGTGAAATTGGGTCAACTGTTACCTCGACCTATTGATTTTGGTTAGGTATAGACTCATAGGATTCACTTTCAGAGAGAGTGGTTTTGACTGATAGTTGATTTAAGTCAGTCAGTTCATCAACTAGTGAAAGATTCAGGGAGACTTTCCTGTAACCAGATGGAAGTCGCTGCGGTGAAACAGGATGGTTATCCAATAATTTTTTGGCTTCATCCAAAAAGGTACAAAGGTGAAAGGGGTGTATACCTTCACATAATCTACATGGAAGCTTGAATTTTCCCTTATGTCCATGAACTTTACTATCACTAGTTGATGGTGTGTTACCAACATGATCTCTAGAGGTTGATGACATGGGATGGTGTGAACGGGAAGACCATTCTTTCAAGATCCGAGGAAAATAAGGACATTTTTGATTAAAATGGTCTCCTATACACACTATGCATGGATATTTGACTTTTTGAGGCTTAATGAAAGGATTTTCATCAGATGTTGCATTCAAAGCAATGGTTGTTTGGTTTCCCCCTTAATGAATTGGCTTCTTCTTCTTCCCTTTCTTCTTCTTCTTAGCCTCCTGGTTACTAGTATCAATACTTTCACCAAGCAAAGAGGAAGAGGGGGAGGAAGGAACAAACGAGGAAGAAGGAAAAGTGTCAACTTTAGGATCAACTGGAGTTTGATTTTGTCCAGTTGGAGGTGTACTCGATTTCAGAGAAGTCTCAACATTTTGAACCAAGGAGTTTGAAAACAGCCATACTAGCATGCCAATGGTAAATCCTGGAAGGGATAATGTAGCCATATAAGGAGCACCAATATTTCTGAAAGAAGGAAAAGGACTAGGATTCCCTTCAAAAGGGATTGCTTGATTAGTGGAATCTGGATTCATCGCCATGTCTCAACCTAATATCAACTAAGGAATAGGGATGTTATTCGTAGTTAATTAATTTTAATGACGCTTGGACAAAACTTTGCTTTTTGAGTTTTTAAGAGTTGAGAAAAATCTAAATATGACTCTAGTCTCCTTCGATTTTTAATGAGCCTGAAAGGACAAGTGCTCAGATGGACCTTTTTTTTTAAAGAGTAAAAAAGGAACGAAAGTGACTACTCTGGAGAATCTAGATAGAGGGATTACCAAACCGATAGCAAAACTATAATATACACATTGGTGATAAATTAAAGAGAAATTACCAAGGACTTATGTACGATAGTCAATCTTTCTGAATGCTGTGTTCAGTGCATTGCGATCAATAAGGCAGCAGACTCAACTTCCTATGGATAAAGGATTTAAGCCTATTGTGGTCTCCCAATATATACGTGATGCTATGGGAAGCACAAGTCTGTGATAGCACTTGTTGTATCAAGGAGGAGGAATCACCCAACCTTCAATGAAAACGATAGCCACTAGTTTTAACGACGCCGAAACACGTCTCTAGCCTAGACCTCTAGATATGTTGCGTTAAGTTCCAAAGCGTTGTTAGGTTCATTGAAATTTATTTTAAAGTTGATCTTGTTTAGATTTTTCCTTTCAATGGTTCACCACGTGATGATGATCTGAAATTCCTAAGATGCAATCTACAATGATAAACAATCTTTGTTTATTTTGAGCAATGAAAATCCTAGCTACTAGGGAAAGAAGATAACAGTTCTTTTGAGCAAAGAGAAAAGTGCACACACTAGTGCATTTCCCTAAATCATATTTTCACACACAAACCAAAAAATCCTAAATTCAAATGCATGTATTTGTTTTCTTTCTTCTTAATGTGAAAAATGCCAAAAAGGAAAACTAAATGCAACAAATATCTGAAATATTTCACTCAAAATGACATTTTTGACAATTTCTTCTTCAAAAGAGAAAGGAAGAATCAACCACACTTTTCAATTTTGAATAAAAATGCTTTCGAAACTTCGAATATAAACAAATCAAACCAAATACATGAAGAAAATTTCAATCGATTATCAAGGGAAGGAAGAATTCACGACACTTCTCTGTTCAACACAAAACGACAATTAGGACACTTTTTGTATCAAAGCGACAAATCGATTTAAATAAATTTTCGACAAAGGGATTGTAAATGATGAACAAATACACAAAAAACATTCACTAATCCTAATGTAATTGAGGCTGATCTAAGTGATGCAAGTAGGCTTCAGTAAAGAGGCACTATTCATATGCAGCAAAACAACTAAACAAAACTGAAAACAAGGTCAAAAACCCTCAATCTCTAGAATGGAAAAAGAGTTCAGTCAGTCATCTCACTGGGCTTCACAGAAACAGAGATGCATCACACTTACTACACTCAGAGGTGCAATGCATACTGAGTTATAGTGGGAGACAGTGCGATGGTCCAGGGAGCGCAACTGAAATGGGTTTTGGCTCAAATGTCAAATTTTTTTCAATGAGTTAAGCTGAGTTTTAATAAAGAGAAAAGTATGAAGGAATTTCTTGAGAGGTTATTGAGCTACCAAAAGGGCATCTAGATGTGCTTGCAAGTCAAATGTTTAATTCATAAACTAAACCAGAGATTGACTGAATCAGCATTCATCTACTATGCAATTGCAGAGCAAGAGCAATTGGAAGGCTACCTGGCTGACTTCAGACTCTGTCTATAGTTTATAAAACAAACAATAATAACAAACAAACATTTGTTCATTCCCCAACGGAGTCGCCAATTTGTTTCTGGTAGAACTAGTATTCCTAAAGAATGGTAGCCCTCTAGGTTTGACAGCTACCCTAGAAACAACAGTTTAAAGCAATTCAATGATTTATTCTATGTGTAACAAATAAGAGAAAGATAATGGAACCAACCTGGAACTTCCGCTTAATCCCTTGCTTGATCTCTCTCCCCTTTGATAGATCCTGCAAATCCTCCCCATACTTAACACGCTTGGAGAGTACCTACACAAGTACAACAACAAAGAACCGTCAAAGCATCGTGATCTATTACAACATAGACATTACAGAATTAGATATATAATGAAGAAATGATAGCATTTACAAATGATAACATTCACAATTGCACAATCATATGGAAGAAAACTTGAAGAGCTTTATTAATAGAAAGTAGAATTACAACCTAGTAGCCTGATCCAGCATCATCCTCCCAATTTCAATCCCTCTTCACCTCATGAAATAGCAAGATCACTCCAACAATACAATGTTCTTTCCTCAATTACAAACTATCAACACTTCCTTGCAATTCACAACATTCCAGCCTCTAGATCTCTTAGATGAGGGATCCATTTATAGATGTGTGCAAGGGTGTGAGTCATCCATGGGGTTTGATTAGTGTCATTCCACTTGTTACAGTTGATTCCATAAGAGAAGGGATTGGATATTTTCTTAGATCCCTTACTCATCCTTGGGCGAATTCAGAGAGGCAAGTGGCACAGGAGAAGTTTCTAGAAGATTCCATGAGCAACCACCTAGCAAACTGTCTTGGACATTTGTCCATCCTTGCCCATCGCACCCTATAGAAGGCTTAATCAGTATGCATCACACCCTGGTAGTGTACCACTCAGTATGCATCGCACTTTGCCAGTGGAGCAGTCAGTATGGTTCAATTTAGGCAATTTCTGGATGGTTTCTCAGATGGAACTTTTGGGGAATGATGTATTCATATGACTATGTTCCTTTAGGGTATGAAACAAATATTTTTGGGTTGATGAGCCTTAATACATCGACATATAAGTTTGGGGTTGATGTGCCCAAATATGTCTATAACATAAGGTCATGGAGGAGTACAAGGATATTTTCACCTCACCTACAGGGGTACCTTTGCACTGTCAAGTCAAACACTTCATGGATATGACCCCAAGCACTGCTACCCAGTGGGCCGATATATCGACGCTCTGTTCTAGATAATGGTGAGATCAAGAGGTAGATTCAGGAGCTATTGCAAAAAGGGAACATCCGGCCAAGCTCATCACCATGTGGGAGCTTGGTTGTATTGGTACAAAAGAAGGATGATAACTCGAGTCTTTGTATTGACCATCGAGCACTAAGCAATATCACTGTCTGGAATAGGTACCTAATCCCATGGATTGCTGACCTTCTTGACCAACTCAAGGGGGAAAAATATTTCATCAAGATTGACTTGAATTCCAACTAGCACCAGGTGCCTATCAAACCCTCCATTGTGTGGAATACTTCCTTCAAATCCAAGGAAGGCATTTTCAAATGGTTGGTCATGCCTTTCGGGTTAACAAATGCCCCCACAACCTTCACGAGATTGATGGGTGAAATATTGTGACCCTTAAACAATGAATTCTTGGTGGTTTATTTAAATGACATTTTGATCTTTAACCAAAGTTGGGAAGATAACCCCACCATATTCAACAGGTCCTTCAAACCCTACGACAACACAAGTTGTGTGCAAATATGGAGAAATGAAATTTTGGCCTGAACCAAGTTCAATATCTCGAGTGCATCATTGATAAGAAGGGTGTGCATGTGGACCCAGCCAAGATACAAGTCATTCAGGATCCTCCAGCCCCAACTACTCTAATAGATCTCCACATTTTTTGGGTCTTTCCAATTTCTACTGTAGGTTCATGCCGGGGTTCTCTCATATCACTTAGCCTTTAAGTCAAGTCACCAAGGGCAAAGTGAAAGAAACATTTTTTTGGTCCAAAACCTAATAGAAGGCTTTTGCTAAGTTGAAGCATCACCTCTGCTCTACACGAGTGCTCACATTACCGACCTGCAACAACCATTTAAGATTGAGACAGATGCCTCTGACTATTATATTAGTGCAGTTCTTACTCAATTGGGGCATCCAGTGGCTTACCACAATGTGAAAATTTCAGACATAGTCTAAAAGTATCCCACTTATGAAAAATAAATGTATTCCATTGTGCAGGAATATTGTTAATGGAATCATTACATTATGGGGAAGGAAACAATCATCTACCCGGACCACTTACCCCTGCAGTTCATATAGACAAAAGGGAATTTTCAGAACGATTTCCATAAGAAATGGTCCACCTACCTACAATAGTTCGATTTGAACATTAAGTACAATAAGGGAAACACCAATAATGTTGCAAATTGCCTCAGCTAACCACAAATTGTGGTGCTGATCACTGTGCTCGACTCCTGTGGGCACGAGACTTCAAGGTGGCTGCATCTTTACCAGAGCGATTCAAAATTCAGTAGCACATACTAGACACTCCTAGAAGGGAAGCAAGTTCCAAATTTTCACCTTCAAGATGCACTGTTATGCCACCTAGGACATATATGTGTTCTTTCAAGCGAGTATGCCAATATGATTTGGGAGCTGCACTATAGTCGATTTGTTGGACATTTTAGAGTAGAGAAAACAGTGGCAGTACTGCAGAAGTATTTTTATTGTCCGAAACTTCATCAAGATGTTGGCAAGTACATTAGATCCTACACTGCCTGTGCCATTTCCAAACCAACCATCAAGAATAAAGGCTTATATAATCCTTTACTTACTCCTATTCGACCTTGGGATCTATCTTCATGGATTACATGTTGGGCCTTCCTTCTACTAAGCATGACAACGAGCATTTTCATGGTCATCGAAAGATTCTCTAAGATGGCCATCATGGCAACATGCAAGAAGAGTATCACAACAGAGGCCACTGCTATTCTCTTCTTTGATCGAGTGTGGGTACACTTTGGGATCCTAAAGTCCATGGTCTCAGATTGAGACATCAAATTCCTGAGTGCATTTTGATCAAGTCTTTGGTCAATGCTGGATACAAAACTTACTAAGTCCACGACTTTCCATCCCCGAACTAATGGCCAAACAAAGGTTGTCAACAAGATAATAATACACATTCTGCACATGTACAACTCGAAGCATCCATGCACATGGGATGAAAGTCTCCCCTATGTCCAACACAGCTACAACATAGCTCTCCACAACTCAAAGGGGCACAACACCTTTCAGGTCAGCCTGGGATTTTAGCCATTATGTCCCATTGATGTGGCCATACCATTTACAGCCAATCACACAGATTCAAATCATGTCCAATTTGAAGTTGATGGGGATAATAGCTTCATTAAGTGCATTCAACACATTTTCCAACAAATCCATGATATATTGGACAGAGCCAATGCTAAGTACAAGCAGTGCAATGATCAACATCTAGTGTCACATAAGTTCTAGGTGGGCAACAAAGTTTGGCTACATTTGTAGAAAGAGCGCCTCGCTAGACCCCACTGCAAGATTTTCCCACTCTGATATGGGACATACACAATCACCTAGGATGTAGGGGATAATTCCTTTGAGCTCATCATCCCACCATTTCTTGGTCTACATCCAGTGTTCAATGTAGACCGCCTTTAGCCATACTTTCCACCATTGTTGGACACATCCGACATTGCAGAACAAATCACACCAACAGAGATCAACCTGGACTGCATGGAACATGCAAAAATTGATTAGCTCATGGAAATGTAGATCAATAACACTTTCTAACAAATGATCCAACTATATCAATTTGTCAAAGCAAGCCATCTCCTTCATTAGGGCAAGTGGTTCACTAGGGACAAGGTTCAACAAAAATTTCCTCACTTCATGGAGGCCTTGCACACAATGGGGACAATTTATTCCTAAGGGGGGAGGAATGATCCAAGGGGATCTTGGTGGTCACTCGCCTATTCCACCTATACCTCCTGTTGGTTTCATCTATTTCCTTGTTTATTCTAGCGTTTACTATTTTCAACAATTTTTTGGGTCCTGAACTTCTGGAGCAGTTTTGACCCCCTAAACGACGTTTTTTCGAGGTTTGCTGAAATCCCATGGACATAAACATGGGATTGCTACAAATCCTATAGTACTCAGATAGACCTTTCCAACAAGGTATCGTAAGCACCAAATGGAGATAGTATGACCATGTTACAACCCTGGGAAGTTGGCTTCCCAACTAACCCCAACAGGGCCCACAAACTCTTAGTATTACATCTCATGCGGTTAGGGTTTTGGTTGTTTTGTGCTTTCCCTTGCTATTCAATAATAAATAGTCCCTTGAGCCTCATTAGAACAAATTTCAAAGGCATGTATATGCAACATCTCTTCTCAGAGATAAGTTACCATCGCCTAAGCTAGTTTATTTCCATTCTGTATATAATCATAGGTCAGTATTCTGATATTAATGAAATCAAGTGTTATTTTTGTTGCATTTTTGTATTTATGGTTATATTTTTAATTTGTTTCATTCCTGTTTAATTTCGGATAAAGTCATTTCATGATGGCCTCCATCTTCAAAGGATCTATCTTCAACTTTCCTCCACCAATCACATACCCCAAATACACCAAAGATTGTTGCGCAAACTTGTACTTCTTAAGGTTTGCTAGAAGTTGGTGCTTCTTCAATGTTTCTAGCACCTGTGTCAAATGTGAAATGTTCTCTTCTTAGGTTGCACTATATACCATTATATCATCCAAATATACAATACCAAATGAATCTATAAAATTGAGTAGTGCATCATTCATTACTAACATAAACATAATTGGTGCATTACTTAGGCCAAATTGCATGACTAAACACTCATACTAACCCTTCCCATGTTAAAGGTGGTCTTCCAGGTATTTTCTTCTTTGAATCGAACCTGATGATATATAGACTTCAAATCTAGCTTGGTGAAGTATTTTTCTTGCTACAACTTATCCAAAAGATCATTTATCCTAGGTAGGGGGTATCTGTTCTTGAGCATGATTTTATTCAATGCCCTATAATCTATACAGATCTGCCAAGTCACATCCTTCTTTAACACAATGATGATGGGTGACCCACATTGTGATGTACTCAGTCGAATGCCATCAATAAAATATGCACTAATAAAAAATATAATTTTGAATTGTTTAGTTACCTTCAACCTTTCATCCTTATTTACCCATCCCAGTGGATATGAGTTTATATGATCATAAACTTAGTCATTTCTTTCTCTTCCTACTATTAAAGGATACTCAGATTCACCTCCTTCTACACCATTGTACAAATGATATTATCATCCACGTCCGAGTTGCTTTCAACTTAGTTGCTCGAATCAATGTCCATGAGATTCTTCTTCTTGTTATCTTTCTTATTATTCTTTGGGTTTAGCTCTCGATGAAGCTTCCAACATTTTCCCTTTGTATGGCCATCGATGTTGCAGTGGTTGTAATGGTTGCTAGGATATTTGCACTAGTGTGTTGTGGCTTTCGTATTTTTATCTTTTCCCCATTTTTTTCTTCTTTTTTCCCTCCTTGTAAGCATCATGTTTCTCCTTCTCCTTTGATCCTCTTGATTACACTCTCTTCGGGCCTATGTTCATGGAAAATTTTAGGGGCTAATATTCACAGGTGGGCTAATTTTTCATGGTTTTTCAAAAAAAAATCATCCGCCAATTTCCATTTTTTCTAAAAATGATTCACCCAAATTTTAAAATATAAAATTATTTTACCTTAAAAATAACCAACATTATATAGAGGCTATATATAAAATCATTTAAATTTGAATAATTTTACAAATATATCAATAAAAATTTTATAGTTTGCATATTACGGACTAGTGTGATTCGCCATTGTTTCAAAACTTCAAGATAATTTTCCATCCTTAAAATTTTCTCCAGGTACTATTCCTGTACATAAGACTCATCCACCAGTTTGTACTTGAACAACATCACTTTCTCACGCAGATAGTGGTGCACACCCCCAAAGTAATTTAGGAGTACATCTGGGTTTTTTGGAGATATACCCAACATTATAGCCATCTTTTAAAACTTCATGGTGTACTCCTGCACGCTTTGGCCTGAGTGTTTCCTAAGGTAGTGCCACTATATCCACTTGTCCTCTACATACCCAATGAGATAAAATTGTGACTTAATGAGGGTTTTGAATTCCTCCCACTTAGTCATCAGAGGCTCTCCCTCCAACCTCAGGGTCTCGTGTTGCTCTCCCACCATATCAGTGCATGGCCCTCTAATTTCATCCGCTAAAATGAAATCTTCTACCCTTTCTCAATTTGATGGACACTGTAATAAACTTCTAATTGCTGCAACCACTAATTCAACTTCAGAGCATCAATCTCACCATGGTATGGCTTGATATTTAATTTTGCTTCCATTTTAAACATGGATTAATTCATGAAACTTGAAATGGGTTGATATTTTCTAGGTTATTTCTTCGATTGGTTTTGTGTTTCTTCTTGATCTCCTAATCCCTCTTCTGAATTTTTCTCTGCATTTAAACCCCCATATTCTCCAAATATCCCATTCTTGTTTTTGAGGGACACCATGAGGGCGTTTACATTTCAATTTATATATGAGACTTGTTGTTCAAGCCATGGAAACTTTAGCTTTGTACGATCACGAGGGTCATTTACAAATTCATCATCCATGAATAGGGTTTTATGATTTTCGACCCCACAGATCTAGATCTCTTGAAAATCTCCTCAAAGTACCCAAGAAACTTTCTCTAATACCAATATTATGCATAAACATCTATGGATATTCCATTGGATAGTTGGTCACAATAGATATGATAATATTATATTAGAAATATGAAATTCTACACTATTACAGTTTTATTAAATTAATAGATCAGTAGATTTTACTATAATTAGTACATGCATGTGAATGGAAATTATGCAGAAAATAGGAAAAGAAAAAATAAAAATCTTACACACAAATAAGACACAAGATATTCTCTCATAAACCCTTTCGATATGAAAACCCAATTGGAAGGTGAGGTTGCTTCGCTCTCTTTCTCTGTCCAAAAATATGGCTGCAGGTACAAAGAAGTATGGCTTGTGGCCCATGGGTTTCTACAGTGCACAAATCCTCTCTATCTGATCTACGTCTTATCCCTCTTGGATATTTTTTCTACATTTTGGAAAAAATGCACTCGAAATAATGGAATTCTTCTTCCTCCTGGTGGTCTGGCTTTAACACAAACTGATAGCCTACTAGTGGTTAAGTATGGCTGCATCCACTCTTAAGTAGATTTACAATATATACTATTCTAGAGTATTTTACACCATAATCATGTGGATAGCCCCTTTTTATATGAATAATGGGGGTTGGTGCGACATCCTCCCAAATTATAGGTGTGAAAATAGGCAATTCAACTTCTAAGAGACAACTTTTTCATACGGACTCTGATTGACACACTTATTATTTCATTGGAAATTATCTTTCTGTGTAGAATAGCATGAAAATGTGCATCACTAAAGCGACAAATTTTTACCCCCAAAAAATGTCATTTGATGCCTGAAAATGCTCCCAAAAGGTTTCAAACCCCATTTTTCCAAACAAGGTCCTACCGATAAAAACAGCCCCATGAGATAATTCCTCCAATTTTTCCACTATGAATGCATAGATATGGATGAAAAAAAATATAACGATCTAATATGAATCAATTGGAAATCTTGGTCATTCATCTTTGCAACCTTAAACCCCCCATATACCCATTATTGTACCAAACCTTTTAAATAAGTTTGCTCCCAAGGTATTAGATTTATCCTCAAATATGGGTTCAAGATCTTCCCCTTGCATGGGAAAACTGATGATCTTCTTGACTACTTGTGGGGTAATTTCACTGGCCCTATTCAACCTATTGATGGTGCTGGATACCACCAACATACAGGGGGTCTCCCTGATGTGAAGTCCCAATTAGACCGCACATCGTTAGGAGTAGGAGCCCCATCCAAATTATCGGTTTGAACACCATCACTCTAAGGTTTTATTTGGATACAATGAACAACATAAGATATCACACACACATCTTGTGAAATTGCCAAGTTATCACTGTGAAACACTATTTGCAATGTGTAAAAGAATACCTTCATGTAAAGGAAGACATGAGTGAGTATATGGAAGGAATTAATAGTACTAACCTAAGAGAGGCACATGAGAGAAATAAAATATCTTTTAGTTATCTATTGAAATAGTTCACATAGACACAATGATCATTAAAGCGAATACAACACACATTCAACATGATGAATACCAAATCCAATGAAGTAGTTCAATTTCTTTATTACATATGAAAATAACATATACGAAAAGAATTAAAAGAATAATATTACAACATTCATGATACATGCATGAAATTTTTCTTCCTCAATGAGCTTCAATTATTAGGTGAAAGATCCAACTACATAGTTACAATGATGATACACTAGTTCCAATAGTGAAAAATTAAGTCACTTCTTGCTTCTCCAAGGAATGATATTTTCTCCTATGTCAAGCTAGAGAATTCAAAGATATCTATCCAAAGCCTAAGCCTCCAAAATCCTTTTCCTTGAATTATGAGGTTGCTTTAATAACAAGAGGAATGACCTTTCATATATCCATGATATGAAACTAGCCTCATGACTCTTGGAATCCTAAATGACCTTTGAACTTCTATAAGCCTCTTTTGTCCACATATGACTTTTCATATTCCACATGTGACTCTTGGACTTCCAAGCATTACATTTTGTCATTTTCCTTTTGATAATACATAATTACATCCACAAATTATGTGCCAATAAACATTGACATATATGACATTATGATGAAACTTGTACAGGACATGACTTAACATTGATGACATAGAACTTCATGTTGATGTGGCAATGTCAAGCTGCTCTCTTGCTAATATGTATTTGACTTCTTCATGATAGATATGTTCCATAGTTCATATTCATGAGAGATCATATTTTTTTCTTCATCCTCACCCTCCTAAGGGTCATGGATCCTCATCGAGACCTTTTGAGTTATCAAGAGATGTCTTCAATTTGTATTCATTGAGGATCTCTCCATATCTTCACGATGGTTCTTCTTTGTTCTTCTTCTTTGTTTCTTCTCCTTGACATATTCCTTGAGTATATCACCTTATGACGTTGAGGTGGTACACCTGCCAATGAAGATCACTCATGGCAAGGCAATATCAGTCTTGAAATCATCTATTTCTATCTCTATCCTGCTTATGGAAGAAGTTTCTTATGATAGGTGTTGTAACTCATTCAGGAACAACTAAAATGTTAAAGATTTAAAAAAATGGATTTTAACAAGGAACCAAATTTGTAGAAAAAAGATTTATGCTTCACATATTTTAAAAAACAAAGGAAGACATGAAGTTGTCATGATAGCATTTCTCCTCTCACTAAGGCATGGGAGAAAAGGTACAATTTGAGAATTATTTTTCAATACTATTCCCAAATGAAAAAGATAAGCCTAATATAAAATTAAACAATAGTCTTCTAGAGGCTTGGCCACACTATGCTACAAAGAAAATTTTGAAGGAGAAGGGATTTTATAATAATAATAAACAGGGAACTATGGTACTATCTTATGAAAATATATGGAGATCTTGAGGCTTACAATGCTTAAGCATGACCAAATATTCAAGAATCAGTCCAAGAAGGCTCATTTCAAAATCACAATGGGTTAGAAATTTTGAAATGGGATGGAAAAGGTAACTTTTGGGCTGCTTTTAATGTTCCTATTACCAATATGAAAAAAAATATTAGCAACAATGGAATTCAGGTGTGGACTACATGTAAAACTACAGATCTAGTTTGTTTGAAAATATGCAACAAATGAGTTTGAGTTAATAAGAAGTCAATAAAATTTTGAGGGACTTTTACAACCAACTACCTATCAGAGCTACATGTCTAATATTTGACCTTGAACAATTTACTGATGTATACATGGATGCTAAAATAACTAATTGAAATGAGGAAGAGAACTCTAAGAGAGGATAATTTAAAAATGGTGTTGAACTAGAAGTGATTTGCAGCTTTCTTCAAATAGACTGAATTAGAAAAGACTACAAAAGAAAATAGAAAGAAAACTGGGCCATACATAAAATTCATCATGTCACAACTAAGAAGATAGGAGGTAGAGGAGGATAAATAATTAATATGCCATGAGGAACCTATTCTTTTCTTGAAAGTATCTACTAGATCTATGACTTGTGCTCAAGAAAAATGGCAATCAGATTCTACAATTTCTAGAGCCAAGAAAAGGGAAAGTAGGTATACTTGGCCAAAAGAAGGAATCATGTCAGGTGTAATTCCATAAAAAAGGAACTCTCTAGTTGCTTTTGTGTCTTCTAAAGGAATCTTGATTAGTCCCTCTAATAAAATGATAGGTACTATTCATGTTGTTTCTCTAAGACTCAATTTGAACTCTAACAGAGAAATGCATCCATTTGGATTACGGAGAAAGACTGAAGAGAATTTGTGCCAAATTCCCCATGAACTCCACTCTCAGGGTTTATGTATCCTACCAATAGAGTCATAGTTGCAAAGACATATTTTTTGTCCACAAGATGAATATCGTGCATAATCATTTGTTACTTTTGGTAGTAATATAATGAAATAAAAGAGATAACACAAGAAATTGAAAGCAAAAATGCTGAGCAGAGCAGAGTTTCAAAGAAAAAAAGATGAGCATAAGAGAATTTCCTCAATTGGCAGAGCAGGTTCATAGTAATATCCTTACTGATGGAAATCCAAATTCCAATATATCACTGCCTTCAAGATCTTTAGGGAAATCTGTTATTCCCACAATTAACATATCATAGGAGATATATTTCCAACTAGGTAGTGCCTCCACAATTGATTTGCCTCATGTGGTCATGGTGGGAAGCCAGAGCAATAAGAAATCTAGTGTTCTAGAGGCTTTGGCTGGCCGAGGTTTTCTCCCCAGAGGAGCTGAAATTTTCACTTGAAGGCCTTTGGTTTTGCATCTCATTCAACTTACTTGTAGGGAGGATGGCTCATTGTTAGAAACTACTCATTGGGGGGGAGTTTCTACATCTCATTGGAAAACAATTTTTCGATTTTAATGCCACTGAGAGGGAAATTCAGGCTAAGGCAAAGAAGGAAGGGGGGTTAAATAAGGGTGTATCTGACAAGAAAATCAGGTTAAAAATATTTTCTCCAAATTTCCTCAATATAACATTGGTCAAATTACCTAGGATAACACGGGTTCTTATGGGTGATCAACCTTCTTATATAGAAGCTATAATAAAAAAAATGATTCGATCATACATTAAGCATGAGACATGCATCATCCTAGTTGTTTCTCCTGCAATTTTGGATTTTTCAAATTCAGACGCCCTTCAGATGGAAAGAATGGATGACCCTCATGGATCTCAAATAATCCATGTGACATTAAAGCTTGATATTATGGACATGGGAATTGATGCTCGTAACTTCCTTCTTGTAAATGTTGTCCCCCTTTGACTTATGTATATAAGGATTGTAAAGCGCAGTCAAGAGGATACTATTGCAAAAAAACCATTCGAGATGAACTAGCTTATGAGGAAGAAATTTCCCATAGTCATCCGATGTATCAAATTTTATATGATCAATGTCATGTTGACTGGTTATAAAAGAAGTTGAATGAAATTTTGGTACAACATATCAAGGTAATATTTTTAGAATTGAAATCCTGAATAAATATCCAAATGGTTAGTGTGATCAAGGAACTTTCTTCCTATGGAGAGAACATAGATTCCAAAGCTGGTAAAGGAGCTTTACTACTAAATATACTTACAAAATAAACAGAGGCATTTAATTCAATTGTGGATGGTAAAAGTGAATACATGGCAACAAAAAAATTGTATGGAGGAGCACGAATCCAATATATATTTAATTTTATTTTTGTTAAGTTCTTAGAGGAAGTTGATCCTTGTGATGATATCACTTTGTTGATGGTGCAAGACCTGCCAACATGTCAAGGGCATATCCCCATTAAGAAGTCCCAATTAGCCCTCATACCATTTGGTGTAGGAGTCTCAATAGTGGGTCATAAGGTAATTCCTTGACCGCGATGTCACACAGAGGCAAGTAAGATAACTCTATCAGTAGCAAGGGTGTGACTGATGCAGTGAGTCAAGGGATGTGTATAAGAGGTTCTAACACTTTGAAGGGAGAAGGAGGTGAAGGTGAGTTCCAAGTTGAAAGGAATCAATCCCAACTCGGCTAGGAACACACAACACAAAGGACATGCACAGCTTCCAGTGGAGCAATTCACTCGGATGTGAAAGTCACATCATACAAGATAAGATAACACGAACAACACTCACGGACCAATCTGAGATGAGTGTGATGGTTGTTATAGCAAGGTTCATGTGAAAGGTCTATCTAATGTCTGGAAAAACAGTTAACACAGATGGTGACAACAGTAACAACATATGCAACACATTAACAACAAGATTCATATAATTGCATGTGAATAAGTTCATACACAAATACATAAGTTAAACAACATATATCATCGAGGCAATTGGAACAATCCAACTACAATAACAACATATGCATGAAAATGTGCTGCCTCTTATTATATAAAGAAGTGTAAGTCACAATCACGCAATACATCCATGTAAACCTACTAGCCCCAATAGTGGAACATTACAACCACATCTGCCAGCTCCTCCAAAGAGATGTACTAGCTTCGTGCAGTGGAGAAGCCAAGGCGTGTTACAATATTGTCCAAGCCTTCTTCAAGATAGTCTTAGTAGAAGCTTGGCTGACCAAAATCCTATACAATAAGTTATGAGGGACTATTTATAGGAAAGGGTGGGGTGACCCTTGACATTCCCCTTTGTGATCATTCAACTACCCTCATGACTCTTCACCTACTCTATGACTATTACATCCACTCTTGACACTTGACTTACACTTGACATGACTCAACATTACAATGCACATGTACCCATGTGAACAATGGCTTGGACAAGCCAAACTAGATATCATTCGGACTCAGAAAACCATAGAATTCCAACTACTCGACATCCTCATGTTGATCAATAGTGACATATTGGTGCCAAGATTGGTAGTCCTTGATAGTGTCTGTGTGTTCTGCTGTGACAGACATCTAAAACATGAATCTTTCCTCCATAACATCTGGGTACACTGCTCGAAATACTTTGTAAAACTCATCTGTGAGCATGCACATCATTGTCTTCAGTGTGGCTAGACCAGAAACATACTTGCGCATGATATCTGCACTGATAGGCAAGTCTGGGCTGCTAGTGGTGCACATCAACTCGTCGAAGTACGTGTCAAGCTCCTACGATACCTTCTTCTTTTTCTTCGCTTGGGTGAGAGTCCCAAGTGATGGATTGCATGAGTGTGCACTATAACATCCATGATTTTGAATATTCATGCATGGGAAGCCTATATGCTAGTGATGAGTTGTGGTAGGTCTTCATAGTTCTGGATCTGACTCCAGATACGTGCTTTCATCTTGACTGCATTGGCCTTCATCATCTTGGGCAAGTGAACTAGGGATCGCTCGTACTTCATTGTCCATGCTTACATGTTATCAAAAACAACATATATGTTCTTCAATATGCGTGTTCTTCTTGCACATAATTGCTGCCATTTGTGGAGATGAACGACTGCTTGATGCACAGTACCAAAATTGGAGTGCAATGCTCCCACAACTGTGTCCAAGGACAATACTTCATCTAATATTACCTCTTTTAGTTCAACTCAGGCGAACATTGTCACCAAGTCTCCTCCCTTCTTGGACACCTGTAGTTCCTTCGACATTCGCTCATTCTCATCTATGATAAAATGAACACTTGAGCTAGTGGCTTCGACATACACTCTAGTTGCATCATCCAAAGAAACTGGATGCTTGTGCACATCAGTCATGATCACTTGCTCTTCAAATTGCATAGGGGATGTTTGGCCCTATAGATTCGGTACCCTGTGATATTGCACAACTCTTTGGTGAGATTCATTAAAGGAGATGTTGTGCACCTCTGCTTCTGGCTGACCACCAAGGATATTAGTGCCTCCTTGGTCGTTCAAGACTTTCTCATCATCTAGATGCATTGAAGCGGGTGAGTCGAACTCTCTATAGTGAGGCATGAGGTCAATGTCCTATTCCAACTCTTACTGCTCCATGTATGCATCCAACTATTCAAGAGCTCATTCTATCTCATGAGAAAATTATTTCCCTTGTGAGGGTTGACTCTGTGCACATGATGCTAGCTGTTTAGAAGAATTAACTACTTGTATAAGTGTTGCTTTGTCTGTCTGCACGTGATGCTCCCCGTGCTAAATCTACTACTGTTGTGTTTCCTTCTCCTGTTGGCTCAACTCTTGTTCTTTCCGTTGTTTCTCCCTCAGCTCACACAACTCCTTCTCCGCTTATTCCATTCTCTTCTTATCCCTCTTCCTTCACGCGATTCACTTGTCGCATTGTTGCCTCTTCAATTGAATAGCCATAGCTACCTGTTCTACAAGTAGATCTGCTCGAAACTTGCAAATTTTCTCCTCCTCCATGTGGTCGAAAATCTTCCTCTTCCCTTTGTCATGCATAAGTATTCTTGGCTCTGTTGCCTCTGTTGTTCCTACTACTTTTGGTGTTATTCATGATGCTGCTTCATGCTGCTTTGCTAACCACTCTATGACAAGGCTGACCTATTGATTAGGTCTAGAGGAATTGTAGCAGTACCTCCATGAGTCCTCCTTGGCCCAATGACATGCCCCATGGATCCAATTAGACTGAACTCTCGTGCAGTGATCCTGTTAGCTACCTATACCAATAGGTTTCATATTTCATGATTGGCAAAGAAAGTTCCAAATATGCTCTGCTTTGGTGATGCAAAGATCCCATATTTCCAAGAGAAGACAATGTGTGTATATAGCTTGATGTTGACTAACTTTTGATGGGTGGTCCAACAGCTTAATCTGGATCATGCCATGTTTTAATTTTCTGTTGTAGAATAGAGAAAGAAGTTTGTCCAAACTGTTTAATCTTGGCAGACCAGTAGCTTAGGTAGAGAAAGTAAGGTTCCCAACTGCTTAATCTGGGACCTTGGAAGCAATAAGGGTAGTTCTAGATAGAAAATCAAAAGAAAAAGCCAAGAGAAAAGAAAAGGCAAATAAGGGTCTGCAAGTCTAAGTGCACCCTCCAAGAAGAAACAAAAAAATGCTAGGCAAGTAGATGGGTAGGCAGATGGGGTTGCAGAAATGTCATTTCTTTCAAATGAATCTTGCTGGTCTAACACAAAGCAAACATCAGTGCATAGAGAAGCTCCTCTTCTCCATCATGTTGCAGCAAAGCAAAGGAGCATGACTAACTCCCTTTCCTCCCCTTTCACATTTATCACTAACATCCCTTCATCAGTTGTGTTCATGAAAGAATTTAAGGTTTTATGTTGGTTCTTATTCCTTTAAAAGCCACATTTCTTGTCTAAAATTCTTTTCATTTTGATCTACTCCCTAAGCTAAGTTGTTTTTATATAAACTTAGTGATATCACTCCTCATTCACCTCTTCCATTCATATTAACCCCTAACTTCTTATTATCTAAATCCCCTATGTTACCCTTTCCCTATTATTATAAACACTATGGTGTATAAACCCCAAGCATTCTATAAATATCCCTTCCCCCTTGGCATTATAGCCATATGTTCACAATCAGGGATTAAATTGACATCTGGTCAGTTTAAGAACCCAAACCCTACCCCTCTTCCCCCTTCAGAAGTTATCTAAACCATTAACCCCTTCATTTGCTAAAAAACCTTGTAAAAAACCCCATTTTCACCCCTAACCCGCTTCATTTGCAAAATATACATAAAAACCCACTTTTCCCATTTTACCCAAAGTATTGGCGCGATGCGCGTTTTGATAAAATACATTGAAAAGTCATACAAAGTTGCCAAACTCCAAAGGTTCCCGCCGGGCGCATCTTCCAAAAAATATATTATTTTAATCCCCGCCCACGTCCGTATCAACCTGGCACCTTAACGATCCGTCGACCGTCGGATCTGGCCCTTTTCATCCGACGGCTCTCATGCATTTCGGACCGGGCCCGACGTCCGTAAGTTACCTTCTAAAATCTATCAGAGGGTGACGTCAGTGTTATAGACATTTTTGTGCCTTACAGCATAAAGCATGGAATGTCCATAATCTAAGGGATCCAAAGTCCCTAAACATGTTGTTCCTACCCCTAGAGGAACAAGGTCAGCAAACCACAGCACTGAATATCAATTCTCCACCTGAAAACACTCAAAAACAAGCTAATTCTGGATCATGTCAACTGCTCCACTGAGCATCTGCGCTGAATGTCAACTGCTCCACTGTGTACCTGCGCTGAATGTCAACTGCAAAGAAGGCTACTTGCGCTGGGCGAGTTTGGACAAGTGGCACAGTCATTCCTCAAGGTGTCAATGCCTAAGAAGCTTCCAAAATGACACTTGGATCAGGGAATTCGACTAGTGATGAGTAAGAGGGTCTAGATCTCCAAGTGGACTCAAGAACTGAAGAATAACTAAAGTGGGAGAGGACACTAGTCAGCTTCATGCCAAGCTCAAGCTGACTCATCCTTTCTCCAAAACTCCTATATATAGAGCTCTCTCATGAGGTCTAAGGAGGATGGAATCTTGTGAATGTAAGGAAGTGCTGTTGGTTTGAGTATAGAACTATTGGGTGATTTGCTTGAAGGAGGTGAAGAGGAGATTTCTTTCTGCTGGGAGGTGATGCTGGATTGGGCCTTTTATGGTTGTATCACTTCCTGAACTTTACTTCTTCCATTAATAAAGCATTTGAGGTTCTTCTATATGCATGTGTCTCAATGGTGTATTGTTATACTTGTATATTTGATTTATTCTAATCCTTGAATCAGTTATGAATGTATGCTTCTTGTAGTTTCCCTCTCTTGTTATTTTGCAGGATCTTGGTGTAGCTAGGCCAGTGAAAGAGCAAGGAGCTGGGAGCAAGCAGCAAAGAGAGAAGATTGGATCAATCATTAGCGGAAGACATCGGTTAGTGGATCTCTTCCTCCTCTCTCTTACATCTCATAAAGAAGTAATCTCGAATAGCTTTGCTTTGATTGTTGCTGAGGTACTATCACCCTTAGAGTGGGATAGGGTCATTCCGTATTGGATACTTTTCCCAACAACAAATTGGCGACTCCGCTGGGGAATCGTATCTTGTTGGTTGTTTGTGTTTTTGCTATTCATTTCATAAACACAGGGAGTACCGAATCGAACTGCATTTGGATCTTTCAAATGCAAAGTAGAGGGCAGCTACTCTAGCTCAGTTGTTGGGCAAGTTTATGATTTGAAGAGCTGATCCACAAGGACTCTAAATAGCTCTTAGTGATAGCTTTTCATCCTCCTTTTCATCCCTTAGTGTGTACTTGACTGATAGCTTCTGATTTGGCCAAAAACTGTGAATTTTTGAGCAATCTGTGACCCGGAAATTGAGAAAAACGAAAGTTTATCTCTTCAGTGCAGGCACTGTGAAGGCAGTATGCATTTCAGCGCAGTTCCCGAAGGGGCTACCTACGCTGAAGGTCAAACTGCCAGTGTACTACCTGTGCTGAACCAGTTTTGCCTAGTGCTACTGGGGTTCCCTCCTGTTTATTGCCCTATTTTCACCCTTGTTTTTGCAGCCTGTTACCAGTCAATGTACCTATCTGAAACCAACTTTCCTTGCCACTATTCCGCCTCGGTTGTATAAAGAAACTGTGTTTGTTCTTTGTGTATTTCTTATATCATTTGCAGTTTCCCATAACGAAAGTGAACTAGTCTTGCTGTGGCCTCTTAGATCTAGACCTGTGATAAAGTGTCGTTTTGATCTTAAGAGTTAGTTTGTTTGTTGTTCATAGCTGATTGAGCTTTTGCTTTCATCATATGGTTTGAATTTATATATTTATAGTGTCGAAACAAGTAAATCTTAAGGTGTCTTTTGATTTTGGACAAGCTTGTTTGCTTTCACTTGAAATTGAATTCAAAGTTATACAACAACTTTCTTTTGTAGTACATCAACATTAAGAAAGAGAAAAGAAATACCTGCATTTTTGCATTTTGCATTTGATAAGTTTGCATGTTGATTTAGGGAAAAGTGCATTAGTGTATGCTCTTTGATCTGTGTGAAAAGATGATGTCTTTCTTTTCCCTCAGTAGTTAAGATTTTCATAAGTCGAAAAGATTGAAAAAGCTTGCTTCTCATCTTAGACTGCATTTAGGAATTTGTATCAAACATCTCGTGGTGAACCTTGAAAGGCAAACTTTAAAAAGATCAACTTAAAATATATTGAATGAACCTAACAACGCTTTGAAACATAACGCAAACACATAGAGGTCTAAGCTAGAGACGTGTTCTGGCGTCGTTAAACGTAGTGACTGTCGATCTCGAAGAAGGTGGGTGATTCCTCCTGAGAGTCGGTGGCACTAATACGGACTTGTGCTCCCACGTACCGTCGCGTATATATTGGGAGACCCCTATAGGCATATATCTTTTATCCATAGGAAGCTGTGTCGGCCGCCCTACTGATCGCAATGCAGTGAACACAGCATTCACGAAGATCGACCACCCGTACCGTAAAACGTATTCTGTGGTTTTGCGAAAGGTTTGGCACACCCTCTGCCTAGATCTCCAGAGCAGTTTCTTTTGGTCTTTTTCAAACTCTATAACTGAAAAAGTCCATCCGAGCATTTGTCACTTCGGGCTCGTTAAAACATCGAAGGAGACTAGAGTCATCTTTAGCTTTTTCTCGACTCTTAAAAAGTGAAAAAGCAAGTTGTGTCTAAAAGCGTCTAATAAAATTCATTCAATTCGGAAACACAAATTTCCCTTTTTAATATTTTGGTTGATCGAGTAATCCGCAATCGTGGAAGAAATTCAATTGAAACCTCGTCGTTCGCGGAGGCTTACGAGTCAACCGTCTTTGTCTCCGGAATCGAAAACAGTACGGACAAAGCGAACTCGTTTAACCGGTTCAAAATCTCCTTTAAAAGTTAGAACAAGTGTTCCAACTGCATCTGAGGTTCCGGTTACTCCAAACATTTCTGGAAACCCTGCCTCCATAGAAGAAGTTCAACAGCCACAGAAGAACAGTAATACTGATCCTAGTCTGGGGGAAAATACTTGTATAACTGAACCAGTTCCATCTGTAACCGGTCCAGAGAGTTTTGTTCCTCAAACAACTGTCGCTGTCGAAACAACCACTTCTTCGGCACCAGAAATATTTTACGGACCTGACGGTCTTCCCCTTCCACCGGGTTTGATTGCGATAGAGGAAATTGCAGAGGATCCGCAAGCAAGTACTCCAACCCATTTTGGAGTCGGGGTCACTCTATTTCCTTCATCAGAAGTTAATCCACCACAAGTGGAAGTTCCTGTAGAATCGCTAGGCAATCTATTGGATAGAATTAAAATGTCTAAACAACCGTCATCATCTAGGACTGTGTCAAATGACACAGCGACAACAGAAGCCCCTGCCGTCACTCCGACAATGTTTGCCGGCATACCAGCTGTCCCAACTAGCTCTCAACCGCTAGAAGGAGTCCACCAAGGGACTATTTCGACAGTATGGTCTGTTCCAGTTTGTTCATCCGGAGTAATACCCAGCAACTCTTATGTCGAGACTCGACAGATTGATCCTCATGGAGGTCAATTTGGGCCATCTAGTCCTCAAGGACTAACAATCCCTCTGAGTTCTGGATTGCTACCGTATGGGGGGCAGTATGCCCTTTCATTACCTCCTCCGGGAGGATATCCATACGGCAGTTCTCAACAGTATTCAGGTTATACTGGAATTGCATCAAGTAGTTGGGTACCTATGCTACCTCAACAACCAAGGGTTGTATATTCTATGCAACAGTGTGTACCTATGACGAACATCCCAACCACACCGGCTATTGTAACAGTGTCACAAGTTCAAGCGATACCTGTTGCATGTCAACCTCAGATTTCTCAGGTTGTAATGCAACAGCCACTTGACCATGGGTCACAACCACAATCACCAATTGGTGGGGCGACACAAGTACAAACGGGTACAATTACCCCACACCTCGGTCCAACGGTTAGCATAGCACAACAGAACATGGCTTCACAACCATGGCTTGTGCAATACCAACAACCGCAATTCCAGCAAGTGTACCAAGGTTCTGAGCAGCAGATCTTTGCGAACAGTGGACAACCGTATATCCAAAACGGTCAAAACCAACCACTTTACAGTGGTCAAGTCCACCAACCGTATCAGTCATACCAACATCAATTACATTATGCTGGTATGCAAAGGCCCACTGCTCAAGCGATTCCATCGTACCCTGGTTATGCTTCGCCTAACCTGAATCAACAGTTACCATTCGTGGCGACTTTAGAGTTACCTGATCTACACCGGTTAACCAACGATCCGATTGCTTATGCCCCTTGGTGGCCAGCGATTCCTCATAAACTTCCATCTGACATTCCTAAATTCAATGGAAATCCAGGTGAAGACCCATCGAATCACGTGATGACTTTTCATCTGTGGTGTTCGTCGAACACCCTAAACGACGATTCGATAAGGCTTCGCCTTTTTCAGAGGACATTGACAGGTCCAGTGGCTAAATGGTATATTGAATTGCCAAGAGCCTCTTTCGACAATTTTAGTTCCCTAGCCACGACTTTCTTAACCCATTTTCAATTACCGATAAGGTATGAAACGGGAACATAAATATTAACCAACTTCAAACAGACAACTGCCACCCATATATCTGATCATATACATGAGTGGCGTCGTCGTCGTAGGATGGTGAAAACATATGTTCCCGATCAGCTATTAGCTGAATGGTTCATAAAGTCGTTACTTCCGGCTATTACGGAAGATGTGGCCAAGGGGGGAGTCGTAACAGAGGAGCAAGTTATTGCTCGTGCACAGTATTTGGACTTAGTTTATACTCAGTCCGGCACGCTCTACGACAAAATACCCGACGCCCCTAGACCAAAATTTTCAATTCCTCCCCCTCCTAAATCCAATAGTGACTCTCATGCCGGTGACGGTGTGATTGGCACGGCAAACGCGAAATCGATAAAGGCTTCGTCAAAGAAAGCCCGTAAGAATTCAGATCAAAATGCAAAGGAAGAAATTCTTGCTTCGGAAGTAAATGCCGTATCAGAAGATAAAGGCAAAGAAACCAATCAACCAGGAAGCAAGAAGAAACAAAACAAAGGGAAGAAGAAGAAACAGGGTGAGTCATCCCCTGGAAAAAATTCTTCAAACCCTCCTGGGAAAGGGAAACAAAATTATCCATGTCTAATATGTGATGATAAGGATCATAGCACAAAGAATTGCCCATTCAAAGCTGAGTTAAAGAGGTTCTTTAAAAGTTCCCAAACCTCAGCTGTGTTAACTGATCCATTTCCCAACTCAGGTCAAAATCTGGTTGATAGTGGAAATGCTTCCCCGTCTCAAGTACTTATGTTGTCAGTTTCAAAACAGCAGAATGATGCTTTGATTTCGATAAGGAACAAAGATTATGGGAATCCTCAGCTGTCGAACGAAAAAGGTAAAGATCAACCAAGTAGTTCGACAACAACTTCGACAGAAGTCGTACCGCCCATCATTCCTGAATTAACAATAAAACCGCCAAAGGGTGTAGTACACAAGTCGACATTTAATCCTCGCGCCAGAGCGGCGCAACATTATAACATAGTGGAAGATTTGGCACAATCGCCATCCGCTATGTCGACTCTTGAGGTACTACAAAATTGTCCAACCCAAAGGCAGGCGTTGTTATCAACAATTGGTGGGGTTGATCCTAAGGATTCCAATCTTGTATCTTTTGATCACAAAGGATACGATCCTCAGTTACCAGCTCAATTAGCTTTCCTTATTCAAGTGAAAGCCCTCAACAAAACTGTTCACAGAACAATTATTGATGAAGGAGCATCAACATGTATTATGTCGATGAGTTGCTGGAAAACTTTAGGATCTCCAACCTTGTCGTGATCTTCAACAACATTAAAAGCTTTCGACGGAAGGACTTATACCCCGTATGGTATCCTTAATAACTTGAAAGTTGAACTAGGAGGAAAAACAGTAGAAATTGATGTTGAGGTCATTGATGGAAATCTTGACTATAACATCCTACTGGGTAGACCATGGATTTATGCTATGGCAGCTGTTGTGTCGACTTATTTTAGGAAGATCGCATTGCCGTTTGAAGGAGGGATTACGGTCGTCGACCAACAAAATTTCCTCCCTAATGGTTCACAAGTTACAGGAAGCATTCCCATGATCCATGAGAGCAACCATTCGATTCAAGATATCGGAGTAGGATTATTGAAAGACCCCACATTGATGGGAACTTTCGTGCTACCACCTCCTATTTATATAGGAAATGTACCATTTGTAGCAACCTGCAACATGATATCTTCCACGAAGGTCAACATGGATCGTGCAATGGTTTTGCCCCCAAGCCCTTTGGAAATATTGTAGCAATCAATGTTTCAAGCATGGGAGGCAAGCCTAAATCAATGCTTGTCAAGCGTTTGGGTAGATAGGTCTAGAGAATATGGAACCCCATTAGATCCTTGGTCAAAAGTACATGGGACTGATGAAGGAATCTTACAATCAATGATGATTGAGGGGGCACCATGGAATGATCACCACCATCGTTCCCTTCTTCCGGAATATGAAGAAGATACTCAAAGTGACCTTTATCACCCTTTAGTATTTGAATTCCTAACAAATACTGTAAATACGGTGGATTCCGAGTGAAACCTATCCAATATTGAAGAGACTATAGCCATAAATATCTCGACCAAAACAAATGTTGTAGATAATATTTATGTCGGCAAAGGTTGTTCCCCTTCAGAACTGGAAATATATAACGCTCTGTTTCGCGAATTCAGAGATGTCTTTGCTTGGTCATATGATGAAATGCCAGGCATTGACTCGAGTATCGTTGAACATGAAATTAAAATGTATCCTAATGTCAAACCAGTAAGACAACGGCTTTGGCAGGTGCACCCCAAGAAAGCCGCTGCCATTAAGGCAGAAGTTGAAAAACTCCTCCATGCTGGATTCATCTACCCGGTTCCGCTAACCGATTGGGTATCAAATATTGTCCCTGTTATGAAGAAACAAGGGACGATTAGAGTGTGTGTCGATTATAGGGATGTAAACCAAGCTTGTCCGAAGGACAACTACCCTACACCCTTCATCGACCAGATAATTGATGAATGCGCCGGATGTGAAATCTTTTCATTTATGGATGGATTTTCCGGGTATAATCAAATAAATATCCGCCCACAGGACCAGTCAAAGACTGCATTTATTTGTCCGTGGGGCACATTCGCTTATCGAAAATTACCCTTTGGTTTAAAGAACGCAGGGGCGACGTTTTAGAGGGCAATGAATTATGCCTTCCATGACATCAAGAACATTGTTCAACCTTATCTCGACGACCTCCCAGCTCATTCGCGAAAGCGGACTGATCATCCGCAGCATTTAAGAGCGATATTTCTACGTTGCCGACACTACAAGATAAGACTCAATCCACACAAATGTGTGTTTTGCGTCGGTTCTGGTCGTTTACTTGGCTTTGTAGTCTCTAAGGATGGGATTCGTCTCGACCCCTGCAAGGTTCAGACAATCATTAATTTGCCTCCACCTTCAAATTTGCTTCAGATTCAGAAACTCCAAGGGAAAGCGAACTTTCTGAGGAGGTTCATTCCAAATTACGCAGAACTTGCTAAGGGTTATACTCGTCTTTTGAAAAAGGATGTACCTTTTGTCTGGGACCAGGTGGCGCAAGCTTCCTTTGATGCTCTGAAAGATTGTCTAGTAAAAGCATCATTAATGTACGCCCCAGACTATCAAAGAGATTTTAACCTATATGTGGCTGCAGCGGATACGACTATTGCGATGGTTTTAGTTCAAGAAGTCGACGGAATTGAACATCCTATCTATTATTTAAGTAAAAAATTAAATGATACAGAAAGTAAATATTCTTATGTTGAAAAACTAGCGCTTGCAGCTGTTCAAGCGATTCAAAGGTTTCGACATTATGTCCTCTTTCGGAAAACTACCATCTTGTCAGATTGCAACCCCATGAATTATATACTGTCGCGACAGTTGCTGGGGGGCAAATATTCAAAATGGATAGCGATCCTTCAAGAGTTTGATCTGGAATTTGTAAAGTCCAAATCAAAAAAAGCTCTAGTTTTCGCAGAATTATTGTGCGATCTCCCATCGTCGTCCAACGATGAAACATCGGAAGAGTCAATCGTGGACGAAAGTTTGTTTCTGATATCTGCAAGCGATGAATGGTATGGAGATATCATAGTTTATCTCCAAACCCAAAGGTTCAGGCCAAATACCTCTCACTCCGAACAAAAACGTATACGATACCAAGCAAAAGACTACATGATCGTCGGTGATACACTTTACCGTCGTGGTATCGATACAGTTCTGAGGAGGTGCCTTACCCATGAGGAGGCCGAAAAAGCCCTGAATGAATTTCATTCAGGCACGTGTGGGGGGCATCAATCTGGATTTGCAACAGCACAAAAAATCTTACGAGCAGGATACTTCTGGCCAACCATGTTCAAAGATTGCATAACCGCAGTCAGAAGTTGCCATGCTTGTCAAATTTTTGATAGCAAAACCAGACGACCACCCGCACCTTTACAGCCGATAGTTGCTGTTGGGCCCTTCGCCAAGTGGGGCATCGATTTCATGCAATGTAACCCCACCTCGACCGGGGGGCATGGGTATATTATAGTCGCTGTTGACTATTTTACCAAATGGGCCGAGGCGATGCCTACATTGGATAACACTGGTGAAACAGCTGCCCTTTTCTTTTTCAATCATGTAGTCGCCAGGTTCGGCGTACCACAGGCTATAGTGACAGATCATGGGTCGCATTTTCGCAATCACATGATGGTCGAATTAGCTGCCAAGCTAGGGCTATCTCACAACAGCTCTACCCCGTATTATCCGCAAGCCAACGGACAAGTTGAGGCAATCAACAAGGTCCTGAAGCGTATGTTGCAAAGGATGATCGGGGTTCATAAAAGAAGGTGGCACCTAATCCTGTACTCAGCTTTGTGGGCTTACCGAACCTCGGTAAAGAACGCAACCAGGTTCACACCTTTTCAACTGGTGTATGGCCTGGAAGCAGTCTTGCCAATCCAGTGCGAAATTTCGTCGCTTAAACTCGCAAAAAAATCTCCTCCCCGGAACTTCAGAAGAAGAGGCTCGTTTCTTGGAATTAATCCAATTGGATGAAACCCGTCGTGATGCCGCTTTGGCTAACGAAGCTCATAAGAAACGAGTCAAGGCTCAGTTCGACAAAAGTGTCAAACCTCGTGTCTTCTCAGAAGGTGATTTGGTGTTGCTTTATGACCAAGAATCCGATAAATTGGGAGCAGGTAAATTCAAGTCTTTGTGGATGGGCCCCTATATTGTTAAAAGGGTGTTAACAAAAGGAGCCTACGAGTTAATGGATTACGACGGAATTCCACTGGCGCAGCCCCGCAACGGGCTGTACCTCAAGCGTTACTATGCTTAAATAGTAACCTGCATGCTTTTGTTGTATTTTGTTTTCGCTAAAGTATTTGTTCTGGTCGAGTGATCCACCTTTTTCATTTGTTGTAGATGTCAAACCTTCTGGAGACATGTGTTGGATATGCCAACGGAGCGAGTCGTAGTTCGCGGAACCTATCTTCCGCAGCCTGGGCCATTTTTGATCCAAGCGGCGAGTTAGTAAGTTTCAGAGGTGTGTGTATTGGGCAATCAACGAATAACATTGCCGAGTATAGCGCGTTGATAGAACTACTCTCTGATGCCATCACACGTGGCATACGCCGACTAATTGTGAGGCTAGACTCACAGCTCGTAATACTACAACTCAATGGTATATATTCTGTTCGCAATCCAGCTATTTATCGCATGTTCCTAAGGGTTAAGATCTTGGAAAGACGATTTGATTCAATTCAATATCAACATATTTCCAGAAACTTAAACACATTAACCGACTCATTAGCAAACTATGTGTTAGATAGACATTTGCAACATTTATAAAAAGGACACATCATCAAAGATTGTACATATGGATCATATAACTCAAACAGAATAAAACTCGAAAATCAAAATATATATAAGTTGTTTATAGTTCATACATAATGTTCTGTAACCAAGACAAAATTGGTCATATGACCTAAAACTCAAAAAGATGCTAGGGGGCACCCTAGCCTAGTGGTGCTCATGATAGCACATCACGGCCTGTGCAATCATGCGCAAGAGACGAGTCCATCGTCTAGGCATGCCAGTAGTGTGTCGCTGCAGCTGTAAAGGTAACTCATCAATCCTCACATCGGGAATGCTGAGAGTAAGGCTCTCAACCTGCTCCTGCACAGCTGTAAGAGTCTCAGTATCGTCAAGGTCGCGGAGAATAGCTCTCCTAGTAGGCTCCATTGTCGGGGCAGCAACCGGTGGTCTCGGACGAACTGCTGGACGAACAGGACCAACATCTGCATGCACCCAAGAGTATGATTAAAAGTCTTGACAGAATAAAGCACAACAACATTATGAATGAAACAGTAAACCGTGATATGGTCAAAAGAGCTTACCAATAGCACCCCACTGTTCGCCATCCGGTAACACCAAATCCGAATCACCTCGGAAATCCATACCCACATATGGATACTCGGAGAATACCATCTCCTGGCACTCGAACCACCTGAAGAAGGCCTCAGTAAAAGTAATCTGAGGTTGACCAGCATGCCTAGACATGTGATCAACCCACCTCTGCATGCGTGGCTCGGTCAGAGAAGGCAAGTCGAGTATGATGTACTGAGGCTGCATCAGTGGGATTTTCTCCAAGGCAAAGGCAGTCAGAATAGAACCAAATCCAAAGTTCTTCAGCTTCCCGTCCTTTACCTTGGTCAATTGACTTTTCATCTAAACAAGTACTGCATCACACCAGTTGAATACTTTCGGTTGGAGACACTCCAAGGCGTGCTGCATATAAGATCTGTTGGCAACATGTAGAGCTGCGCTACTGGCCATCCTACCAATGCTATACAGAATGGACCTGAGAGACCTGTCAGTAATCTCACGGATAACAATCTTGCCTGCAATACTGGCGGACATAATCTCTGGTGGAATCGGTCCCCCGGGCCGTACCTGACAAAGAAATGGGGGCACCCCATCTTGACAACCCAGTCAAGAAGTACATGTCATCTATGGTCAAGGGGATGGACTTTCTTCTAATCTGGAATACTTGGTTAACAGGATCCCAAGCATCAAGAATATACTGCAGCAAAGTAATATGTGCCCTCATGCTAGAGATACGGAAAAACTTCAGCAGGCCACAGTTCCGCAGCGCGTTCACCGTGACAGGGTCATGGAGGGCAATCATGTCCTCCTCTTCATGTTCTCGTTCTCGCCACGTAAGGGACATTTTGTTCAAAGTTCCCTGCAAAGCAAACGAGAGAAGGAGTAAGTTCCTGATTTTGATGAAAAACTGGCGAAAATTCATCAAAAAATGAGCTGAAACTCAATTTTTCTGAGCCCAACGCAGGCAGAGAGTCTCCCACCTGTGCTGAGGGTCAGGCTGCCTTAAGGCAGCTTGAAATTCAGCATAGGTTTCGAATGGGGAACCTGCGCTGAAGTTAGGGCACCCTGGAAAAACCCTAGGGGCTCAGAAAGACTGAAAAACAGGCATGAAACTGGAAAAGAAAACCATGAAAAGAAAGAGCTAGGGTTTAGCTCCTACCTGGTCCAGACGGCGCCGAAAATCGTCCGCAGAATCTCCTGGAATGAGCTGATGAAAATCAAGGGGGAAGAGGCACCTCCAGAGCTCCAACAAACCAAATGCAAATGGAATGGTAAATGAGAGGTAAAAACACCTTTTAAATAGCTTTTTACGTAGTTCAAAGTGAAATATTAGGGTTATAATCTCATTGTCATGCAAACATTATTCATTTCTAACAAATTTTGTTGCAGCAATTGAAAATGCAGTACTATCCTTGAAAAGAGAAAAGCTAGTAATGGTAAAAAATCAAAATTTGACCATATAATCGAGCAGTTTTACCGCGGAATTTATGCTCGTTAAAAAATAGAAAAGCGAGATCCGAGTAGTTTTAGCACATAGTTCATGCTCGTTAAAAAATAAACATAAGATTAAGCAAGAGTTTCCTCCAGAGTTTAAGCTCATTAAAAAATGAACCTATTCTGGTAAATAACCATTGTGATCATAAATTTATTAGCCATAAAAAGCCTTGGTCGTGTTTGCACCTGCCACCTCCATTCCATTTGGCTGATCGTTCACCCCCATATGATTGTTTACCCATTTTGAGGAACAGTTGCGAAGAGTGATTTCACCTAGCCATCCTTGTGACACTGCCGTGATTGGAAAATTCCAACTTGTACCTGGAATCTGTTGCTATCCCTGTTTATCACTCGTTCCTCAAAAGACGAGTCTTCTTTGAGCTCTTTTCAACTGACTCGTAAAATATGAAAAGTTTGCCGAGTTTTGGCCTTCCAGCTCGTTAAAATGACCGGAAGAGCTATCCCTCCTCTAGATTTTAATATTTTTGGACCTGAGGGATTATTGCACAAAAAGGTCGAGCGCTTGTTTTATTCGGCTCGTTAAAATTATCGAAAACTCATCCCTTCTGTATTGTTTTATACTTTTTAGGACTTAAGGGATTAGATGACGAAAAAGGAATTTTGGAGTTAACTTTCTGTACCTTTTCAGACTCTCTAAAAATGAAAAGGACCGAGTTTTCCTTGTCGTTAGACTTGTTAAAATGATTAAATAGCGACAAACTTGTCTTTAGACGAGAACGAGTTTCCCTATCGCTAGGCTCGTTAAAACATAGCGATGGGCTTGCCCGAAGGGCAGGTTATAGAACAAGCATATGTTATCCTCCTCAAGCTTGACAAAAATAAAGAGGTACTGGTCAGAAATGACTGGGGAAAAATTGGGAGAACCTCAAAACTTTAATGGTAGCAAGTCGCTCTTGAACATGACACTTTTCCTCCGTATCACATCGGGTTGGGTTGTTTCATTCACCGGTCTCATCACCATGGTCTTCGCCAAACCATCCACATTTGGGGTAATGCTACCGATCCATCGCATCAGTGTCGTTATATGTTCAAGAGATGTTGTTCAGAAAGAGTCAACCGTGTCCCATCCACTGCCATACATTATCCTTCATCCACCCATGATCGCCACCCTGAATCATATTTCACAGATTGTTTTCACCTCGACTAAAATCATTAGCTCCGTTCCGTGTCACTGATGTGAGATTCATTAAGGCCCTCCTTTGACGGATCGCTTCTTGTCGACTTCAGCTCATTATCCGAGAAGTTGATCTAGGAACACCCCCCTCAGTACTTTGAAGCTTGCATGCCTCAATGGCAAGTTTCTCACTCCCGGCGACAGGTATACATCAATGACATTCGACCAGAAGATTTTGCGTGGTGTTCGACACCAAGTCCTTTATTCACACCACGTGAATTGTACTACAGTACCTTGAGGGTCATTATCATTATCGGTGATTCCTCTCGCGCTTGTTAACGGTTTACATCATTGACCGGTAATCAAGCGATGTCTTTCCATGTTCGACTTCAGCGCAATTCTCACATGGATTGACTTGTACTTAGAGTGAAGATCGAACGAGTTTGAAGACCCCGGATCTAGTTTCATCCATCCGGGCTGCGATATATATTCAGGAAACATAAAGACATTTGACATGTACATCATTGCAGCAGATGATCATCCTACTCAAAGGATGATAATTTCAGCAGAGAATTATCAGTCTACCATAAGACGATCGTCTGTTCTATGTACCAAAATGAATTTATAAAGCTGAGCATGGGAATGCCCGCCTCAGCTAGATCATGAAAGCAGAATGAAAAATAATGTATTGTATTGTATTTTATTACAGGTCACCTCTCAGCGATTGAATGAACTTTGGATCCTCCTGATAAAGCATTTCACTTGATAAACGACCTCATACTTTAGGGGGCAACTGTTATAGACATTTTTGTGCCTTACAACATAAAGCATGGAATGTCCATAATCTAAGGGATCCAAAGTCCCTAAACATGTTGTTCCTACCCCTAGAGGAACAAGGTCAGCAAACCACAGCATTGAATATCAGTTCTCCACCTGAAAACACTCAAAAACAAGCTAATTCTGGATCATGTCAACTGCTCCACTGAGCATCTGCGCTGAATGTCAACTGCTCCATTGTGTACTTGCGCTGAATGTCAACTGCAAAGAAGGCTACCTGCGCTGGGCGAGTTTGGACAAGTGGCACAATCATTCCTCAAGGTGTCAATGCCCAGGAAGCTTCCAAAATGACACTTGGATCAGGGAATTCGACTGGTGATGAGTAAGAGGGTCTAGATCTCCAAGTGGAAGCAAGAACCTCCAAGTGGACTCAAGAACTGAAGAATAACTGAAGTGGGAGAGGACACTAGTCAGCTTCATGCCAAGCTCAAGCTGACTCATCCTTTCTCCAAAACTCCTATATATAGAGCTCTCTCATGAGGTCTAAGGAGGCTGGAATCTTGTGAATGTAAGGAAGTGCTGTTGGTTTGAGTATAGAACTATTGGGTGATTTGCTTGAAGGAGGTGAAGAGGAAATTTCTTTCTGCTGGGAGGTGATGCTGGATTGGGCCTTTTATGGTTGTATCACTTCCTGAACTTTACTTCTTCCATTAATAAAGCATTTTAGGTTCTTCTATATGCATGTGTCTCAATGGTGTATTGGTATACTTGTATATTTGATTTATTCTAATCCTTGAATCAGTTATGAATGTATGCTTCTTGTAGTTTCCCTCTCTTGTTATTTTGCAGGATCTTGGTGTAGCTGGGCCAGTGAAAGAGCAAGGAGCTGGGAGAAAGAAGCAAAGAGAGAAGATTGGATCAATCATTAGCGGAAGACATCGGTTAGTGGATCTCTTCCTCCTCTCTCTTACATCTCATAAAGAAGTAATCTCGAATAGCTTTGCTTTGATTGTTGCTGAGGTACTATCACCCTTAGAGTGGGATAGGGTCATTCCGTATTGGATACTTTTCCCAACAACAGTCAGGCCTCTGCCACGCGTCACCCCCAAATCGTATCGGAGCGCCCTCTGAAAATCCCGCTTCCGTATATAAGGCAGTGCGATATTATACCGCTTACCGTTTCCGATTTCTGTGAACCCGCCTTGCCAACGTCACTACCACATCATTACTGCGTCATTGCTACATCACCGCCGCGTTAGCGCCCCCGTCTGCCACTGCTCTGACCTGCCCACCACCTCACCATCCCCGTGGACCACTCTCAAGCTGCCACGTCACTCGATGACATCATCCGACCTTGACCCCACCTGATGACGTCATGCTGACGTCATCCAAAAAAGGCACCAAATAACCCAAAAATCCATATTTTGGCCGAAAAATCGTGTTTTTCATTACTTCTGCAAAAAACGACTGTGGCACCTCTGCATGTATTTTACGACCAAACAAGCGTCAACCTGCTGAATTCGACCCGAGGACCGTTGGTGTGCCAAATCCACCTGCATTTGTGACTATTGCCGACAGTTTACCAGGTATTTATCCCAGTCATTCCCTCTGCGCCTGGTTTTATCCTGCATTCTCCAACAATAGCTTAAAGAGTAAGAAAACATTGTGTTTACCACTAAATCCCCTGTGGCTAGCCTCCATTTTCAAGTTGTAAAGTCAAAATTCGCCTGCAGAGCCTTGTTTACCCGAGTTTTCACAAAACATACAGTTAGTTCGCGCATTCGTGAACTGAGAACCCAAGCTGCACCAATTCACTGTAAAGAGAGTTTTTAAGGCCAAGCATTTGCCCTATCAGTGCTTTGTGCAGTGTTTCAATTGCTGCCATTGCCATTTTATCCTCTGTTCCTCAGTAAATCACCTCTCTTTCCAAGAAACACTCCTTTGTGTTGCTCTGCATAGTAACACCAGTGCATACAAACAAAATCCTAAAGTAACCATGGATGCACCAGTAGCTCCTGTAGCCTTGAATATTGCTCCATTAAATTCCCCTCAGAGAGAATTGGAATGGTAACCATTAGCAGACCTGGATTATCAAATATCAGAAGAAATGCTAATGCACAGCAAGTACCACATCCACTTGCTGAATGAATTAAAGATTAAACATGAGAGTGGAACAGATGTATTGGGTATTTGGGATTCTTTTCTCCCTATCTTCAAGCTCCCTCAGGTCAACCAGTTTCCTGACCTAATCCACCTATGTGCTGACTGCTATGACGCCACTCAGAGGGCTGTGATTGACCCTTCAGGCTCAGTTGTTTTCTATGTCACCCCTGAAGCCATCAGAGAGATGTTGCACTTCAAAACTGAGAAGAAATTAGTTCCTTTATCACTGATTGATCTGATAAAGCAAGGAGCTAAATTGACAGATGCTCAGGTCACCAAACTAAATCAATTGTACATTGACTCTGACACCGTGAAGTACCCTCCCATTTCTCATGTTTACCTCAACCAATTGGGCAGGGACCTTGTAGACATGATCAGTCCCATTCTGGGCTATAATTCAATTGAGTTTGTGGATGAAACTGTGCTGGTGATGATGCTCATGTTTGCCCCTGGCAAGTCCCCAATCTGTTATGACTATGCCACTTACATATCTGATAAAATACATGAGCAATTGATGAACTTGTCAAGAGAAAGGGTGTTCAGATACCCCTCCTACATCTACCACTTAATTTTGTATTATCAACATGAGAAATTTCACTTTGCTGTGAAGAGAGTGGATGCACAAGGCAATCCAAGGTCAGTAGTTTATTGGTCCTCTGTCTTCCACTACAGATCTTGTTCTCCATACACTTATTGTGAGTTTATAGACCTCTTCATCCACCCAGCCATGTCTTTGCTTATGAGCTCACCTCCTCCAAGGCTAACTGATGAGATGCAGAGAGTCCTTCAATTGTCTAAGATATACAGCATTGGGGATTGGTACTATTACCAAAACCACACCGTCATCAGAATATATGGATGTGAGTTGCCCCCATACAGGTTACCCAAATATGTGCCCATGAGATTGTTTTCCCTTGAATACTTCAGGCAATTTTGGAATGCTGATGTACTACACTTTTCAGGCAAAGGCAAGAAAGCACAGCTCAAAGTCAGAAACCAATTAGGCCACTTCATTTACAACAAAAGGGAGGAAGGTTGGCAAGAGGCAGATAGAATGCTAGAATCCCTTGGCCTGCAGACCAGCTTCCTTTGGAAACCATACGACCCCAATCATTTCATAAGCCTAAGAAGGGTCAAATATAGGCTGGCCAATTATGGCCACTTAAGCTTGCCTCACACAAGAAGAATTAAATCAAAGAGCAGTTAAAAATCTCCAAAAGATGGCTGACTTAGAGCTTTGTGCACAGGTATTTGCTCTTCCAGGCACTCAAGTGGGAGCAGCTGCCTCATCCTCCACAGCACATCAGCAAGCAGCCAAAGCTACTGATCAAACCTCTAGCAAAGGCAAAGAGAAAGAGATGGAGCCAAAGCAGCCACCTCATGAACAGGTACAGCAGCAGGAAGTGCAGCAACAGCCACAGGTACAACAACAACAAGGGGGGCAGCAAGAAAAGGAACAGCCAGTGCAACAAGAGCAAACATCACAGGCCCCAATATCCACAGGGCAGCAAGCTCAGGACACTCTGCCTCCTAGGCAGGAGACAACAGTGGAGGCCTCAGTCCTCCAAACCCCACAAAAAGAAGACATAAGTAGAAAGAGGGACAGAGAGACTCCCCTCACAACATCAACAACTCAAGGGGAGAAAAGACACAGGATGAATCCCCTCTCAGAGGAAGAAATGCCTATAGGGAAATCTTTGGGCATGGGCCCACCAAGTATGGAAGCCTCAGCAAGTTCCTTCCAGCAGGAACAAGAAAGGACAGTGGGAGGAGAAGTCAGCTCCTCAAGCCAGCAAGGAGGAGGTGAACTGGGCATCAAGCAACAATTCATTGACATAAAGAAGAGGAATGAGCCCATAAGAATACAACTATATAATCATTTGTTGAAAATGGCTCCCACTAACCAGCAAAGACTAATGTCTGCATATGATGTCCAGGAGGGCAAAATGATCATGAGCCATTTTACGCCAGCAGTGTTGCAGCCGCAGTCAGCTGCAGATTACATAAGGACCAACCTTGAGGTCCTTTCCAGGGACATCCACCCAATGGATCAAATCGAATTACATAAGCAAACGGGTGAGATGGTGTATGCCTCCTTGGCAGATAAGACATTGGTGAACTACAGGCTAGAAAATAGCCTAAACAACACAGCTGCCCAACTTGAGTTGGAGAGAGCATCCTCTCAAGCGAAGGACAACAGAATCAAAGCCTTAGAGGAGATAATCATAGAACTTGGGCATGATCCCATGGACATCAAGGTTGTACAAGCATTATTGAAGTTAAGAGATGCAGATATGGCAGCGTTGAGGAAAATGATCAAAATCCCAGCAACTCTTCATCCTCAAACAGAAGAGGTTGCCCAGCTGAGACATGACCAAGATGCAACAGCTATGCTGGTCTCATTATACAAACAGCTGATCCAGACACGGGAGAAATTGGGCGAATCAGAGGCTGTACAGGCTGCACTGCAGGCAGCATTACAACAAAAAGAAGGAGGACAAACATCTCAGCCTCCTCCAGAGATAATTAACCTTGAGGAACCTCCTCAAAATACTGCTCCTCCCCCTGAAACGATAGAACAAACAGCGCCTTCCACATCAGCACCAGCGCCAACAACAGAGCAGGCTCCAAGCCTGGACATGCAGAAACTGAGAAATGAAATCCAAGCCCTAGAAGCCCAAATGGCAGAATTAAATGAGGCCAGGGAGAATTTAGTCAAGTTGAATGAAAAATATGATAAATCAAAACAAAATGTAGCTGAGAAAGGAAGAGAGATAAAGGCCCTGAAAGAGAAGATAAAGGAGCTGGAGAAGGAGCTCACCCTTGACAAAGTGACAGCTGAGCTCAAAACAGTTTTGTGGGCCAACATTGGCCAATCCATCACTGATCAATGGCAATACATTGAGACCATTCATGAGTAGATGGAGCTCATAGGGAAAGCACAGAGGGAAATCCAGAGAGCAAGGGCATCTCTAGGCAATATGCCTGAGGTTTCCAATAGAATGATTAATGTGCTTAATAACAGAACAAGTGCTCAGCTGGTAGCAATGGGAATTCCAAACAGGACTGAGACCATCCAGCTGATAAAGAGGGTCCTGACATTAAAAAGCCTGGTACAGACATTGGAAAGAAGAAGCCAGGACATGCAGACAGAGGTTAATAAGTTTATGGACAAATTTGTAGCATTACAAAACAGAGGTCTTCCTGGCTTACTGAACAGCGCAGGGAGGCTACTTTCCCATGAAAATTATGCCAAGAGGGTCAATACATTTGCTACTAATCAGATCACTGAAAGTCCCAGTACCTTAGAAGAAACAGGACCAGCAACAGGACAAAGTCTCTACAACAAGGTAGAGAACTTATTCTTTATAATGAATGAGATCAAACACTTGTTTGAAGTGCCTCCAAACTTCTACAAATACACAGAGGCAGATGAGACCTTAGAGGCAATTCTGAGACATCAATTGCCCACACAGGAATGGTGGACTAAGACGATACAGATGATATTATAGACAAGAATCCATTCACCAAGTTTTTCATCAAAAAATATAAGTTATCATGCACAGGAAAATTTGATAAATTCAGCATGTATGGAGAAGAATGGGCTGAGCCAACTCAACAAAACTATTCGGCCACTGAGGCAGCACTGACAGTCATAGATGACAGGGCCGAGAAAGCTACAACATGACAGCCATAAAGACACATCATCCAGCATTAAAAACAAAACGTTCAAACCGACTCAGTGGCCTCCAAAGGTCAAAAAGTCTTCTGACAGAATTAAAGAGCATTTATTTTGTATTCAAAGCTGTAATAACTTTCTTATCTGCTGTTCTGTAATAGTTGGTGAACGTATTTATTTCCAGATGACTCAACGGTTCAGATATTTTGTATGACCGATTGTATATATTCCCCCTCGCATAAGCTTGCAGGGGTTGTTGTTGATTTCTCTTCTAGAGTTCTTATGCTGTAAATTTTCAGAGAATTAATACAAAGCTGATGGAATTTCCAAAGCTCTGCGTTATCTGAGGCATTGTGGTGTTTTGCTGAATGTTACAGGATTCCTGCGTACTTCATGGCACAATAAGTTTTCCTTAAAAACTCTTCGTTATGTGTTTTGTTATCTTTTCATATCTCATTCTTGTTTCTGTGTTTTGTAGTTAATGGCAAAGAAAAAGAATAGTTCTAGGATTTAATCACAGATTACCCTGAACTCAATCTAAGCTATTATAAATGTTTTTCTTCAGTTATAGTAATAAAGGTGTAATTCTTAATTGCTGCACCTCCACACTATATCTTTCACAGTGATTATTGTTTCAGGAATTCAAGTCTGCTCCTGTGCAATATATCTCTTTCTCACACTCCCAGCTTAGTGGAAAATTCTTAATTGCTTTTCACTGGTTAAACACACTTCACCATCACAATTTCAAGTTTGTTTCATGAAGTATTTAAATGGCCCTGTAGTTTCATCAACCCAACTCAATATTTCAAATGACCTGTAGCCACAGACTCCATTGCCCAATGGATTAACACTATCTGAAGACTTTCACCTTAGGTACAGAAAGATATCCCTCAACCAAAACATAAACCAAACCCTGAACTCATAACTAGCCTAAAATCTTCACAAAACAGAGACAAACCTTAAAGAGAGAGCCCTCTCTGATTACAGTTTGGCTAGAAGCTGTAATCCAAAGATTGGTTAGTGGTTACCCCGGCCGTATTCCCTTGGGAGTCAAAGGGAACAACCTGGGTGTTAACAGATCCTTCACAATGCAATGTGGGTCATACTAGTTGAAGCTTCGAAGGTCGAAAGGGTACTTCCTCATCTGTTCTGCTTCGAAATTCGCTTGCTTGATACTTCGGATCTCATATAACCCAATTTGCAATGGAAGAGCGGGGCAAGGTGCCTACTTCTTTTGCTATAGTCTAGCTGTCAATCCTACCGAGATGTGGTATGCTACTGCCTACATGGCAAGCATGTCCAAGGCGAAATTTGGCAGAACATGTAGAGACTTCTTTGTACTAAACACTCAAATGAACAGGTCGGACGATGAGGTATACCAATATGCAATGCCTTCATTGCTTCCTCTGACATGCAAGGTGGATCTTGTTCGAATATAAACCTATACACTGGGGTGACAAAATTTTCAGATAGCCGTATGATTACTCCTCTAAGACTGCATTCAAAAAACAACTTGAAATACGTGTTCATAATAGTCTCCATCGATGACCATGCCCACTCCAAGTATGGGAACTCATGTCAGGCATAGACTGCATCTAGAATGTAGGCATACATACAAATCTCTGCATGCATACCCTCAGGTGACTGTTGAGCCTTCGTGACTTGTTCCTTTAGTTGATGAGCCAGTATGTTGGACCAATTGCATGGTCTTCCTTCTCTAGCCAGTTGGTCTAGTGCCATTACCCAACTACGAGGAAAGGTTTCAGTGCTTTCTTGGCCACTCAGTTGACATGAAAATATTACCAAGTATTGGTATTCCTTCCTCAATATCTTCGTCTTATAGACCTGATTGGGTGTCATCCTGAAAAAGATGGCTCCTTTACCCAATCCTTCAGAATGTCTCTGGAGTGAGCTCTGCTTTTTGGCAAGCTGAATGGAGGAGTCATGACAGTCATGGGCTCGATCATTTGATACATATCATCATAATCTCATGCCTAGAAGGTTGCAAGCTTTGTCCCACTGACACTTCTCAAGGTCATTATCTCAAGGTCAGTGTGAGAGATGATCCAGCGAATCATATTCGCGCATGGGAATGTGGGGTATCTGCATGCAATCCGGTACAAGTTGGACTTATGAGTGTTCACGTACACCTAGAGGTCTTTAAGGTCTTCCAAAAAAGTACCTGCAAATGTTTCAATCACCTCTTTCCACTTCATTTTGATGTCCTTGCCTAGATACAACTTCGTAACTTCATAGATCGATAGACTAGAGGACACCTGCTCAACTATTGCTCCAGCTACAATACCATTAACGTCCTGAGATCCTATTCTCTTGGAAGCCATTGAGATAGATGAACACGTGAAATATATGGAAACAAGTAGCATGCATGGCAAGAAATATGTCAATGAAAACAAAACAAATCCGGGGAAGGACACATCACATATCTAGGGAATTGATGAGAAATATTGCACAAATTTTACTGGGAGTTTGATTGACCGGGTGCTAGAACTATGGAAAAGGTAGGTTGGGTTGTCCAGGAGGATGGACTAGCTATTGTATCTTCGAAATGTTCAATATAGTCAGGTAAATGGCTGTTGGGTTTGCGCAATGCACAATTCCAGGTGGGAAGGACTGCTTGCCCAAGGACATATTTTCGCAGTTTCATGGGCCAAACAACCACTGTCCTCCAGAAATGCACAAAGCAGTCCTGGAGGCCAATGCTAGGCAGGAATGCACAAATCTGAAGAGAAAGGTGAGCCTTCCTTCCCCATCTTGCGCAATGCAACCTTCGTGAAGGCAGAGCTTGGGCCAAGGTTGGCCTGACTCGCCGATGGGCTATTGAAAGAAACTAAGATAGTGAATGCATGGTGACACTAAGTGATAGCAAAAGTGATAAACAATGCATGCAAAACATGAATGAAATATTCAACTAACAGATCAACATGCATGTGGGTGAGGTTGTTCACCGGTTGGGCAAACATCCGCGCAAAACATTTTCATGCATGCAACAGTAGTGAGATAACAACGAAAACTAAAATAGAGCTAGCACAAGCTAGAATACATGTAAATGACAACATATGTTCAAACAAATCAACGAAACAACTCTCACACAAGCGAATACACAAAAAGTGACATAAATGTTGAAAAAGACAAGCTAAGGCCACTTACTTGTGAACAGCTGAGACAAATGTGTCGAAGAATCCTGGATGTGCTGTGGGATGTCAGAGCTCCAAGATCTATGTAAAACAATTAGCTTTGATGCATCGAATAAATAAGTTTAGTCTCATGACCCGCATGCCAATCTAGGAAAAAGCGACACTTGGAGGGAAACTTATAAAACAACTTTGCATGTAACCCCTAGCTACTAAAAATAGCTCCCTGAATCATCAGAGGCCTTTTGCATGTTGTCTCTTGTTATTCCAGGAAGATCACGTCATGCATGCACGCAAGTCAAGTTTCCTCAGTCTCGGGTGGAACTGGTCAATCAGACTATCCATGCATGCAATTTCTCAATTGCTTGGGAAAAATGCGCATTCCTGACTGTGAGCTGGGCTGAATGCCAAACGGGATTGCACAATTTCTCGGTAGAGCAACTGAATGCTACCCAGTTTTTTTCAAATTGTGGGCTGAACAACCTACTGCTGGGAAAATTTGCGCAAATCCTGTTAGGAGGGTTGGCTGGCAAGATTGCACAATCCTGGAGCCTAGTAGGTTGTTAGAGAGGATTGCATAATTCCTGGAGGCAAGGCTGGTTTCCCTCTAGAAATGCACAATTTTTAAGGGGAAGTTGCTCAGCCTACAGTTGGACCAAGTCTGAGTGAGCAGCCTATGAGGGGAATGGATCAACTGTGATCGACACGCTGCCTTTGTGTGAGGAAAACACTTGAAGCTTGAGTACTTGAAAAAGCAAGACAAAGTGTTGTGTAAGTTTGGTAGGGAGGCTCCAAAACAAGATAAGGAAAAATTTTGGAGGGTGGTTGTAGCCGCTACAACACTCTCATGAAGATATCTAAATGGATATTCAAACTTCTACTAGCCCAAAAAATCCTTTGTTCATCCCTAAGGTTTCTTTTGAAGTTCTAGTAAGAAGGAAATTTATTTGTTTATTAGATCCAAGCCTTCAATGTTGTTGTTTTATTTATGATGAGTTGGTAAATATAGCTCATCAATGCGAAACAATCAAGCTACAATAGTTTCATGTTTTATGTAGATGTCTTGAAGAAGTTGTAGGGATCATTTGGAAGGAGGGTTTGTCTCCTGTGGAGACTATGATTGAAATTCTTATTTTCATGGAGATGGAAGCAAGATATGCCCCAATCGATAAGGCATGCACAAGGAAGCTAATGGAGCCAAATTTGACCCAAAAATAATTAGAGGAAAAATATCATTATGATGGAAGTTTTGAAGGGATTGGGATCATTCACTTTGGTGGAGACAATTTCATGACCAAATGACCTGGAGGCAGATAATAAAAGAAACAAGATTATCATTTTGATATATCCCATAGCAATTGATAGCCTGTATTGTTCTTTCTCAGATCCATGAAATCCTAACAACACAAAGTACAAAGAAATTATACCAAATGAGTGCCCTAGAGAGTGGTTTGGCCAGAACTGCTCATCTACAGATTGACAACCCAGATTTCTCTTGACATCGCTTAGTCCTTATTCCAAAAACTGCTCAAGTGCTCTCATGGAGTTTTTTTATGGTTTTCAAATGCAACATGTGTTACGTCAACATGTGCTTGAAGATTGACACCTGGGACTCTCACTTCAACTATGATGAGAACCAACTTACCTCCATCTTGACTTATGTGACTGTTAAAAAAGTTGGGCCTTTGCCTGTCATTTGTATTTTATTACTATTTTGTTGAGATCCAAAATGTATCGACATTCATTCTATAGTTTGTAAAAGGGAAGATTTTTTTGTAACTATGTTGATTATTAGTTTTAGAAACTAATTGAAACAATTAGGTCTAAGGAACAAAAAAAAGGACCAAAAATTAGATATTGTGGGGGTTTGGAGATAAAGAAATTCTGGAAAAATGTAATGTAAAAATTTCCTTGGAGATCAATGAAAATATCAATGTGATTCCATGTCCTAGATGCATTGTAGTATGTCTTGTTTACTTCTTACATATTTTTTCAATCCTTGTTTTTCATCATGTGAGATTGATGTATGATGCAACTTGTTATAGGACATTTTTTCATCTGGTCAATAAGCCTTCAAATGGGACCAATTCACATCCTTCACCATATTGTCATCATCCCTACACAAAGCCCTAAGCATGTCTCTCCCTAATCCCTAAGTTTCTGCCTAAAAGCACCATGTTTCAATCATTTTAAGGACCAACACACCCTACATAACTGAGAAACTGCGTTATAGTGCAGTCTCTCCTTCTCTCAGGGTGCTATTTAGTGCACCTTGAATAAGTGTGGGGTTGTGTTGATTCTAGAAATTTGGGAAAAATTCAAAATTATCCAAAGTTTCCTCTTCCAGAAGCATCCAGAGCTTGTTTCAACCATTTACCCTGGATAAACATTTGAATCCTCTCTAATTCCACCTTAGAGAAATCACCATCTTATCCCCTGAGCTCATCCTCCCATCACTTTTGGATCTCAAGGCTAGATTGGGAAATGGATAAGAATTCAGGAACTACCCCTCCTTCCTATATTTACCTTATTCCACAAGCTCCTAGTTAGTTTTTTGGTTGGATTTTGTAGAGTGATTTTTCCCTTATGCTACTATAGTGAGTGGTTATCATCTCATGCATTTAGGGTGATTGGAGGTGAATATTGTGAAAGAAAGGACAACTTGGAGGAGATATTCTACAAGATCAACTGCTACTTACAATCGTAATATCCTCCCATTTATATTAATGCAAATAATTCATTGTTTTCCTATATGTGATGTTGTTATTTCACTTATTTCAAAACCATGCTGATCTATTGAATGAAGTACTTAAATGGTACCACATATATATCATAATTTCTTAGCTTGTATTATTCAAATATGGAATTAGAGCTTCCAAGTTGTAAGGACCCAGATTGTAATTTTTTATTTTTTTAACCAGAGCATGAAAATTTGAAAACTAAATTTGAAAGATTAATAAAATGAATACCAACTTGTCTGCTCTTCCGCAAATTTTTTTGCTCTGCTACAAATTTGTCTGCTCTGTTGTAAATTTGTTTACACTACTGTAATTCTTGTTCGACTATGTTACTAAAACAACCAAAACGTCCTGCCGAACTGGGTACAACCTAGGTACTCATTCTTAGAAAGCTTTCCAATTGAAGCAATCTGATTCCCCCATGCCCAAAAAATCCAGTATAACCAAGACTCAAGTTCCCTTCATAGTTGTACTACAGTATCCAAAAATTGTTCTCAACTTTGCTTTCCTCCTCCAAAATGGTTTTCCCCCTCTTCTTTTGTTTCCTCATCCACCGCCTTCTTTTCATCTCCGTGTCAATATTTTGGTTACGTGTAACTTTTATGAAATCAAATCTCATTTGATTTCATTGATTTTTATTTGGATACATAGTTTTGATTTAATAAAGTTTATTTATTATTTTAATGAATTAATTAAATTTATAATTTTAATTAATTTATATTATTATTTTATTAATTTTAAATTGTAAATTTTAGTTTGTAATTAAAAATTAACATTTTCTATTGGTTTTAAGGACTTATCATATATATGATACTCTGGTGAGGTATTAATTCATTACCTTAATTTATATCTCCTCCTGTAATAACTAGTTTACATATAGTGCGATACATGTGGGTCCATGCATACGTAGCTATCGTATGGAGGTCTTGTAAGTATGCTAATACTTGTATTTTATTTATAGGCGGGTCATTACATACGTCCCTCCTTCCAGAAACTTCGTCCCAAAGTTAAGGTTTCTAAAATATATTAGTGATTAATGTGAGTATATAAGTCCTTATATTTCAAGATTGAATTCGTTTTATTTGGTTATTTAAAAATTTTGTTTTCTTAAATATTTTAAGCTTTTACAACTATAATATTCATGTCCTGCCCCAGTTGATTCTTCAAGCTACTCTAGAATCGTCCTATCCTTCCTAATCTCTTCCACTTCCATCCTATTTGTCCTCTACTAGAGTGTGACATGGTGTCAGCTATACTTATTAACCATTCATAGGCTCTCAAGGGTATCAGCATTGATTATATCAACTTGATTGCTCAGTAGGCACCTGGCAGTCATCATCAAATGTCTAGGGGAGCGTGATTCCTATGAATCTAGGTTTTGGAGGATAAATGGTAGACAATACGTCCACCCCTCCTAGTGGAACCCAATTTAATGCTCTTTCTTGCAACCTTATTGAGTCTTAATTGTACTGAAGTTTTTGTCATCACGTGGCCATTTTGGTAACAATACTAGCTGCAACGTAAACACTTGTCCATATATTATAACATGTGCATTAGTATATACATAGAATAAACAATTTCTCATACATGTTGTTATCTCTAGTACAACATATTTGGTCATGTCCTGCTCATGTTATTGAATTTCATATTGAAATTGTAATCATTCTTTTATTTCTATCTCATTAATTATATTGATATGCATAAATGAAGCAAAATTTATAATATCTTAATTCCTATCATAATTCATGATTTAAATTTTATAGAAATATTAATCAAATATTAAACTTTACTTTGGTATCTATAATTCAGTAAGGTTAATTTGAATAACATATTCCATCTTGGTATCCATGTACCAGTAGAATTAAGTAGATAACATAACATAAAAATTCATGTTTATATGTGATCATTCCAAAATGATTTTGAGTATCTGATTTAAATTAAAGTAAATATATACAAAATACGGCTTACAATTCTTCAAAATTAACACAAGTTGGGGTATTTTTGACATATGATTCCTGTATCTTCCCAAGCATTTGATCCAGGGCTATACTTGTCCCACTAGACCTTAACTTGGTCTACCTGATGATTCCTGAGTTGTCGAACCCTACATTCTAGTATATGTAATGGTTCGACCGATATGATTCCTTCATCCAGTACTTTCAGTTCCTTCCATTGAAGGTTATGAGATTTTTCAGCTATGTAATGTCTTAATACAGATACATGAAATACATTATGAACTTTATGCAAGTGAGGTGACAGTGCAAGACAATAGGCAATAGGTCCAACTCTTTCCATGACTTTAAATGGTCCGATAAATCGGGGTCACAACTTTGTCCCTTTTCTTAATCGAATAGTACTTTTATTTGGTTTGATGTGGATGAAAAATTGATCTTCTACTTCATACTTCATGTTAGATCAACATAATTCTTTTGTCTATCCTATGCTTCTTTTAACTGTTGTCTAATTTGTTTTACATGTTCTTCCATCTCTTGGATTAATTAGGGCCCTACTATCACCTGATCTTCTAACCTGTCCCAACTTAACAGTGTTCTGCAAGGTCTGTCGTATAATGTTTCAAATGGAGACATTCTGATTGAACTGTGGTAACTGTTATTGTATGCAAATTTGGCCAAGGATAAGTACCTTTCATAGTGTGACTGCTGATCTCTTCAACATATCTTTGAGTACTTGATTTACCCTTTCTGTTTGCCCATTAGTTTCAAGATGATAAGCTATACTCAAATTTAGTTGAGTTCCTAAGGTTGATTGCATACAAGTCCAAAATCTTGAAGTGAATCATGAGTCTCTATCTGATATAACTTTTATAGGTATTCCATGAAATATAATAATTTCATTTATAAATATTGGAGCTACGTTAGAAACTTCGTAAGTATCTCTTATAGGAATGACATGGGCACTTTTCGTTAATTTATCCACTACCACCAAAATAAAATTGTGTCTTTGTGAAGTAAGAGGTAGCCTAGTGATAAAATCCATAGAAATGATCTCCCATTTGGTCATAGGAATTCCATGAGATTGCAAGAGACCTGCTAGATGACAATGATCAACTTTTACTTGTTGACATTCAAGACATTTTGCAATGAATTGAACAATATTGTGCTTCATGCCCAACCAGAAGAAGAGTTTCTTGGTATCAATATACATTTTCTTTACTAAAAGATGTGCACAACATACTGTTCTGCAGGCTTCCTTAAGAATGGTGTCTTAGAGATCCCCATTATCAGGAACATACATCCTTCCATAAAATCATATGCATTAAATAAATGTTCGGGGTCTTCTACTTAAAGCATCTGCCACTACGTTCTCTTTTCCTTTAATGTATGATATTCCAAAGTCATATTCACTTAGGAATTCATTCCATCATATTTGTATAACATTTAAGTCTCTTTGGGTGAACAAATACTGAAGACTTTGATGGTTGCTTTTAAGCATAAAGCTTCTCCTACTAGATAGTGTTTCCATATCTTTAAATCTAGTACTAAAACAACTAACTCTAAATCATGAGTGGCGTACTGTTCTTCATGAGGTTTTAAATTTCTTGAGGCATATGCTATTACTCCTCTATCCTGCATTAATACTATAACTAACCCGTGTTTGGATGCATCATTACATACAATAAAATTTTGTCCATATCAAGGACTCTTAAGATTGGTTCACTGGTCAACAGTCTTTTGAGTTCAAAGAATGCTTTATTAAATTCCTTAGTCCATTCATACTTAACACCCTTACATTGAAGAGTTGTAATTGGCTTTTCAATTTTGGAGAACCCTTCCACAAATATTTAGTAGGATTCGGTTAAACCCATAAAGCTTCACAAATCTTGTGCATTTTTTGGTATTGGCCATTCCATGATTTCTTTTAAGTTCTCTGGATCTACTGGGATTCCTTCACCAGATATGATATGACCTAAGTAATGAATTTTTTCTTGAAAGAAAGAACACTTGGATAACTTTCCATATAACTGGTGTTTCCTAAGGCAGGATAATACTATCCGTAAATGATCTTCATGTTCTTTCTTATTCTTGGAGTAGATTAGAATATCATCTAAGAAAACTTGTACAAATTGATCAAGAAATTTGTGGAAAACGTTGTTCATAAGGTTCATGAATATTGCTGGTGAATTAGTCAACCCAAATGGTACCATAGTAAATTCATAATGCCCAAAGTGTGTTTGGAATGCAGTCTTAGAAATATCATTTTCCAAAATCCTTAGCTGATGGTAGCTTGATTGTAAATGAATTTTTGAAAAGACAGTAGCTCCTTTAATTTGGTTGAAGAGGTCATCAATTCGAGGCATGGGATACCGATTCTTTACTGTAGCTCGATTCAAGTCTTGGTAGTCTATGCATAATCTTAAGGAACCATCTTTCTTCTTGAAAAAAATTACAAGAGCACCCCAAGGTTATATACTAGGTCGAATGTGTCCTATATCCAGTAGTTCCTTCAATTGAATTGAAATTATTGAAGTTCTAGAGCTGTCATTCTATAAGGTGTTTTAGAGATTAGTTGAGAACCAAGTTCCAATTATATTGTGAAATATAGCTCTCTTTCAGGGGTAATCCTAGTAGTTCCTTTGGAAATACATCCGGAAATTTAGCTAACATCGGATATTGTTGTAAGGATAGTCCTTTTTCTTTGCTTACTTCTTGAACTGTGTATGCTTGATGACCTTTCCTTAAGAAATGCTTCATTTGCATTGTTGATTTGTAGCGTAAAGATACTTTTCTCTTGATACGTTGAATTTGGATCGCCTCTCCTTCATCATTTATACCAAGAATTCTTTTCCCATAATAGTCTGCCCAAGCTTGATGAGCTTCTAACCAATCCATACCTATGCCAAGATCATAAGTTCCCAGGGTTGTGACATAAACTTTCAATTTAGTCAAAGAGACCCCTAGATCAATTTTGCATTGTTCCACACTTAAGTCTACGGATTGGAGTTCTCCTAAGGTCATTTCTACCTGTCTGAAATCATTTTATTTATGAGATGCCAACCCACATTTGTTTAATGCATACAATGAAATGAAACTATATGTTGCACCAGTATCAAATAAGATTTTGAATTTTATACCATTAATAATACCTGAGGATTCCACTACAGTGGATTGATGTGCTACTTGATTGTTGTGACTATTGCATGGATTCTATGATTTCCTTGGGTATTTCATTTTGGTTCTTTTCTTGTCCTATGCAATATACTTGATGAAGCTTCTAGAGAATCACGTTGAAAATACGGTCCTCCACATCCCCAACAATTAACCTGGGTCGGTCCTCTTGAATCATATTGTGAGTTTCTAGATAAAGAGCTTCGCCCTCTCATGCCACTTCCTCTCATATTTCTTCCTCTATTAGCAGTTTCATGAGATTTCCATGGACTTGGGTTTGATGATTCAATGACTATAGTATTAACTGTCATGGGAGCTCTTGCTCCTACACTTCTTGGAGTAAATTTATTACCATAAGGTGGTGGTCTTGAGCTACTTCCCTTGAATAAATTTCGGGGAGTCTTTCCTGGAAACCCTAATTGTAGAGGTTCTATTGGCCCAGCATCCTTTTTGATTCCTAGATGCTCTTCTTCATAGTGGCCACATTCTATCACCTTAGCTATTGATGATGGCTTCCACATCCTAACCAAGGCCCTAAAGCGAGGGTTTAACCCAAATATGAAGCGTTCAACTTGACATTCATCAGAATCTAAGTAGTGAATGTATTTCACAAGCTCCATAAAACTTATTTCATATTCTTCCATTGTTTTATTACCTTGAATTAATGTATGAAAGGCCTCGACTTGTTGTTCTTGAAAATATGGAGGTAAGTACTTAGCACGAAATCTTTCCTCCAACAATTCCCGAGGAATATTATTCGTTGTGAGGTGTAGTTGTTTCTCCAAATTTCCCCACCAAATCAAGGAACTTTCCTTTAATTGAAATACGGATTTTTTTTTTTTTTGAAAAAGAAGAGTACTCTCTTAGTTTAAAACATCTTTTCATTCCTTCTAACCATGCCTCAACACGTTCTCTAGCTCGTCCTCCAGAAAATTTTGGGAGTTTAATTTTTTGTAGCTCCTTAGAAATATATTCCTTTGATCTTTTATACTTAGAATTTTTTGGTTCCGTTGAATTGGCTTCTAAGGGTTGAGGTTTCTCTTCTTTGGTCTTAACTTTTGTCAACCCTTTTAATGTTTCCAATAATGCTTCCAATGAGTGCATTATTATGGTCAACTCCGGTGCTAGAGCGATTGGTGTTGATGATGGTCTTGCTGGAGGCAGTGATGGTGGTGGTGATGAAGATGGTGATGATGACGGTGGTGGTTTAATGACGGCGATGTTTCCCGATCACATTGTCATCGCTGATATGTCCTTACCATTGTAGTGTTTCCTATATACATAATAAATTTATGAAAATTTGCAAAATATTTTCAGATTTAACATATAATTTCAAATTTCAAATTTACAAATGGGTATAGTTTTTTTTTGCTATTTTTACCTGCTAGGAAAGTATTACTGGTACTGAGGTCAAGGAGGGTGGTCTCACGACCTCCTTGTCCTAATACAGGGTATTCTATCCTAATATGTAATAACGCATTTTTTTTTTTAAATAAACATAATCTCAAATATTATGACTATAGAATTTATAACCTCATTAAACTTATTAATATCTATATCTATATATATATATCTATATATATATATATATATATATATATATATATATATATATATATATATATATATATCTATATATATATATATATATATATATATATATATATATATATATATATATATATATATATATATATATATATATATATAACCTAATGTTTATTTAATTTATTTTATAAAATTTAAATTATAGAAATTCAATCATAAAATATAATAATTAAATATGACTAAATAGTTTTTAATTATATATATCTATATATATATATATAGATGGTGGAGTCATGTACTTAAAAAAAATAGCACCCATCTCGTTTATTAATGGAATATCAGGCTTATAATCGATCATAGGTGCCAGGACCTTCCTCATTGATGATTTATTAACGCGATAGTTTAGATAGTTTATATCGTGACTTATAGTCTTCAACGCATGAGTACATCGGGCATGCAATCTATTACGCGTCGGATAAGCTACCAATCTCACGCCATAATTTAGCACATAGTCGTTTAGCTAGGTGGGTTTCAAATGCCTTGGCTTGTATTTATTTGTAAACAGTAGTGGGAAAGGCATTTGACTGAGATCTAGAGTGAGCAGTTTCACTACCATCTTGCATTGTTCCAACTTTACCCTAAACCCTTGATTCCTGACTTCCCTTAATATGTATGCCCATAAAACAGTTTGGTCAACTGATCCACCCGAAGAAAGTGGGAGAAGTGGTGTACTGGATAATTACATAACTAATGCTAATTCTATTCGAGGTGGATCATCCTATTACTAGAAGGTATGTGGATCCATTACCTAAACTTAGAACATTGCACGGGACTTCAATACAACATTACCAGCCTATAATTACACTTACTTAGCTTCGATCTTGATCTCCATTCAAGTGAGTTAGGCCGATAGTAAGTGAGCCATATTGTTTACCCTTCCTTGGCTTAGAGGTTGAGCGTGGATCCGCTATAATGGCGATGCCTGAGGCTTTCCCAAGGGATGCTTTCTATTTACATTCTTGTCTATTAGAAGGAGCTGCTAAACGATCAGACCAGACAGGCACACGTAGCTCGACCGCGTTACCTATCATTGAAACACAAGCTCGAGATGTGTCGGTCGTTGCTCGATATTCAACATTGGGGATGGTTTACATGATTATATGTGTTTAGTGGAGATAGGTCTATGAGGCTTATATAGTGGGAAAACGAACCTCGGGCATATTTCTAGTGTGGTTGGCTTAGCTCATCACTTTCAAGAATAGAACTTCATACACGGATCGAATCCTTATGGTTATCTCTGTAGTTTCATCGATCAGCTTGGGGTCCCTACCTACTAGCACGGTTGAAGATGCAAGTGAATTGAATGGTTGAATGAGTCCTGTGACCTAAGCAATTCATGTGATGTGTACCATATATATATATATATATATATATATATATATATATATATATATATATATATATATAGATAGTTCCAACTTCCGACTATTTTCTCTTATACTTGCATACCAGTCCTCTTTATGTTTTTTTATATGTAAGTATCTTTCCATCATTAGTATTTTGTTTGTATCAAAATGACTTCAAGATTTCCTTTGATGGTCACATTTTGAACCGGGATGTTTGACTTTGTCCTCCATTTTAAAGTTTTTGCACTAACAAAATGGAAGCACTAACAAAGTGGAAGCAACAAGCTTCTGCTAAAAATCAAGGGCATTATTATAAAGAGAAGTAATTATAAAGGGAAGCGTACTGTTAAATTCAGTGTTCCTGAAACTAAGATTTCTAATAAAATTTAATTGGAGTCTACAAATACTGCCTATGCACTTAAGGTTTCCTAGTTTGAGAGTTATGAAGGATACTTCAAAAATCTAATATGAAATTTCGAAAATAATCCTGATTACAGTATTTATAATTCTTATTTATTATGACTGTAACCTTATTTTAATAGGTTTGAGAGTTTTATATGGCTCTCATACCAAAATGTAAGAACCCATATTGCAATTTTCTTCTTTTTTTATGAGAACATGAAAATTTGAATACTGAATTTGAAAGATTAATCTAATGAATACCAACCGGTCTGCTCTCTTGCAAATTTGTCTGCTCTGTTGCAAATTTGTCTTCTCTGCTGTAAATTTGTCTACTCTGCTGTAATTCTTGTCCAACTATGTTGCTAAAATGGCCAAAACTTCCCTGTCAAATTGGGTACAACCTAGGTACTCAGTCTCAAAAAGCTTTCCAATTGAAGTAATCTGATTTCCCTGTGTCTAAAAACTCCAATATAACCAAGACTCAAGTTCCATTCATAGTTGTACTACAATATCCAAAAATTGTTCTCAACTATGCTTTCCTCCTCCAAAATGGTTTTTCCCCCCTTCTTTTATTTCCTCATCCACCGCCTTCTTCTCATCTCCGTGTCAATATTTTGGTTATGTGTAACTTTTATGAAATCAAATCTCATTTGATTTCATTGATTTTTATTTGGATACATAATTTTGATTTAATAAAGTTTATTTATTATTTTAATGAATTAATTAAATTTATTTAATTTATAATTTTAATTAATTTATATTATTATTTTATTAATTTTAAATTGTAAATTAAAATTAACATTTTCTGTTGGTTTTAAGGACTTATCATATATATGATACTCTGGTGAGGTATTAATTCATTATCTTAATTTATATCTCCTCATGTAATAGCTAGTTTACATATAGTGTGATACATACGGGTCCATGCATATGTAGCTATCTATGGAGGTCTTGTATGTATGCTAATACTCATATTTTATTTATAGGCGGGTCATTACACAAGCTAAAGAAGGAGCGAAGTGTGCGAAGGATTCTTGGTAGGCCTTACTCCATCGTATATTTATTTTAAGGGAAAACATTGTGTTTCTTGTCTCTCTCTTGTTCTAGGTTAGCCACTGACCTAGGGAAGATACTTTTGTCTGCAATTGTAGATCCTGTAAAATAAATTGGCGAACATATTGGGGAACAATGTATTCCATTGGTGGTTTCTTTGTCCATTATGTTTGATTACTTCCTTTATAGACCTTTTATGCTTTACCCAGCTAAGAAAAGACCTAGGAAGACCTTTCATTGAGTTTCACTTGCATTTTTCATGTTAGAACTTGGATTTCCTTTATCACTGCACCCTATGGTCTTGTGATAGTGCATTGCAGTGCACCCCATCCTTCTGTGCACCTCCATTGTAGTGAACCCTAGCCCTTTAAGAACCTACTATGTGTCGAAAATGGCAACAAGAAATGCTAAAAATAGAACTACTATAAATATCAATTCAAATACCAGTGTTGGACATAGCAACAAGGAATGAAAAATGGAAGTGCTAAAAAGGCATTGCTATAAATAGAATTTCGGGATGGATTCCTATTTTAGTCAATCCCTAACTAAAATAGAGAAGTAAAATTCGTATTTGATCTTAGCGGATGTTTGTAAAATAATTAATTAATTCACCATGAGTTAATAAGTTAAGGAAAATCAAACATGAAGTGTATGTGGGGACATGAAATAGTTTCTCCATTAATTGAGGAATTTATCCATCAGTTAAAGAGATAATGATGAGTTTTAATATTGAGTTGCAATTAGTTGGCTCAGTTAACTGAGTCAAGTCCAGTTAGATTAATTCAAATAGTTTGTTGAATTAATTGTGAGTTCAGTTAGTTAATGCTTGCATGCATGTAACTACTGCTCTCTAGATAACTGAATATTCTCTCATAAATAACTCATGCATGTCAGTTTTGTCAGAGACCCAGTTGAGATTAGAGGAGGGACAATGTACTATCAGTTGGATGAATTTTTTCCAATAAAGGAAACTCATCCATGCAGAAGGATTTATCTCCTTCAGGTTGCACAGTTAGATCAAAGGTTAGTGATTGTGTGAAGAGGCCAATTAACGCAAGTGGCAACATTAGACCCCAAGAAAAACTACTCAAGGAAATAGGAGGCTTGGAGGGTAGAGGAGAAGGTTGTGAGAGCCTTTGATTGTCTATGAGCAGCATTGTTTGAATGCAGAGAGAGCATGATAGCTTGTAAGCTGATTCTTTTTGTAATCTGAACATATTTCCACTTGTATTATAATATAGAGATTGGGTTTTAGGCTGAGGCTTTCCCCGGGTTATTTCTTCTGTGTTATGTGTGATTGATTTATCATTCTCAGTTACATGTGTTCTCTTGATCTTTCTTAATTCGATTAAGCTTCCACAAAGTGTTGTAGAAGTACATCTTGTATTGTGTTTTAGTATATTGCATAATCTATTGATCTAAAGTGAGAATTTATACATGGTATCAGAGAAAAGGTAATTAAAGTGAAGAACAGTATGCAAAGAAGGAAGAAGCTCGAACTTTGAACTTCCTGATTATAGAAATCGATTTCTTATCACATATCAATTTCACCAATGGCATTCAATAGTTTAAGACTCGAGTATGCCCTTGATGACAACTCGAATTATATAGCCTGGAAGGATTTCATGGAAGCAGTATTAGAGGATAATGGTCTAAAGGACTTCACTGATCAAGAAGTCCCGAAGCCTGTAGTAGCTAATGCTACAGAATTGGCGGAATGGAAGAAATGTGTGGCTAGAGAAAGGAGAATCCTTTTGGAGGGAGTTCGAGACCACATTGTCTTGAGTCTCCATGTGAAGGAGACACCATTTTCGATGTGGAAAACATTGAAAGATATATATCAGAATAACAACGATAAGAGGAAGCTAGCGCTAAAAGACAAGCTTTGGAAAATCAAGTGTGAAAAGGGTGACACGATCTCTACATATCTGAACAAGCTCACCACCTGCAGGGATGAGCTTGGAAGTGTAGGGATGACGAAAAATGATGATGACATGGTGATTATTGCACTCCTCGGTCTTCCTAAGAGCTGGCATAGCTACCAAGACTCGGTTAATGGAAGAGAAAAACTACCAGATTAGGAACGACTTTGGTCAGACCTAATGCAGGAGGAGATAAGAAGAAGCACCTGAGATGGTTTTTCATCCAAGGAGGATGAAGAAAATTTCACCTTACCAAGTAAGGAAAAGAATGTTAAGGAGAAGGATTCTCATCCTAAATGGAGTTCTTCCTATGGTGGGAAGAAGTTTGACAAATCAAAAGTGTGATGCTTTCGTTGTCATGAGGTGGGCCATTTTTCTATAAACAGTCCATTGAATAAATCCAAGATGGGATCCAAGGAAGGATCTGAATGTGAGGCATTGGCCTCATAGTTCGAGTTGGATTTCACACTTCTTACATGCATGGTTTCATCCATGGTAGGATGTGGTTGGTTTCTTGATAGTGGAGCTTCTTTCCACATGACTGGTGACAAGAGTTTGTTCAATACCTTGGAGGAGAAAGATCTCCAGATACTCATCACGATGGGTGATGATGAAAAGTATAGTGTCTTAGGTGTAGGCACAATTTTTTTTAGAGGGAGAATGGAGCTCACATTACCTTGACCGATTCAAGTATGTACTAGGACTAAAGAAAAATTTGGTGTCGATCACCATGCTAGAAGACAAGGGCTATGATGTAGTCGTCAGTAAGAGAAAGGTTTTCCTTCGGCACATCACCAGACAGGTGAAGTAGATCAGTTCACGAGTAAATAAACTGTATGATCTTGAGGTTCAAGATGCATGCAAAGCCTTGAGGAGCAAGGCGATTGATGGAGACTTGGGGGTTGAGAGGGAGAGTACATTACCTCTCAACATGCAATCTCAGAAGAAGTCTTAGATATTTTGGAGGAGACACAATTGGAGATGCTAAGAGGAGATCGAGTAGAGACATCTACTCATGCAGAGACCTCCAATAGGGGGAAATTTCAAGCCAGGTGGGCAGAGGGAGCACATGCATCCATACCACCACATAGGAGGTGGGGCAATGTGAAGTGATTGTCCCAAGAAGGCTAAAATAGGGGCAGGATCTTTGAGGTACATAGCCTCTTGGATTAGACCTTGCTACAAGAGGCTCGATGAGGAGTTGCAGGACTGGCTAAGTGGGTAGAGGTAGATGCGAATGGAGCAGCAGAGAGAGCTACAATGCAGGAATCCCAACACAGTTTAGAGCTAGTAGGCTGCAACAATGAGAGAGGCACATGAATGTTGCACCAGTGCAGGATGGCGTAGAGAGGTGTGCAACGGTGTGAGATGCATGGAGTGTTGTAGCAGCTCAGAGGTTAGAGAAGGAGCACTTGTTAGCGGCAGAGGGAGCTTCAACATCAGAGTATGTTTCTAGCCTAATAGAGAGGTTAGTTGGGAATTTCTTTTTTGTTCCTAGAGTTGCTGGAGTAACAACACTTGGGAGAAGTGTTGCATGCAGAACATTCCAAAGGTTCAGGATTAGGTTCGAGTTGAATGCCTTTCTTGTTGAGAGGGAGTGTTGAAAATGGAGACAAGACATGATAAAAATAGAAGTGCTAAAAATAGCACTGCTATAAATAGAAATTCGGATACCAATGTTGGACATAGCAACAAGGAACGAAAAATGGAAGCGCTAAAAATAACATTGCTATAAATATCATTTCAGGATGGAAACAATGGAAAACTCTAAACATCCAAAAACCTAACCCTAGGAGATGAAGTGCCAAACTATGGGCCCTGCTTGGGTAAATTGGTACATCAACTTCCTGGGGTCGTAACTTTGGCATACGATCTTTGTTTGACGTGCACAATACCTCATTAGAAAAATTGATCTAAGGAATAAAACTTTTGCATGAACAACATCTATATTTGACCCGTTGGTCCTAGTTTTCCCAAAAAAATGTCATTTAGGGCTTAAAAACGGCTCCAAAAGTTCTAGATCCAAAAAAATGCCAAAAATAGTAAATTGTGCTACAATTAAGGAAAATGAAAAATTGAAAGAGACAGTTGTGGGGGTCCAAGTGGGATAGGTGGGTGGCCACCAACATCTTCCTGGATCATTTCTCCCCCCTTAGGAAGTAATGGTCCCCATTGCGTTTAGTGCCCCCATGATATGGGGAAACTTGTGCTAAACTTGGTCTCTGGTGAGCTGTTTTGCAATCTCTGAAGTGTCTAGTAATGGTGGGAAGCATGGTTGAGGGCAGTCCACATTGAACACTCCATGAAAACCAAGGAATGGGGGAATGTTTTTCTCTAAATCATTGTTTCCCACAACCTTGCTAATGGTGTAAGGACCACATTAGAGTGGTCTGTGATTCTAATGGGCTCTTGTGAGGCTTTCTTTCTGTAGATGCAACCAGAATTTTTCACCCAATTGAAACTTGTGTGGCACCCAATGTTGATCATGTCACTACTTGTACTTGGAATTTTTCACAGTGGAGTAATGATATATTGACGTGTTGGGTAGAGATGTTTTGGAGGTCAGTTCGAATGAATGATTGACCTCACAGTGCAATGGTACTCCTATGGGTGAAGAGAACATGTCCCAGTATTCTTTCATGACCGCATCCACCTTATTCTGTTGCATGGAGGAACCCTTCCTGGGGGTCATGAATGTGGCAATGATCTTACTCTTACTTTGAGAGTGAACCAAAAAGAAAATAAGTTTCCTAGTATGGGAGATGATCTTATTGCATTTCTTAGCAAAAATCAAAGAGGTGGTGGTAAGTGGGGCTACCTCTGGTATCCTGTACCACGCATTACCCAAAGAAATAATCACAAAGCAAGGTCTAGACTCATATACAACATGTTTCTTCCATAAGTATGGTTTTCCTAATAATACATCACAAAATTCAAGAGGCGTAACATCACCTAATACCTCATTTGTGAAGGGCTTGATGTCACAGGGAAGGTGGCACTACTGGCAGAATCATAGATCTCGTCCTTGGTGAAGCCACCCGATACTGTACGGTTGCAGGTGTGGTATGGTTAGTAGGCCCAACTGCTTAATGACCTCTATTGAAATGAGGTTCTTTTGACCACCATTGTCGACAATGAATTGCAGCGGTGAAACCTTCACCCACATTTGTAAGTGAAAAAGGCGCTCCCCCTCATATGTATCTATGGGCTCATTCTTTTGGATCTTAGCAGTGGAAACAATGGCACTAGGCTCCACATCAATAATTTTTTTTCCTTTGTCATTCCTCTTGTCGGGTCCTGACTCAAGGTTAGAACATGCATCTGATTCTAAAGCCTTCAACTCGGCCACCAGCGACTGCTTGGCCCAACACTCGTGTTATGAGTGGGGCTCTTATGGAACTTGCACCACTTTCTTGTGTCCTTCTTTGACATTGTGGTGGTGTTATTTTCTTGCAGCTTCGATGGCTTGTCTTGGGTCACCCCACCTTGGCTTTGTCCTTTGTTCTTCAGATTTGAAGATCCAAAGTCTTGCTCCTTCTATTTAAACTTCTGCTTGATCTTGACAATGTATCGGTATGCCGCGCCAAGCGAGGAGATGTCCAAGAACTCAATCTCATCTTATATGTACCTATGTAGGAAATCACAATATTTGAGTACCAAATTCCACTTAGAATCCTTGATACCCAACTTTGTGTAAAGGGTATGAAAAATATTGGTAAACTCTGGCACGTCTTGGTCCCTTCCCTGCCACAGTGGAGTCCACTTTATGTATTTATTCTCATAGATCCCAACAGGGTAGTACTGCTCCTTGATGGCATCCTGAAATTAATTCCGAGTGGGTGTGTCTGAAAATGGTTAGGCTATACTTTCGTCCTTCTACTCGCAGCAGGTTTCTCAAAAGAGAAAAAGTAATATTTTCCCGGCTGGAAAAATCATGAATAAAAAAAATACCCTTCTAGCAGATTTAAACATTTATCTATGACATCTGCATCTATATGACCCTTGAATATGGGGATTTGAAAGTTAACTTGTACCTTAAAGGGTGTGGCATTTCCAGAGTAGCTGCTAGAAGTAAGTTCATTGCGCCTAGGTAGCCGCTAAAGGATCTATGAAAAGTTATCCATCATCACGTTCCTTTTTCGATTGAGGGCTTCTTTAAGCAAGATTTTGATAGGATTTCCTACCCCCTCATATTTCTTTTCATCCACCATGGGAGGCCGTCTGGGTTTGTGAGGCTGATCTTGCAAAGGTTCGACTAGTTCAAGCCTTAACTCCTTATATCCTGACCTCGTTGGGGACGTGCAAAGAAAAATAGAGAAAGAGCAGACCCCTTTGATACCACTGATCCATATTTAAACAGGAATGCAAAAAAATACAGAAATACCAATATAAACAGAGATGTAGAGAAAATAATAATTCATTTCATTAATGTAAAATACTGAAATATGCTTACAAATATAAATGGAAACAAACTAGCTCGGGGGATGGTAGCTTATCTCTGAGGAGAGATGTTGTGGCTACATGGCTCTAAAATCTATTACAATGAGGCTCAAAGGCCTATTTAATGTTGAGAAATAATGGAAAACCCTAAACCTTCAAAAACCTAACCCTAGGGGATGAAGCACCAAACTATGGGCCTCGTTTGGGTAAATTGGTACATCAACTTCCCAGGGTCGTAACTTTGGCATATGATCTCCGTTTGATGGGAAAAATACCTCTCTAGAAATATCTATTCGAGGAATACAACTTTTTCATGACCAACATGGCCTATGTCCCAAGTTTATCCTATTTTTCTAACAAAAAAAACATTGTTTAGGGCCTTTAAATGGAAACTGAAGTTCAGGACTCGAAAAACTGCCAAAAATAATAAATTGTGCTATAATTAGTGAAAATGAATAATTGAAAGAGACAGTTGTCGGGGTCCAAGTGGGATAGGTAGGTGGCCACCAACATCCGCTTGGATCATTCCTACCCCCTTAGGAAGCAATGGTCCCCATTGCATTGAGTGCCCCCATGAGATGGGGAAACTTGTGCTGAACTTTATCCTTGGTGAGCTGTTCTGCAATCATTGATGTGTCCAGTAATGATGGGAAGCATGGACGAGAGCGGTCCACCTTGAAAACTTGGTGAAAACCAAGGAATAGGGGAATATATTTCTCCAAAGCATTGTTTCCCACAACCTTGGTAATGGTGTAAGGACCATATCAGAGTGGTCTAGGCTTTTGATGGGCTCTTGTAAGGTGTTATTTATGTGGGTGCAACCAGACTTTGTCGCCCACTTGAAACTTGTGTGGCACCCAATGTTGATCATGTCACTTCTTGTACTTGGCATTTTTCACAATGGAGTGATGATATATCAATATTTTGGGTAGAGATTCTCTGGAAGTCAGATTGAATGAATGCTTGACCTGATAGTGCAATTGTACCCCTGTGGGTGAAGAGAAAATGTCCCTGTATTCTTTCATGAATGTATCCACCTGCTTCTCCTGTGTGGAGGAACCCTTCCTAGGGGTCATGGATGTGGCGACAATATTCCTCTTACTTTGAGAGTGAACCAGAAAGAAAATAAATTTCCTAGTCTGGGAGATGATCTTACTACATTTCTTAGCAGCAATCAAAGAGGTGGTGGTAGGTGGGGCTACCTCTGGTATCCTGTACAACGAATTACCCAAAGAAATAATCACAGAGCAAGGTCTAGACTCATATACAACATGTCACTTCCACAACTATGTTTGTCCTAATAATACATCACAAACGTTAAGAGGTGAAACATCACACAATACATCATCTATGAAGGGCTTGATGCTATAGGGAACGCAACACTGTTGGCAGACTCGGAGATTTAGTCCTTGGTGAAGCCACCTGATACTGTACATTTGCGGGTGTGGTATGGTTAGTAAGCCCAATCGCTTCACAACCTCTACTAAAATGAGGTTCTTTTGGCTGCCACTCTCGAAAATGAATTTTAGTGGAGAACCCTTCACCCAAATTTGTGAGTGGAAATGACGCACGCCCTCCTCTAGATCTTCGGGTTCATTATTCTAGATCTTGGTGGTGGAAACAGTGGCACTAGGCTCCGCATCAATAATTTTCTTTTCTTTTTCATTCCTCTTGCTAGGTTCTGACTCAGGGTCAGAACATGCATTTGATTCTGAAGCCTTCAACTCAGCCACCAGTGACTGCTTGACTTGACACTCACTTTTATTATGAGTGGGGCTCTTATGGAACTCACACCTTCTTTGACTTCATAGTGGTGCTATTTTACTGTAGCTTTGATGGGTTGTCTTGGGTCACCCTACCTTGGCTTTGTCCTTTGTTCTTTGGATTCGAAAATCCAAAGTCTCGCTTCTTTTATTTAAACTTCTGCTCGATCTTAACAACGTATTGGTACATTGTGCCAAGTGAGGAGACGTCCAGGAACTCCTTCTCATCCTGGATGTACCTGTGTGGGTAGCAACAGTATTTGAGTACCAAATGCTGCTCAAAATCCTTGATACCCAACTTTTTGCAAATGGTATGAAAAATATTGGTAAACTCTGGCACGTCTTGGTCCCTTCCCTGCCGCAGTGTGGTCCACTTTATGTATTTATCTTCATAGCTCCTGAAAGGGTGGTATTGCTCCTTGATGGAATCCTAGAACGAATTCCAAGTGGGTGCGGCTGAAAATAGTGAGGTCGTACATTCATCCTTCTTCTCACAGTAGTTTTCCCAACATCCTTGACGTGGGGGTCAGCTTTGAGAAGAGAAACAGTAATCTTTTCCCGGTTGGAAAAATCACGAATAGAAAAATACGCTTCTAGAATATATGACCATTTATCTATGACATATGCATCTATTTGACCATTGAATATGGGGATATAAAAGTTAACTTGTACCTTAAAGGGTGTGGCATTTCCGGAGTAGTTGTTGGAAGTAAGTGCATTGTCCCTGGGTAGCCGTTGAAGGAGCTAGGCAAAGTTGTCCATCATCGCGTTCCTTTGTCACTCAAGGGATTCTTTGATCGATATTTGGATAGGATCTCCTACCCCCTCATCTTTCTTTTCATCTGCCATGGGAGGTCGCCGGGGTTTGTGAGGCTGGTCTTGCAAAGGTTCGACCAATTCAAGCCCTAACTCCTTATATCCCGACCTCATTGGGGACATGCAAAGAAAAATAGAGAAAGAGAAAAACCCTCTGATAGCACTGATCCAAATTTAAATAGAAACAAGAAAAATACAGAAATACCAATATACACAGAGATGCAATGGAAATAATACTTCATTTCATTAATGTAAAATATTGAAATATGCTTACAAACAGAAATGGAAACAAACTAGCTCGGGTGATGGCAGCTTGTCTCTGAGGAGAGATGTGATGGCTACATGCCTTTGAACTCTATTAAAATGAGGCTCAATGGAAAACCCTATACATCCAAAAACCTAATCCTAGGAGATGAAGCACCAAGCTATGGGCCCCGATACATCAACTTTGTGGGGTCATAAGTTTGGCATACAATCTCCGTTTGATGTGCACAATATCTCATTAGAAAGATATATTCAAGGAATACAACTTTTTCACGACCAACATTGTGCCACGTTGGTCGTAGTTTTCCAAAAAAACGTCGTTTAGGGCTTCAAAACAGCTCCATAAGTTCAACACCCAAAAAACTACCAAAATAGTAAATTGTGCTACAATTAAGGAAACTGAAAAAATGAAAGAGACAGTTGTGGGGGTCCAAGTGGGATAGGTGGGTGACCACCAACATCCAACTGGATCAGGTATCTCCCCTGCAACAAATTAATTATGTGGCAACTTTTTCCATGCATGTGTCTACTGATCACCTTGTAGGTGATGTAGTGCATCATTTACTGTGGGCATTTGAGTCTGATCTATCCATTGGATCCTTTGATCCCTTCCAGAGAATTTTTCTCCCATTTTATGAGAACCTCTTGGAATCCATGGTCTCTTGGAAGCCATGATCTAAGGTGTCTTGATAAGAGTTCCTTGTCTTGTTTCAAGCTCGTTAAAAAATGAAAAAAGGTGTTAGAGAATAGTTCCTTTTGTTATGTCAAGCTCGTTAAAAAATGAAACAAGGTTCCCAAAGTGGAGTTCCTTTTCTTGTGTCAAGCTTGTTAAAACATGAAACAAGGTTCCTGGAGAGAATTTCATTTTCTTGTGTCAAGCTCCTTAAAAAATGAAACAAGGTCCTCAGAGCAGAGTTCCTTTTCTTGTGTCAATCTCATTAAAAAATGAAACAAGCTCTTATTAGGATAGTTCTTTTACTATTTCAACCTCGTTAAAAAATGAAATAGCTTCCAATGAGAATAGTTCTTTTTCTGTGTTAAGCTCATTAAAAAATGAAAGAAATCGCTTTTCATTAGAGACTTTAATTAGATGTCATAAATTCCCAGTTGAGTCTTTCACTTGATCTCACAAATGAACCTTTACTCCATCCACCTATTAGTACCCAGTAGTCTACTTAGGTCAATGAAATGAAGCTTGGGGGGAATTGTTTTGATGAATTTAGAATCTACGAATAAACACTAATTCACTAGACAAGCAGTTGTGCCTAGAACAAAAGTTTAAAGTTTTTTAGACTTTCCTTATAAGCAATAGATAAGAACAGAGGATAGAAGGCCTACCTGTAGTTCTTCTTTCCTCTCGTCTCCTTTGTATCGATTCCATCACTCCTTCCCATGCTTAATCCCCTTGAGAAGTACCCTATAAACACAACAGAAGACAAAAACTAATCAAAACATACGATCCATTGAATATAAATGAAAGGAATCAAAAGCAATTCATACATATAATCATTATGAAAGAACACAACATATGGAAAAAGGTTCAAACACTTTATTAGATAGAAGAATGAATTGAAACCATCAGTGTCTAATTCAAGTTCATTCCTTTAGCTTGGATCCCATCCACATCACATCAAAAGAAAGACAAGCTTGTGGTATCACATCATTTGCTCCAAAGTCAAGTCTCATAGCAGCATTATCTCCTTACAATTCAACATAATCCAACCAACCCCTGATCACTTAGACGAGTGGTCAATTTATAGGAGGATGAAGGAGGTTTTGTCATTAATGGTGACATTGAATGGCCTTCCATACTTAGAATTAGTTCCATGGAGGAAGGGATGAGAGGATAGGATGCACCTTAACTCATTCCTCATCCATTTTCAAGCTCATAGGAGTAGATAACTGAGGGAAGCTTCTAGATGACTTCAAGATATAAGAATATTCCCCAAACCCTAATTTAATTTCTCTCAAATTCACCCAGTGCAATCTAAAGAGGGCTTAGGTGCTCTACAGAGCACCCTGACAGTGTATCTACCTGTGATGGTCCCTTTAGAGACCATTTCTAGATGTCATAGGTCATGAAACTTTTTGGGAAGGAGGCATTCAAAAGGGTGACTTGTTTATGGCATGTAGCAACTGAAATTAGGGTTTGATGAGCCCTAAAACACTGATCTGGATGTTGGGATTTGATGTGCCCAAATATATCTATAACGGTTGCCCCCTAAAGGATGAAGTCGGAAAAATGTCAATGTCGAATGAAATTCTTTACGATGTGATGAGGAGGTATCGAAGTGGAAGGTGACCTGCATCAATTACAATACATATATCATGATATTTGATTTTACATGAATTTATGAGGGAAGCCATACCCATGCTCAGCTTATAAACTTTCATTACATGTACATAAACAGTCATCTACAGATATAGACCCATGATCGGAATGACTATCAATGTAAATCCATTGTAAGTATGATTTAGTATTCCTAATATCGTAGCCTGGATAGATGAAACTAGAGCTGGGGTCTTCAATCTCATTCAACCATTCACTCAAGTACGAGTCTTACCATGTGAATATGTGATCTAAAGTCGAAAATGGGAAGACACAATCTGATTACTAGCTTATTATGTAAGCTGTTAACAGATGCGAGAGGAATCACTGCTAATGATAATGATCCTCAAGGTACAACAGTACATTCTGCATGGTGTGAATGGATGATTTGATGTTGAACACCATACAAAGCCTTTTAGTCGAAGGCCATTGATGTATGCCTATCACCAGAAGTCAGAAACCCACCATTGATGCATGCAAACCTCAAGGTACTGAATGGGTGTTTCTAAGTCAAATTCTTGGATAATGTGCTGATGTCAACAAGAAGCAACTCATTGCGGGAGGGCCTTTATGTATCCCACATCAAAGACACAAAATGAGTGTAGTGATTTCTTTTTTTTAGAGATGGAATTTGACCGACGACGCAATGTTTAGGAATGGAAATCATGAAAATTAAGGTTTATGAGTATTGCAAACGATGAATTCTCTTGAACATATCGATGACACTGAATGAATTGGTAGCATTGACCCAAAACTAAAGTAATGGATGGTGTGATATAACATAGGTATGATAACCATCAAGCAAATAACCCAACCCAAATAGTCTGAATGAATTGGCAGCATTGACCCAAAAAAAAGTGATGGAAGGTGTGATAGACCATAGGTATGATAACCGTCAAGTAGATAATCCAACCCAAATCGTCATAGAGATGAAGTGAAACTGTCATGTTCAAGAGCGACCTGCTACCACAAAGTGGTTTTCCCCTTTTTCGATTTTCCCCAGTCATTGCTAACTAGTACCTCTTTATTTTTATCAAGATTGAGGAGGATAACATATGCTTGATGTATAATTTCACCCTTCAGGCAAATCCATCGCTATTTGATATTTTAACGAGTCTAGCGAAGGTAAAACTCAGTCTTGTCTAGATGGACAAGTTTGTCGCTATTTGATGTTTTAATGAGTTTAATGACTAAGATAACTCGATCCTTTTCATGTTTAGAGAGTTTGAAAAGGGATGAAAAGAAAAATCCACAATTTTTTTTCATAAATTAATCTCTCAAACCCAAAAAAGTGTAAAATAATACAAGAGAGATATCATTTCCAATCCGTTAATGAGTTGGAAAGGATAAGTGCTGCGCAATCTTTTCATATTTATAGAGTCTAAAAAGAGCTTAAAGAGGACTCCATTTTGAGGAACGAGTGGTGTCTAGGGTAGCAATTGGTTCTCGTGATGTTGGAACTTCTCAAAACATGTTGATTTATGTGAAGAGGCTGGCTAATAAGACCACTTGTTACAACTATTCCTCAAAAAGGGTAAAACAACCAAGTGAAAGCGTATGATCAACCAAAGGGATGGTGGTGATGGGATGAAAACAACCAAGGCTCATCTGATGAAAGACGCTAATAGAATGGAAATCGTGAGGGTTAAAAATGGAAATGGGTTCATTTTTACACAAGCTTGAACCATAGGGAACTATGCTTGGGTTTAGTTTCATGTTTACACAAGCTTGAAAAGAAAAACTATGCTTGGATTCAGTTTCATTTTACACAAGCTTAAAACAAACTATTCTTGAATTCAATTTCATTTTTACACAAGCTTGAAATGAAGAACTATGCTTGAGATTGGTTTACATGCCCCCAGCATGATGAAAGGGAGAGTCTTCTATAACCAGATGGAAGTCGATGCGGTGAAGCAAGATGGTTATCCAACACCTTTTTGGCTTCGTCAAGATAGGGACAAAGGTGAGTGGGGTGATTCCCTTCACATAACTTACTGGGAAACTTAACTTTACCACTAGGTGCATGCCCCCCAAGCTTCATTACATTCACCTAAGTAGACTACTTGTGGCTATCAAGTGGATGGAATGAAGGTTCATTTACGAGATCAAGTGAAAGAATCGACTGGGAGTTTACGAGATCTAATCAAAGACTCAAATTGGAACTTGGGACCTTGTTTCATTTTTTAATAAGCTTGACATAAGACATGGGACTCTACTCAAATTCCTTGTTTCATTTTTTAATGAGCTTGATACAAGTTAAGGAACTATGCTCATGGGAGCTGTTTCATTTTTTAATGAGGCTGACACAGTAAAAGAACTATCCTCATATTCCTTGTTTCATTTTTTAACAAGATTGACACAAGACCAGGAACTCTCCTCATGGGCTTGTTTCATTTTTTAATGAGGTTGACACAGTAAAAGAACTATCCTCATATTCCTTGTTTCATTTTTTAATGAGGTTGACACAAGACAAGGAACTATCCTCATGGGCCTGTTTCATTTTTTAATTAGGTTGACACATTAAAAGAACTATCCTCATACCCTTTGATCACGACCCATAAGAGGTCATGAAGGATAGATCTGGTTCCAATTTCCCCAGGTCATGATGTACAACATCACTGAATTCATCATCAGTTGATGTAGGTATGGAACGGGTGCCACATAATTGACCCATGGCGAGGATGATACCATTGGTACAAAAGGATCACTTAGGCAAGATGGTTGACTGGAAGCCATATTTGGACTAGGAAATGAAAGTTGGTCAATGGTGATAATTATGCCTTCATACGGGAAACAAATCACTTGAAAGAGTGTTGAAACAATAGCTCCCATGTCATAAACATAATCGCGTCCAAGAAGTAAATTGTAATCTAAAGGGCCTGAGACTACCATCACATTCAGATAAATGATTTTTCCTCCCAAAGTAATAGGTAACTGAGGGAGGATCCCTAATGGTTGATTGGTTTATCTATTAAAACCCAACAAATTTTGGGTAACGGGCACAAGTGGCGGCAAACCAAGCTTTTTCCAAGCAGTTGAGGAAAGGTTACTCACATATGCACCTTCATTTATAATACTTCCAGATACAATCATATTACAAACCTGTACTATGATCTGAAAAGGCACATAAGAAGGAAGACGAAATCCTGCCAGTCGATTCCAATCAAAGGAAGTGACTGAACTACTTGGAGGGGGCACTGTAGAAATTGAAGAATTATCCCTTTGAGTTACGAGAACTGGAGGATTTTCCTCATGTATTGATGGAATAAGAGGATTTCCCCCAAGCTCATTAGAATCTGAAGAAACAAAAAAAACCTGAGTGGTATCATATTCACTCTCTTTGGGAAAGTTATGATTAGCTGAAGGTGAAATCGGGTCAAATGTTACCTCGACCTGTTGATTTGGGTCGGGTATAGACTCATAGTATTCACTTTCAGAGAGAATGGGTTTGACCGACGGTTGATTTTAGTTAGTCAATTCATCAACTAGTGAAGGATTTAGGGAGAGTTCCCTGTAACCAGATGGAAGTCGCTGCGGTGAAGTAGGACGGTTATCCAACACCTTTTTGGCTTCATCCAAATAGGGACAAAGGTGAATGGGGCGATTCCCTTCACATAACCTACATGGAAACTTAACTTTACCCTTCTTTCCATGAACTTTACTACCACTAGTTGATGGTGTGTCACCAACATGATATCCAGAAGTTGATGACACAGGAAAATGTGAATGGGAAGACCATTCTTCTCAGATCTGAGGAATATCAAGACAATTTTGAAGAAGATAGTCTCTCACACAAAGTTTGCATGGATATCGAACTTTGTGAGGCTTGATGAATGGTTTCTCATCATATGTTGCATTCAAAGCAATAGTTGCTTGGTTGCCCCTCTAATGAATTTGCTTCTTCTACTTTTTCTTCCCTTTCTTCTTCTTCTTAGCCACCTAGTTACTAGTACCAATACTTTCACCAGGTGAAGAGGAAGAATGGGAGGAAGAAACAACCGAAGAAGAAGGCAAAGTGTCAAATTTAGGATCAACTGGTGGTTGTTTTTGTCCAGTTGGAGGAGTACTCGATTGCGGAGAAATCACGACATTTTGAACCAAGGAGGTTGAAAACAACCATACTAACATGCCAATGGTAAATCTCGGAAGGGATGATGTATCCATATATGAAGCACCAATATTTCCAAAAGGAGGAAAAGGACTAGGATTCCCATCAAAAGGAATTCCTTGATCGGTGAACTCCAGATTTGTCACCATATGTTTCAACTTAAGATAAACTAAGGAGCGAGCATGGAGGATGTTATCCATGATCAATTAAATTTATTTTAATCAAAGTAAAATAACAAAACAAAAGAGGGATAATCTAGGCAAAAGGTTTACCAAGGAACTATGAACTTTAGAATACCTCCCAGCGAACCGAGAAGTACTTGAAGACAATCTCCCCAAATGTTGTATTCGGTGTATCACAGTGTACAAGGTGGCCGACTCCGTTACCTAAGGATGGATAGCAACCTAGTGTTGTCCTCCCATATATACCTGAAGGTACATGGAGGCCCAGTCCGTATAAGCGTTGTCTAATGCAAAACTGCACAGTGAGAACATTCCCATATACTTTACGTACTGTAACACCGCCCTATATACTTGAAGGTACATGGATGAGCTATGATATACTCACGTACGTGGAATGAGGTATCAAACTCGGGATGTAATGTAGACAAGTTAGCAACAACTTCTTTGTTTTACGACGTCAAAACATGTCTCTAGCCGATACCTCTAAATGTTTTTTGTTAGTTGACATTTCCCCATTAGGTAAATTCAAATAAATTTTAAGTTGATCTTCTTTAGAAATTTCCTTTCAAGGTTCACCACGTGATGTATGTTTGGAATTCCTAAATTGAAACTAATATGATAAGCATTCATTCCATTCAATTGAACAATGAAAATCCTTAGCTAGTAGGGATAGAGCAATCAAATTTTTGACAAAGAGAAAAGATCACATCTAATGCAATTTCCTAGCTATTCCTTTCAAGCATTCACAAACCACAATATGATCAATGTAAGTTTTTCTTTTTGAATTCCTTAATGTTATGATGAACAAAAAGGAAATATGCACATACAATCAATCAATCTTTAATAAGAATGAAGACTTTCATGACAATTTTGTTTCAAAGGAAAAGAAGAATTTACGACACTTTCTTTCGAACAAAGATTAATCAACTATATTCTAACTTTTACTACAGATTGATAATGACAAAGAAAACATTAAAGAAACATTAATCAATCAAATAAAAGTAGGGCTGGAAAAGGAGATAAAAACTCATTTTTCTGAGACAGAGCAACCATTGATCAATCAACAAGCAAACAAACAGAGAAAAGTTGGCCAAAACACTTTCAAAAGGTGGGAATTTGACCTAAGGTTGATCAACGCAGGTCAAAGAGGACCTAACTATGCTGCAGAGCATTGTCTCGCACTCAAGGGTGCTCTATAGAGCATTGTCACCTAACCAAGCCTGTGCTGATTTCTGAGAGGCCACTCAAGGGTCATCCAACCTCAATTTTTTTACCAAAATTCAATGCAAAAGAGATGAAATACAGTCAATGAACACAAGTAGGGTCTACAAGGATGTCTTAGGAAGTGAATAAGCTACTAGGAAAGGTGATAGTTCCCCACTGGAGTCGCCAATTTGTTTTGGAGTATTTAGCATATACGGATAAACACTAATTCAATAGACAAGTAGCTATGCCTAGAACAATAGTTTAAAGTGTTTTAAGCTTTCCCTATAAGAAATAGATAAGAAGAGAGGATAGAAGGACTACCTGTAGTTCCAATTTCCTCTCATCTCCCTTGTATTGATTCCATCACTCATTCCTATACTTAATCCACTTGAGAAGTACCCTGTAAACACAACAGAAGACAAAAACCGATTAAAACATACAATCCATTGAATATACATGAAAGAAGTCATAATAAATTGATACATATAATCATTATGAAGGAACACAACATATGGAAAAAGGTTCAAACACTTTATTAGATAGAAGAAGGAATTACAACCATCAATGTCTGATTCAAATTCATTCCTTCAGCTTGGATCCCATCCACATCACATCAAAAGCAAGACAAGGTTGTGGCATCACATCATTTGCTCCAAAGTCAAGTCCCATAGCAACATTATCTCCTTAGAATTCAACATAGTCTAGCCAACCCCTGATCACTTAGATGAGTGGTCAATTTATAGGAGGATGAAGGAGGTTTTGTCATTAATGGTGACATTGAATGGCCTTCCATACTTAGAATTAGTTCCATGGAGGAAGGGATGAGAGGATAGGATGCACCTTAACTTGTTCCTCATCCATTTTTGAGCTCATAGGAATAGATGATTGAGGGAAGCTTCTATATGACTCTAAGAAATAAGAATATTCTCCAAACCTCAATTGAATTTCGCTCAAATTCACCCAGCGCAGCCTAAAGAGGGCTTAGGTGCTCTACAGAGCACCCTGACAGTGTATCTACCTACTCTGCAGAGCACCTTGGCAGTGTATCTACCTGCGCTGGTCCCTTTAGAGACCATTTCTAGATGTCTTAGGTCATGAAACTTTTTGGGAAGGAGGTATTCAAAAGGGTGACTTGTTTAGGGCATGTAGCAACTGAAATTAGGGTTTGATGGGCCCTAAAACACTGATCCAGATGTTTGGATTTGATGTGCCCCAATAGATCTGTAACAGGCATGTGCCTCAAAGTGAGTCATTATGATGAGGGCATGAAAAAATATATCAAGCATAGTTTCCTTAGTTTCAAGCTTGTGTAAAAATGAAACCAATTTCAAGCATAGTTTCCAATGTTTCTAAATTCAGTAAAAATGAAACCATTCTCACTTTACCTCTTGTGATTACCATTTTTATCAATCTATTTTTTCTAGATGAGCCTTGGTTTTTCATTCCCTGGTCACCATCTGCTTAGCCGATCACACACTTTCACTTGGTTTTTACCCTTTCTTTAGAAACCACAGTGATGCGTGGGATTATTAGCCAGCCTCTTGACCTTTGTGTGTTTTGAGCATTTCCATCATGACTGGAACCAGTTTCTACCCTTTATAACACTTGTTCCTTGAGGAGGAGTCCTCTTTTAGCTCTTTTCAGACTCCCAAAATACGAAAAGATTATCGAGCACATGTATTTTTTAACCTGTAAAAATAAATTAAAAGACGTCTACTTAGTATAAGTTTACCCCTTTTCTGGATTGAGATAGACTAGCTATGAAAAAGGAATACCTTAGTCGAACATGACTAAGAGGTTCTCTTGGGTATTGTTTCTACCTTCTCGGACCTACAGGACTACCTATGAAAAGGGACATTTGGAGTTTTCTTTTGTGCCTCTTTTTCAAATCCTCTCAACATGAAAAATATGTCGAGTTTTACCTTCACTGGATTCATTAAAACATCAAACAGTATTGGACTTGTCAAACATGACAAGGTCGGACAACACCTTCTTAGGGTTCGTTAAATTTACCTGGAGGGATTCATTTGAAGAATGGACTTACAGATCAAGCATATGTTATCCTCCTCAAAATTGTTAAAAAATAAAGAGACACTGACCAATATGGTTGGGGAAATTGTGAAATAAATGGATTACATTTTTCTAATGTTAGCGAGTTTCTCCTAAACACGAAACTTTTCCACTTCATCTCTCTAGCTATTGGGTTGGGTAATCTACTTGTCTTTTGGTTATCATACCATTTTTAGAGCCTCCATTTTGGTTTTGGGTCAATCTTTCCAACTCCATTTAGTGTCACTGGTGCTTTCAAGAGAAGTCATTCAATTGATAATCGTTACAATATTCTTAAGCCTTCATTTCATATCTTCCTTTCCTAATCCAGTTCCATATCCACATCATTTTGATCATTTTGTCTCAATAATGATAACTTTTTTGTGTTGTTGATGGGGGATACATCAAGGCCCTCCTATGATGGGTTTCTTCCCATCGACATCAACACATCATCCAGGAAGTTGAATTAGAATCACAACTTTGGTACCTTGGTGATTACATACATCAATGACAATTTTCCTCACTCTCAGCGATAGGTTTACATCAATGGCCTTCAATTGAAAGATTCTATGTGGTCTTCGACACCAACTCATTTACTCACACCATATGAATTTTACTATAGTATGTTGAGGGCCATTAACATCATCGATGTTTTCTCTCGCATATTTTAATGACTTACATCAATGGTTGGTAATCAAATGGTGCCTACCATGTTTGATTCTAGCTCATTGATTCACATGGTTAGGCTTGTATGTTTCTTGGTTGTGTGAATGAGATAGAAGACCCCAGATCTAGTTTCATCCATTCGGGCTTCATTTCAGGACTTATACAAAGATCACAATGTATGATGGACATGATAATATAGACCTTCATCCAGTCATGGGTCCACCGGTTTCGTCTGTGGACGCATCATTTGATCAATATACAAGTTATGTTAGCTTATGAGCTGAGTATAGGTATGCCTCCCTCATCAAACAAAGATGTCATGTTGTAAATGTATTGTAACAAATGAAGTTCGCTGATTATTCTTAATCTCAACTAGTCACAAGGTAGAAGACTTCAGTCATCAATCATCATTTCTAACTTTGCGCTTTAGGGGGAAATCAATTATAGGCCATTTTGACGCATTTTGGCAATAGGCCTTCAAACGAGACCAATTCACATCCTTCAACATATTTTCATCATCCCTACGCAAATCCCTAAGCATGAATCTCCCTAATCCTTGAGTTTTTGCCTGAAAGCACCTTGTTTCAATCATTTTAAGGACCAACGCACCCTACATAACTGAGAAACTATGTTGCAGTCCAGTCTCTCCTTCTCTTAGGGTGCTATGCAGTGCACCTTGCATAACTGTGGGGGTACGTTGATTCTAGAAATTTGGGAAGAAATAAAAAGTCACCAAAGTTTCCTCTTCTAGAAGCTTCCAGAGATTTTTTCAACCATTTACTTTGGATAAGCATTTAAATCCTATCTAATCCCACCTTGGAGAAATCACCATCTTATTCCTTAAGCTTATCATCCCATGACTTTTAGATATCAAGCCTAGATTGGTGAATGGATAAGAATTCTTGAACTACCTATCCTTCCTATATATTTATCACATTCCACAAGCATGTGGTTATTTTTTTGGTTGGCTTTTGGAGAGTGATTATACCCTTATGATATTGTAGTGAGTGGTTATCATATCATGCATTTAGGGTGACTGGAGATGCATATTGTGACAAGGAAAAGACAAGTCAACAAATTGGAGGAGCTCTTCTACAAGATCAACTGCTACTTGTGCTAATTCATTGTTTTCCTATATGTGATGTTGTTATTTCAATTATTTCAATACCATGTTTATCTATTGAATACAATACTTATATGATACTGCATAAATCTCGTAGTTTCTTGGCTTGTGTTATATGACTGTGTAGGTTCTAATTTTGGCAATCAGAACTATAATTGGAGCTTCGAAGCTAAAGAAGGAGCGAAGTGTGCAAAGGATTCTAGGTAGACCTCACTCCATTATCTATTTAATTTAATTAAAATAATTATGTTCCTTATCTATCTGTTGTTCTAGGTTAGCCACCGAACTAGGGGATATACTTTTGTCCGAAATCGTAGATCTTGTATAACACAACTAGTATTTCCTGAGAATTCACATATTTATTTATGTTAAAATACCTAGGTTTATTTAGAGAAAGCCTTAAAGGGTGCTCCACGGCCTCAACAATCTCATTTTATTTATTTGCAATGTTTCATTCATCATTGTCTTCTTAGGGTGTAAGAATTAGATTGCTTTTGGCCCAATGTGAGAAGCTCTGTTTCCAACTATTTATTCTTTCATTTATGAATTTGAATTTGAAGTCATTAAAGTAAAGGCCATCCTAGTCTATTAAGTTTATCTCCGAGTTCAAGCTGACATTACATTCGAGGGTGTTTTGTCTTTGGGCAGATATTTAAATCTTTATTGGTTTTGTGGATGTCCTGGGCACTGACCTCATGCAACCAGGGGTTCTCTCTAGGGTTACAACATTTTTTTTTACCATTTTCAGAGATTGAAGGAATGAAGGTATTTTTCCTAGGGTAATGATATCTACTTCTTGATGGAGAACAATATTTATTTATCGAATCTTGGATGTAAATAATTCATTTGGTGACTCTACTATAAAAGGTTTTAATGAGGGAAAATTTTGCTAAATAAAATGAGGAGGAAACACAAAAATTCCAGGTATTGGATGTTGGAATTTTTAAGAGAATTTTTATTCTTTATTACCACTTCTATGATCTATTTTCCTGTATATGTCAAGAGGATCATTTAATGTCTTGTATATTCTGATCGGTTTAAACCCTCAACTATACATTGTTCCTTAAAGAAAGATAATTCATATTCTTGTAATTTAAATCTTGATTCCTTTCTTTCCTCACATTTTAAATACAAAATTCCCATTTTCATTTCAATCCCTCATGAGAATAACCAATCTTACCAACTTCAACATAAAAAATTTGGTTCGTCTTCTTATGTGACAGTCACTGGTTTGCCTTCTAATCAATCCACTGATGTTCAATCCAAAATCCGGGAAACTTTTAAGACCCTAATGTTGTGAGTTGTTCTTCATGATTACCCTTCAAGATGTTTTAAATATCTTCCTCATTTTAGTGGATAAAGTTGTATTATAGCATAACAACATGTGTTAGATTTCTAATTATTTATAGACATGTTTGAAATTAGTCATGAAGATGTGGTTTTGAGTTTGTTTTATCATTAATTAACTGGAGAATCTCAACAATGGTTTCAATGTTTAAGGCCAAATACAATCAGTTCATGGAAATAATTTCAAGACATCTTCCTCAGGTATTGGACTGAACACAAATCACATGAACAATATCTTTCTGAATTGTATGCAATTCATAGGAGAAGCAATGAAATAGTAAGTTAATTAAACAAGATATTTCAAAAATTTTAGTTCATCGTACCCAGATAAATTCATCCTCCTGAGCTTGCTTCCATAATATACTATTTAGCAGCCCTTCATCCTAATTGTTGGGAATGAAATCCCCAAAGGACAATTTTTGGGCTAAAAGCCCATGTTTTGGGTCAAGTTTTGTAATAAAGTTTTAAAGTCTCCACATTTTGTGTTCATGGAGCACGAAGGTGTCGTTAGTCATAAAGGGTTGTCCACCCTTATTTTGTAAAGTGTAAAGTTGGCTGTAAAGAGATACCCATGGTCCATGGACCATGGGAGTGTATAAAAGGAGCTAAGTAAGTAAGCTCTAAGTAGCTTTGGAAGTAAGAATTCTTAAGCGATAAGGAGGAAGTCTTTAGAGAAGTCTAAGTTTCAGGTCTTAGCGTAGGTAGAGGCTCTACAACTGAGTGTGCAGAGGCCTAGGGTGGAAGTCTGCAGCTGAGTGCGCGGACCCCTGCAACTACGTGCACAGGGTGGATAGAGTCTGTAATCATTTGAAGATATCAATAAAGAGAATCATTCTACAAATTTTGTGTCTTTGTTTCCTGTTAATGCATCTTGTCATATTTTGTATGAATTTCATTTATAATTCTTATGTGATGCACAAATGTATGTAATTACATTGGTTAACTGAATGTAAGTAAGATATTAGTTTACATGGCGCTAACCGTGATCATTTAATAAGATAAGTAAGAAACTTAAGATAATTTGGGAATATGCACAATACGTTGTGCTAGCAGCATGAAAGTACCTAAACCATAGGTTAGGGATGTGCAAATGTCAATCATACCCCTTTGCGGAGGTATTGAAGGGTGGAATAAAGGGCTAGATAGATAGAGCCCTAGAACTTAACGACTTGCACGAAAGCAGGAACAGAAGGTATAATCCGAAATCATGACCATCTCAGGGTGCAAAAACTTGGTTCCAACATGCCCCCATACTTCTTCAGGTGAGACTTTGGTCCATGCTCCATAGGCTAATGCCAAAAGGGCCAATAGTGTAGGGATTTGTTTGGTTAACTAATGTTGAACTTGGGTCAAGCCCCATGTAGCCAACAAATGGTTCCATTGTCGAGATTGGAATTTGCATAAGAGATGTGTGATGTCGTATCATTGGAATCCAACTAAGAAAGAGATTGGAGACTGGTTGGATAGGAAGATCCACGAATGCGTGGTGTAGGAGAACAAAGATCTGCGACTGACAAAGGAAATGTGGCTAGATAGGTACCTATATATATAAATCCATGAGATCTTTTTCTCTTCCTTTCTGGTTGAGCTATACGAGTGGATCACAAAGCTAGCGGATAGCCAAGGAAGGTGGAGATGTGATGGTCTTATTGTTTGGACCCCAGAGTTAGTACAAACACTGGAAGCCTTTGAGGATAAGATCGCCCAACTTGTTCATCATTGGCTTGATCACATCATAGGAGGATTTGTGATTGAATTCGAGGTCAATAACTAGTTCGCTACAGCGAGGCAAAGTGACACTTTTTCAAAGGTTCGTGAGGTAAGTACTTGAAGTCTTTGAATACCTGGATTAAAATTTTATTGTGCGAAAAATGGGTTATGCAACTACCTTGATGTTCAAAGCTACACGAAGTGGAAAGACTTACGGGAACGAAGGGAGAAAGGGTCCTGAATATAGTCCATTAATTTCACATCCACTAGGTGATGAAGAGGGAGTAGCGTAGGCTTCTCTGCGAAGTGAAATTCAGTTAATAAGACAAGGATTCTCGTGACTGCCACCTCCACCCACACCACCTCCAACTTCACCACCATCACCTATGACTTCACCCATACCACCACCACCTCCACCACAGTTCAGCATGGCAAATTCAGTGAAGTTGCCTTTGTTTAAAGGCTTGGGAAATGAGGACCCAAACTAGTTCTAGTTCGTTGTGAAAGCTATATGGGAAGCTTAGGGCATCACGGATGATCACATGAAGAAGGCAACATTGGCTAGTGCTTTGCAGGATCATGCGCTAACCTAGTAAATCAAGTACTCTAATGATAACCCAAATGTTGAGGTTGCATAAATCTAGACCATGCTGAATAATGAATTCAGTAGGCCTAAATCTAAGGCACAATCGATTGTGGGGTTCAAGGAAATCACGATGAAACCAGGTGAGACACCTTGGGAATTATATAACAGATTGAAGTGTAAAATCCGTGAAGCTAATATGAACTTAACAGATGGAAAACACCATCAATGGTTCATGGCTTCGCTCCTGCCACACCTAAGGGTTACGCTATCACAACAGAAGATTACAACTCAAGCAGAGGCCTTAGAGGTTGCAATGAGACTGAATGAAACACTGATGCAAGATCCAAATCTAGGGTTTCAACAGATCCATGCATAGTTGCAAAATCTTTGCCTTGAAATGTAAAGTTTGAAGCAGGACATAACAGTTTGACTGGAGGTACACAGAGAGGTATGGTGCCTGAAATGAAAGGGTTAGGGGCATGACAAAGACCATTGCCCAGTCTTTGAAAACTATATTGCAGGAAGGGAACCAATGTCTTTGTGTCGGAGGCCCAAGCAAGACCAAGCATGGGGCTTGCATTTTGGTGCACTATATGTTAGATAGTAGGAAAACATACGATGGATAACTATCATTTACTGCATAAGTTTATACAAACACCACAATAATTTTTCTACAACTTCTGTAGTTCGGTAGGGCATGATGAGTGAAACTACAGAAGTTATGAATTGATGATGGACAGAACAACCATCTATAGGGTTCAAGAAGAAATGTGACCCCCTGACCAGATCACTGGGATGGCGCAAACATGATTTCAGGGGCCTAGACAAGGCCAAGGCAGAGGAGGAACTAGTAGAGGTCGGGGACAACTAATCTGCTACAATTGCAGAGGACCAGGACATTGTGCCTGTGATTGCACTAGCCCAACGTGTCCGTCGTGAAAATATTGCACTCTGTTTGATCATGAAACGGAGGAGTGTCCTACGCTGGTAGCAATGATACGTGACAAAGGGGAATTACCACCTCAGCTGAATCAAAACCTATATATGATGAGGTCTGAGCCTCACGAAGAGGATCTAAACATGAATATAGTGCTTCAAAGTGGAATTGCAATAGGGGATGATAAGGGGGAACAACCCAAAGACAACACATGGGTTCGCAAAGCTTCACGAAGGAGGCTGAATTTGATTTGGATCACACACGTGAAACGTTCATGGAACCAAAGAAGAGCTTCGCTAAGGCCTCCACCTCAGGGAGGAAGGATAAGCCTAATCAGGAAATTGACCCTTCTATGCTTACGGCATTTCTAGAGACCTGCATGAAGCTGCTATGCGATAGCATGGTCATGAACAGATTACAAGACCTTATAAATAGATGCGCCGGAAGCACTTCGGGTGAACCGTGCATGGTACAAAAGATTGGTAAGAATAAAACAAGGACGAGATGAGAGATGAGGCTGACCACACAGATAAGAGAATATGAAATGGATCAGGTTATTTTGGATCTAGGGTTAGATGCGAACGTCCTACGAAGAAGACTCAGGAATGAAGGGAAGACCTACACTACAGTGGTGTCCAATTCAGTTAAGGATGGAAAATCAGCAAAAGATCATCCCCATGGGGTGACTGTAGATATTGAAGGCACCAGTGCATTGGATGACTTTGAGGTAATAGAAATTGTGGATGACAACCACTCCTACCCTGCGCTCCTTGGCACTGATTGGGCTACTGATATGAATAGGGTAATCAATCTAAAATTGAAAGATGATATTTTAAAATAAATCACTTTGCATAATAGTACCCCTAGATCTTGTTGAAGGATCGCGCTATACTGAACCAATCTAGGATTATGAGAGCAATGACGATTTGGACTGTATATATAAGATAACAGCATGAGACCAAGATTGGGTGAATCCAAAAGCGGATGGATGAACTACATGGGATCACGAGAGTTCTTGCACTTCAGACTCTCATGAAGAATTAATTCACTGGAAGAATCGGTTACATGAAGTAACCACGCTAAGCTGTAACATGATGGCCTGGTCGTTGTGCTATGTGTCGTTAGAGGTAGGAAATCTACCCACTTATGATGGCCTGAATGATGTAGATATATTTTTGGATGCATTTGAGAGGGAGGTACTAGAGAAGTAGCGCTTCCAGGCTTTGGACTAGGCACTATGCGCTATGCCCACAAGATGGTGGGGTATGCAAAAGGGTAGCTTTGATGATTGGTGCAAGTGTAGGAGGATGATAAGAACATGCTTTGGGAAGCCGAAGGTACGAATGACACAAAAGTATGATAGGAAGGACGATCCGCACACACACTTGGCCAAATGGTCTCAGGCTTATGGAGCGAAGCCCCAACCTGAATGGGTGCACTTGTTCTGTCACACCTTGGATGTCATCCCGATGAACTGGTACTTAGAAATAGAGCTCTGCCATGGTACAAGTGACTTTGATATTCCGCGCGAAGGATTCATAATGACATTCAGCTTTGAAGATGGTTTTGACTGTATTGATGGGGTGCTACAAGAAGTGAAAGCAATAATCTTTAGGATACCGCGGGATCCTTTAGACCTGATTCAACCTGGTTAGACTACTCAATTGAGTAACATGCTGGAATGCTATAACGTAACCGCTAAAGAAGAAGATGAGGATCATCAAAAGATTAACATCCCTGAAACAGAAGGTCACCACAAGGTTGAGGGACCACAGATTGAGAATCCTGATATAACCGCACCATTGAAAATGAAACAGGTAAATATTGGTACGGAGGCAGAGCCCAAATTTGTGAAGATTGGAGATTACTAGGATGACGTGACAGTGGATAAGGTCACTGAATTGCTCCACAAATACCAATATTTGTTTTCTACCAAGTATACAGATCTAAAAGGGATAATAGGAGACCTTGGTGTTATGAAGATCACATTGAAGCTCGATGCAAAACCGGTTAAACAAAGACCTTACCATATTAATCTGAATTATAATGAGAAGGTCCACTTAGAGCTAGACAAGATGCTCATAGCAGGCATCATTGAGCCCGTAGAAGAATCTAATTAGGTTAGTCCAATGGTGGTAGAGGAAAAGAAGCAGAAGGATGAAATAAGAATATGCGTAGATCTCAGGGAAGTTGAATGATGCTTATGTACATGATCCTTTCCCAACTTCGTTCACTAATGAAGTGATGGACAATGTAGGTGGCGAGGAAGCATATTCCTTCACTGATCAGTTCTCCGGATACCATTAGATCAAAATCGCAATGGAGGATAGGAGAAAGACTACTTTTGCGATTGACTGGGGGTGTTTTCAGTTCACTGTAATGCCTTTCGTATTGAAGAATGTGCATGTTATTTATTCACGTATAGTAATTGCGACGTTCAAGGAATTTATTCATAAGTTCTTGGAAGTGTAATTTGATGACTTGACTATGTTTGGGCTGGTGAAACGCCATGTGGAAAGTTTTCACATGATGCTAGATACCTGTCAAAGATACTAGATCACGCTCAATCTAAAGAAATGCCTATTTTGTGTTCCTTTTTGGACCTTGTTGGGTCATGTGGTTTATAGATAGAGACTGATGGTAGATCCCACAAATATCATGGTGATACTTAACTTAGAAGCACCTAGGAGTGTGAAACAGCTACACACTACCATAGGACATACTGGATATTATAGAAATTTTATCAAAGGCTACGCCCCGATCACCGCACCTATGGAGAAGTTGTTGAAAAAGGATGTCACATTCTACTGGAATGAGGATTGTAAGAAAAGCTTGGATGTATTGAAAGACAATATGGTAACCGCATTGAGTCTAGTCTTCCCGAATTGGAAGAAGGAGTTTCATGTACATGTCGACGCATCATATATAGCACTGGGAGCAGTACTAACACTGGCTGGCGGAGGAGACTTGGACCATCTTATAGCATTCACAAGCCATGGTATACGCGCTCCAGAATTTTAGACACTATTTTTTGGGTGGCCATTTTAATATGTATACAAATCATTCCGTGTTGAAATACTTGGTCAATAAGACTGTGTTAGGGGGGAGAATTTGTAGGTGGTTTTTATTGTCCCAGGAGTATGATTTTGAAGTTATTGGGAAACCTAGACGACTGAACGCGGGACCAGACCGTCTTTCACGCATCAAAACAAGGGAAGATCCCACTAATTTGGAGGAGGGATTTCTTGACGAGCATATATTTGCAGTGCGTGTCGCGGATGGTCACTTTGAAGACATCATACACTTCCTAACGACAGGAACTGCCCCGGAAGGATACACTGTCTAGCATAAGAAGGAATTAGTGGTGCGCGTGGCAGATTTTTCTGTCATTGTTGGGCACTTGTACAAATTGGGGTCTGAAAAAATATTGTGATGATATATACCAAATTTTGAAAGGATCAGTATCCTCGTGGACACTTGTGGGGGCACCGCAGGAGGACATTATGCAGGGAGAGCTGCCGTGCCGAAGATTATACGCGCAAGGTTGTGGTGGCCAACCCTCCATTAGGATTCAAAAGCTTACTACAAAGTGTGCGATGTGTGTCAAAGGACTAGCAGGCCATCGCAGAGGGATGAGCTACCTCTGAATCCACAAATGATGTTACAACCCTTTGAGAAATGGGCAATATATTTTGTGGGACCCATTCAACCCCAAGGGAAGAAGACGGGAGCAAGGTACATTATCACCACGATGGAGTATTTGACTCGATGGGCGGAGGAACAACCTATAAAGGATTGTACAGGAATCACTGCTGTAAAGTTCCTCTTTGAGTATGTACTGACGCAATTTTGGTGTCCATAGATTTTGATGAGTGATCGCGGTACGCACTTTCTGAATGAGATGATCAATGCGTTGATGGAGGAATTTTAGGTATATCAGCAAAATAGCATGTCTTATCACCCATAGGCTAACGAGACAGCCGAAGCATTCAATAAAGTGCTAGAGAATGCATTGACCAAGGTTTGCAACACTCAACGAAGTGATTGGGACCTGTGCATACCCATAGTACTATGGGCCTATCGAATGACATGCAAGAAGTTTATTGGACAGACACCCTTTAGGCTTGTATATGTTGTTGAAGCAATGATGCCCATGGAATACATTATGCCTATTCTGTGCATATCACCACTCGCGGGTATGAAGGATCACTGGAAGAGAGGCTCGTGCAGCTGGCTGAGCTTGAGGAAGAAATATTTCTAGCTGGATTTCACCAACAGGTCCAAAAGCAATGCGAAAAAGCATGGCATGATTGGCACATTAAGTTGTGCACCTTTAAGGTAAATGACCTAGTTTTGTTATATGACAGGAAGTTTGATAAATTTCCAGGGAAATTTAGAATGCATTGGTTAGGGCCCTATGTCATTAAGGAGATTATCGACGGAGGAGAAGTTCAGTTGGTCAAATTGAATGGAGATCGCTTCCCAGGAAATGTGAATGGTAGTCGATTGAAGCCATACACTGGTGGTTCGGCCATGTGACTATATGAAGGTAGCACAATCTTAGTGCTCCAGGTAGTTGAAAGAAGGTGCGGGACTATAAACTACACTGCATGGGTTGGGGAGCTGCACGATTGGAGGGTTGTATGAAGCAAGGAAGTGTCACAAGGTTCACGACAATGAGAAGGAGACTGCACTATCAAGGGAGAAATCACGTAGGTCAGCCAGAAAGTGACCATTAAAGTCACTGTTCATGATTTGATGGGAGAAATGTGGCCAAATGGAGCGGGTGACTGACATTTAAGATGAAATTAATGGGTCAGATCCTTGACAATCTACCACCAATCTGGAATTAATGAACTGAATGTGGGGGGAAAAATCGGATTTGAATTCAAAATTCCCTATAAATTATAGGTGGCTACCCAGTGAAAAACACTTGGCATTTTGAGAATTGAGGTATTGAGCTCTCAGGTACACATGAAACAAGAATTATTTGAGGCTCTGATAGTGAGTGCAGCGTTTGAGAACTTACCAAAGATGACACGAGCACTGTTGAATAACATTATGTTGACACCTGCAATAGCTATGGACACCAAAGTAATGACAGCAGAGGAGTCGGTGCCGGAAATTTTTATGGAGGTAGAAGAAGTTGCTCTAGAGGCTGCCGAAGTATTAGTGGAAGTCCCTAAATCACCAAGGATGACGAGACCAAAGCCCACCCCAACCAAGGAGAATGTGAAAAATAAGAAGGGAAAGTAGCCTGCAATACCGATGTGTGCATCACCGAGAAGAAACCCACCAAAGGACAAGCCCACTGCACAGGAAAAGGACAAAGCCATCAATATGGAGCTGGAGGAGGAAGAAATCGAAGACATCCTGATGGATGATGAGGATGTGGGGATAGACGTGGAGGAAGTGTAAGCCCGAGGTGCTAACCCTATCACTTGGTTACTTGAGTACGTCCCTCCAAGCAAAGGCAAGACCAAGGTACCGAAAGACATCGATGATAGCAAGGTCCCCTTGCAAACCCCTCTGCTACTGGATGAGATTGTTTGTGAAGGACTGCGCTTGGGGCGGGTTCTTCTATGAAAACTCGAAGACTAGGACTTGGCTGACCATGAGAAGTTCCCACACTTGGTGACCGAGCAACTGATGTGCCGCATTATTAATACAACCACCGGGATGACTGCATTGGAGCTGCAAAGGTGGCTCAAAGGAGTAGACAAGGCAGGTCTACTCAACCTGCTATGGGTGTCGCACTACAACCTCACCCCGATTACAGTCTTGGTCATCAAGTAGCTACTATGCTTGGTACATGATGGGTGTCTATGGCTAGATGAGCTAATACCCATCGCTGACAGATTAATCCATAGGATCACACAATTGCCCTACATAGGAGAAAATCTGGCCATGATGTTTGGTGGAAAAGGTAGTGAGCAGGCCCTTGAGGAGGCCATGAAGGAGAATTTTAAGATGGTGAAGAAGCCACGTGGATATGCCATATCAAGCGTCAGTGACACTACTATAAAGGTGGCTATGCAGATTTTGGTAGGGAAGGTTATGAGTAAGTGTCGCACCAATGAGGTGTCGGCACCTATCGTTGTGCTAGAAGCCTAGTGCATAGGAGGGGTCCAATTCAATTGGGTGGACTATCTTTGTGGTGAGTTCCTCGCGAACTTCCATGAGGCATAGGAGCTCAACAAGACATTCCAATACGTGTGGCTCTTGTTGTCTATTGTGTTGGTAGCATGGGAGCTATGAGAGGATAGTTGATTCCCTTCGATCGTGCCAAACCTACTAGAAGAAGAAAAGTACGCTTCACTGTGGGCAACCAAGGATGCGCAACACATCAAGGACAACAAGATATTCTGTATATTGATGTAGATGAATGTTTGCATGGCCATCAATCGCAAAGCATAGTTGTCGCCTGTTATCACTCAGATTTTCCTTGAAGTTGTAATAATAAGGAAAGGGGTCCGAGGTAACCACAAACCAACTTTTAAGTACATAATCTAGCCAATCTGTACTCATAGTGTGCTCTCTCTATGAGATTTAGCTTTTTTTAGATACATATTAGGCTTGTTATGAAATCTCGAGGGTTTTTTTATTGTGTTTGGTGGTGGAATTCAGGAGCAAATGGATAGAACTGAGTATTTTAGGCCATTGGGCTATGGAGTCAATTGAATATGGCCTAACTAGATTTGGCTTTTCAACAAAGGATGGCTTCACAGGGCAAGATAGCTAAACAGGGAACAAATGGTAACTTGAAAGGATGTGATGAACTTGAAAGGGAAGAAGGACAATTAAGAATCCTTCAACATGTTTTAAGAGGGGGCAACTTGAATGATCACTAATAAAAAGCAATTAAGAATTTCTTATTAAATGACCAAAATGATAAACTAAGAAGTAGGAGCAGTTAAGAATTCCTTGCCTATGATAGTTTAGAAGAAAACATTTAGAATAAAAATGATTTTAAAGACATGTTGCACTTAAGCACTTTCTGAATTATACTTTTTCGTTTTAATATTCAGATATGAAACACAGTTGAAATATTAAACAGGAAAAGAATAACACATGAGATATAGAATACTTATTTTTCGGGTGTTTGACATATGAATCCTGTGAAAATTCCTTTGTATTATTTCTTCATCCAGCCAGCCAAAAATTGTCCAACAGTACTTCTATTCCAAAATAATTAGTCTTACAGAAATGTCTAAGAATCCACCCTCAATACTCCGAATGAGGGAGTATTTATACAAAAATTTACAATAAAATATATCATAAAAAAGAGAGATATATTCTAGGATGACTAACTATATGTTACATGAAAATAGAGACAAATGGTCTCGAAGATAGAAGATAAAGTAAATTGATGGCTTGTTGTCGCTATTTTTGTGAATGAGTTGGAGGCAGGCCCTATGATTGGGCATCTTGTTGTCTTCTTTGTAATTTTGTGCTGGCTGTTCTGTTTTTCATCTTCTTACTAATACTCTTTGACCTGTTCTGATACTCTTTACTTGTTTGATCCTCATTCACCCTCTTTTATCACAATTGAATATGGTAAATACTGAAAATTTATCTTTTTACCAAGGCAAATTACAAAATTTCTGTCATATCCGTCCGCCAATCTTCCTTTGGTATTCTAGTTCTTTGAAGTTTCCTAAAGATTTCATTAGCTTCAGTGTATTTGATAAAATTAAGCTAAACTGGAAACAAATGTCATCAATTTATCATTAATTACTAAAGGACTGGGAAGCCCTTTGCTCTTCAAAATGCCAAATTTCTCCATAAAATCATTAATTTCTTCTTGCATGTTTTCGCATCTCCTTTCCAAATTTTGCATCAAAGACCTTTTGGTCAATACCTTCTTGATTTCCAGAATAGTCTCGGTTCTATCTTCAATACCCAACTCTTCTAGCTAGTACTTATTTTTTCTATTCAAAAAATTTATTAGCCTGGTGGCTTCCTCGGGCTTCCTTCCTAATTCTTCCTTAGTTCTCTGGATTTCTTCTAGAGCTACTTTTACCAAATCAATCTGTTCAAAAATTATTTTTAATGATGGCCAAGCATCATTTATTGACTGAGTGATGTTGGTCCAAAGAATCTTCCTAATGTATGCTAAGGGCTTGTCAAAGGTGAGGTCCTTCTCTAGTGCTTTCACCTGCTGAGTTAATCCTTTATTCTCCCTCACCTTTTCAGCAAAATTTATTTTTGAAAGATCATATTTTTGTTCTAAGGTAACAAATTGTTCTTTTACCTTCTGCAATTCAAGGACTTGGAGCTTCATCTCCTCCATTGACTTCATTAATTCTTCTATGCTCAAACCTGAAGTACCTACCTATGCTATTTCAGCTGGTGCTATTCCTGTGATTGTACTTGTAATTACTTCTGTTGTGACCAAGGGAACATTTGGTTCCAGAGCTATTCCAAGTGTTAAAGGGGCTACTATGGAGACTATTGGTATCACATTTCGAGGCTGAGAGGTCGAATCTCCCTGCCTATTTTTCAATGAATTTTCTAATTCTTGTTCAGTCTCCTTCAACTGTTCATTTAGCTTTAGGACTAAGTCCATAAGCTCTTCTTCAAACCTCTTTTGGATGACTTCAGTAGTTTGTGGATGCCTTGATGGAGGAAACTTCAACTCCTTTCTTAAGGCAGCTATGTCTTCATCTTTTTTCTTTATTAAGGCCTCTACTGCCTTTACATCCTTTGGGTTATGACCCAACCCAATAACCAACTCGTCCAATGATTTAATTCTATTGTCTTTAGCCTGTGAGGAGGATCTTTCTAGCTGTAACTGAGTAGTTGTATTATTCAAAGAATTTTCTAATCTTTGGGCCATCATAGCTTTGCTCGTTAATGTAGAATACACCATTTCCTCTGTCTGCTTGTGTAGCTCATTCTGATACAGGGGATGAATGTCCTTTACCATGACCTCAAAATCTGTTTGAAGGTAATATGCAATTGTCTGAGGCTGTTTTACTTTGGGCTTGAAGAAGCTCATTTACATTTTTCCCTCCTTAATGTAATAGGCTAACATCAACCTATTCTGATTGGTGGGAGCCATTTTCAAATACTAACTGTAGACCTGGATCCTTAATGGTTCATTTTTAGCCTTTATTTCTTTGAATTTCTTTTTAATATCTAGGTTCTCATTTCCTAGAGACCTTAAGGATAACACTTCAGCACTTTGTTTCCTTTCCAGTTCCTGTCTCTGTGAGCTAGAAGGTGCCCCACATGCTGGGAAACTTTGTTGGCTATCTGCACCTTCTTTTCTTTGACTTTCTGTAGTTTCTTCAAAAATTTCCTCTTCTGAGTGAGGATTTAGCCTGTGCCTTTTAGCACCAGGCTGTTCTAATGGACCACTGGCAGGGGTAGCTACTTCCCTGTCTCCCTTTTTGTTCTTTTCCTCATTCAGAGGAGTCTGCAAAATTGGGGGCTCTCCCTTGTTGACTTGAGTTGGGTGGGCTTGTGTTTGAGCCTGTTCTTGAGAAGTTTCAGGCTGTTTAGACATGGTTGATTGTTCTATTGCTTGAGTGATGGTCTCTTTTTCCCTTCCCTGTGATGTCTCTACAAATGGTGCATTGGTCTCCTGTGAGTTCCCTGTTGAGGCACTAATCCCTGATGCTGACCTTTGAGAAGTCTCAAATTGCACTTGTCCAAAAGAATCTAGGTCAAGTGTCTTTTCAAGATCCTTCATTACATTTTCTATGTTGACCTGCTCACTATCTATTTCTACTAGGGTCCCTTCCCTCCATTCATCCATATTAGAAAATTGTTCAATCTCTGGGATTTTGTGATGCAAGTATGGTGATAGTCTATTTTTCATCCTTCTATTGTAGATGAAACTATGAGGGTCATATGGAGTCCAACTAAAACTTTTGTTTAATTTTAGATCATCTTATAGAATTTTCTCTGTTGATTCCCATGCTTCCCTAGTGTTGCAGACAAATGGGCCTAAGTGATCCTTGATTCTGAGTTGTGCTTTCTTCTTGGCCTTAGTAAAATGAATCAAATATGAGTTTATCTTCTGTCTATAATATCCAATGCAAACAGTGTCATTGGAACATATCTAGGTAGCTTGAATGGGATAACTCACACCCATATACCCTGATTTTTGTGTGATTTTGGTATAAATACCAATCACCCACTTTGTACTGTTTGGAGAGCCAAAGGATCCTTTTGATGTCATCACTAATTCTGGGAGGGGAATTCCCTATCAGCAAGGTGGTCACTTGGTGGACAAATTGATTAATGAACTCATTATAGGAATAAGGGCAAGCGAAAGATCTATGGAAGATGGAAGTCCAAAAGATGACAAACCTTGGATTACCCTTAGTATCAAGTTTCTTGACAGAAAATGGGAATTTTCCTGATTGATAGTAGAGGATTGATATATAAAGGTGGAAAACTTGAAAACCCTTTCATTCTCCAGTCTCATGAATTGGTCATGAATTTTATCAGTTATATATTAGGCATAATTGTACTTGATAGCAGGAGGCTAGCCAGGGGTAAAGATAGACATCAACACTAGGGTCAATTCATCCACATATTCACTAGTTTTGAATCCCATGACTGCAGCTATCATTTCAACTATGATTTTATTTGTATATGTGAAGAAAACTGACATATAAGGAGGGGCATCTTTAGGCTGATACTTTTGCAATATGAAAGTCTCACAGAGGTGATTAAGTTCAAATTTGGATAATTTAGTTGATTTCAAAAGTAAATTTCCAATGTAAATGGGGGTGAGGGCCTGACTAGGATGAAATTGCAGCATATAATTTATTGATTTAGTAGTTATTGTGAAAAGGATAGTTTGGTTGGGAGACATGACTGCTCTATGGATGGGGTCATAGTTTGCATGGCACTGATGGATTATGTAAGGGAAAGCATGCACAGAGGGGAGAAAGTACATTAGGAGGTTGGATTCCCACAGTCCCATGGAATAATAGCCATTCAAGTAGTTATATCTGCATTGGCAAAACACTTTGAGGTGGTCTTTGTCAGTGACTAGGTCTTTTATTTGAAAGTCTTTATCTGCCAAAGGCAGATAGTCTAAATCACGATGAGGGGTGGTAATGGGAGAAACTTTTAGGGCTACCGGGGTTTCCATTATGGTTCTTGTGGATTCAGAAAAGGAACTAAGGTTTTCTTTGTAAAATTGGTGAAACCAAGGGTCTGGGGAACTTGAATTACAAAAGTAGTAACAGAATTATTGTTGGGAAAAGTATCCAATACGGAATGACCCTATCCCACTCTAAGGGTGATAGTACCTCAGCAACAACTGAATGAAAAGCTATTCAAGATTACTTCTTTATGAGACGAGAGAGAGAAGAGAAAGGGGATCCACTAACCGTTATCTTCCGCTAATGGTTGATCCAATCTTCCCTGTTTACTGCTTGTTCCTAGCTTCTTGCTCTTTCACCGGCCCAGCTACACAAAGATCCTGTAAAAGCACAAGAAAAGGAAACTACAAGAAGCATACATCCATAATCGATTCAGGGATTAGAATAAATCAAATATACAAGCATCAATTCACCATTGAGACACATGCATATAGAAGAACCTCAAATACTTTATTAATGGAAGAAGTAAAGTTTTGAGAGTGTTACAACCATAATAGGCCCAATCCAGCAACACCTCCCAGCAAAAAGAAATCTCCTCTTCACCTCCTTCAAGAAAATCACCCAATAGTTCTATACTCAAACCAACAACACTTCCTTACTTGCACAAAATTCCAGCCTCTATAGACCTCATGAGAGAGCTCTATATATAGAAGTTTTAGAGAAAGGATGAGTCAGCTTGAGACTGACATGAAGCTGACTAGTGTCCTCTCCCACTTCAGTTATTCTTCAGTTCTTGAGTCCACTTGGAGTCTCTTGCTTCCACTTGGAGATCTAGATCCTCTTACTCATCACAAGGCGAATTCCTTGATCCAAGTGTCATTTTGGAAGCTTCCCGGGCATTTGACACCTTGCAGAATGACTGTGCCACTTGGCCAATCTCGCCCAGCGCAAGCAGACTTCATTGCTTTTGACATTCAGCGCAGGTACAGAGTGGAGCAGTTGACATTCAGCGCAGATGCTCAGTGGAGCAGCTGACATGATCTAGAAATAGCTTGTTTTTGAGTGTTTTCAGGTGGAGAACTGATTTTCAGTGCTGTGGTTTGCTGACCTTGTTCCTCTAGGGGTAGGAACAACATGTTTAGGGACTTTGGATCCCTCAGATTATTGACATTTCATGCTTCATGCTGTTAGGCACAAACATGTCTATAACAGTTGCCCCCTAAAGTATGAGGTCGTTTATCGGGTGAAATGCTTTATCAGGAGGATCCGAAGTTCATTCAATCGCTGAGAGGTGCCCTGTAATAAAATACAATACAATACATTATTTTTCATTCTGCTTTCATGATCTAGCTGAGGCGGGCATTCCCATGCTCAGCTTTATAAATTCATTTTGGTACATATAACAGACGACCGTCTGATGATAGACTGATAATTCTCTGCTGAAATTATCATCCTTTGAGTAGGATGATCATCTGCTGCAATAATGTACATATCAAATGTCTTTATATTTCCTGAATATATATCGCAGCCTGGATGGATGAAACTAGATCCGGGGTCTTCAAACTCGTTCGATCTTCACTCTAAGTACAAGTCGATCCATGTGAGAATTGCGCTGAAGTCGAACATGGAAAGACATCGCTTGATTACCGGTCAATAATGTAAACCGTTAACAAGTGCGAGAGGAATCACCAATAATGACAATGACCCTCAAGGTACTATAGTACAATTCATGTGGTGTGAATAAAGGACTTGGTGTCGAACACCACACAAAATCTTCTGGTCGAAGGTCATTGATGTATACCTATCGCCGAAAGTGAGAAACTTGCCATTGAGGCATGCAAGCTTCAAAGTACTGGGGGGTTTGTCCCTAGATCAACTTCCTGGATAATGAGCTGAAGTCGACAAGAAGCGATCCGTCAAAGGAGGGCCTTAATGAATCCCACATCAGTGACACGGAACGGAGCTAATGATTTTAGTGGAGGTGAAAACAATCTGTGAGATATGATTCAGGGTGGCGATCATGGGTGGATGAAGGATAATGTATGGCAGTGGATGGGACACGGTTGACTCTTTCTGAACACATCTCTTGAACATATAACGACACTGATGTGATGGATCGGTAGCATTACCCCAAATACGGATGGTTTGGCGAGGACCATGGTGATGAGACCGGTGAATGAAACAACCCAACCCGATGTGATACGGAGGACAAAGTGTCATGTTCAAGAGCGACTCGCTACCATTAAAGCTTTGAGGTTCTCCCAATTTTTCCCCAGTCATTTCTGACCAGTACCTCTTTATTTTTGTCAAGCTTGAGGAGGATAACATATGCTTGTTCTATAACCTGCCCTTCGGGCAAGCCCATCGCTATGTTTTAACGAGCTTAGCGATAGGGAAACTCGTTCTTGTCTAAAGACAAGTTTGTCGCTATTTAATCATTTTAACGAGTCTAGCGACAAAGACAACTCGGTCCTTTTCATTTTTAGAGAGTCTGAAAAGGTACAGAAAGTTAACTCCAAAATTCCTTTTTCGTCATCTAATCCCTTAAGTCCGAAAAAGTATAAAACAATACAGAAGGGATGAATTTTCGATAACTTTAATGAGCCGAATAAAACAAGCGCTCGACCTTTTTGTGCAATAATCCCTCAGGTCCAAAAAGATTAAAATCTAAAGGAGGGATAGCTCTTCCGGTCCTTTTAACGAGCTGGAAGGCCAAAACTCGGCAAACTTTTCATATTTTACGAGTCAATTGAAAAGAGCTCAAAGAAGACTCGTCTTTTGAGGAATGAGTGATAAACAAGGATAGCAGCAGATTCCAGGTACAGGTTGGAATTTTCCAATCACGGCAGTGTCACAAGGATGGCTAAGTGAAATCACTCTTCGCAGCCGTTCCTAAAAATGGGTAAACAATCGTATGGGAGTGAACGATCGGCCAAATGGAATGGAGGTGGCGGGTGCAAACACGACCAAGGCTTTTTATGGCTAATAAATTTACGATCACAATGGTTATTTACCAAAATAGGTTCTTTTTTTAGATAAAAATGAGCTTAAACTCTGGGGGAAACATTGCTCACTGCTTTTATTTATTTTTTAACGAGCATGAAGACCGCGTTAAAACTGCTCTGATCTTGCGTTTATTTTTTAACGAGCATGAACTTTATGCTAAAACTGCTCGATATACCAGTCATAAGATAAGAAATGTCTCCTGTGAGATATCTATTTTTTATAGAGCTTCATCTTCACTAAGCTTTGCTCCCTCTCATCCTTTCTTTATGCAAGTTTGGAAACGGCTAATCCCAAAAACAGATAAATAACCTCCCCTAGCTTGCACTCCAAAAGGTTTGCATGCCCCCAGGTATAAAGTACAATTTCAAGGCTGCCCCTACTTATCCGATAAAACATTTGTTTTAAAGGGTGAGGCTTGCCTCTTTCTTGTTACCCAAAGATGGTTCTATTTGCTGCCGCAAATCAATCTCTTTCTTTGGCGATGTCTACTAATCTTTTCAGATAGGACAAAGGTGAATGACTAAAACTCGTCAAACACATAACTTTTACCAAAGAATTTTATTCCAGAACAACCCCTCTTCCAAATACGGACGGGGTACGGACTAGTCATATTCTTTCGCGGAAATTTTACTTTATACCCAAGGTTTCCTCTGCCCGAAACAGACCAGGATGCATGCCCCCTGGGTTCCAGTCCCATCTTTCTGAATCACTCGCACTCATCGGGAAGGAGGACTGGGGGTGGAGACATTTCTTGAGTGAATAGACCATTGAGGGTTGGTATTTGACTATTTGCGATGCGTGATCCTGGAAATGAAAGTTGGTCTATGAGCTTGACCACCCTTCCTTCATGTGGAAAACACATTACTCTAAAGAGTGAGGAGACTATAGCTCCCATGCAATATATATAGTCTCGTCCAAGGAGTAGGTTATAATCCAAGGGTCCTTGAATGACCATCACGTTCATTTGAACGGTCTTCCCTTTCAATGTAACAGGCACATTGGGGAGGATCCCTAATGGTCGACTGGTTCCTTTGTCAAAGCCCGAGAGATTTCTTATCTCAGGCAAAAGCGCTGGGGAACCCAGTGCTTTCCAAGCAACAGAGGAAAGGATACTCACAGATGCCCCTTCATCAATAATAGTTCCAGCCATCACCATTCTATAAATTTGGACTATGATTCTGAATGGTATACTCGCTGGTAACCGGGGTCTGCCTAGTTGGTTCCAATCAAAGGACACAACCAGGTTGCTTGGTGGTGGGACCGAATACACGGCCGGATACGACCCTGACGATGTTCCTTCCTGCGATAAAGGAATGGGCACATTGCCCTGATGCTCATCAGAATCTATGTTGATGAAAAGAATCTGGATGGTGTCATCCTTATTCTCTTCAGTGAGGGTGTCATTTGAAGATGAATCTTCAGTGACGGTGTCATTTGAGGATGAAGCCTTTGAAGGAAGAACTGGGTCAACTGCCGTATCGACCTTTAGACTTTCGTCTGGTCTGGATTCAGTAGGTTCATTTTCAATGACTGACGCTTCAGCTGACCACTTGAGCGGGCCAGCTGTGTTTTCAACCAACGAAGGACTTGGCACGAGTTTTTTGTATCTAGGAGGAAGTCTCAACGGTGAAACCGGACGATCTTCCAAAACTCTCTTCGCTTCGTTTAAGAAGGGACAACGGTGGATGGCATGATCGCCTTCACACAGTCTACAGGGGGATCTTGCTCCCCCCTTTTGTCTTGAACCTTCACTTTCGCTAGTTGACAGTAAGCACTCAACCTGGCTATCAGTGGTTGATGCTCCCGAATTGTGCAACCGAGGGGACCAGTCCCTTAGTATCTGGGGAATACAGGGACAATCTCTATGGAAGTGGTCTCCTTTACATATGACACATGGCGATTTAGGCCCGGTCTGTGCTGTGTGTGGATTTTTGCTAGATGTCTTTTGCTTGCCCCCAGTCGCCTTAGGCTCCTTCTTCTTCTTCTCTTTCTTCTTCTTTTCCTTCTTCTCCATGGGAGCTTGGCTTTTGCCGGCTCTACCTTTCGAAGATGAAGGATTGGAGGAAGGGTTAGAGGAAGTAGAAGGCTGGTGGGAAGCTCTAGACTCATCTAACTGTTGACTCGACTGTTCAGGAACCATGGTGTTCTGAACTACATTGGTTGAGAATAGCCAAATAGGCAGGCCAATTGTCAGTCCTGGAAGCGACAATGTGGCCATGTGGGGTGCACCAACTTCTCCCCAAGAGGAGAAAGGACTAGGATTTCCATCATGTGGAATTCCTTGGTTGGGGCATTCCATGTTCTCAACCTAAAGATCAACGCGGGAATAGAAGGTGATTATGTTCCGTTTAAAATAAATTTTATAACGACGCTTAGACACAACTTGCTTTTTCACTTTTTAAGAGTTGAGAAAAAGCTAAAGATGACTCTAGTCTCCTTCGATGTTTTAACGAGCCCGAAGTGACAAATGCTCGGATGGACTTTTTCAGTTATAGAGTTTGAAAAAGGCCAAAAGAAACTGCTCTGGAGTTCTAGGCAGAGGGTGTGCCAAACCTTTCGCAAAACCACAGAATACGTTTTACGGTACGAGTGGTCGATCTTCGTGAATGCTGTGTTCACTGCATTGCGATCAGTAGGGCGGCCGACACGGTTTCCTATGGATAAAGGCTTTGAACCTATAGGGGTCTCCCAATATATACGCGACGGTACGTGGGAGCACAAGTCCGTATTGATACTTATCGCTTCACCGTGGAGGAATCACCCAACCACTCAACGCTAAGATATCACGTTTAACGACGCCGGAACACATCTCTAGCTTAGACCTCTATGTGTTTGCGTTATGTTTCAATGCGTTGTTATGTAAATTCAATTTATTTTAAGGTTGATCTTGTTTAGCAGTTTGCCTTTATGGATCACCACGAGATGTATAGTAACACTCCTAAATGCAGTCTAAGATGATAAGCAAGCTTTTCAATCTTTCAACTTTGAAAATCTTAACTACTGAGGGAAAAGAAAGATAACACCTTTTCACACAGATCATAGAGCACACACTAATGCATTTTTTCCCTAAATCAACATGCAAACTGTCATAATGCACATGCACAATGCAAGTATTTCATTTCTCTTTCTTAATGTTGGTGCAATACAAAAAGAAAGCTGTTGTATAACTTTGAATTCAATTTCAAGTGAAAGCAAACAAGCTTGTCCAAAATCAAAAGACACCTTAAGATTTACTTGTTTCGACACTAGAAATATATAAATTCAAACCATAAGACGAACGCAAAAGCTCAATCAGCTATGAACAACAAATAAACTAACTCTTAAGATCAAAACGACACTTTATCACAGGTCTAGATCTAAGAGGCCACAGCAAGACTAGTTCACTTTTCGTTATGGGAAACTGTAAATGCACAAGAAATACACAAAGAACAAACACAGTTTCTTTATACAACCGAGGCGGAATAGTGACAAGGAAAGTTGGTTTCAGATAGGCACATTGACTGGTAACAGGCAACACAACAAGAGTGAAAACAGGGCAAGAAACAGTAGTAAACCCCAGTAGCACAAGGCAAGACTGGTCCAGCGCAGGTGGGACACTGTCTGTTTGACCTTCAGCGCAGGTAGCCCCTTCGGGAACTGCGCTGAAATGCAGACAACCTTTGTATAGCCTGCACTGAAGAACGAAACTTTCGTTTCTCTTGGTTTCCGGGTCACAGATTGCTCAAAAATTCACAGTTTTTGCTCAAATCAGAAGCTATCAGTCAAGGACACACTAAGGGATGAAAGGAGGATGAAAAGCTATCACTAAGAGCTTATTAGAGTCCTTGTGGATCAGCTCTTCAAATCATAAACTTGCCCAGAAACTGAGCTAGAGTAGCTGCCCTCTACTTTGTATTTGAAAGATCCAAATACAGTTTGATTCGGTACTCCCTTTGTTTATGAAATGAATAGAAAAAACACAAACAACCAACAAGATACGATCCCCAGCGGAGTCGCCAATTTGTTGTTGGGAAAAGTATCCAATTGGAATGACCCTATCCCACTCTAAGGGTGATAGTACCTCAGCAAAAACTGAATGCAAAGCTATTCAAGATTACTTCTTTATGAGACGAGAGAGAGAAGAGAAAGGGGATCCACTAACCGTTATCTTCCGCTAATGGTTGATCCAATCTTCCCTCTTTACTGCTTGTTCCTAGCTTCTTGCTCTTTCACCGGCCCAGCTACACAAAGATCCTGTAAAAGCACAAGAAAAGGAAACTACAAGAAGCATACATCCATAATCGATTCAGGGATTAGAATAAATCAAATATACAAGCATCAATTCACCATTGAGACACATGCATATAGAAGAACCTCAAATACTTTATTAATGGAAGAAGTAAAGTTCTAAGAGTGTTACAACCATAATAGGCCCAATCCAGCAACACCTCCTAGCAGAAAGAAATCTCCTCTTCACCTCCTTCAAGCAAATCACCCAATAGTTCTATACTCAAACCAACAGCACTTCCTTACTTGCACAAAATTCCAGCCTCTATAGACCTCATGAGAGAGCTCTATATATAGAAGTTTTAGAGAAAGGATGAGTCAGCTTGAGACTGACATGAAGCTGACTAGTGTCCTCTCCCACTTTAGTTATTCTTCAGTTCTTGAGTCCACTTGGAGTCTCTTGCTTCCACTTGGAGATCTAGATCCTCTTACTCATCACAAGGCGAATTCCTTGATCCAAGTGTCATTTTGGAAGCTTCCCGGGCATTTGACACCTTGCAGAATGACTGTGCCACTTGGCCAATCTCGCCCAGCGCAGGTAGCCTTCATTGCTTTTGACATTCAACACAGGTACAGAGTGGAGCAGTTGACATTCAACGCAGATGCTCAGTGGAGCAGCTGACATGATCCAGAAATAGCTTGTTTTTGAGTGTTTTCAGGTGGAGAACTGATTTTCAGTGCTATGGTTTGCTGACCTTGTTCCTCTAGGGGTAGGAACAACATGTTTAGGGACTTTGGATCCCTCAAATTATTGACATTTCATGCTTCATGTTGTTAGGCACAAAAATGTCTATAACAAGAATTATGGTGAATTTTGGCTTTTTTAATCAATTTGCAGTGGAAAACAAGTATTTTCAGGGTTTTCTTGATAGGAAATTGGTAAATACCTGCTTTTGGGGGTTGGACAACGAAATGCAGGTACTGGGTGTGGTTGGATGGCTCTGGTGATGTCGGCTGCAAAGATTGAAGCTGGTTGGCAGTTGAAAGCTTAAGCTGGTTGACCTCGACGTTTTGTTTGAATGGGAGTACAAGTTCGCAAAGTAAAATAATGAAAATGATTTGTTTTGTTTTATATACAAATTCAAGGATTGGTGGGTTTCAGGATTTGGACGGGTGACGTCAACGGGCGAGCGACGTGATGTTTTGTCATTTAGTGGGACGCGATAAGTGGTTTATATCGCATCGCTTATGGAGGGGAGGAAGTATTTGGGCTTGAGCCAGCGATTGCATAGAATGATTGACGTGTGGCGAAGGCACTGTACATAAAACCGCTTTGCGATCGCGCGCTAACGTGCAGTCACAAAGGGTCGTTTGATATGAACGACAACTATTGGATATGGTAGGTGTGATTGGATGATTATTGGGGATGCGAAGTGACGGCGGTTTAATGAAGGCGGGCCAGACCTAATTAAGGATTATTTAATCGTATCAGGGGTGACAGGATTGGTCGGGAAGGCTATTAATTAACCGTGAGGGTTAATTAATCCCTTTTTAATGTGGTGGGGGTTGGGGTTCTGTATGCGTTACTAATTAACTCATTAATCCCTATTTAAAATGAATTATGGTTATATTTTAACCAAAGGGACGGGATATATAGTATTTCAGGATTTTTACATAGTTTAAAGTAATACAGGAATGGGTAGATTTTCATAGGGGATCTATATATTAATAATTTAATAGTTAATATGACATAATGAAAAGGAAAAGCCCTAAGCATAACATATTTGATGTGCGTATCTAAACTTAGGTTGGAGTGAAAAAGATGGTTTTTATGGAAAATATTGTGATTTTCCTAAGTAAATAAAATTTTACTTAGGAAAAAATGTATTAAGGGAATGAATGATTTGTGAATGGGTGTGATGATTTATTGGGCCGAGGGTCCGGTCCCTCCGAAAGTTAGAGAAATGCTTTGAGCTCCTCAAATTTAATAAATACCTTGGCACTTAGAAGAAATTAGTGAAACTTTAGGGAAATGAGTAGGGGAGTTAATTATTCTGACTTTGCTTGCTTGATATGTCTTTCATGTATTGCTTACCTTTTCCTTATGATGATAGTAAAAGATTTACACATTTACATTTATCATTCATCATATGTTCTTCTGCAACCATCATCTACCTACCCTACCTACTTAACCTAGCATTTTTACTTCTTTGTTAGGGTGCACTTAGACTGGAAAACCCTTATCAAACTTTCTTTTCTTTTACATGGTAATGCCTATCTAATTCTACACTTATTACATCCAAGGGCTCAGATTAAATTGTTGAGCTCCTTTTTTCACTCTACCTATCTACTTATCTACGAATATTACATTGTTTGGTCAGATCTTTATTCTCTATTTCTACAACATGAAATTCAAATATGAACTAGCCAAGTTTAAACTGTTTGACTATTCATGAATTGTGGCATAGGTGACAAGCTGCACACAATTGTTTATTACATAAAAGTGAGAAAGTAGTGGCATTTAGACTTGCACACTTTCCTGGTCTTTCTTTTTTTGGGGGTTCATTTTCTTTTCATTTTTTGACCATTTTTTATTCATTTTACCCTTTGATTTTTCTTTTAGGGTATACCTTCTTTACATTTTTTAATTTTTTATTTTTCACAAATATGGAAAACCTTTGCAATAAGTAAAGGTATGAACATATTACATAGCTGATCAAGTCAATCATGATATATGACACCTATTGGTATAGGGGCATAACATTGCCTATGATGTTTTCCAACCTGTAGGGCTACGTGGAGTTAAAGGCAGATTTTCACCATGTGTCCATTAGGGCACAAAAAGACCCTGCACAGACATGGTATGACTTGCCTTACCTAGAAACAGATAATGCCATTGATGCATTACTTGATCGTTGGTCGACAGAATGGCACACTACAGCAAACTTGGTGGTGGGAGGGAGCAAGTCCCCCACACAACATAAGAAAGTAGTGTTGAAGGCACGATTGAAGCCCTAGTTGGATGAGGCTTACGTGGTCACAACCTCTATTGAAGGAAATCTTGTGAATCTACAAGCAACTTAGCAAAAGCTTCAAGTCAACAATTCAGGAGTAGTGACTAACCAGATGGTTGAAGACGCGAAGCAGGCAGCTGCACAGTGCACTACTGAGGTTGCAGTCATAGAGATTGAGTTGGGAGGTCTTCAAGCTAAGATCTCCACACCTGCAGAGTGACTTGAGGGCGAGTGAAGATGTTTGTGTTAGGGGCCTATTGGGAACGAAATCCCCCAAGGATAGTTTTGGGGTTAAAATCCCATGTTTTGGGTCAAGTTTTGTAATAAAGTTTTAAAGTCTCCACATTTTGTGGTTGTCGAGCATGAAAGTGTCATGAGTCATAAAGGGTTGTCTACCCTTATTTTGTAAAGTGTAAAGTTGGATGTAAAGATATACCCATGGTCCATGGACCATGGTAGTGTATAAAAAGAGGTAAGTAAGCTCGCTCTAAGTAGCTTTGGAAGGAAGAAGTCTTAAGCGATAAGGAGGAAGTATGTAGAGAAGTCTAAGTTTTAGGTCTTAGTGTGGGTAGAGGCTCTGTAGCTAAGTGCACAGAGGCCTAGGGTGGAAGTCTGCAGTTGAGTGCATAGATCCCTACAGCTGTGTGCGTAGGGCAGATAGAGTCTGTAATCATCTAAGGATATCAATAAAGAGAAGCATTCTACAAATTCTGGGTCTTTGTTTCTTGTTAATGCATCTTGTCATATTGTGTATGAATTTCATTTATAATTCTTATGTGATGCAAAAATGTATGTAATTAAGTTGGGTAACTAAACGCAAGTAAGATATTTGTTTACGTTGCGCTAACCGTGATCATTTAATAAGATAAGTAAGACACTTAAGATAATTTGGGAATCTGCATAATACGATGCCCTAGTAGCGTGAAAGTACCTAAACCACAGGTCAGGACTACGTGAAGGTCAATCGTACCCCTTTGTGGAGGTACCAAAGGGAGGAATAAAGGGCTAGACAGACAGATCCCTAGAACTTAATGACCTATGTAAAAGCAGGAATAGAAGGAATATCCCGGCATCACGACCATCTCAGGGTGCGGAAACTTGGTTCCAGCATCCCCCCATACTGCTTCAGGTGAGTCTTTGGTCTGTGCTCCATGGGTTGATGCCGAAAGGGCCAATAGTGTAGGGATTTGTTTGGCTAACTAACGCTGAACCTAGGTCAATCCCCACACAACCAACACTAATGTATCATTTTATGTGAGGAAGAGTGGATCCGAAACCATGGATAAAATGTTCATTGATGTTTAGGAAGTTGTGGATAATATTTGGGCCTATGGAAAGCTTCAAAATCAAAATATCCATGTAAATATGGAAACAAATCAACAAAAGAAGAAATAAAAAAGAAAATCATTTGATCTGAATCTAAACTTTTCTTCTTCTTCAAATTTTATAGGTCGCTAGTCAAAATTTTCTGAGTTACACAATTTTCCTCAGCAAAATAATATTACACATGTAGTTGATATTTTTTCCTTTCATGAGATGATGGATGGTTTTGACATGGTGTTTCTTGAGGATGATATTATGAAATATGTGGTGTATGCACACATTATGTAGAGCATTTTGTTGACATTTATCAAAATTTTCTAATTGTTGTCAAAATTTGTCACATTACTAATTCATTGAACAAGAACACACGACACATTCTCCAAATTTTTATTTTTAGACTAATTATCCATCTGTAGAAGAATGTGAGAGATTGAACTAAGTGTTCTACAGGGGTATTTATGAAGAAAAAGTCTTTTAGTCTATTTATGAAAAGGAACTAGTTGTTATACAACTTAAACAAAATGTTGAAATTACTAATTTAGAAGTAATTTTTCCCATCAATTTTATGATCTCGTAGATTATTATATGACAATCTTCCCTGATCAGGAAAAAACATCATTTCTAGGGTATGTATCAAATTTTATGTCTGAGGATTTCATGTAATGCATACCTATTCTTATTTTCAGTTTTCAGAAGCATAAAGGTATAAGGTCCAACACCCAAATGTTGGGTTTGTAACATTGGAAGGTTGACTTCACTTTAAGGAATTTATCCATGTTTTTATATAAGAGTTGTACATAAATAAATTGATATGTTGAGCATTTAATTTTCAATTGTAGAATCTTTGCTTTAGTAAATAGAAGCAAGCATAAAGGTCCAGAAGGCAAGGATTTCAGAGTGATTTAGTTTTTAGAAGTTTTGAGAAAATTGGAAGCAATTTCAGGATGCCAAACTCCATGCCCAACAAAGGCCACTAGTCTATAGTTCTTAGTGCCTTTCAGGAAAAGTGTTATCCCTGAATGGAGCCAATATGTTGTAAATTAGTAAGGTACAACTAAAATGTCAAAGATTAAAAAAAAATGGATTCGAGCTAGGAACCAAATTCGCAGAAAAACGATCTATGCTTCACATATTTCAAAAATTAAAGGAAGACATGAAGGTGTCATGATAACATTTCTCCTCTCACTGAGGCATGGAAGAAAAGGTACAACTTGAAAATTAATTTTCAATACTATTCCAAGCCTAATATAAGAATATACAATAGTCTTCTAGAGGCTTTACCACACTCTGCTAGAGAGATAATTTTGAAGGAGAAGGGGTTTTATACTTATAATAAACAAGGAACTGTGGGACTATGTTATGATAATATATGGAGACCTTGAGGTTGTTGATGGTGAAGAAGGAACAGATATTCAAGAAGGATCCTTTCCAAATCACAATGGGTCCAAACTTCTAAAATTGGATGGAAAGTTAACTTTTGGGCTGCTCTTAATGTTCCTATTACCAACAAAGACAAAATGGATCGGAAACAACTAAATTCAGGTGTGTACTACATGAAAAACTACATATATTGTTTACTTGAAAATATGCAACAAATGAGTTTGAGTCAACAAGAAGTCAAGAAAATTTTGAGGGACTTTTACAACCAACAACCTGGCAAAGCTACATGACTAATATTTCAGCTTGAACAATATGCTGATGTATATCTCAATGTTGGAATAACTAATAAAAATGAGGAATATAACTCTAATAGAGGAGAATTTAGGAATGGTGTTGAGCCAAAAAGTGATTTCAAACTTTCTTCAAAGACTGGATGTGAAAAGGCTGCAAAAGAAAATGTAACACAAACTGGGCCATACATGAAATTTAACATGTCACAACTGAGAAGAGAGGAGGTAGAGGAGGATAAAAAATTAAGATGCCACGAGGAACCTAGTATTTTCCTGACAATCTATACTAGATCTATAAGTGGCGCTCAAGAAAAATGGAAATTAGATTCTACAGTTTCTAGAGCCAAGAAAAGGTAAAGTAGGTATACGTGGCCAAAAGAAGGAATCCTTTTAGGTGCAGTTCCACAACAAAAGAACTCTCTACTTGATTTGGTGTCTTCTAAAGGATTCCTGATTGTTGCCTCTACCCCAATGATAGGTACTATTCATGTTGTTTCTCAAGGACTTAGTTTGAACTCTAACAGAGAAATGCATCCATTCTAAGTGTGGAGAAAGACTGAAGAGGGTCTGTGCCAAATTACTCATGAACTAAACTATGAGGGTTTCTGTATCCTACTAGCAATGTCAGAGTTGTGGAAACATAATCTTTTTCCATGAGATGAATATAATGCACAACCATTTGTTACTTATGGCAGCAATATAATGAATGAAAAGATCTAACACAAGAAATTTGAAGCACAAAATCCAAGTAGAGCAGAGTGTCAAAGAAAAAAATCTGAGCAGAGGAGAATTTCCACGAATAGCGGAGCAAGGTCATAGAAATATCCTAACTATTGGAAATATAATTAAAATATATCTCCACCTTTAGAATATTTAGGGAAATTCATTATTCCCATAATCAAAAAATCACAGGACATATTTTCCCAGCTGGGAAGTGCCTCCACAATTTATTTACCTCAGGTGGTCATGGTGGGCATCCAGAGTAGTGGGAAATATAGCATTCTAGAGGCTCTTGTTGGCTGATATTTTCTCCCAAGAGAAGCTGACATTTTCACTCAAAAACCTTTGCTTCTACAACTCGTTCAACTTCCTCATAGGGAGGATGGCTCATTATCAGAAAGTACTGAGTGGAGGGGAGTTTTTGCACCTTAATGGAAACCGATTTTTCGATTTCAGTGCCATATAAAGGGAAATTTAGGCTGAGACATAGAAGGAAGTGGGGTTAAACAAAGGTCTATCTAACAAAAAAGTAAGGTTAATAATATGTTGGATTAGGGGGGCTTGACCCAGGTTGGGAGTTAGTTGTGCCAACCAACAAAACCGTACACTACTGGCCCTTTTAGCAACAACCAGTGTAGCGTAGGTTACAGTCTCACCCGAAGCAATATGGGGGAATCAAGAACTAAGTTTCTACATCCAAAGACTATTGTAATGTCTTCCAGCGTCTTGGATTTTATTCCACACAAATTAATAGACTTCTAGGGCTTGTTACGGTAACTCGGTTAAAATGGCCTTTAGACCTTCGTGAAGGTCCACGATCAATCCTTGCGGACTTTTAACAGTTGATCTACCTACTTATGTGCATCAGAAAGAAATCCTTAGTTGGAATTTTCGCAAATCTAATTAATTCGTTAGAAAACATAAGATAAATCATCAAAAACTTCACGGAAGTGCCTAAGAATTCATTTCATACATTATTAAGATAGATTCAAGGTAGTCGTGTAGTATTCAATTAGTATTTCATAAGACATGTCATTCATCAGTAGCATATAACATTAATAGATATAAACATAAATACTCAGTAATTATTTGGAAAACTATCTTTATTGATCTTCAATTCACTATTTAGAGACTCAAACTACCCTACATACATAGATGTAGGGGTTCGCACACTCAGCTGTAGACACTACCTAGGCCTCCGCACACTTAGCTATGGAGCCTTCCCTTCTCTACCTATGCATGGGAAGAAGAGCCTTCTTGCCTTAGCTCCTACCTAAGACTCTTCAATGAAACCGATTATTTATTACCTGTCTATCAACTTCTCCTCAAACTTGCTAAGACTCAACTATTTATAGACTTTTCCATACAATTTCATGGTCCGTGGACCATGGGTGAATCTCAAAATCGACTCAAAATTTTTACTTAAAACAAGGGGCTAAGCCCTTTTGACCCTTATTTATCTACGTGCTCCACTTCCATATATCGCGAAAACTTTACATCTTTTACAAAAAGTGTTACAAAAATGACTAATTAATTCCATTCTGCCCTTGGGAACCCTATCCCAATAGGCTCCCAACACAAAGATCGTGACTCGTCCTCGAGTCACCCAGTTGGTTTTTATACTTTCTGGTGGAGTTCGTTGAATCCATTGGTCAATGCTTGTAGCTCTGCGGTACTCTTTTCCACTGATTTCTGCACCTCTTGGACCAGTTTCTCTGTGGTTGGCCCTTCTACTGCCAATTGCATAGTTGTCTATTTGATAGGCTTCGCTTTTGGCTTCAATGTGATCTTCATAATGCTCAAATCATTGATTATGCCCTTTAAATCTGAAAACTTAGTGGGGAAGAGATCCTGGCACTCGTGAAGTAATTCAACAACTTTATCTACAATAGCATCATCCCAATAATCTCCACTTTTCATGAACTTCGGTTCTTCTTTAGTGTCAATGTTTAATTGCTTCATTTTCAAAGGTGTGAAGATGCTTGGGTTTTCAATTTGTGCACCTTCAACTTTGCGATGCCCTTCTGCCTCTGGAATATTAATGTTCCTTGGGTCTTCTTCCTCCTCTTTAGCGGTCACATTATAGCATTCCAATGCATGGGGTAGCTGGGTACTCTAGTTCAGTTAGGTCTATTCCATAGGTTCCGTCAGTGTTCTGAAGATAACTGCTTTAATCTCTTGCAACACTTCATAGATGCTGGCAAATTCATATTCAAAGCTAAAAGTCAATAAGAAAAGTTCCTTCAATACATCCTATTCCACAGTGCCATGGTGGAGCTATGTTTCAAGATACCAGTTCATGGGGATTGTATCTAAGGTATGACAAATTATGTGTACCCATTCTGGCTATAGTTTTGTCCCCCATGATTTGGTCCATTTTTCTAGGTGATCGCGTGGATCATCCTTTCCATTATACTTCTCAGTCATTCTAGTATTAACATGCCCAAACCGTAGCTTCATCATTCTTCTGTAATCTCCCCATCCAGTAAAACTATCCTTATTCATACCCCACCATCATGCAGGAATAGCACGCAGTGCCAACTCTAATGCTTGAAAGTGGTGGTCCTTAGGGAATTCATGCTCAAAGTCATCTAAAAATAGATCTACGTTAGTTAAACCATCATAATAAGGTAACTTTCTTACCTCCGACGAAACACAGCATAGCGACTTTGTCATCATATTGCATCGCAATGTAGAAACTTCATGTAGGAAATTTTTCCAATGCTCTAATTCCTTGTCTGAATCAGAGGTGCAAGAACTCTCCCGGTCCCATGCAATCCATCCATCTGCCATTGGATTGATCTAGTCTTGATCTCATGATGTTATCTTGTAAATTTGTTCTAGCTCATCGACACTTTCTTCATAGTGGTGGACTAGTTCAATATAGCGAGCTCCTTTTGCAGGATCCAGTGGCACTATAACCCAAAGCTATTTTCTTTTAAAAAAATTGTCCTTTTCTTCAAATTAATGACCCCATTCATATCAATAACCCAGTCGATTCCCAGAAGCGTGGGGAAAGGATTACTGTCATCGACAATTTCGATAACTTCAAAGTTTAACACTACACTCGCACCTTCAGTATCAACTGTTACTCCATATAAGCATCCCATGGGGATGATTTTATGTGGATTCACCATCCTAAGCTGAATTAGATACCATTGCAATATAGGCCTCCCCATCCTTTCCCATGTCTATTTTGGTAGAACATTCACGTTGGACCCTAGATTCAAGATGACTTGGTCCATGTCATAATCCCTTATTTATGTTGTTAGTTGCATCTCTCGCCCTGTTCTTGCCTTGTGCTTACCAATCTTTTTGACCATGTAGTGTTCATCAGGGGTCTTTTCTTTGCTGGAGCATTTATTTATTAATTCCTACAGTCCTTCCGCAACCTTGCTATTGTGCAACAGCTTCATGCAATTCTCCAAAAACGTAGTGAGTATGGAATGATCAACCTTTGGAGGCGAGCAGATTTTTTTCATCTTGTCCCAACTTCCTGAGGTCGAGGCCTCAAAAAAGCTCTTCTTGGCTTCCATAATTTTTTCCTTAGCGTGATCTAGATCAAAGCTGACTTTTTTCTCCAGAGATTTGCAAACCCATCCATCTTCTTCAAGATATTTTCCTTTATCAATGCCAGTCATCATTCAACTTCTCAACACAATATTAACACTTTGATCTTCTTCGTGGGGCTCAACCCTCATCATTTGTAAATTTTGTGTAGGCTGCATTTTCTTCTCTTGCATATTAGCGATTAACACTGGGCATTCTTCTATAGTATGGTCGAAATGTCTGTAGTATTGACACGATGAGTGTGTAGGATTCTAGCACTCTTGTGCATAGTGTCCCGACTATCCATATTTGTAGCATATAATCTGACCGCGACCTATGCCAGGTCCTCCTCCTTAGCTCCTTCCCTAGCCCTGAAAGCCTCCATGCGCTCCTCCAATGGCTTAACCTGGAGGCTGAGTTTCTTCTTACATATGGTAAGTAGGGTTTATTTCCATAATTAGCTCAGAGATGCGACAGTGGTTCTCATCATGGCCCAAATATTTGCAAAAATTACAGAACAAATGTTGAGGTTTTTGAACAAACTTCCGAAGAAAGTAGCAGTTATCCATCACATGTTTCCCAATAAATTGACAAATGGCACACCATAGCGCGACCTCCATGCTCGGACTTGTTCAATATTTTGGCTTCAAGGGAATTTCCCCCTGCCTAAAATATAATTCACAAACATGGGACAATGATCCTTATCATGCCCATGGTCATTGCACTTCAAACACCAAAATTCTACGCGCATTTCAGGCTTAATTTCCTTTTCCTTCTTTAAACTCTATAATTCTAGGTGTAGGCTCACTAATTAGGAGTGGATCTATTGCACCCCTAGGTTCATGTCCTTAATAGGTGATGCATGCACCCTCATTGTGATCTAAAAGGCTTGTGCTTGTGTATCTTTCTTCTGTTGTGACAGAGCAATTCTCAAGTGGGGCAAAAGCGACACTATAAACCAGTCGCGATGCTAGCTATCCAAGATCTTCATGTTAGCCTGTTTGATCTAGCCCTTTAACCTCTAATAAAAGTCCCAAGGCATCTCCTCAACCTTCATCATGATCTCTTTAAATTCAATCACTAAATATGAGTTATATTTGGGTTTACTAAACTCTTTGTTCAAAGTCATTTGGGTTTCTGCTAGCGATGCATGAGGATTGTCAGTACAATGCTTAATGTACCAGGTTAGCATGAAATCCTACAAGGTAGTAACCAGCTGAGCCTTCTTTATATTATCATTGATGATTTGTTGTGATGTAAATACAATTTTCACAAAAAACTAGAACTACTCTAGATCTTCGCTTCTTATGCCCTTGAAAACCAACATCTTCATTGAGTTCACAATGTTGAATGGTGGTGGTGGAGGTGGAGGTGTGGGTGAATGTGTATGCAGTGGAGGTGCAGGTGGAGGTGGGATGGATGGATGATTTTTTCTAGGAATCCCCTAAGTGATCAAGTAAACAATGCTTCGTGACATAGTCTACCCTACCCCTTCGTTGTCGCTTGAAGGAGGTCCAATCAATGGACTATACTCTGGTCTTGATCCTTCATGATTTCTAAAGAAAATTCCACTTCGCATGGCTCCAAACATCAAGGTAATGGAATCACCTTTTTTTCACATAATAGCATTTTAATCCAAGTATTGAATGATCTTAAATACTTACCTCATGCTCCTTTAAAGAATCTTCGCTCTGCTTCGCTATAGCTAACCGAGGTATCACCTACAAATTCTGCAAAAAATCCTCCCAAAATTCGATTGAGCCAATGATTGATGGCCCAAGCGATCTTATTTTCAGAGGCTTCTAGTCATCGTACTACTTCTAGAGACCACGCTATAGGACTATCGAGATTCCACCTTCCTTGGCTATCTGTCAATTTAGCTAGCCACTCATATAGTTCAATTGGGAAGGTGCAAAAGAAGATTTCATATATCTCTGTATACACATATATTCAACCAATATTCCTTTGATAGGTTTAGATTCTTGTTTTCTTGTGCTGTGAACTCATGAATCTTCTGATCCAACAAATTTTCAATCTCTTTCTTGGTTGGGTTCCAATGATGCGACATCAAACATCTCTTTTAAGGAGATCCCAATCTCGGCAACAGAACCATTTGTTGGCTTAGGGAGTCCTAACCCAAGTTCGGAGTTAGTTGTGCCAACAAACAAAACCTTACACTACTAGCCCTTTCAACAACAATCCACGTAGCGCAGGCTTTAGTCTCATTCGAAGAAGTATGGGGGGTGCAGGAACCAAGTTTCTGCATCCAGAGATTAGTGTGATGTCTTCCAGTACCATGGATCTGCCTCCACGTAGATCGATAGAATTTTAGGGCTTGTTACCATAACTTTGTTAAAACAGCTTTCAGACCTTCATGAATGTCCACGAGCAGTCCTTGTAGACTTATAACAGTCTATTTACCTACTTACATGCATCAGAAAGAAATCCTAAGTTGGAGTTCACGCAAATCTAATTAATTCGTCATAAAACATAAGAGAAATCACCAAAAACTTCGTGGAAGTTCCTAAGCATTCATTGCATACATTATTAAGATAGATTCAAGGTAATCGAATAGAATTAAATCAGTATTTCATAATACATGTCATTCATTAGCATCGTAAAACATGAACAGATATAAACAAAAATACTCAGTAATTCTTTAGAAAACTATCTTTATTAACCTTCAATTCACTGGTTACATACTCAAACTAACCTATGAAAACAACTACAGGGGTCCATGCACTCAATTGCACTCTACCCATGCCTCCTCACACTCAATTGCAGAGCCTTCCCTTCTCTACCTAAGCGCAGGAAGCAGAGCCTTCCTACCTTAGCTCCCACCCAAGACTCTTCAATGAACCTAATTCTTTATTACCTGTCTATCAAATTCTCCTTAGACTCTCTAAGACTTGACTATTTATGGACTTTTCCATACAATGCCATGGTCCATGGACCATGGGTGAATCTCAAAACCGACTAAAAAATTTTACTTAAAACAAGGGGCTAAGCCCTTTTGACCCTTAGTTATCTATGCTCTCTGCTTCCATATATCGCAGAGGCTTTACATCTTTTACAAAACTTGCTACAAAAAATGACTAATTAATTCAATTCTACCCCAATGGACCCCATCCCAACATAATATTTTCTCCAAATGTCCTCAATATAACATTGGTTGAATTACCTAGGATAACAAGGGTTCCGGTGGGTGATCAACCTTCAGATATAGAAGCTAGAATCAGAACAATGATTCTATCATACATTAAGCATGAGACATGCATCATCCTAGTTGTTTCTCCTGCAAACTATGATTTGTCAAATTCAGATGCCCTTCAGATGGCAAGAATGGCTGACCCTGATGGATCTTGAACCATCGGTGTGATAACAAAGCTCGATATTATGGACAGGGGAACTGATGCTCGTAACTTCCTTCTTGGAAATGTTGTCCCCCTTCGACTTCGGTATATAGGGATTGTAAATCGCAGTCAAGAGGATATTATTGCAAACAAAAGCATTCGAGATGCACTGGCTTATGAAGAAGAATTTTTCCGCAGTCGGCCAGTGTATCACAGTTTAGCTGATCGATGCGGTGTTCCCCAGTTAGCAAAGAAGTTGAATCAGATTTTAGTACAGCATATCAAGGCAATCTTACCATAATTGAAAGCTCGAATAAATAGCCAAATGGTTAGTGTTGTGAAGGAACTTTCTTCCTATGGCGAGACCATAGATTCCAAAGCTGGTCAAGGAGATTTACTGTTGAAAATACTTACAAAATACACATAGGAATTTAATTCAATTGTGGATGGTAAAAGTGAAGACATGGCAACAACAAAGTTGTATGGAGGAGCAAGGATTCATTATATATTTCAGTCTATTTTTGTTAAGTGCTTAGAGGAAGTTGATCCTTGTGATGATATCACAGATGAAGATATCCAAACTAATCTGTAAACTTCCATGGATATTCCATTGGACAATTTATCAAAAAAGATATGATAATATTATATTAAAAATTTGAGATTCTACACTATTACATTTTTATTTAATTTCTAGATATGTAAAATTAACCATAATTAGTGCATGCATGTAAAAATTAATCAAGAAGAAAGGTAGAGAATTAAAAAATAATCCCCCACACACATAATACACAAGATATTCTCTCTAGGAAACCCTTTCAAAAGAAATCCTAGCTCAAAGGTGAGGCAGGTTCGCTCAATTTCTCTGTCTGGAAATATGGCTGTAGATACAAAGAAGTAATGGTTGTAGCCCATGGGCTTCTACATTGCACAACTCCTCTCTATGGGATCTACCTCCTATCTCTCTTGGCTATCTTTTCGCAACTATGGAACAAATGCCTCTCGAAATAATTGAATGCCTCTTCCTCCTAGTGGCCTAGTTATAACCCAATGCGATAGCCTACTAGTGGTTAAGTTTGACTACATCAACTCTTAAATAGAGTTACAAAATAAAATCTTCTAAATTCTTTTACACAAAAAGCACATGGATATCCCCTTTTGCATGAATAATGGGGGCTAATGCAGCATCCTCCCGAACTATAGGTGCGAAACCAGGAAGGTAAACTTCTGAGTGGCATAAATTTTGCATATTGACTCTGATTGACATGATTCTTGTGCCGTTGGAAATATTTCTCTATGTAGAATAGCATGAAAAGTTTCTACACCAAATAGGAAAAGTTTTACCCCAAAAAAACATCATTTTATTACTCAAAATGCTCCCATAAGGTTTCAAACCCTGTTTTTTCAAATTGGGTCCCGCCAATAAAAATGGTCCCGTGAGTTGATTCCTCCACTTCTTCCACTCCAAATGCATAGAGATGGATGAAAAACAATAGAATGATCCATTTCGGATCATGAATCAAAATTATATTGACCCAAACAATGCTTTGTTCATTCCCAAGGTTTCTTTTGAAGTTCTAGTAAGAAGGTAGATTATTCGTTTATTAGATCCAAGCCTTCAATGTGCTCATTTTATTTATGATGAATTCTTTAAGATAATGCATCAATGTGAAACAATCTAGCTACAATGATTTCCTATTTTATGTAGACATCTTGAAGAAGTTGTAGGGATCTATTTACAGGAAGGCTTGGCTCCTGCGTGTTATCACTCAAGTTGTTCCCTACCTCCAGGAGGGAATACGGCCGAGGTAACCACTAACCAGTCTTTTAGCTGCAAATTCTAGCCAATTTGCAACCAGAGAGGGCTCTCTCTTTATAATTTAGATTTGTTTTGTTATATGTTAGGCTAGTTATGAAGCACAAGTTTTGTTTGGTGTTTGGAAGATGACATTCAGTAGAGCAAGGATGTAAGTGAGAGAAGTTCAGACCATTGGGTTGATGGAGTCATGTGGAAATAAATCTCTGGGTATGGTTTCGTTGGCAATGGGAGAATTGCAGAGCAAGGTAGTTAAACACAGAAACAATTTTCAAGCTAGGATAAGATGAAATGAAGTCAGGGAATGAAAGGAAATCAAGAATCTTTCATTATGCTAACAGAGGGAAATTGTATAAACATTATCAAGGAGCAGTTAAGAATTACTTGATGATATTTAGAGTGAAAGCACGAGGGAGACAATAGCAGTCAAGAATTCTTGCCTATGCTAGTCCTGTAGAAAACATAAGAAGTTACAAGAATTGAACACAGAGTATAGCAAAGTAAATTCGGTGTTATCCTTCTTTTATGTAACTTAGAGCATGATATTTAGATGGTAAATAAAACACAGATACATTAACACAAGAGTAAAGAAGACTTATTGATCCATGCATTAACATGAGAGTTTTGCAATATATCCTTCTGCCATTGTTTCCATAACCAGAAAATTCACCACCAAAGGATTCCAGCAATCTTTTATTTCAGAAGAGTTCCCAAAACATACAGCGTAGGTCTAGAATGATATTCACCAGCCAAAAATAATACATATCTTGGGGAAGTATTTATAAAAGAGTTCACAAAATATCCCGTAGGAGAAAATATCAAGTAATAAGTTCATCCATCTACTCTGGCAAAGGCAATAACTGATGTGGAAAAATCAGGCGGAAATGAATGAAGGAGTAACTATGTTGTACTGGCCGCCTTATGTGTTCTGATTTTGTTGACTTTTCGACTCAACTAGTCGGCTGATTAGCTGCTTTTCTGATTTGCGTCCCTGATGTGCTGTCACTTGCCACCTGTGCCTGATTTTTCCTTAACGCTTTTCAGAGCGAATTTTCTCCTTATCAATTTGATTTTCTGATGGGTGGCTATGGTATTTGAATTTTGCTAATGTGTAGCTGACCAAAAAATAGTAATGCAATTACTTGGGAAAAACCTCAAGCAAGCCCTCCCACCATTGACCTGTTGGCAGCTAGTGTCTTTGTAGTTTAATTAATGTTTCATCAGCTTTAGTGTATGTGTAGTAATTTGGCTGGACCTCAAAAAGATGATTTATTTCATGTTCAATATAAAACAAAATTTCCAATTTGTCATATAAAACCTATCCAGAGGGAGGTGCTGTCTCTTCTGTGCTGCTTGATGATGCTGTGATTTGATTGGTAATATAGGTATGTACCCTTCAAGCATACTATTCATGTGTTAACAGTCTTCCATTGCTAGTCAATAAACTGGGTAACCCCTCGCTCTGCAACACTGTAAACTTTTGTCTGAAGGTATTTATTTCTGCTTGCATCTCTTAGCACTTTCTTTCCAAATTCTGCACAAAATTCCTCATGGTCAGTACCTTTTTCACTAACAAAATTATGTCTGTTCTGTTCTTGATATCCAAAGCTGCTAACTGTTCTCTAGTATGAGTATTCAAAAAATGGATCATTTTGTTGGCCTCTTCGGGCTTGTTTGCTAATAATGTTCTAGCCTTTTGAGTCTAAAATTGAGCTATCCCTATCAACTCAATCTAGTCATGAATAGTATGGATTGATGTCCATTGATTAGTGATGGACTAGCCAATTTTACTCCACAAAATTGTTTTGATTTCTGTTAGAGTCGTGTGAAGAATAAGGTCCTTTTCTAAGGCTTTTATCTTATTTTCCAGGGCCTTTACTTCCCTTGTCTTCTTAGCCACAGCCATTTTTGATTTGTCATAATTCAACTCAATCTTTGCCAGCTTTTCTTTGGCTTCTTTTAATTCTGCCATTTGGAGTTCCAGAGCTTTTATTTCTTTCATCATTTCCTCCATACTCAGGCTGGCTTCTTGTCCTGCTGCTGCTGTAGTTTTTGCTGTAACCATTACTGAAGTTGAGGCTGGAGCTGAGGTACCTGCTGTTGATGTCGGATGAGTAGGAGGGACTATTGTGGTGACTGTAGGAGGAGCAGTTGTAAGAGTTAGAGCTGTTTGAGTTGGCTAAGATGCCAACTCTCCCTGTTTTTCTTGCAGCGCTGCCCCCAAGGCTTTCTCTATTTCTAGCAGTCTTTCATTCATCCTCATTATCAAACTTACTACATCCTCCTCTTCTTTCTGATGTTCTACTTCTGTGGTTTGAGGATGTATTGTAGTTGGCAGCCTGAGTTATTTTCTGAGGGCTGCTATGTCTTCTTCTTTCTTCTTAATTAAAGCCTGTATGCCCTTGGGATCGTTGGGATCATGTCCCAACTCCATAATAATTTCCTCCAAAGATTTGATTCTATTGTCCTTGGCTAATGAGGAGGCTTTCTCCAATTCCAATTGGACAGAAGTATTATGAAGTGAATTTTGCAATCTGTGGGCCAATATTGCTTTATTTGCCAATGTGGAGTACATCAATCCATGAATAGTATGGATTGATGTCCATTGATCAGTGATGGACTAGCCAATTTTACTCCACAAAATTGTTTTGATTTCTGTTAGAGTCGTGTGAAGAATAAGGTCCTTTTCTAAGGCTTTTATCTTATTTTCCAGGGCCTTTACTTCCCTTGTCTTCTCAGCCACAGCCATTTTTGATTTGTCATAATTCAACTCAATCTTTGCCAGCTTTTCCTTGGCTTCTTTTAATTCTGCCATTTGGAGTTCCAGAGCTTTTATTTCTTTCATCATTTCCTCCATACTCAGGCTGGCTTCTTGTCCTGCTACTGCTGTAGTTTTTGCTGTAACCATTACTGAAGTTGAGGCTGGAGCTGAGGTACCTGCTGTTGATGTCGGATGAGTAGGAGGGACTATTGTGGTGACTGTAGGAGGAGCAGTTGTAAGAGTTAGAGCTGTTTGAGTTGGCTGAGATGCCAACTCTCCCTGTTTTTCTTGCAGCGCTGCCCCCAAGGCTTTCTCTGTTTCTAGCAGTCTTTCATTCATCCTCATTATCAAACTTACTACATCCTCCTCTTCTTTCTGATGTTCTACTTCTGTGGTTTGAGGATGTATTGTAGTTGGCAGCCTGAGTTGTTTTATGAGGGCTGCTATGTCTTCTTCTTTCTTCTTAATTAAAGCCTGTATGCCCTTGGGATCGTTGGGATCATGTCCCAGCTCCATAATAATTTCCTCCAAAGATTTGATTCTATTGTCCTTGGCTAATGAGGAGGCTTTCTCCAATTCCAATTGGACAAAAGTATTATGAAGTGAATTTTGCAATCTGTGGGCCAATATTGCTTTATTTGCCAATGTGGAGTACACCATTTCTCTAGTTTGTTTGTGTAACTCAATCTGATCCATTGGGTGGATATCTTTAGCAAGGACTTGCAGATTGGTTCTGATATAATCAGCAGCTGACTGGGGCTGCTACACTGTAGGCCTAAAGTGACTGAGGGTCATTTTCCCTTCTTGGATATCATAGGCTGCCATTAGCCTCTATTGATTGGTGGGAGCCATTCTTAGTAATTGGTTATAGAGCTGGAACCTTACTGGCTCATTTCTGGCCTTGATTTCAGTGAATGCCTTCTTGATGTTAGATCCTTGCTTACTCTAATGTTTGGTGGATGTAACCTCCACACCTTGTTGCCTCTCTTGCTCTTGCTGAAAGGAGCTAGCTGATGTTTCCATACTTGGAGGAATTCGATGTTCGGTTGTTTCCTCACCCCTTTGGTTGCCTGCTGTCTCCTCTGTAAATTCTTCCTCAAAGTAGGGGTTCAACCTTTGCCTTTTCTCCCCTTGTTGTTTTGTGGATGCCCCTGCGGGTGTCTCTTCCTGCCTGTCCCTTTTCTTGGCTCTTTCCTCATTGAGAGGAGTTTGTAACACAGGGATTTCAGGTGCCTTTGCTTGTGTTGAAGGGGCTTGCCCTTGACTTTTTTCTTTTGCTATATCTGGCCGGTCTGCCATTGTCTCCTGCTACTCTGAATGTTGCACTTTCTTGCCCTTGGGTGTCCCTTCAGGAGGAGTAGTCCCTTGGGCAGGATACTGTGAAGTTGTGGCAGATGATGTTCCCACTCCAAGGTGTCGAGGCAATGTGAAAAACAACTGTCCAACAGAGTCCAGGTCAAGTGTCTTTTCAAACTCTTTCATTTCTTTTTCTAATCTCTCCTCTTCAGTAAGTTGCTCAACTAGTGTGCCTTCTATCCATTCCTGTTGATTAGCATATTGTTCAATCTGAGGGATACTATGGTGCACATATCCTATAAGCTTGTTTTTGACTCTCCTAAAGCTTATGAAATGTTCAGGGTCAAATGGTGACCAAAGAAAACTTTGTTTCGGCTTAAGTTTTTCTCTCAGAATAGTGTTAGCTTCCTTCCATGCTTCTTCCCTTTTATTAAAGATAAAAGGGCCCAATTGGTGCCTTATCTTGAGTTGTACCTTTTTCCTAGCACCATAGAAATGAGTCAAATCTGAACTACTACTGGTAGTATTCTAGGGCAAAGAGTCTCATAGGGACATACTTTGGCAGTTTGCAGGGAGCTAATTGATAGCCATAGATCCTGATCACTGTATGGTTTTGGTAAAAATACCAGTCACCAATACTGTATTCCTTTGAGAGGTGTAAGATTTTCTGCATTTCAACAGAGAACCTGGCAGGAGGAGTTGTTGACAACAAGCAGGTGGTTGGATATATGAAAAGGTCAATAAACTCACAATATGTATATGGGGAGCTACTAACATGATGGAATACTGAGGACCAAAATATTACAGACCTTCGCTCCCCCTTATCATCCAATTTTTTAAGGGGAACTGGGAAACTATCAGGTTGATAGTACAACAACAAATGGTATATATATGAAGTGTACTTGAACACTCGCTCTCTATCTAAATTCATGAATTGTTCGTGAATTTCTTTAGCTATGAAGGCGGAATAATCATACTTGACAGCAGGGGGCTGTCTTGGAGCAAACATGGACATCAAAGCAAAGACAGTCTCATCCACTATTTCACTTGTTCTGAATCCCAAGATGTAAGAAATCATGTCTATGAGCAATTTGCTAGGCTCATCAAACCAGGCATGGTGATAGGGAATTGTGAATCTGGAGTAGCAATCTGGTGGCATAAACAGCTTGGCAATTCGGTTAATTTTTGTAGAGGACAACTTGGAGGCTTGATCCAACAAATTTTTCATGGAGAGAGGGACCAAAGGCTGAGTTGGCTTGAAGTGCAGCATCTCATTTATAGACTGAGGGGTGATATGAAAGAGAACATTTCCAGAAGGGTCCATCACTGCCCTTTGAGAAGGTTCATAGTTAGCACAACGTTGATGGATGAATTCTGGGAAGACATTCACTGAAGGTAGGTAGTATATAGGCATATTAGACTCCCAGATTCTAAATATGTCAGTTTTATTCCTGTAGCTATTCCTTATTTCACAAAAATCCTGCAGGTGAGGTTTGTCACCCTCCATGTCATCAATCTGGAAATCTCTATCAGCAAGAGGTAGCCACTCCAACCCCCTATGTGGTGCATTCAGGGGTGCAATGTTCAGGGCCACCGGAACCTCCATGATTCACTATGTTTATAATTTGATTTTGAGTCTGTGTTTCAACAGGAAACAAAGTACTGGCACTGGGTCTTTCACAGTAATTTCACAAAAAAATTTCAATTTGAGTTTTATATGAAAATGGCCTCACTTTGTAAAATTCAAAGGAGAGATGGAGTCTACAAAGTTTAGTTAGGAAGCTGAAAGAACAGTGGAAAGGGTGCTTCTTCTGCAAGTGTTTTTTGATAGTTCTGCAGGCGGAATTGAGCCCGACTTTAAGTTCAATGGACAATTTATCAGAGGGCCATAGAATTAGCAGGTTTTCCTCAAAAACACGGTTAAACAGTGTGTTAGAGTACAAAGGCTTGCAGGCAATAGTGTATTTGAGTCGAATTTAGCTCTCTCGGTGATCTTAACAGAGAAATCACGTAAGAAACAGGGTTTATGGGTGACTGACGGGTAAATACCTGTTTTACAAGTGACTGGTGCAAAATGCAATTGCAGATAGAGCTGAGGAGGTTGGGTTTGCAGCATGAACATGCCTAGGTGGCAGACTGGGACGTTGATGGTGGATTCAACGTAATTCACATGCACAGTCTCCACAATACGATGCATAGAAAGTAAACAAAAAACATCACTTTTATGACTTTTGAACAAATTTGGGTTTTTTTCAGACTTTTTGGTGCTTTTTCGGAATTCATCCATCAACGTTGTGCTAACTCTGTCCTGTCATAGGGTACAGAAGGTGATGTGGCGGATGACATGGGCGCTGACATGGATGAATGACATGGCGGACATGGCGGACTGAACAGTAGCGCGGGCGTTGGCGTGGTGTATGACGTGTGTAGCGAGAATAGAAGGCGGTTTGCGGTTTCCATCGGACCGCTTTTGGTACAGGGGCGGTTTATGTCAGAGCGGGCTTGATGTAATAGGAACGAGACACGTGTACCGGGGTATGGCGGGAAAACCGCTTTCCATCGGGCACTAACTCTCGTACACCGGGGCGGCTCCGATATCAATGAGAGCCGTTGGATCTGGAGGGTGCGATCCAATGGTTGACGGGATGGCGAGTTAATGGTAAGGTATGGCGCAGGGGGCCCACCCAAAGATTTAACGTTTTATAATGTTTTGCGGGGGTTTTGCAAATTTTTTTAACTTTGGGTTTTGGCAGATTGGTTATTTATTTAACCGAATGTTAAATAAAATCCAATTTGATAATGAGAAAAGGGTTATAATGTGGTTTATGTGGGCGGGTTAGGGGTGGTTATTTATTTAACCGGGGGTTAAATAAATTCCAAAGACGCAGAGGGCTATTATAATGTTTCTGGTAAATGTTATAATTCCCGAAACTTTTGCTATATGGCTATAGTTGCCAAAGGTAGGGATATTATACATTTTTGGGTTTTTTATGTATATTTAGATATAATAGGGGAGGGGAAATATAGGTGAGAGTTATATAATAGGGTTAGCATGTTAATATGCTTATAAGGGGAAATGCTAGGTGCATGAAATTGAATCACCTAGACTTGGGGTGTGGGGAGAAATAAAACTTTACACAAGAAATGTGGCTTGTTATAAACAAGTGAACACAACATTTGACTTAGTATTTCTCATAAAATGAAATGAGCTAGGAACACTGAGCAGATCCCAATGTCCTTGAAGGATGTTAGTGAATGATTCTTGTGAGGGGAGAGAGGGGGGAGTTAGACATGCAACATCTGATCACAGCTTTGCCATGGCACTTGAGATATCCATGAAATAGATCATATTCAAACAGATGACACTGCTGATAGACCTGTTTCTGCAACTTCAATCTACTTACCTATTCTACAATTCCTAACATTTTTTCTTCGTTTTTGATTGGGTGCACTTGAACCAACGAACCCTAATTTCCTCTCTTCTTTTGGCTGCCCTCCTATCTAATTCTATCCTTATCTCCTCCAAGGGCTCAGATTGAGCAGTTGGGCCCTTTATTTCTCTATCTTATCTAGTGATCTGCCAACCTTGAACTATTTGGACAAACCTTCATTCTCTATTCTACAACAGGAAATTTAAATATGGACTGGCCCAGATTGAGCTGTTGAACCATCTATCAAGTGAGGCCTAATCACTGATTGCATGATTTTTTAAATCCTTTGCAAGAGTAGGACAGTAGTGGCATTTTTTACTAGCCACTTTCCTGGTCTTTCTTTTGGGTTCATTTGCTTTCTTTCTTGACCAATTCATTTTTCTTGCCCCTTTGATTCTTCTTTTAGGGCATACCCTCTTTACATTTTTTAATTTTCTTTATCTGTATACAAAATATGGAACCTTTGCAGCATGGAAAGGATGATCATATTTGGCACTTCCATTGTCAACCATGAAAAATGAAACCTATTGGTATAGGAACCTAACAGTGGCTCCACTTGGGGATGGCTTTTCCAGGTGAAAAGCCAAGAATAGCAGGTCATATGGCCTTATTTTCAGTTCTTGCTATCATTTGAAACTTTCTTCTGCTATAGACACACAATTGAATCTTTGTAACATGTATATACTTCTCATGAGCTAATGTGAACAGAATAACAACTTTGTTCTGGTAGATGGTCTAAATGTTCAGTCATATTTATGGTTCCAAAACTTTCTTTTTGATTTCCTCTGACAAGTTCAAATATGTACAAAAGGTGGCACAACTCCTTGCTTTTTCCCTCAAAATCTGATGCACCTTATCCCTAATTTAATTGTTGTAATGAACTGCTAAAATAGACACTGTTTATGTACAATATATAGTCCTGTTATGTTGATCAAAGAGAATCAAAATAATGCTTGAGCATTTGCCCATTGACTGGGCCTTCCTCAGCTTTTGTGCCATCCAAACTCTTCAAAAAATAGGTGTTGTTTCCTTGTACAACCTGAATGACATAAGGTCCCTTCCATAGGAAATCAAATTTGCCATGATTTCCTTTGTCTTCCCTCCTAGAATCCCACCTCAGCACTTTGTTTCCTATGAAGAAATCTTTAGCTTTTGTTCTTTTGTCAAAAATCTTCTTGAGTCTATCTTGCAGAACCTAAGTTCTCTGATATACTTCCTCTCTAGTTTGTTGCAAGTGAATAGTTTGGTTGATTCTCCTTTGAATGTCATTGGGTTCTGCTTGTAACTCTTGCAACAATTTGATTACAGGGATTCCCAAGGATGAGGGGAACACAACCTCCATGCCATAAACCAATTCATATGGGCTGGTTCCAATAGATCTTTTGGTGGTCAATCTATCTGCCCATAGTGCTTTAACCAACCTTTTATGCCAATTCCTTTTATTCTCCTCCAAGACTTTTTTGATGATGTTGATCAGGATTTTGTTGGAGGATTCGGCTAGGCCATTACCCTGAGGGTAATAGGCTGTGGAGTGGCCTAAGGTAATGTGGTACTTATGACAAAAACTGATCATTCTTTTGGATTTGAAGGCATCAGAATTATCTGTAATAATTTTCTTCGGACAGCCAAATCTAGACAAAATATTGGTTTCTAGGAATTGCATGATGATTGATTCGTTTGCCTGCCTATAAGGGATGGCTTCTATCCATTTGGTAAAGTAGTCTGTAGCAATCAAAATCCACTTGTGTTGGCTAGAAGAAGAAGGGTGAATTTCCCCAATGAAGTCTAAACCCCATTGTTGAAATGGTCTTTCAGTTGAAATGGGCTTTAGAGGTAGAGGTAACAGCTTTCTCTTGCCTTCAAAGATCTGACATTTATGGCAAGAAGCTACAAATTTTTTCACATCAGCAAACAGGGAGGGCCAATAAAAACCAGCTCTTAGAATCTTATCAGATGTTGACTTCCAATACAAGTGTCCTCCACAGTCCCCTGCATGAAATTCCTTGAGTATTTTTTTAGTTTCATCCTGTGTTAGGCAATTAAGTAAAATACCTTCATGGTTTTTCCAAAACAACACATCATCTATGATACAAAACTTTAAATCTTTCATTTTCAAGAATCTCTTTTTAATCCTGGATAACCCTGGAGGAGCTTGCAAGTTCAGCAATATATAACATATGTCAACATACCAAGGTGATTGTAAAAAGGCTTGATTGATCTGTGGAGTCACCATCTCCTGTTCATTATCTAGTTCATTGATATCAAGGGCTAAAAATTGGTTTCAGTCATCAGCTTGGCTAATCCCTGTTCTTTTATCAGTTTTGTTAGCTTAATTTCAATGTCATATTCTAAAATGTTAGCTATCCATTTGCCCCTTTTACCTTCAATTCCTTCTTGAGTTAGAATGTCTTTGACCACGACATTTGGGACATAAACAATGACATGTGAATACAAGATGTAAACTCTGAAATCCTTGATGGCTTTTACAAGGGCATAGGCCTATTTTTCCATGATCTGATATTTGAGTGGAGCATCTCTAAGTGCTCTACTGAAAAAAGCAATGGGCTTCTCACACCCTTGGTCATCTTTTTGCAATAGGACAGTAGCAATAGTATGCTCAGATGCAAAGGAAAAAATCATGGTCTCTATCAAACTTGGGGCTTGTGAGGACTAGTGTTTTTGTTAAAGCTGTTTTGATGTCCTCAAAGGCTTGTTTAGCTTCCATTGTCCATTTGACTTTAGAATATTTCTTCAGCATATTATTCAACAGTCTTATCAGTTCGGCCAAGTTGGGAATGAACCTCCTTAGGAAATTAATCTTTCCTAAAAAAGCTTGTAGTTCTTTGATGTTTCTTGGGTGAGGCACTTGGAGAATAGCTCGTATTATGTTCGGGTCAATTCTGATGCCATCTTTTGAAATTATGTGACCTAGGAGTTTGCCTTCTTCCAGGCCAAACAATGATTTCTTTGGGTTCAATGATATGCCATATTTTCTACAAATTAGGAATACTTGTCTAAAATGTTCTAAATGTTCTTGGTCTGATTTTGAAAAAGCAGTGAGGTCATCAAGGTATATGACTAAGAAATCATGGATCTCCTTTGCAAAGGCTATGTCCATTGCTCTTTGAAATGTGGCCCCTGCATTTTTGAGTCCAAAAGGAATTTTGACATATTTAAAGGTTCCCCAAGGTGTTGTGAAGGCAGTTTTGTCTTGATCATCCGGGTGGACTAAAATCTGATTAAATCCTGAGAAGCCATCTAACAGTGAGATCCTAGAAGCTCCTACTACCCTTTGTAGGATATGATCCATTTTTGGTAGGGGGTAGTGGTCTTTAAGAGAGACTTTATTCCAATTTCTTAAGTCAACACACAGTCTTGTCTCTCCCGTTTTATTCCTAGTAGGCACTAGATTTGAAATCCACTCCGAGAACCTGATAGGTGCAATTATTCCAGCTTCATACATTCGTTTAACTTTCTTTTTGATCAGGGGAAGGAGGACAGGATTCACCCTTCTAAGCTTCTGTTTAAAAGGTTTTTGATTCTCTTTCAAAGGTATAGTATGTTGGATGACAGAAGTATCATAGGACTTGAGGTCCTCATAGCTCCATGCAAAGACATCTTGGAACTCCTTAAACAACTCAATATATTTCAGCTTTTGATCAGGCAGTAATGCTTTGGAAAGTTTTACCATTTTGGGATTTTCTGTGGTTCCAATATTGCAGTCCTCAATTTCTGCATTTAGAGGTTGCATTTTGGCTTTCTTGGAACGTCATTTGAATCAAATATATCCTCCAAAGGAGTTAAGCCTATGGGCAGAATCTTATCCTTTAGTTCAATTACTTCAGATTCTCCCTCAGCCATTTCATCAAGGTCTATTTGCTTCAGCTCTTGTAAATTTTTGTCATCAAAAGTTGTTGGATGCAAAATTAAATTTGTTGTTTCAGCTGATATACTTTGCTCAGTTTTGTCCATTTGGGGTTGATCATTAATGGTGCTTGTGCCTATGTTTGTACTTGAGAATTCCTCTTTCAAGGTTAGGAAATTATTGATTTGTGTATCATTTTCAAACACTTGCCAACTTTTCACATTATCTGGGACAGCAGGTCTGTGTTTGATTTCAGCAGTAAAGTGGTGGTTAGGTTCAAACGGCAGTTTGCAAGTGCTGGCAAAGGTTGCCAAACTATGTGCATGTAAATTGTGCTTTCTTGGAATTTTGGTGAGCTGAGATTCTAAGAAGGTGTTCAGTATTTCAATGGCTGCACCTCTGTAAGCTCTTAGCCTAAGATCATTTGTAACAAAATTTCCCTTCATCTGTTGGATAATCAAGTTTGAGTCCCCTAGAATTGAAATCTTGGTTTCCCCTAGACTTTTAATCAATTTGAGTCCCAACAAAAGGGCTTCATATTCGGCCATATTATTTGTACACCTAAAATTTAGCCTATATGCATGCCCTTGAGCATGGTCGTTTTGCATGTTGTGTATCCAAGCCCCTGCCCCTGCTCCTAATTTGTTCATTGACCCATCAAACTCTAAGTACCATAAGATATCTTGATTACCACTAGTCTTAGGAGTTTTGGAACCTTTTTCAGTGGGAAAATTTGGATTTTGTAACTCATATGATATTTCATGTTCATTTGTTGCATCAATCACATCAATAATTTTCTGATCTGGGGCACTAGATTATTCATTTATGCTTTTTGGTTGTGCTGTTTTCGGGAGTTTGAAATCAGTTTCGGGACACATCTCAACATTGTATAAAATGAATGAATCCATATCGGAATGCATAGAATAGATGGGGAAGTTTTGGGGTTTCTCTTGACTGCTAACCACATATTTCATCAATGTTTCCCGGTACAAACTCTTTGGCTGTCCAAAGACTAAAATGGTGGCATAGGACATGTCTAGTTGTAAAGACCCCTAGAGTTTTGCACCCCAAGATCTGGACAAAAGCATACCATACTTTGGAGGAATATCGACTACCACCACATCCATCAAGATTGTCTTGGCAGGGTATTGTACCAGAGATACACACAGATCTTTGATTAGGCCTAGACACCTGACCTGGCTGGAATCAAATGAGAACAAGTCTTTGTATGGCCTTGTGATATCTAGGTCCAGTCTTTCCATCACAGACTTAGGCATCATGTTATGGGAAGCTCCCGAATCAAACATTGCATTATGCAACACTTTATCATGAATGTTTAAGCTTACATAGAATGGAGGAACCCCTCCATCTACTGTTTTACCATTGACTTCAGGACCAAAAATCAGTTCTGGTTGGTCATCTAAAACATTGACTGCATCCCTATTCTCTGATATTTGAAGTGACCTATTGATTTGTTCCCTATAAACTTCATGTTTAGCCAATTCAGACAAAGGAATAGCTATTTTCAGTTTGCCTATTTTTGTTTCTAAGTTAAAAGGTTTTTCCACTTGAATTCTTGTATTGTAAGCAGCAAGGTTTTCCTTTTTTGCTGTATTTTCAGTGACCTTCTCTTCATCATGAGTGTTGTTTTGAGGTAAATCTGTTTTGAAACTATTTTCAGGAGGGCAGTTCAAATTTTCTTTTGAGGGAAGGGATGTAGATGACTGATTTTTTGAGGGCTGTAAGTCTGATATTTCTTCCACAGTGGCTTCCTTTGGGTTGGGATCTGTTCTAGCAGGGAGTTCTGTCAGGGTAGATTTATCCTTTGTTTTCTTTGGATGCTTGGTATCTTTCAGCTTGGCAAGTATAGGCACATCTATAGTTTTGCTTCTTAATTTTTATTGTTTATGCACCTCATAGACCGCTGCATCATACCCTTCTTTGAAATCAAATGACTCTCCGGACTGGGTTTGAAATTGGTTGAAATTATGAGCTTCTTGGTCATCTTGTGTTTGTTGCTCACTATTTAACCCCATTAAGTTGATTTGGGTGTCCTCTATAGGCTCACTAGAGGTTGAGGCTTCGACATAGTTCTCTTGAAATGGGGGTCTGATATTCTAATCAGGGCCAGCCTTCCCGGTGTTAGGATTTGAATTTTTTCTAAAGTTCGGATTCCTAATGGTGTTACTTGGTTGACCCTCCCAAGAAGATTTTCTTTCAATGGTTTCTACTCTATCACCCAGGCTGTCCATGCCTTTGATGATTGCATCAATTTTTTGTTCAAATGCTGAAGGTTCTTCTTTAAAAGTAGTCCTTCTTTCAGCTCTAGCTCAGGCTGTTTTAGAGATCAGGTTTGCCTCCACACTAAAAGCTATGCTCTGCATGTCTTCCAAGCTAGTAGGAGCTCTTTCTCTTAGCTGATAAGCCATGTCAGAGTCAAATCCATCGGGGAATTTTATTAAGGCTAAGTCAGGTGGAGGTCTAAGGTTTTGAGGGATAGCATTGTACACATTGTTGAATCTAGCACAATAGTCTTGGACAGTTTCTTGTGGGCCTCTTTTTAAACTGTCATACTCTGATAGGATATGCAATGGGTCCTTCTTCTTTTCCCATATGTTGAGAAAGGTTTGGTAAAGGGCATCTGGATCAGCAATTGTGTTTGCACCAAGTGCCCTAAACCAAGTCCTTACTTCACCCGTCAGACTTTGAACAAAAATTTTCATTCTGACATCATTGTCATCAATTTCATAGTTCTCAAAGTAGTCCATCATTTTCTTAGTGTGTTGTTGGGCTATATAGGAGCCAGTACCATCAAAATATGTGATTTTGCTCTGATAATCCTGAGGCATAGCCCCTGGATTTGCAGGCAACTGTAGAGGAGCATAACGGTTTGCCATATTTATAGGGATAAATGGGACGACAGGAAGAAATAAGACAACTGGAACAACAGAGACAACAGTGGAAATATGTGTAGTGGTTTGGGGAGTGGAGATGATACTTTGAGGTGTGGATGAAGAACTAGGAGAGGCTGTTGTATTGATAGAAAGGACTGCTTCTCTCCCAGGGGTGAGCTCAAATTTTGTAGGGTTTTGCTGAAGTATATCAAGGTCTAAATCAACAGATTTTTCTAGATTTTCTTGTTTTCTAAGGGTCTTAGAGATCAAGTTAGGATTTTCAAAAATAGCTGGAGGATCTGGATCAGGGTTTGACCTAGTATACCGAACTTTCTTCTTTGGAGCCAACTTCTAAATTTGTTTTTGGTATTTTCTAAAAATGTTAAAGATCACAGTTTTTGACAATATTTTGCAGGAAGCTCTTTTGGAATATAGGAGGCTTTGGGCTTTCCTTTGAATATGTTGAAACAGGGAGACTGATCAAATCTTTGGGATAGCTGTTTAAAGCCTAAAGCTATATTGGAGATTAATTGAAGAAAATTTTATTTACTCCTGTAAATGCACAGCAAAAACAGTTTCAAAGGCTACCTGGCTAACTTCAGGCTCCATCTGCAGCTTTAGAAAATAGACAGCAGTTACAAACAGTCATTCAGTTCCCAGCGGAGTCGCCAATGATGTTATCACTCAGGTTGTTCCCTACCTCCAGGAGGGAATATGGCTGAGGTAACCACTAACCAGTATTTTAGCTACAGATTCTAGCCAATCTGCAACCAGAGAGGGCTCTCTCTTTATAATTTAGATTTGTTTTGTTATATGTTAGGCTATTTATGAAGCACAAGTTTTGTTTGGTGTTTGGAACATGACATTCAGTAGAGCAAGGCTGTAAGTGAGAGAAGTTCAGACCATTGGGTTGATGGAGTCGTGTGGAAATAAACCTCTGGGTATGGTTTCGTTGGCAATGGGAGAACTGCAGAGCAAGATAGTTAAACACAAAAAATATTTTCAAGCTGGGATAAGATGAAATGAAGTCAGGGAATGAAAGGCAATGAAGAATCTTTCATTATGCTAACAGAGGGAAATTGTATAAACATTATCAAGGAGCAGTTAAGAATTCCTTGATGATATTTAGAGTGAAAGAACCAGGGAGACAAGAGCAGTCAAGAATTCTTGCCTATGCTAGTCCCGTAGAAAACATAAGAAGTTACAGGAGTTGAACACAGAGTATAACAAAGTAAATTCAGTGTTATCCTTCTTTTCTGTAACTTAGAGCATGATATTTAGATGGTAAATAAAACACACAGATACATTAACACAAGAGTAAAGAAGACTTATTGATCCATGCATTAACACGAGAGTTCTACAATATATCCTTCTGCCATTGTTTCCATAACCAGCAAATTCACCAGCAAAGCATTCCAGCAATCTTTTATTTCAGAAGAGTTCCCAAAACATACAGCGCAGATCCAGAATGATATTCACCAGCCAACAATAATACATATATTGGGGAAGTATTTATAAAAGAGTTCACAAAATATCCTGTAGGAGAAAATATCAAGTAATAAGTTCATCCATATACTATGGCAAAGGCAATAACTGATGTGGAAAAATCAGCCAAAAATGAATGAAGGAGTAACTATGCTGTACTGGCAGGCCTTAGGTGTTCTGCTTTTGTTGACTTTTCAGCTCAACTAGTCGGCTGATTAGCTGCTTTTCTGATTTGCGTCCCTGATGTGCTATCACCTGCCACCTGTGCCTGATTTTTCCTTAACGCTTTTCAGTGCGAATTTTCTCCTTATCAATTTGATTTTCTGATGGGTGGCTATGGTATTTGAATTTGCTAATGTGTAGCTAACCAAAAAAGAGCAATGCAATTACCTGGGCAAAACCTCAAGCATGCCCTCCCACCATTGATCTGTTGGCAGCTGGTGTCTCTGTAGTTTAATTAATGTTTCATCAGCTTCAGTGTATGTGTAGTAATTTGGTTGGACCTCAAAAAGATGGTTTACTTCATGTTCAATATAAAACAAATTTTCCAATTTGTCATATAAAACCTGTCCAAAGGGAGGTGATGTCTCTTCTGTGCTGCTTGATGATGTTGTGATTTGATTGGTAATATAGGTATTTACCCTTCGAGCATACTGTTCATGTGTTAACAGTCTTCCTTTGCTAGTCAATAAACTAGGTAACCCCTTGATCTGCAACACTGCAAACTTTTGTCTGAAGGTATTTATTTATGCTTGCAACTCTTAGCACTTTCTTTCCAAAGTCTACACAAAATTCCTCATGGTCAGTACCTTTTTCACTAACAAAAGTGTGTCTATTCTGTTCTTGATATCCAAAGCTGCTAACTTTTCTCTAGTATGAGTATTCAAAAAATGGATCATTTTATTGGCCTCTTCGGGCTTGTTTGCCAATAATGTTCTGGCCTTTTGAGTCTCAAATTGAGCTATCCCTATCAACTCAATCTAGTCATGGATAGTCTGGATTGATGTCCATTGATCAGTGATGGATTGGCCAATTTTACTCCACAAAATTGTTTTGATTTCTATCAGAGTCTTGTGAAGAGTAAGGCCCTTTTCTAAGGCTTTTATCTTATTTTCCAGGGCCTTTACTTCCCTTGTCTTCTCAGCCATAGCCATTTTTGATTTGTCATAATTCACCTCAATCTTGGCCAGCTTTTCTTTGGCTTCTTTTAATTCTTCCATTTGGAGTTCGAGAGCTTTTATTTCTTTCATCATTTCCTCCATACTCAGGTTGGCTTCTTGTCCTGTTGCTGCTATAGTTGTTGTTCTAACCGTTGCTGAAGTTGAGGCTAGAACGAGGTACCTGATGTTGATGTCGGATGAGTAGGAGGGACTATTTTTGTGACTGTAGGAGGAGCAGTTGTAAGAGTTAGAGCTATTTGAGCTGGCTGAGATGCCAACTCTCCCTGTTTTTCTTGCAGCGCTGCCCCCAAGGCTTTCTCTGTTTCTAGTAGTCTTTCATTCATCCTCATTAGCAAACTTGCTACATCCTCCTCTTCTTTATGTTTTTCTACTTTTGTGGTTTGAGGATGTATTGTAGCTGGCAGCCTGAGTTGTTTTCTGAGGGCTGCTATGTCTTCTTCTTTCTTCCTAATTAAAGCATGTATGCCCTTGGGATCGTTGGGATCATGTCCCAACTCCATAATAATTTCCTCCAAAGATTTGATTCTATTGTCCTTGGCTAATGAGGAGGACTTCTCCAATTCCAATTGGGCAGAAGTATTATGAAGTGAATTTTGCAATCTGTGGGCCAATATTTCTTTATTTTCCAAGGTGTAGTACACCATTTCTCAAGTTTGTTTGTGTAACTCAATCTGATCCATTCGGTGGATATCTTTAGCAAGGACTTCCAGATTGGTTCTGATATAATCAGCAGCTGACTGGTGCTGCTGTACTGTAGGCCTGAAGTGACTGAGGGTCATTTTCCCTTCTTGGATATCATAGGCTGCCATTAGCCTCTGTTGATTGGTGGGAGCCATTCTTAGTAATTGGTTATAGAGCTGGAACCTTACCGGCTCATTTTTGGCCTTGATTTCAGTGAATGCCTTCTTGATGTCAGATCCTTGCTTGCTCTGTTGTTTGGTGGATGTAACCTCCACACCTTGTTGCCTCTCTTGCTCCTGCTGAAAGGAGCTAGCTGATGTTTCCATACTTGGAGGAATCCGTTGTTCGGTTGTTTCCTCACCCCTTTGGTTGCCTGTTGTCTCCTCTGCAAATTATTCCTCAGAGTAGGGGTTCAACCTTTGCCTTTTCTCCCCTTGCTGTTTTGTGGATGCCCCTGTGGGTGTCTCTTCCTGCCTGTCCCTTTTCTTGGCTCTTTCCTCATTGAGAGGAGTTTGTAACACAGGGATTTCAGGTGCCTTTGCTTGTGTTGAAGGGGCTTGCCCTTGACTTTTTTCTTTTTCTGTATCTGGCCGGTCTGCCATTGTCTCCTGCTGCTCTGAATGTTGCACTTCCTTGCCCTTGGGTGTCCCTCTAGGAGGAGTAGTCCCTTGGGCAGGCTGTTGTGAAGTTGTGACAGATGATGTGCCCGCTCTAAGGTGTCAAGGCAATGTGAAAAACACCTGTCCAACAGAGTCCATGTCAAGTGTCTTTTCAAACTCTTGCATTTCTTTTTCTAATCTCTCCTCTTCAATAAGTTCCTCAAATAGTGTGCCTTCTATCCATTCCTGTTGATTAGCATATTGTTCAATCTGAGGGATACTATGGTGCACATATCCTGTAAGCTTGTTTTTGACTCTCCTAAAGATTACGAAATGTTCAGGGTCATATGGTGACCAAAGAAAACTTTGTTTCAGCTTAAGTTTTTCTCTCAGAATAGTGTCAGCTTCCTTCCATGCTTCTTCCCTTTTATTAAAGATAAAAGGGCCCAATTGGTGCCTTATCTTGAGCTGTGCCTTTTTCCTAGCACCATAGAAATGAGTCAAATCTGAACTACTGCCGGTAGTATTCCAGGGCAAAGAGTCTCATAGGGACATACTTTGGCAGTTTGCAGGGAGCTAATTGACAGCCATAGATCCTGATCACTGTATGGTTTTGGTAAAAATACCAGTCACCAATACTGTATTCCTTTGAGAGGTGTAATATTTTCTGCATTTCAGCAGAGTGCCTGGCAGGAGGAGTTGTTGACAACAAGCAGGTGGCTGGATATATGAAAAGGTAAATAAACTCACAATATGTATATGGGGAGCTACTAACATGATGGAATACTGAGGACAAAAATATTACAGACCTTCGCTCCCCCTTAGCATCCAATTTTTTAAGGGGAACTGGGAAACTATCAAGTTGATAGTACAACAGCAAATGGTATATATATGAAGTGTACTTGAACACTCTCTCTCTGTCTAAATTCATGAATTGCTCATGAATTTTGTTAGCTATGAAGGTGGCATAATCATACTTGACAGCAGGGGGTTGTCCTCGATCAAACATGGACATCAAAGCAAAGACAATCTCATCCACTATTTCACTTGTTCTGAATCCCAGGATGTAAGAAATCATGTCTATAAGCAATTTTCCAGGCTCATCAAACCAGGCATGGTGATAGGGAATTGTGTATCTGGAGTAGCAATCTGGTGGCATAAACAGCTTGGCAATTCGGTTAATTTTTGTAGAGGACAACTTGGAGGCTTAATCCAACAAATTTTTCATGGAGAGAGGGACCAAAGGCTGAGTTGGCCTGAAGTGCATCATCTCATTTATAGACTGAGGGGTGATATGAAAGAAGACATTTCCAGAAGGGTCCACCACTGCCCTTTAAGAAGGTTCATAGTTAGCACAAAATTGATGGATGAATTCTAGGAAGACATTCACTGAAGGCAGGTAGTATATAGGCATATTAGACTCCCAGGTTCTAAATATGTTAGTTTTATTCCTGTAGCTATTCCTTATTTAACAAAAAGCCTGCAAGTGAGGTTCTTCACCCTCCATGTCATCAATCTGGAAATCTCTATCAGCAAGAGGTAGCCACTCCAACTCCCTATGTGGTGCATTCAAGGGTGCAATGTTCAAGGCCACCAGAGCCTCCATGATTCACTGTGTTTATAATTGGATTTTGAGTATGTGTTTCAATAGGAAACAGAGTACTGGCACTGGGTCTTTCACAGGAATTTCACAAAAATTTTGCAATTTGAGTTTTATATGAAAATGGCCTCACTGTGTAAAATTCAAAGGAGAGACAGAGTCTACAGAGTTTAGTTAGGAAGCTGAAAGAACAGTGGAAAGGGTGCTTCTTCTGCAGGTGTTTTTTGATAGTTCTGCAGGCGGAAATGAGCCTGACTTTAAGTTCAATGGAAAATTTATCAGAGGGCCACAGAATTAGCAGGTTTTCCCCGAAAACACGGTTAAACAGTGAGTTAGAGTGCAGAGGCTTGCAGGCAACACTGTATTTGAGTCGAATTTATCTCTCTCGGTGATCTTAACAGAGAAATCACGTAAAAACAGGGTTTATGGGTGATTGACGGGTAAATACCTGTTTTACAAGCGACTGGTGCGAAATGCGGTTGCAGACAGAGCTGAGGAGGTCGGGTTTGCAGCATGAACACGCCTGGGTGGCGGACTGGGACGTTGATGGCGGATTCAACATAATTCACATGCACAGTATCCACAATACGACGCATAGAAAATAAACAAAAAACATCACTTTTATGAATTTTGAACAAATTTGGGCTTTTTTCGGACTTTTTGGCGCTTTTTGTGCTGACATCATCATGACGTAACTCTGTCCGGTCGTAGGGTATAGAAGGTGACGTGGCGGATGACGTGGGCGATGACATGGATGAATGACATGGCGGTCAGGACGAACTGAATAGTAGCACGAGCACTGGCGTGGTGTATGACGTGTGCAGCGGGAATAGAAGGCAGTTTGTGGTTTCCATCGGACCGCTTTTGGTATGGGGGCAGTTTACGTCAAAGTGGGCCCGATGGAATAGGAACGAGACACGCATCCTAGGGTATGGCGGGAAAACCACTTTCCATCGGGCGCTAACTCTCGTACATCGGGGCTGCTCCGATATCAATAAGAGCCGTTGGATCTGGAGGGTGCGATCCAACGGTTGACGGGATGGTGAGTTAACAGTATGGTATGGCACAGGGGTCCCACCCAAAGATGTAACGCTTTATAATGTTTTGTGGGGGTTTTGCAAATGTTTTTAACTTTGGGTTTTGGCAGATCGGTTATTTATTTAACCGAATGTTAAATAAAATCCAATTTGATAATACGCAAAGGGTTATAATGTGGTTTATGTGGGTGGGTTAGGGGTGGTTATTTATTTAACCAGGGGTTAAATAAATTCCAAAAATGCGGAGGGCTATTATAATGTTTCTGGTAAACGTTATAATTCTCGAAACTTTTGCTATATGGCTATAGTTTCCAAAGGTAGGGATATTATAAATTTTTGGGTTTTTTATGTATCTTTATATATAATAGGGGAGGGGAAATATAGGTGGGAGTTATATAATAGGGTTAGCATGTCAATATTCTTATAAGGGGAAATTCTAGGTGCATGAAATTGAATCACCTAGACTTGGGGTGTGGGGAGAAATAAAACTTTACACAAGAAATGTGGCTTGTTATAAACAAGTGAACACAACGTTTCACTTAGTATTTCTCATAAAATGAAATGTGCTAGGACCATTGAGCAGATCCCATTGTTGTTATGCTCTTAACCTGCAAAGCAATACCCAAACATAGAATTTGCGACGAAAAGGTACCGAGAACACAGAATATGCGAAGAAAATATACCCAGAACACAGAATAACAATTTTATTATTAAGAGAGAATTGTTCACAGGCCTCTTCGAGGGGACAACCTCCAATAGAGCAGAGCTCGATCACAAAGACAAACCACGATACTCCTCGCAGGGAGTCTCTATCCTTTATATATGACTCATACATGCAATACCACGGGCCAATACCATGGGTTTTATTAGTACCATCTATCTAATACTACCGCCCATTTACCATCTATCTAATACTACCGCCTATTTGCAACTAACTGTGGTCCCGTCATTAATTGCGGGTTAACCACTTACAAATATTAATATGGGCTTTATTGACTCTTGACTATGACGTGATCCCATGACATAAATAAGGGGGTTAGGGTGGGACCCTAACATGCCCTCCCCCTTAAGACTAACCTTGTCCTCAAGGCTGAAGCTGCGGAAACTGCTGAAGAATAGTGGCTGGTTCCCAAGTTGCATCTTCCAGAGAGGTGTCTTTCCATTTGACGAGGACCTCCTTAATCATGCGGCCACGTAGGTGCTTGTCTCGGGTGTCTAGAACCTGTTCAGGTTGAAGCCAGATTGACCCTTCTTCGTCTAACTCAGGTAGGCTGGTTTGAACTCGGAAATTGTTCCCAATCACTTTCTTGAGGCACGATACATGGAAAACTGGATGGATTTTTGCCGTAGGTGGCAAAGCCAACTTGTAAGCTACTTCTCCAATGTGCTGAAGTACTTGGTATGGTCCGTAGAATTTTGGAGTGAGCTTTTGACAACCCTTATCTTTGAGTGATGTTTGCTTATATGGTTGCAGCCTCAAAAAGACCTGATCCCCTTCTTGAAATTGGCACTCTGAGCGATGTTGGTTGGCCTGTTGCTTCATGCGGTTCTGAGCTTGATGAAGATTCTCGCGAAGGTGGGCGAGCATGGTTGCGCGGTGTTGTAGGAGTTGATCCACTGCTTGTACTTTGGAGCATCCCTTGAGATAAGAAGTAGGGGAAGGCGGAAGTTGACCATATACTGCTTCATAGGGAGTCATTTTGGTGGTAGCATGATAGTTTGTGTTATACCACCATTCAGCCAGAGGTAACCACTTTGCCCACAGGTGTTGCTTCTCTGAAGTGAAACATCGAAGGTAGGTTTCTAGACATTTGTTGACAGCTTCGGTTTGACCATCTGTTTGTGGATGATATGAAGTACTAAGTTTGAGTTGAGTGCCTTGTAGTCTGAAGAGTTCCTGCCAAAAATTGTTGGTGAAGATCGGGTCGCGGTCGGACACTATTGAAGTGGGCATGCCATGTAATTTGAAGATCTGATCCATGAAAGTTTGAGCAACCAAGGTTGGTGTAAACGGGTGGGGTAGGGCACAGAAATGAGCATACTTTGATAGTCGGTCCACAACCACCATGATGACTGACTTGTTCCCTGACTTTGGAAGACCTGTAATGAAATCCATAGAAACCTCCATCCAAATTGAGGCCGGAATGGGCAATGGTTGTAAGGTGCCTAGTGTGTTGATGGTTTCCCCTTTGTGGCGTTGACAGACATCACATTCGGCTACGAAAGTAAGGACATCCTTTTTCATGCCTGTCCAAAAGAATGATCTTCTGGTGTGATCATACATCTTCTGAAAGCTCGAATGTCCTGCAATGGGAGATGAGTGCAATTCTGCCAAGAGGCGACTTTTGAGGGTAGATGTTGGTGATATGACGACTCTGTCCTTGTAGCGAAGAATATCATTCTGCCACGAGTAGCCCATGCTGGAATTAGGATCTGCCTGCAATTGAGAAATGAGTTGGGAGAGCCCTGGGTGTGAAAACCATTCCCTGCGAGCCTCTTCAATCCAGTTTGGAATGGGAAGGGAAATTGCGAGCAGAGTACTTTCCTCCTCAAATTGGCACGATAATGCATCTGCTACCCTGTTGTCTTTCCCTTTCTTGTAAATGATCTCATAATCATATCCCAACATTTTGGCTAACCATTTGTTTTGTTATGGGGAGGATAGGTGTTGCTCCAAAAAATATTTGAGACTGTGATGATCTGTGCGGATTTGGAAACGTCGCCCCAATAAGTAAGGTCACCAGGTCTCGGCTGCATGTAAGATGGCCATCATTTCCTTCTCATAGGTAGATTGGCCCAGATTCCTCCCACAGAGTTGTTGGCTTGTGAAGGCCAATGGTCGCCCTTCCTGCATTAAGACCACCCCAATACCTGTACCCGAAGCATCACTTTCAATGACAAAGGATTTGGTGAAGTCAGGTAGTGCTAAGACTGGAGTGGTACACATGGTGTTTTTTAGCGCGGTAAATGCCTGTTGTTCTTCCTCGATCCAGAAGAAGGAATTTTTCTTTAGGAGTTGAGTGAGGGGCTTCGCTATGCGGCCATAGTTGCGGACAAATTTACGATAATAGCTTGTGAGACCAAAAAATCCTCTCAAGCTCTTCAAAGTCTTAGGTTGAGGCCATTCTTGCATTGCCTGGATCTTTTTGGGGTCCACCTTGACACCTTCACGCCCCACAATGTGGCCCACATACTCAACTTCTTCCATGCCAAACGCACACTTAGACATTTTGACAAATAATTTATGTTTGCGGAGCAGTTGCAAGAGTAGATCTACATGCTGAAGATGTGCCGCCCAGGTGCCACTATAGATGAGAATGTCATCGAAGAAGACAAGAACAAATTTTCTGAGATATGGTTTGAGGATGTGATTCATAAGACTCTGAAAAGTAGAAGGGGCATTACAGAGACCAAATGGCATGACCAGGAACTCATAATGGCCTTCATGAGTTCTGAAAGCCGTCTTGGGAATATCGACTTCCTTCATGCGAATTTGGTGGTAGCCGGAGTGAAGATCCAACTTGGTGAAGAATTGAGCCCCATTGAGTTCGTCCAGCAAATCGTCAACCACCGGAATGGGAAATTTATCTTTGACTGTCAACTTGTTGAGGGCCCTGGAGTCGGGACACATCCTCCACTCCCCATCTTTCTTGAGGACCATGACCACTGGGGATGAATAAGGACTAATGCTGGGACCAATGACACCTGCTTCCAACAATTCCTTGATGATTTTTTCTATTTCATTCTTTTGAGTGAACAGATATCGGTATGGCCGCACATTTGGGGGTTGAGCCCCTGGAACCAAGGTGATGCTATGATCATGTTCCCCTCACGAGGGTGGAAGCTCATGAGGCTTGTCAAAGACCATCCGATGGGAATTTAAAATCTGCTGCATCTCAGGATGAATTGGCAGAGGTCTGGTTTCGACTACCTGGATGGCATTAAATTGCGCTACCACTCCATGATGGCCCTTTTTTAACAATTTTTCCATCCGATGCGAGCTGATGACCGAGGGGGCTCCCGCCTGGAGGCCACGGAGGGTATGTGTGGAGTTGTTCTGCTTAAAACTCATATATAACTCCTGGAAATCCATTGTGATTGGCCCAAGGGTGCGGAGCCATTCAGCACCTAGGACAATGTCGCATCCCCCCATGTGTATGGCAAACATGTGGGTTTTCAACTGATAATCCCCCATTTGAAGTTTGACATTTTCACAGTGGCCTTCACATTTCATTGTGCCCCCATCTGCAATTTGGACTTGGAAGTTAGAAACTACCCTTACAAAACAGTGCGCTGCTTCGGCGATTTTTTGATGGATGAAATTATGGGTACTTCCACTATCAATCGGGACTAATACTGGGCGATGTTTAAGAAAACCCCTGATTTTGAGGGTTTGAGGGGAAGAGATTCCTGCCAACGCATTGAGCGAAATAACTGGGTCGTCAGATACAATCTCCTTTTGGCTGTCTTCTTCGATCGCCTCCGGTTCCTCAAGAGGTGGATCTTCCTCGGTGGAGCTGTAGTTAGTGGCATCTATTTGAAAAAACTTGGGCTCCTTGCATTTATGACCAGGGAATATTTTTCATCACAGTAGTAACATAGTCCTTGCTTCCTTCTTTCGGCCATTTCCTGAGGTGACACCTTTTGGACCTTAAGTGTCTGAGTCGTGGTGTGAGCTTGTGGGGGACGACCTTTAGTGGGGAAATTGGGGCGACTGTATTGGGCTTTTATGGCACGTTCCACCTTACGGGCTACTTGGCAAGCCTCCATCCATGTGGGAGGGTGGTGGAGTAGAACTTGAGCTTTGATGGCTTCTTTAAGACCACTGATAAAACATTCCGTGTAGAACTCATATGAGAGATGCTGAGTGCGGAAGGCTAAGGCTTCAAAAGCGGTGATATATTCATCCACTGTACCCGTCTGTCGGAGCTTAGTGAGACGGCCCAAAAAGGAGTCTCCCTATTCAAAGCGATCTTCAAGAGCTTTGGCAAATTGGGCCCAACTCGAAAAAGGTGCATTGCGACGTTGATGCCATTCCACCCATTGCCATTGTTCATTGTCCAAGTACATGGTCGCCACTCCAATCTTAGTCCAATCATCTTGGAGACGATTCAATTTGAAATACTGGTTCATTTGTGCTAGCCATGCGGACGGGTTAGAACCATCAAATTTCTACATATCCAACTTGGGAGGTCGCTGACTATCCAACTTGGGAGGTGGTGGATGGGTGTGCCAGACGTGGGGAGAGTGGCTAGACTCACCCTCATGGTGTATATGGTCATTATAGGGTTCCTCAAGAGCTGGCTCCTTGCCCTTATCGAGTGCTTGCCGTACCAGGTTCGATAGTCCATCAAGCATATTTTTGAGCTCGTTCATATCTGTTTCAAGTTTGTCTAGTCTTTCATTGGCCATTGCTTGAGCTCTAGTTTCTACCATACACCAACTTGATGAAAAATTGGGACCGCCAAAATTTTTTTTTCTAAGAAATTGAATGGTACCACCGTGCTCAGCTCGTTGTCCTGATGCTGATGGGCTAGATCACAAATAAGCACTTCGGAAGATCTCAGACTCGTTTTTTTTTTTTTTTTTTGGAAAACTCCCAACGGAGTTTTACTCCTTCCTGATCAATACTGCAGTCGCCAAATCCTCAAAATGTCAATGCCGCCAAAAGTCCTGCAAAAATTATATCCAGGTACAGGAACCTGTCACAACTACTTCGATCTGGTGGATCTGAGAGATCTGAATGGTGGAACAACTGCTGCTGCTGATCTGGAATATCCAATCTGGTGGGTCTGAGAGATCTGAATGGTGGAACAACTGCTGCTGCTGATCTGGAATATCCGATCTGGTGGATCTGAGAGATCTGAATGGTGGAACAACTGCTGCTACTGATCTGGAATAGATGATGTGTGATCCTCCGATAGAAAGGGAACTATGGTCTTGGGGAGTGTCAGGTGCTACAGATCGCAATATACATAAGGGTCTGACAGTAGTACTCGGCCCAATGTTTCAGGGCTCTAACTAAGGAGGATCGACCATACCCTTAGCCGTACAACCCGACTACCCTATCGTACGGGCGAATAATCTCTTCGAGTGCTGTTCTCGGTGTACTGTAGCCACAAGACGGCCGAAGGTTTATCTATGGTGAGGCTTCAAGGTAGCTAGGGGGCTTCCTATATACCCAGAGGGTACGTGGAAGACATTCCGTGCGCGGTTCTGTCTAATGTGCTACTACTCGAAGGGGTACCCACAGGGGTTACAAGGGAGTCCAACAGATGTGACCACCTCTTGTATTTCCTGCGTGCATGCCTCCCCAAATCCGCAGGTTTATGCGCTTAACGATAGATCCCATGGTTTAAAGACGCCGGAACATGTCTCTAGCCAAAAAAAAATTTGCTAAAATTTAGAGATCCCACCGAGCCCTGGAAAGTGCTCTGATACCACTTGTTATGCTCTTAACCTGCAAAGCAATACCCAAACATAGAATTTGTGAGGAAAAGAGACCGAGAACACAGAATATGCGAAGAAAATATACCTAGAACACAGAATAGCAATGATTTTATTATTCAGAGAGAATTGTTCACAGGCCTCTTCGAGGGGGCAACCTCCAATAGAGCAGAGCTCGATCACAAAGACAAAACATGATACTCCTCGCAGGGAGTCTCTATCCTTTATATATGACTCATACATGCAATACCACGGGCCAATATCATGGGTTTTATTAGTACCATCTATCTAATACTACCGCCCATTTACCATCTATCTAATACTACCGCCCATTTGCAACTAACTGTGGTCCCGTCATTAATTGCGGGTTAACCACTTACAAATATTAATATGGGCTTTATTGACTCTTGACTATGACGTGATCCCATGACATAAATAAGGGGGTTAGGGTGGGACCCTAACAAATGTCCTTGAAGGATGTTAGTGAATGATTCTTGTGAGGGGAGAGAGGGGGGAGTTAGACATGCAACATTTGATCACAGCTTTGCCATGGCACTTGAGATATCGATGAAATAGATCATATTCAAAAAGATGACACTGTTGATAGACCTGTTTCTGCAACTTCAATCTACTTACATATTCTACAATTCCTAACATTTTTTCTTCATTTTTGATTGGGTGCACTTGAACCAGCAAACCCTGATTTCCTCTCTTCTTTTGGCTGCCCTCCTATCTAATTCTATCCTTATCTCCTCTAAGGGCTCAGATTGAGTAGTTGGGCCCTTTATTTCTCTATCTTATCTAGTGATCTGCCAAGCTTGAACTGTTTGTATAGACCTTCATTCTCTATTCTACAATAGGAAATTTAAATATGGACTGGCCCAGATTGAGCTGTTGAACCATCCATCAAGTGAGGCCCAATCACTGATTGCATGATTTTTTAAATCCTTTGCAAGAGTAGGACAGTAGTGGCATTTTTGACTAGCCACTTTCCTGGTCTTTCTTTGGGGTTCATTTTCTTTCTTTCTTAACCAATTCATTTTTCTTGCCCCTTTGATTCTTCTTTCAGGGCATACCCTCTTTACATTTTTTAATTTTCTTTATTTGTATACAAAATATGGAACCTTTGCAGCATGGAAAGGATGATCATATTTAGCACTTCCATTGTCAATCATGAAAAATGAAACCTATTGGTATAGGAACCTAACACTGCGGAGACTATGATTGAAAATCTTATTTGTATGGCTATGGAAGAAAGATATGCCCCAAGTGATAAGGCACACAAAAGGGAGCTAATGGAGCTAAATTTGACCAAAAAGTAAGAAGAGGAAAAAAACATTTTGATGGAAGTTTTAAAGGAATGAGGATCATTAACTATGGTGGAAATGATTCGATGACCGAATGCCTTGGAGCCAGATATGAAAATAAAAAATATTATCGTTTTGGAAGATCCCACACGAATCGATGGCCTATATTGTTCTTGCTAAGATCCTTGAAATCCAAACAACACAAATTACAAGGAACTTATAATAGAGGAGTGCCCCAGGGAGTGGTTTTGTCGGAACCGCTCATATATAGGTTGACGGCTCAGATTTCTCCCAACATCACTCATTACTTATTTCAAAAAGCACTCAAGTTCTCCCATGGAGTTGTTTATGGTTTTCAAAGACGACATGTGTTGCATCAATGTGTGTGTTAAGATTGAAAACTGGGACCCGCACTTAAATTATGATGAGAACCAAATTACCTCGAGCTTGACTTATGTTACTTTTAGCAAAGTTGGGCTTATATCTGTCATTTGTATTTTATTAATATTTTGTTGAGATCCAAAATGTATTGACATTCATTCTATAGTTTGTAAAAGGAAACTATTTTTTGTAACTGTGTTAAGAATAAGTTTTAGAAATTAATTTGAACAGTTAGGTCCAGGGAACAGAAATAAAAGACCCGAAATTAGACATTGTGGGGGTTCAAAGGTAAAGTTATTATGCAAAAAATGTAACGTAAAATTTCCATAGAGATAAATGAAAATATCAGTGTGATTCCAACTCCTTAATGCATTGTGGTATGTATTTTTTACTTCTTATGTATTCTTTTCATCCTTGTTTTTCCTCATGTAAGGTTAAAGTATGATGCAGTTGGTCTTTCCTGAGCATTCACAAATTTATTTATGTTATGGTTTATGGTAGACAATACCTAGGATTATTCATAGAAATACTTAAAGGGCGCTCCATGACCTCAACAATCTCATTTCTTTCTTTTTTGCAATGTTCCATTCATCATTTCCTTCTCAAGGTGTAATCATTGGATTCCTTTTGGCCCATTGTGAGAAATTTTGTTTCCAATTGTTTCTTATTAATTTACAAATTTGAAATATGCAGTCATTAAAGTAAAGGCCATATTAATCCATTAAGTTTATCTCTATGTTCAAGCTGACACTACATTTTAGGGTGTTTTGTCTCTGAGCCTATTTTTAAATCTTTATTAGTTTTGTAGATGTCCTGGGCACTGACCTCCTGCAACCATAGGTTGTCTCCAGGGTTACAAAAATAGGAGTGAGTGAGGACTAAAAGAGGAATTATTTTTGAGGATGGCACAATTAGGCTTAACAGTGACTAAATTAGGCATCATTTTTCACAAGAACTCCACAATCCACTATGAGGAGGGGCTCTTAAAGGTCCAACACAATGGGAAAGTGCAAGAGATAATGTGATGAACTTACTGAGTAAAATTACACGAAGTACTAGGATCAAAGGAGAAGGAGATAGTGAGAGTGCAATATAGCTTCAGAGTGACTGATGGAGGCCCTAACTGTGGAATAAAATATGCCATGCACTCAAAAGTCAGGGCAAGACTCAATATTAGCGTAGTGAGGGATTCTAGTGGACAAGAGTTGATGGCTTGCTAACTAAAACTACGCCAAGTGCCATGACTGAGGGGCCGGGTTAAGGGAGGGAATAATTTTATTCAACAGTGGCTAAATGTTCATAGGATATGTGCCTTTCTCCCTATGCTAGTGCAATTCTCTTCAGCAGTGGCTTACTATTCACTAGAGATGTACCCTACACCTAGGAGGGACCGCTAGAAGAGGAGATTGCGCAATTGGCTAAGGTGAGCAATAGAACGGAAGTCACTTTTCCTAGGTGTTGTGGCCACCAACAACCCCCCTCCTTATTTAGTATTAGCAATAACACTAAGTAAGTGGGGACCCTTAGTGAAAAATTCAAAAAATTCAATTAAGGCTTATGTATTCTACTCCTTAAGAAAACATCGCATCGCGCAAAGACTAATAGGGCACTTCCTTATGATTAAAAATGATAAACTGCGAAAGTGCGACGCGAATTTCATCGCATCGCATGTATTAAGAAACACTCATATTGGAATAACCTTAAAAAACCACTGATGGCCGATATGCGATATCGCATATCGCATAAAAACACATAAATGATTATAACAATCTTGCGATAGCGCGACAGTGCGATCCGTGATTTTGCGATGCACGATATTGCGATCTGCGATTCTACGATAAGCGCGATCGGGCAACCCTACGATAACACATCTTAATGAAAAATGCGATGATGCGATGCGAATCGCAGAAAATGTCCATTGCAGATTTTCCTCGGCTCAACATTCAAGAAAAGATATCCATAAACCAAAAATTGGATGTGCGCTTTAATGAAAATTAATGAATGATACGCCAAGTGTTAATGAAAGACAATTTTGTGTTTTTTGAAGAGTCAGTTCACGTCAGGTGGCATGTTTTTGTACATCCATAGAGTGTAAAACCTTCTTGTCGATTTTTATTATCATTACTCTCTCCTTATGTGAGAGCTGCAGGAATGAAAAACAGAAACAACATGAAGCAATGTGTAGGAAGCCATGGGGGAAAAGGGTAAATCTCCAAATGCTCAGAAACAGAGAATAGATGCCCTCATAAACGGATATCGCATTCAACAGAGCCGCAAATTCACAGAGCGCTACTGAGCTATCCATTATAGAGCTTTCTGTCACAGCCATGGTTGAATGAGTAGTTGAACAATGCTGCTATCAACAGGTGATTTAAACGCTCAAGGTCAGAAGCTCACAAAAGCAGTATGTTTACAAAATGTTGAAGCTTATACCCGGTGAAGGAAAAGGCGCTAAAGGCGAAAAAACGCACCAGAAAGGCCCGGATCAAAGAACGGAGGTAGTTTCCGATGCACGATTAATCGCACATCGCTGAGAAAATTGCTCAAAAAGCAAAGTCCCTAACTGTTCAGTCACTCATAAGCCCGGAAAACGCAAGAAAGCAAAGGCAAAAGCAATTCGAGGATTAACCAAGTGGAACTTGGATTATTACTGGGCATACACAGTAAATCCACATAGCCAGAGGATGATTCTCAAGTATATCATCAATTTTGCTGAAAGGATGGTGCCAGCTCTTACCATTTCTGTTTTCTTAGCTCAACCAAAAGCGAAAGACAGTCAACCAACTCTACCCAGGCAAATATTGAACGCTCACAACATTAAGGAGAAAATGCAGAAGTAGTTAGATATTAGATTTAATTTTTAGAAATAGTTTTGCTTAGAGAAAGGGCGGTCATTTAAACTGTATTCTGAATCTGTGTAATTAAGTTATTTAGTTAGTAGTAATTAAACCCTTCTCATGCATTTAGAGAAGGGTCCAGAAATTTATCAAAAACTTGTCCTCAGAACATGCACTTTTGCACCCTCAGAGGAGGTTTTGGTGAATGAATGGATCAAGATTTGTTGATGTTTGCATTTGATATCTGCTACTGATGTTGCATTTTTGTACTCTTAGTAGATGTTAGAGCAAGGAGAGATAAATCATTGTTGCTTGAAGCTTATGAGTAGGACCAGTCATAAATGGTACTTTTATCTCTTGACCATTTCTGCTTATATGTTAAAGTGATATACAATTTTTAGTTGTTTATATGTTGTTGCATGAATGCTTGAGTTATCATTTGGCACTTTTGTACGGTGGTAGCTATTTATTTATGTTTAATGTATGAATAGCTCATTATGCGATATGCTGTTCACAACTGTTTCATCTTAATGCGAAGTGGTTCATCTTAATTGATTTCCTTTCTTATAATCGCTGAATGATCTTTATTACTAGTTGTTATTTGAAATCTCTTTAGATCGCATAATAGAAGAATTACATCCTAGGTTAGCATAGATTTAGATGTGCTATTTATTAGATTACAATAGCATAGAATTAGATTAAAGTTTGAATTAGAATAGCTTAGATAGGAACTGTTAAATCAGCAACATCTAGTTCTACACACACACACCCATAGATTGGGAAACTGGTCCCATTATCCCTAGTCGAACCCGCTATACCAAACGGATAAGGAGTTGCCAACCAAGGTCCGGACCGGGCGGGTATCCCCCTTGTTGTCGACCCGATTTTCGGGGCTTCAACATATTTGGCGCTAGAAGGAGGGCCTGAACTATCAATGGCAAGTAAATCTAAATCTGAATACCATTCTGAGAGTAAATCGCCCTCATCATCTCCCCCAACTTCCCCATTACATTTAAATCCAGAGTCAGAAGTCGCTCGAGTATCAACCGCTGCTACACACCCTAATATTTCAGAACAATCTACCGTTGAACTTCCTGAAGTCGAATCCCTGATTCACAAACTTCAGCGATTTTCCATTTCTCCTCAAAGGTCTGATAAATCTCAAGGCAGCGTGACTTCGCAGTACAACCCTGCTCATCCCATGACCAGGCTAAAGAGTGAAAAGTTTGGTGTCTAGCCAACCGAATTACCTCTTCCCACCAGGAAAAGAGCGAGGAAATAACCGCAAGAGTCTGACAGTGAGACTCTTTCGTCAACATCGTCCATCTCAACTACTTCACTATGAAGTCAAACATCTACACCTCCACTCCAAATCATTGTCCATCCATCCACTGGAACCCCCACAACCCCTCTTCAATCATCTACAATCGTAGTATCCTCATCCTCCTAGCCACACGGATCATCTTCTGCACTTTCCTCTGTTAGCAGTTCAACAATGGCCCAGTCTCCATGGAATAACCCTGGGGCAGTCTTAATGCCTGCACCCTTGAGTCAAATACCGGCCCATCCTGAGAAATGGCTGCCTAAATTCAATCCCGAGGCAGGCATGCTAGTAGAAGAGCACATAAACAACTTCATGCTTTCCATTAATCTCAATGGAGTTACTAATGAAGATGTTGTTGTTCGGCTTTTTCCCTATACACTGCAAGGAACAACCGGGTCATGGTACTTTTCATTACCCTCCGGATCCATCACAAGTTGGGACATCTTCCAGGACCAATTCCTAACCAAGTTTGGCGATGACAGGTTGACGACAACGTTAATCAATGACCTATCCAATCTTAAAGCCGAAGCTAGAGAGCCTATCAAGGATTTCAATTTACGGTTCAACAAAATTTTCAACAAAATTCCCACTACTTCCCAGCCCAGCGAAGAAGTATGATGTGAATGGTATATTACCGCTCTACCATCAAACATAGCAATCTTTGTGGACAAGGCAAATAAAATAACCTTAGCTGATAACATGAAAGAGGTGATAGCAGTAGAAAAACGAATAATAGCCCTTGAAAAGAGATCCGCGATAGAGGAACGTAAGTCCAAAAAAGTCACCTTCAAGGAAGACTCCAAGAAGAAACAAGCAAAAGATCCTTTTGATTTGGAAAGATTGCAGAAAGTTCTAAAGACCATGTCCAATGAGATGGTCGACACAAAAAAGCAAGTAGCAGAAACGTCTTCAAAAAAGCCCTACAGAGCTTTTAAAAGAGGCCCTTCAATGGATGCAAAGCCACCCAATGCCATTTCAAATGCTGAATCCAAGGAAGAGGAAGAGGAAATTGTCACTGAAGGGCAAACCGATGATGAAGAAGTTGTGGAATTACAAGGAATGTGGGATTTCATCCTCCCACAAGAGGAAGATCAAGAAGTATTTCTAGTTAGCACACGAAGCAAAAATCAGGTTGATCCTCCCCAAACTACCCCTAAGCCGAAGAGCGCAAGCTCTACAACAAAAGATAAAGTTACAACAAAGAAAACGACATCTAAAGCGACTCAAACTAGCCCAGTCCAAGCAGATGAAATAACTCCATCTAAAACATTGATAGTGTCGGATGAAATGGAGTACAATATTATTGATGACATGAAGAAGACTAGGGCTAATATCACTCTTTATGAACTGAGCAAGTTGAAACATCAACAGAAGATAATGATGAAAGAATTACATGTCGTGCCTGTTGCATCTTTGCCTGCCGCTGTACTTTCTCAAGATTCCCATAACATGGGAAGACCTCCAACTGCCGCGATCAATAAGATTGATCCAAATGACATCGCCTTAATTGGAGGAAGATCAAGATCTCACACTCCCTCGTTTATCCTTATGAAATCTTCAATAAAAATGTGCACAACTGTTTGGTAGATTCCGGTGCTTCATCGAATATTTTACCCAAATCTATATGTGCCAAGTTAAATGTTCAACCACAGAAATCCGTAGTGCACATAGTTCAGCTAGATTGATCTCAAGTCGAAGTGATTGGCGAACTAAATCAAGTAACCATAAGATTGTCATCCAACTCGAAGGTATGTCAGGTTATTGACATTCTAGTTGCTGATATCCCAGAATTCTATGGCTTAATTCTTAGCAGGGATTAGTCAGAAAAACTCCATGGATACTTCGCAACCGACTGGTCGCACATGTGGCTGCCCTACAACGGTAAACCAAATCAAATAAAAGTTGAACGAGAGCTACACCAGAAGTACATAGTAATGGAATTAGAGGGAGAAAATGAACTAGTAGTGTATAACAGCAGCATTATTGGCAATTACTTGGTAGATTCTTTCCTCGGAAATTTCAATGCTCATGTGTCACCCTATTTAGAACACTCTGTTTTGTCCCAAGTCGAAAATTTTTCTCGAACTGATAGTTCGAAATGTATCAATTTTTTAGATAAACCTGTAAATAAGTCTTTGTTTTGGAAATTATTTTTTGATGGTTCTAGATCTAACAAAGGAGCAGGAGCAGGATGCGTTCTTATTAGTCCAGAAGGAGATAAGATCATGCTCACATGCAAACTCGAATTCGATTGTACAAACAATACCGCAGAATACGAGGCTTTGGTTCAAGGCTTGTACAAAGCAATCGGGTTAGACGTCAAGTATCTTCAAGTTTTTGGAGACTCTAATATTGTGGTTAAACAGGTACGTAACACTATACATTGCTTATCAGGTCATTTAAAACACTATCAATCTTTAGTACAAGATCTGACTGAGCATTTCATAGCGTTTAATATTTCTTCAATCCCCAAACTCCAAGACGCAAGTGCAGACCTTTTGGCTAGCGTAGCTTTTCTAAGCTTATTCCATACAAAGATTTTAGTCCAGATAGATTATCAATAGAATTAATCTTTAGACCGTCCATTCCTGACAACATCACAAATTGGAGAGTATTCAATGACAATCTTGATATCGTAAATTTCCTCACATCCGTAGGATCCTACTCCAATCAAATAATTGACGAAGACCAGCATGATCGACAATTGCAGCAAAATAGCACTAATAATGCTATACCTAAGTTGGTGGTCAAGTTAGAAGACTTGTACGATTTGAAAGATCGGTTTAAGAGGTCTACCAATTCAAAATTCCAAATTTCAACCTTGAACTACGAATTAGTAAACCTAGGGACCGATGTTAAGCCACAAAACATTAATCTAGGCCTCGGCCTAGCCCCTGAAGAGAAACTAGTGTATATTCGTCTTTTGAGACAATATAAAAATGTTTTTCCCTAGAATTATGATGAGCTGAAAACATACGACACTTCTATCATCCAACATACTATTCCCATGATCGATAACGAAAAACCTGTCCAACAAAAGCTGAGAAAAATCCACCCCAATTTAGAAAAATAGATAAAAACTGAGCTCAATAAGTTATTGAAAGCCAGAATAATCTTTCCCGTCAGACATTCCAAATGGGTCTCCAATATGGTACCTGTAAGAAAGAAAAACGGAGATATTAGGATTTGCATTGACTTTCGGAACCTTAACAAAGCCTATCAAAAAGACAATTTTCCTTTACCTCCTATCAAGCAGATACTGCAGGCAGTGGCGGGCTTAGAATTAATGTCTTTCTTGGATGGATTTTCAGGATACAATCAAGTGTTGGTACATCCTAATGATCAGTTGAAAACCACATTCAGAACTAGATGGGGCACATACGCATATCGGAAGATGCCATTTGGTTTGATTAATGCTAGTGCCACATTTCAGAGAGCCATGGACATCGCATTCAAAGGTTTAGTCAATAAATCTATAGTAATTTATTTGGATGATATAACAGTGTACTCGAAGAAGCGAGACGACCATCTCAAAGACCTGAAACAAATCTTTCAATGATGTTTAAGGTATGGAATTTCACCTAACCCAAAGAAATCTTTTTTCACGCTAAGTGAAGGGAAACTTCTAGGATTCATAGTGTCAAAATCCGGTGTTCACATTGATCCCAACAGAATCAAAGAAATTTCTAAAATATCCCTACCTCATAACAAAAAAGCCATGCAATCTTTCCTTGGTCAAATCAATTTTGTAAAGAGATTCGTTCCAGATTTTTCACGAATTGTGTCTCCTTTGCAAACCATGATTAAAAAGAATTCAAATTTTAAATGGGGTTAAGATGAACATGAAGCATTCAACCTGATCAAGCAAGCTATTATTAATGCTCCATCTTTAGCAACCCCGAATTTTTCAGAGCCTTTTATTTTATACACATTTGCCTCAGATAAGTCATATGCTGCGATTCTAACTCAGGCAAATCAAGAAAAAGCGGAAGCTCCAATTGCATTTTTTAGCTCAAATTTACAGGGTGCTGAACTCAATTATTCAGACGTGGAGAAACAGGCTTATGTTGTTTTCAAAGCGGTCAAATACTTCAGACCTTTCTTACTTAAAACCCATACTAAGATCATAGTACCATTTCCAGCAGTAAGGAATCTTCTAGTACAGAAGGATGTGGGTGAAAAAAGGGCCAATTGGGTTACTACCTTACAGGAATATGACCTTGAGATCAAACCAGCAAACATTGTAAGAGGTCAATGCTTCTGCAAAATGCTGGTTGGAGCATCGCAAATTTCTGAAATTCCATATGAAAAGGTACAAATGTGTGAGGTAAGCCTAAACGATGCAGAATCACTATATGCTGATATCATTTATTATCTTAAGAATGGGTATGCTCCTTCACACCTTGACCATACTAAGAAAAGAGCCCTAAGGTTGAAAGCTAAGCAATATCAGCTCATAAATGATATTCTTTTTAGAAAAAATTATGATTCTGTTCTTCTTAGGTGTCTTGAGAAAGCTGAAGCTGAAAAAGTTTTGCAGGAACTCCACGATGGGCCAGCAGGTGGACACTACGCTGGAGATGCTACTGCACATAAAATCTTACGCGCAGGATATTACTGGCCCACGCTGTTCAAAGACTCGCACAGTTACGTGAGAAGATGTCAAGTCTGCCAAACTACTGCTGGAAGAAAAAAGAAGTCGTCCCTGCCACTACAGTCGGTAAACATCGAGCAACCTTTCAGTCATTGGGGCTTGGACATAATAAGTGAGATCGTTCCTCACTCTTCTAAGCAGCATAGATACATCCTCACGGCAACATATTATTTTACTAAATGGGTAGAAGGAGTTCCTCTCAAGACAGCTAATTCTGAAAATATCATTGAGTTCATAGATCAATTTATAATCACCAGGTTTGGATTGCCATCCACTTTAATGTTTGATAATGCATCATACTTTTCTGGAAATTCAATGACTGAATTTTCACTTAAAAGAGGATTCAAACTTAAATATTCGGCCAATTACTACCCGCAAGGTAATGGGTTAGTTGAATCAACAAATAAAAACCTAATCAGGATTATTAAAAGAACAGTTGACCAAAATCAAAAGAATTGGCACAAGGCTTTGATATATGCTTTATGGGCAGATAGGATAACACAAAAAGCTTCTATCGGCACTTCTCCCTTTAATTTAGTTTATGGGAAAGAAGTGGTTCTTCCGACTCACTTAGCCATTCCTTCTTTGTCTTTAGTACAATACATTGATGAAGTACCCGCTTCCTCCTTACAGCTAAGACAAATGGAAATAATTAAATTAGAAGAACAACGAGAACAAGCTAAGAAAACGCATGCTCATCATCAAGCACTAGTAAAATCCTCTTTTGATTTAAACATAATTACCAGAAAATATTTTCAAATGGGAGATTTAGTTTTAAAGTGGGACAAGGCTCATGAAGAAAAGGGCAAACATACAAAATTTCAAAGGATGTGGCTTGGTCCTTTTCATATTGGTGAAGTCATAGGTCCATCAACATTCGTGTTACAGGATTTAGCAGGCAAGAGGGATCCTTTGCCTGTTAATGGACAAATTCTCAAGAAATATTTTCCATAGAAGATTATTCTTATATTTTTGTAGAATAGTTTTTCTTTTTCATAATAAAACCCATTGTGAATGGTTACATTAGGGATTTACGGAAAAGGACACCAGTTCTCTTTCAGATTTTGAACTTTTCGCTTGTATAAATAGCAAATCTTTTTGAAAATCGATCTTTATTATTGACAGATACAGTTAAAAACTTTAACCTAGATATGATACTAGTTTCAACTTCAAAGAATTTGATGAAAGCAACCTTTAGTGAAGAAATTTTTTTATCTCAGTACAATGAAAGGTATCAATAACAAAATAAAGATTCTCTGTAGAACAGCTGTTTCCAAAAACTCTATTATTGTCGTCCAGAGCTATCTTAAGGAAATAATGACTTCCTCCCTTCTAAGGAAATCGTAGCCTTTAGAGGAATAATCCAAGGATACACTTTATCTTGAAGAATGAGAGGCCTCATCACGAGCCGGCTTATCATTATCACATATATTATAACTTGCTGACTTTGCCAATACTGTCTACCACAACAGGGCAATGACTCAAGATTGTTGCAATCAAAAGACAAGGGGTCTCATCACGAGCCAACTTGTTCAGCAAAGTTATAAATCAAGTGAATGACTGTGTCATAATATGGCTACCAAACCAAGACATTGTTCTTTAAGAATAAAAATAAAATCAAAGCAATAAGTGTGGATATGGATTTTTCTTTGAAAGTTGTTGGTCACCTTAAGTAGGATACAGGATCATTGCTGGCTAACAGGTAACCCTGTCGAGGCTATAAACGCCTGCTGGCAGCAGAGGCTCTACCTACGACAAATGAGCATATTTAAAACTGGTTTACAGAGGAGACTTTATTTTATTCTTTACAAGACCAAGTAATGGCTGATGTAAATACAAGGACTAACATGAGGAAGCAAATAATTAGAGTAGAAAGAGGTTGAAACAAAATATCATTGACAGTTTAGAGCATAATGTACTCTATCTTTCCATAACAAAGTTTAATTTTCTGAAAAAATTTCTTTTTTGGAAGTTTGAAAAATTCAATAAAAGAGCAGAGATAACTGGTTCTTCCAAGTGAATCGCCAATTGTTGTGGCCACCAACAACCCCCCTCCTTATTTAGTATTAGCAATAACACTAAGTAAGTGGGGACCCTTAGTGAAAAATTCAAAAAATTCAATTAAGGCTTATGTATTCTACTCCTTAAGAAAACATCGCATCGCGCAAAGACTGATAGGGCACTTCCTTATGATTAAAAATGATAAATTGTGAAAGTGTGACACGAATTTCATCGCATCGCATGTATTAAGAAACACTCATATTGGAATAACCTTTAAAAATCGCCGATGGCCGATATGCGATATCGCATAAAAACACATAAATGATTATAAAAATCTTGCGATAGCGCGACAGTGCGATCTGCGATTTTGCGATCGCACGATATTGCGATCTGCGATTCTGCGATAAGTGCAATCAGGCAACCCTACGATAACACATCTTAATGAAAAATGCGATGATGCGATGCTGCAATGCGAATCGCAGAAACTGTCCATCGCAGATTTTCCCCGACTCAACATTCAAGAAAAGTTGTCCATTAACCAAAAATTGGATGCGCGCTTTAATGAAAATTAATGAATGATATGCCAAGTGTTAATGAAAGACAATTTTGTGTTTTTCAAAGAGTCAGTTCACGTCAGGTGGCATGTTTTTGTACATCTGTAGAGTGTAAAACCTTCTTGTTGATTTTTATTATCATTGCTCTCTCCTCATGTGTGAACTGCAGGAATGAAAAACAGAAACAACATGAAGCAATGTGCAGGAAGACATGGGGGAAAGGGTAAAGATCCAAATGCTCAGAAACAAAGAAGAGATGCCCTCATAAACGGATATCGCATGCAACAGAGCTGCAAATTCACAGAGCGCTGCTGAGCTATCCATTACAGAGCTTTCAGTCACAGCCATGGTTGAATGAGTAGTTGAACAATGCTGCTATCAAAAGGTGATTTAAACGCTCAAGGTCAGAAGATCACAAAAGCAGTATGTTCACAAAATTTTGAAGCTTATACCCGGTGAAGGAAAAGGCGCTAAAGGCGAAAAACGCACCAGAAAGACCCGGATCAAAGAACGGAGGCAGTTTCCAATGCGTGTTTAGCGCCTAGCGCTAATCGCGCATCGCTGAGAAAATTGCTCAAAAAGCAAAGTCCCTAACTGCTCAATCACTCATAAGCCTGGAAAATGCAAGAAAGCAAAGGCAGAAGCAATTCGAGGATTAACCAAGTGGAACTTGGATTATTACTGGGCATACATAGTAAATCCACATAGCTAGAGGATGATTCTCAAGTATATCATCAATTTTGCTAAAAAGATGGTGCCAGCTCTTACCATTTCTGTTTACTTAGCTACACCAAAAGCAGAAGACAGTCAGCCGACTCTACCCAGGCAAATATTGAATGCTCGCAACATTAAGGAGCAAATGCAAAAGTAGTTAGATATTAGATTTAATTTTTAGAAATAATTTTGCTTAGAAAAAGGGCGGTCATTTAAACCGTATCCTGAATTTGTGTAATTAAGTCATTTAGTTAGTAGTATTTAAACCCTTCTCATGCATTTAGAGAAGGGTCCAGAAATTTATCAAAAACTTGTCCTCAGAACATGCACTTTTGCACCCTCAGAGGAGGTTTTGGTGAATGAATGGATAAAGATTTGTTGATGTTTGCATTTGATATCTGCTACTGATGTTGCACTTTTGTACTCTTAGTAGATGTTAGAGAAATGAGAGATACATCATTGTTGCTTGAAGCTTATGAGTAGGACCAGTCATAAATGGTACTTTTATCTCTTGACCATTTCTGCTTATATGTTAAAGTGATATACAGTTTTTAGTTGTTTATATGTTACTGCATGAATGCTTGAGTTATCATTTGGCACTTTTGTACAGTGGTAGCTATTTATTTATGTTTAATGTATGAATAGCTCATTATGCGATATGTTGTTCACAACTATTTCGCCCAACTTTTTATGCGAAGTGGTTCATCTTAATTGATTTCCTTTATTATAATCGCTGAATGATCTTTATTACCAGTTGTTATTTGAAATCTCTTTAGATCGCATAATAGAAGAATTACATCCCGGGTTAGCATAGATTTAGATGTGTTGTTTATTAGATTACAATAGCATAGAATTAAATTAAAGTTTGAATTATAATAGCTTAGATAGGAACTGCTAAATCAGAAACATCCAGTTCTACACACACACACCCATAGATTGGGAAACTGGTCCCATTATCCCCAGTCGGACCCGCTATACCAAACGGATAAGGAGCTGCCAACCAAGGTCCGGACCGGGCAGGTATCCCCCTTGTTGTCGACCCAATTTTCGGGGCTTCAACACTAGGGAGAGGCTTAATATACTATGAGAAGAAAGGTACCTTGTATGTGACCTTTGTCTTTTAAATAGGGCCATTATAAATTCTCCATGCACCATATAACAAAGAATTACTCAAAACACAGTGCAGTGAACAGTACAAGAAAGAAGGGTTAGGTGATTATACTTTGAAGGTTCTGAATGTGCAACCTTGGAGGATGAAAATAAGAGAGACTTAGTGCATAATTCAAGGAGCAAGAGATATGATCCATGAGGCTCATGAATATGTTATTCTCATCACCCAGCAAAGGTTTCATGTATTTGCAACTTGCATTGGGCGGGACGACCAAGAAGAGCTCCAAAATGGCTAAGTATGGGAGCAATAGAGTAAGAGAGGGAAATGCATTTGAATGTGACTCAAACATGGATCACACAGATGAATTCCATTAATACAAGTCGGGGACAACAATGTGACACTTATTTCTAAGTGCAATAGTTGAAACATCACATTGTGACTTTCCAATACATGTTGCGACATAAGTGTCAATTGTGACCAGAAAGTGTGCTTAGATATTGGGATGTCTCTTGTACATATTATTATGATATATAGAACCATTTAAGGTATAACATTGTGTTAAATATATCTCTAGTGATGTGCAAAGGTGTGACACATACAAGAGTGAAAACAGTTAGAAGCAACACTTACAACGCTAGGAAAATGTGAAAATGATACTTGCAAATGCTAAATAAATTGAAATAGACACATGCTGGAGTGAAGATGCCATGAAAAATCCATTTTTTAACTAAAAAGTGACAACATTGAAGGACAAAGCAACCCTTATGAAATAAAAAGTGCATAAAAGCGACAGTTGAGAAAAATCACTCAAATAGAAGTGCAATTGCAACTAGAATAAGGGAGATTATCAATGGAAAATGTGCACTAACTGTCGAAGTGGATTGAAAAGCACACCATGCTTATGGTTTCACAATCATTACAATAGCGATTACGCAATCCTTACTTTCAAGAGCTATGGAATGCCCATCTAAGCTTGCATAGAAAGATGTGTGTTTTTTAATTCATCAATGGTTGAAAACGTGTAAGAAAGTGATTTTTACAATTAGAACCTGAGAATAATACTGAGTCACTTAACACACATCAATCAACAATGAGTTTACCATGGAGTGATAAATCATAATATCCTTAGTAGGCTCCAAAATTCATGTGTAGGAAAAATTTTAGAGGGTGTTGATTGTAGCGTCAACACTTGGAAACACACTAGTAGAACTCCAACTTCTCTGTTTAGGTTTAATATTTAATTGAAAGGTCTCAATATTTCAAGAAGTATTTATTCGTCATGTAGATTACCCTATGTTTTCCACTTATCCCAGTGAAAGATATAATCTCTTCTTTTCCTTCCTCATCTTCAAACACATTTACATAATATTAGTCATACCTCAATTTTTTCAATAGGGGAGAAGTATAATAGGTATACTGAGATTTTTGATAATCAGAGTGAAGCACTTCCCCCAGTGTTTCTCTCCTTCCAGCAAGCCTCTTTAGTACGGATTCACCTCAAGGAAACACAAGAATCTCTTCGCTTCTAGTAGGCTTATTCGGTACCTTGACAAATTTGCTTTCTTCACCTCTTTGCACAAGAATTATTTCTCTTCTCCAACCTTTATTTAATTTTCTTAAAGATATGCTTGAAGCATTTATTAAACAATTGTAACATGGGTGGAATATGGATCATATCTTATTTTCCTTAAAAGAGAGGTTATTCCTTTCTAATGGATTTGAAAGATACTAAAATTGATATCCTCATTTATAGTCTTTTCCTTTCACTTCTCTACGTTATTGAGTCGACAAGTCAAAAAAACCATTCAATACAAGGCTGATTTAGGAATGAAGGTCCTAGTAAAGAAACAATTTGTGTAGTTTGACTAAAGGCTTTCTCTCTAGAATGAATCGTATTTTATGTTCAAACATCATCGGCTTTAAAAGATATGTAAACCCAAATAAAGAATAGGTAACAAATTAGACAAGCATTGTTCATTGTCACAATTTATTTTCAAAGATTTGCCACATTTACTTTTGAGTTGAAAGGAGAATATTTCATACAACATCTTATTAAACCAAACATGGAATAAAATATAGAATAAAAGAACGAAACGTGACATAAAACACAAATAAAATGGATACTGAACTTAAGAGAAACACGAGAGACAAAATAATAAACAAAGGAAATATTGAAAGGGAGAAATGTAGGATGAGTGTCAATGGAAACTAGAATGCAACTAGACATACTCACATCCTAGCTGGCTAGAAGGTTTGGGCTAAGGGTAATGAAATTTCACGTGTAACCATTGTAATTGTTCCCAACCTGCACGCAAACATAAGAGTGATTAAAACTAATATAAAACCATGTACAAAAGAAAAATAAGAGCATGAAAATATTGCACAAAAGATAGATGGTATTTTCTATATGCAGAGAGATGTGCCATAACAACTCACCTTAACCAACCTTCCCCCTTACCCTTTTGATTGGAACCAAAATCAAACAAACCTATGAAACTTATTGTGAATGTATCTTCATCTGTGTTGTATTTTTTAGCAAACATTAAGGCATATCAAAGTCTATTTTTACCATAAGAGCTTGATAAGTAATATGCTTGCAGGAAATCATAGATTGGATCATAGAATTCAAAAAATTCCTCTTGAAAACCTTGACAGCCTTGAGAAGATAATTTTTCAATCGAGGACATGGAATTAGGATGAGCATATTGTAAGGGAAAATGAATCCAATCATATTTAGAAGGCTTGTCAAGATAGTGAGGACTTGACATAACCATCATCAAAGGTTGAAGTGCCTCAACTGCTTAAAAAGTATTCGAATAGTGAGATGAAACCAAAAGTATCAATAAATGTGAAAAAAATATCATCTGATATACTGGTGGGAAAATGGTTAGTTTAATGATTATTACTAGGACCGACATTATGATCAGATGGATTGATTAAGGCATAAGATTTTCAGTTAGTAAGAAAAAAATATAAATTAATTTGAACAAATTTGAAAATGCTGGGAACCAATATATAATCATCTTCCTTGTGTGTTGAATGTGATAAACCATTTCCTTGTAACTGTTTATAAACTAGATCAACACCACAATCATTAAAAGCGTTGAAAATGAATGCTAGTATAGAAAATACATGAAACCAATCAAAGTGGAAAAGAGGAAATTGATTCACCATATAACAAAAGAATTCACTAACACTCAATAGGGTATTTTATTCCATGAAAAAAATGATTAGCAATATAACATTCACAAGAAAAACTAGGAGTTGATTATTTCAACAGAGTCTGAGAGGTATGAATCCTTCGACCAATGATAATCTTTGAAATGATAAAATTAATAGCTTTGTGCAACCATGGAAGGAATACACTTCAAACTTGAGTTTGATACAAGATATTTGCATGGAGATGAACTAACTGAAACAAAATCTTCAATCCGATCAAAAACCAAATCTTGAAAGTTAAAAGAGTTATATCCAAAATATCGAAGATCTTTCAAGAATAAATTTTCATATAGAAAAACTATGCAAAGACCATAATTTTGTGAGAAAATTGAAATCTAACTTAGTTTGGGGATTTCATCAGTATTGTGAGAACCTGACATAACCATCAATGGAATTTTAAGTGCCTCAACTTATTGACAAGTCCCGAAACTTTCACAGGTTCTAGAATTGAATTTTGAATATTGAATCAAATCATCCATGGTGTGTGGACAACTACTACTAGTAATTTGAATAAGACCACTACTATCCAGATGGTACTATCTATATCGTTGTTTTGATCTTATTTTACAACCTCAACAAATATATTACCCAAGTCATAGGGTCATATGAATACACATGTAAGGATGGATAAAATGGAAAAATCCCATGAGTAACCTAAACAAAATAATTTTCTTCATGCAAGAATAGAAATCGTAAGGGATGGAATGGATACTTGATGAGTTTCTTGTTTTCCTTTTCATCATGGATAACATCACTACCTTGTGTCAATTCTAAATCCAACTCATTAGATAATGAAATTGAATAGCATAGAGTATCTTCTTCACAAGTTATTGCATGAAAAACAATAGGGCGCAAGGGATAGTGAGTTGAAGAGGAAGTTTCCATAAGAACATCTTCTTTGACCAAATTGGATTCTATATCTAAAATATTTCAAATATAAATATTCTTGAGAAACCAAAAGATCAATTGGTTCTCTTGGGAATTCATCACCATATACATCAATAGAGTCATCATTATTAGAATGATGGTTTCCCAAGACTTTAGATGGATTAGGAAAATTGACCTCTTTTGAATGATCACTAGTATTATGAGGTTTTAAATCAACCCAAAATGATAGAACATTATATTGACACAGAGGACTTTGAAAAAGAGAAGAAAGATCGAAATAATATTCACCTTCCTATTCCTTTATATGTGAAATGTGATTACCCTACACCTAATCATTTTTTAGATTGGAAAACTGACCATCTAAATAAATTGGAAGAAATTGATCAAGCAGATCAAGGGGCAAGGTATTATTTGAATGGGATGATGGAGGATGAAATGTATCCAAATCGTATTCAAAATTAAAGTTATGAGTGTTAATATCATCTTAACAGACTGATTAGCCTTCACCTAAGGCTTCATGAACCATTCCAAGGTTTCCTCCGTTGGAACCAAATCCCAAGGAATAGCCAAGGTGGAGAAGACAGATCAAAATTTTGATATTTATATTTCCAAAATTTAACATCATCACAAGGAGGCACCCAAATTATTAATGGAAAAGGAGGAGGATAAGGAACAAAAGGAATAGTATGTTCCTCCTCTGAAACTAGAGGTGTCTCCCGGTTTGCGCAGAGAATAATGTTTTGGGGGTTTAGATTCACATTGCTTCTAAGAGATATCAACCAATGCTCAAATTCTATAAAAAAATCCCAATCCACACCTTGTTAAGGAATTCATAACACTAGTGAAGAAATATATTAACAAAATCCTCAATTTATTCATTAGGGTACATTCTTAGTTGATTAATCCTTTTATAAACATCTTGGCAATCATACCTATCAAAGGGTTGATGCAACTCCTTTAGGATTTGATCAAACAAATGGATGGAAGAAGACAGTAGGGTATGAAACCATTGGTTAAATCGACCTTCAAGTGTGAGGAAGAAAATAAAACAAGCCACATCTTCACAATCGATTTCATAAAATTCACAAAAATAGATAAAATTAGATATATGCTCGGCTATGGATATTTTACCCTCACCATCAAAATTTAATTGAGACAAGTTATAAAGGGGTTCATTGGGGATTAAAATTTGACCATTGGATCTACTAGTAAAACGCCCTGTAAGTATGATTTGAGGAAGAGATATTTAATATGAGAGGTTCAAAACAATCTCAATGTGCACAACTTATCATATGGCCCTCCTTCTAGCACCAAAATTTTTATGGTATTGGATACTGCCAAGATACAGGGGGTCTCCTCGATGTGAAGTCCCAATTGTTGACTGACAAAAGATGCCTTTTAAAAATCCTATTTATCCCACATTAATTATCAAGCCAGGCAAGTCCTCTTATTTAAAGAGTGTACATAGTATGTAGCTAATATTAATTCAGAGAGTAATGTTTCCTAAATTGTAGTATACATATTTTAATGCAAGAGTAAACAGATGCTTCTATTAAATTCAAATTGCAATTAAAAAAAATCAATCCCCTAACGAAATCAAATTTTATAGAAATTCAAGTAAAAATGGCATCAATTTAGAGTACAGTAGTGATAACTCATCTCTTCTTAACTGATTTAATCTAAGTCAATCTCAATCTTCATTAAATAATCTAAACAACAATGATATCAATATGAGAGTCCAACATCGATAGTTAATACTCTTTACATTTGATTGAATCAAGTGGAATATTTATCTAAGTAACTCAATCTGAAATGGAAGTGAACTGAATCAATGACAACACTGTAAGTCATATAAAACAGAGATATTATGTCCACACAGGAAAACAATAAACCGTGAAGGAGATAAATCACATAAAACAAGAAAACTATCAAACCACCACACTTGCGAGAATCAGAGATGTATGGCACAAAGAAAGTAATTAATTCCACCAGAGGTCGGGTCCTTAGCCACCAGCGAACACGACTAAGTTACTTAATATAATGTGAGGGAACAACAACTTCACTTATATATTAATCATAAAACTGAAGGAGCATTATAATATATTCGTGTTCTTCTCAACAGTGAGTGTCTGTAATTAAATTCCAATTTCAATAATAAAATAGATTCCTCCCTTTCTTCTTATAAACGTGTCTTTTTATAGTCAGAAAGGGTAAAAGATAAATGGTAAACGTGATCCCTCAGGATCTCTCGATCCTAAGGGATTCGCAACAGATTTCTAACTTCAGACATCCTTTCCTTTCTCACGCTAATCCTTCTGATTTGCATTTATCCTTGTCTACAACTGTCGTGTTCCTTCCATTGCTTATTGGTTCTTATTGTTCCCTCGTTAGGGAACAACAATTATCCCTTTTGTTGTTTTCCTGCATAAAGAAGGGTAATAATTAGCTAAATCGTGACTGTAGATAATTCCTTCATTTCTTATCATAATTCCTTAATAAATTAAAGGATTAAGATATATAAAGGATAAGAATAAATGAAAAGGAATATGAGTTTAATAGTAAAAACATACCCTTTCCATGACTCAACATACTCCCCTACTTACCATGTTTCATGGCCTCATGAAAAGAAAGTAGTTTGTATGCAAAGCAGTCAAAGAGTAGGCTAGAGAAGGAATGTTGTAAAGTGGTCTAAAACCATGGTTCTTGACCAAGAGCTCAAAGATGGGCCCTGTCTATCCTTCAGGCAATTCATATATAGCCTAATAACCTTCAACAAGATACCAAATGATAGGGCTATGGAATCGACATCCTAGCCAATAAGGACCTTCTCTCAAAATGAGATTGCTATAAGTGACAAAACGGTCTGCAACTAGCTTAAATTTTCTATAATTAAATGGCTCTCTATTCTGTATATTACTAGTGGAGACTTTCCACTTGAGCTTGGCTGCAGCCAAGGAGCTTTCCTGAATGGAGAGGAAGTATTCTACTCCCTTATGTACAATCTCTTTCTGAATAGGCCCCAAAATATTGATTACCCCTTCCCTTATCATCAGACTCTTATGATTGGACAGCATTTGCAAAGGGTGCTTGGGTTCACCTCTGACCCAAAGATCTAGTCCATGCTCTTGTCTTTGGAATGTGTTATGAGCCTTGAACCATTTCAGTTGATTAACAACAAATGAGATAAAGGCTTGGAATTGAACATCCCCCACAAAAGGGTTGGGGTTCTTTTCCACTTCTTCTTCTAATACAAAATTATGTAGGTAAAATTCACAAAGAAACATTTGAACTTTTACCCCATGTTGTTTGCAACAATTTATAAAATCTTCAATTGTTTTCAATTCTATCGGTTTTCCAGCTCTGACGGCTTTGATTTTCAATTGCAAGTATCTTTCTAGCAAAAATAAGGCATAATTATTGGCAGGATATCTACATGCCAAGACATCAGTGTATAATGAGCAGATAGTGTCCGTTTGACTCATGACCTTCTCTAATCTGAGCTTCATTTTTTCAATTTTCTTTTTTGCTTTTCGGTATTTTTCGAAGGTCTCACTCTCTGATGTATTCATGTCCTGAAGCTGCCTCTGTAATTCTTGGTATTTTTGCTGGGAGACAGTTTCTAGTTTAAGCCATTCTACAGCAAGCTGAGCTTGTGCTAAATCTTCTTGAATATTCAATACAGTAGGGTCGTTGCTCGTCATGATATCTTTGGCTTGAATGGTTGTCTGAGTACTTCTGCGATGAGAAGGAATGCCTACTATCGGTGTTCCTTTATGATGGGAGGTCCAAACTTCCATCTGGATAGCCATGTTGTATGAGGGTACCACCTACATCTGAATAGCTAAGTCATAAGAGGGTACAGCCTCTGTTTGGGTAGCTACTTCTACAATAATTGCATGTTGTTCCTTAACAGGTTGAGTGAGTATGGGCTCAGTTTGAGTCCCTGTAGCCTTACCTTCATGTAATTCAGTTTGAACTGTTGCGTTTACTGTCTCTAGGGTTGTTACACTAAAAATTGTCACCTTGACACTCTGCTATCTGTGTGAATTTATTACCACTCATACTTTCCCCCTCTGCAAGTCTGAAGCATCAGTTCCTCATATCAAGCCTTGAAAGTAAGAGAAAAACCCTCAAAGTCTTTAAAACTCTGGTTCCACACTTTCTCTGTCTTACTTGTAGTCCTGCACCTAATGGTCATGTCTCCTGCACACCTAACTGCTCCATCTCTATGTTAAAGGTGTGAACCCCTATAAAAGTTAAAAAGGCGCGAGTATATTCTGAAAAACTCACTTTCAATCATTTCTAGAAGCTTCTAGAAGGAATCGTGAGGTGGCAAGTTTGCTCTCTTAAGGTTCATGCATCCCATAGTTTAAGGAGCTAACCCCTTGATTTGAGGAGCTTATCCCTTTGAAGGAGGATTCTATCCCCTCATAGGTGGACCTATAACCTCCTCCTCAACACTATAAAAAGAAGCATTGAGCTGGTTACTGGGAGGTTAGAAGCTGAATATTTTTGAGGTGAAATGTTGTTGGGACTTAGTCTTATTAGTTGAGTTTTTATGAGGAGAGATTACATACCTCTATGATCTCATTTGGAAGAGTGCAAGGCTTGTCAAAGTAAAATAAATTCTTGTTCAACATCAAGGCTGAAAAGGTTGTAAGGTTCTTCTACTTCAAAGTTAATACAAATAAGTTTGTTTTTCTCAATAAGCTATTGATTCATGGTTTATTTTATGGATTCCTTGATCACCATAATAGACATGATTTATGATATTTGCTATGTAGGTGCTATTTAATGTTTGTTTGTTTGCGATTGTAGGTTCTCAAAGGTAACTCTTTTGAACGATTGAAGGATGACTACTACAAACAAGCATTGGATCTAAGGTGGGTCTTAACACCTTTATAGTATTTATTTATAAATCGCATATGTCTAGAGAAAGATAGATTTGTTTGTCTATTTGTTTCTAGACTATCTTCTGATACTAGGGAGATTGTTCTTGTCCACAAGATCGATTTATCTGGCCAACAAATTGGCGACTACACTGGGGATCTGAATTTGGTTTTTTTTTCCTTTGTTTTGACTTGAGAAAATTGTTTTTGTTTCTGGTTTTTGATTGATGTATGCTGGCTTGGGTAGTTTTTAGAATCTGGATTACTTTTTGTTATTTTTCGAAGTTTTCAAGGAACTACACTTTCTCTTTATAGACAGTGCGGGTATCTCCACACTTTTCCTTTAGTAAACAGAGTGGGACCACACCTGTTTCTTGTAGAAGCCTGCGGACCCTATAAATTTTTTTGAAAAAACTAAAATATCTTCTTCCAGTTAAGTTTAGGTTTCATTTAGGATTTTTAGTGTGTACCCAGATCTGTATTTTTCAAGTCAAAAATCTTTTGTGAGTGAGTTCCGATGGTATTTTTGTTTTAGATGATTTTCTAGAAGTTTTGCATGCCTGGAGTGGTTTTCACTTGGTCTCTGTAGTGACTCAAAGATCAGAAGCTTGAGAAACCTTAGATCACCCTGGTGTCTTTTTGTCTTCTTAATGAGTCTGACTTGGTTGTGAAATCTATCATTTGTGAGAAATAGATTTAGTTTTCTCCTTACAAATCTTTGAACAAACATCGTTATAATTTTTGAATTTCATTTTTACAAAAGAAAACATATATGGATGTTTTTTGATTGATTTATTATTCTGAACAAATGAATCCTTAGTTTACTGAACAACTAAGTAAAACGTCCTCAAAAAGAATTGAAGCTCTTTATTTAATTATATTTTTAAAATTTTTTAGATCTCAAAATTAGTTTTTGTAGTTTTGAGTGTTTTTTTAGAACTTGTATATCTCTTTTGAAGCAAATTGTTTTTGTAGTTTCAGGTTTTGAAAAAGGAAAGGGATTTATTGTGAGAATTAATTATTAGTTTCATTTTGAGTTCTTATTGAAAAAGAAAAAAAGATTTTCTTTCCATTTCCATGTTGAAAGAAAGAATTGTTTCTTAAAGAATTGCATTCTCGAACTCTTTCTTTAAGCTAGAATTTCATTGAAAGAAAAACGAATTGCTTATCATTTTAGGTGCATTTTTTTAGTGTTTTTGGAGTCAAGTCTTCACACCATCAAAGTTTTTTTTCCATACCTGTTGACTTAAAGAAAAACCCATAAAAGCAACACTTAATTAAAATTGATCTAGTAATCTTTTCTATTTCTAGGGCTCTTATCACCAATATAGCTTAGGCTAGTATCTTGGAGTAGAGGGTAATTAAATCTCCAAGATAGTTAAAACAAACAAGTAGATACATCTTGCGGTAGGAAATAAATCCAATTGTAATTGATACATTCGGGGAAGCTTCTCTTAAAGGAGTCAATCACGAGATCATATCCAAACCTTTAAGACAATCAATTATGTTTCATTGGGAAAGATAGAAGATTTGCGCGTATTATAAACCATAAACCTCGGATTAACCATTGTTGAGGAGCCTAGGGTCACTTGTTGGTAAACCTCGGATTGGCCATATCGAGGAGCCTTCAAGGGGATTGAGCTTTGTTACTCTGCCCTCGTGCATAGATCAGATCATAGACTGTTCCCCCAGTTGTATTTGTTGTTGTTGGTAACCTTAGTGTCCATAAACTCAAGATTATTTCCTTAGGTGACAGTGAAGGAAGGATCTCATTATACTTGGAGTAGACGTCGACTAGACTCACTCGGACTCTCTGGGGGTTCTCTTCACTCGAGATGGTTTTGTGAAGAAACTTGTGCTAGTCTGTTTCATTAAGCAGGTTTTTGGGGTAATTGTTCCAACTGCCCTTTCTATATTAAACTTCTACTACGTTGGATTTCATCACCAACTAGTCTTTTTAGTACGAGAAGTTACTGTTTGTGTGTGGTTTGAACTCTTATATTTTTTAGGCGTGTGATTCAGTTGTTTGTTTCTTTAGAGACTTTAGGTGGTTTTATTGAAATTTTCTTTGTTTGCGTGTGATTAATTAAATATTTGATTGTGGCTGAATTACCGAGACAATCTCGTAGACTTCAGGGGAAACCTCCTGAGTATACACCAAGCCAGTTTGAAGGGCTACGAGCTGTTGTATCACCTAGTGACAGTAGAGTTGGATCACCAGAAACTGGAGAGTCATCTTTAATTTTTCATCCTGATTATCAAATACAAACAGCAGAGTATATTCAAGAGCCAATTTCATTTTCCGAAGTTACTGGTAGTATTTCTCCTTCCAGTGAATTAGCTGAAGAACCTAAAATTTTTTAGCCTGACACTGAACCTGCTGCCACTCCAACTTCAGGATTTGCTTCTCCAACTTCTAGCGGTCCTAGTTCACCTAGGGTAGGAAATATCATTACTCAAAATCTTCCTTCTGGCCTCATTTCTATTGAAGAACTTCTCAGCCCAGATGAAGACGTAACTCTTCCCGAAAACCAACAAACTTTAAATCTTAGGGAGCATGAATCAATATTCTACAGTCCTTTTAGGAGTGACTCTTGGTATGTATCATTGACAAATTTTTTAGAAAACCTGGGTCTTAGTTTTTCACCACCTCAAATTCCTTTTCATCCTACATCAAGAGGTTATTATCCTTCAACAATCATGTCAGAACAGTCATCTATGTTTTCCCAATCACCAGAAACATTTTTATATGGTGGTCCTTTTATTCCTTCGGGGTATCGGTCACTCACTGGTACTTTTTCAGGAGCATCTCCTTGACCGACTGAACATGAGTTATCAACTGGTAGTAATGGAACTCAAGTGTTGAACACAGAAAAAATCCTTATGATGTCTGGTAGTATTCCAAATCATCAATCTCAAGGTAGTCAGTTACCGCCTAGGGGGCAACCCCAAGTTAGTCAGTTACCGCCTGGGGGGTAACCTCAAGGTAGTCAGTTTCCACCCGGGGGGTAGCCTCAAAGATAGTACATACCTTCAGGACAGTACATACGTCAAGGTCAACCCTAGTTTTAGTACATACCTCAAGGTCAACCCCAGTTTCAGTACGTGCCTCAGAGTTATCAACCTCAAGGTCAGTACCCAACTCAAGGTTTCCAACTGCCTTCTGCTCAATAATTTTTACAAGGAGCTAGAAATGTACCGCTTAATCATCAGCCCTACGTTCAACCAGGTTATGGTCCTCCATATGCACAACCTCTTATGGGTCCATACTCTGGAATAAATATGGCGTGGGATCTATCTCAAACTAAACAGACTATGAAACCTAATGTGTAGTTATCTAATCAACGTGGACAAACTTTGGTTTCTGGTCCGACCCAGCAACCTGTCCAACCTATTGTTCAAACCCTTGCACCTGGTTTAGTTCAGCAGCTTGAACCTAGCTCACCTTAGACTCCACCTCAAACTGCTGCAACTACCGTAGCTTCTGTTCAACCTACCACACCTATTTCTAGAGTATTTGTAGCTCTGGTTTCTACTATCCCTGCATCAGGGCAAACTCCTCAAGTCTTTGTGCCATAGTTAGGACCTATAGTTCAGACCTTGGTCCAGATGCCTGCAGGACAAGCTGGTCCAAGTATGATTGTCACAAGTCAACTGCAATTCACCTATCAACCGTACCAGGGACAGTATCAATTCGGTCCTACTATACAAAACCCAGTTTATCGGTATCAACCGTATCCTGGCTATACTTATCAACAGCCTCGACAACCCCAGTTTGGTCTGGTTAATCCTGGTTTCCTAGGAGGTTATAACATTCCTAATGCAAATCCAATTCCAGGTTATCCTGGATATCCTCCTCCTGGAGTTGGTCTCGTTACTTAAGGTTTTCGCAACCCTAACCGTTAGTTACCATTTATTGCAACTTTGGATTTACTTGATTTGTCGTGCCTTATGAACGATCCAATTTATTATCTTCTGTAATGGCCACCAATGCCTAGTAAGTTACCCAGTGATATCTCGAAATTCGAGGGTAAGTCAGGAGAGGATTCGTCAAATCATGTGATGACTTATTAGCTCTGGTGTGCATCTAATTCAATCATTGATGATTCAATTCGATTACGTATTTTTCAATGAACTCTTATTGGTCTTGCTGCCAAATGGTACATTGAGTTACCATGAGCCTCTTTTTATAATTTCAATCAGTTAGCCACTTCTTTCTTAACTCATTTTCAGTTTCCTGTCAGATACGACAATGGCACGGAACTGTTAACTTCACTAAAACAATCCACGTCCACATATATTTCTAATCATATTCATGAATGGCGACATAGAATGCGTTTAGTGAAAGTTTTCATTCCAGATCAAGTTTTAGTGGAATGGTTCATTAAATCATTGTTACCGAAAATCACTGTAGATTAGCTAAGGGAGGAGGTGTCACTGAAGAGCAAGTCATTGCTCAGGCTCAGTACCTTGACCTTGTTTATAAGCAGTCAAGTACTTTACATGAAAAAATCCTTGATCTTCCAAAACACGGTCAAATAAATGCAGCTCCTTTAGGGTCTCATGCTGTTGATGGTATGATTGGTTCAGTTAGTACTAAAAGCAAGAAGAATCTTCAAAGAATTCTTCTCCTATAATAACTTTACCTGATTCCCCGACAGGATATTCTTCCACTAAAATTTCTGCCGACATTCATGTCGTAGAATCATCTACGACCAAATCAAAATCTGGTAGTAAAAAGAAGTGGAAGAAGAAAAACAAACAAAATTCAAAAGATAAAATAAATAAAAGTGAATCTACTGATGAAAAACGTAAGCCTTGATATCCTTGTTTCATTTGTGACGAGGATCATTTTACCAAAGAATGCCCACATCAAGCAGAGGTTTTGAAAATCGTTAAAGGTTATCAAACACCTGCTATCTTGAAGGATCCTTTTCCTACTCAAGATAGTAAGATGATTGGTTCTTCCTCGAATTCCTCAGAAGAACCCATTATGATGATGTTTCATGTCAGGATTGTGACGTGATTGCAAGATTATGGTAGTAAAAATCTTGTTGGTGGTAAATAAGTAGAATCTTCTAATTCAAACACATCAACTACAACTCCTCCTAATTCTGATCCGCTAAAGATCGAGAAATCCAACCCTGACTTACTAATAAAACCGCCTGCTAAAGGTATACTTTGTAAATCAGCTTTCAATCCACATGCGAGAGCTGCTCAAAATTATAACATTGTTGAAGACTTAGCTATTTCCCCTTCAACAATGTCGGCTTTGGAAGTGTTGTAATCATGCCGAGCACAATGTAAATTACTATTGTCTACTATAGGAGTCGTCGATATACAGGATTCGAACCTAATAATCTTTTATTTAGAGAATAGTACAGCCCACCTACCTCATCAAATGGCTTTCCAGATTCCAGTGTTAGTCAAAAACAGGCCTTGCTTTCAAACTGTGATTGATGAAGGAGATTCTACGTGTATTATGTCAATCCAGTGTTGGAGATCGCTTGGTTCTCCCACACTCAATCAGTCTCTGACAATTCTAAAGGATTTTGATGGCCAAGGGTTCCATCCTTTTGGTATTTTTCAGGATTTACCTATAGGGGTCGAAGGAAAAACCGTAAATCTAGATGTGGAAATGGTTGATGCCCCTCTATGTTACAACCTTCTCCTAGGTCGTAGTTGGTCTTATGCTATGACTGCTATTGTTTCATCGGTCTTTCAGCTTATCAAGTTTTCTCATAATGGAAAGATCGTTATGATAGACTAGTTGACTTATTTCTCATCCGACCCAGCCTCTACAGATAGTATTCAACATGTTGGTAAAACAACTATCCCTTACAAGGATGTTAGAGTAGGTTTGATTAAAGATTCTGGTTTACTAGGAAATTTTCCTTCCCTCCTCCTAAAGTATCGCCCTCTATTGCGACTATTCATATGATTTCATCGAACACTATTGCTTTTGATGATCCTTGGATTGTACCTTCCGATTCTAAGGTGGATTCATTTAATGGCATGATGCCTTTGAGTCCTTTTGAAATTGCATATCGGGCTGTGCAGTTGTTTTTTGATTCTTGTTCAACCAAAAATGATCCAATGAATCTTCACCCTATAATCGCTGCCAGTCCTTTCGCAAAGTGGGATATTTACTTTATTACATGTAACCCTCACTCGGCCAGGGGGCATGCGTATATTATCCTAGCGGTAGATTATTTTAGTAAGTGGGCCGAGGTGATGCCTATATTTTTGAAAGACTGCTACAACTTTCGTATTCAATCATATAATTGCTATATTTGGTGTTCCTCAAGATATTATTACTAATCATGGAAGTCACTTTCGAAATATTATGATGACTAAATTGACAGATCAAGTTGGCCTGCGCCACGATAGTTCTACTCAATTTTACCCGTAGGCTAATGGTTTGGTTGAAGCTATCAATAAAGTTTTAGTCACTATGATCCAACGAATCATTAGTATTCATAAATCGAATTGGCATACCATGCTATTTTCAGCACTTTAGGCATATCGGACCTCAATAAAAAAATCGACTGGTTTCACTCCCTTTCAACTAGTCTACGATTTGGAAGCAATGATACCTATTGAATGTGAAATTCTGTCATTACAATTAGCCATAGAATTACTCATAGCTACTTCTGAAGAGGAGAAACATTTTTTGTACTTAGCTCAGCTAGATGAGAATCAACACACTGCTGCAATAGAAAACGAGACTCATGCGAAACAAATAAAAGCTCAGTATAACAGAAATGTTACACCTCGTAATTTTTTAGAAGGAGACCTAGTTTTACTATATGATCAAGCGAACGATAAGCTAGGGGCTGGAAAATTTGTACCTATGTGGCATGGTCCTTACATTGTTAAGCGAAAGCTAACAAAAGGGGCTTATGAATTGATAGATTTTAACGGTGTCTCTTTGGGTAAACCCAGAAATGGACTTTATCTAAAGAGATATTATGCTTAAATTCTGTGTGGAGATTTTTTGTTAGATTAGTTTCTTTACAACTGGTGTGTTTTAGATTAAGTGTGCCTAGTTTAGAGAGTGCTCTTATCACTATTCCTACTTATCTTGATTTTACTCTTGATATTGCGGATGTCGACATCTCTTCAAACATACATTGGTTTTGCTAATGGTGCTTGTCGTAGTACACAGAACATTTCTTCCACAACTTGGGTTATCTATTCACCCTCTGATGAGTTAGTGTCTATGCATGGGGTAATCTTGGTCAAACAACAAATAACATTGCAGAGTATAGTGTAGTGATTGAGTTATTATCTGAATCCATCTCATTTGGGATTCGGAGTTTGATTGTTAGGTTGGATACTGAACTCGTTGTATTACAGCTTAACAAGGTTTATGCCATTAGAAATCTAGTGTTATTAAGGTTATTTTTGAGAGTTCGTCTCTTGGAACGTGAATTGTATTACATTGAATATCAGCATATTCCAAGACATTTAAATACATTAGCAGATGTAGTTTCTTCTCGTATGATGAATAGACATTTGCAATAATCAAAACAGTAAATTTAATAACATTTGATAACATGTTACACGAGATAGCCAATAATAGTGATATATCATAGCATAGAATTGTGTTTCAAAATATACATCATCTTCGATCATAGGTTGAAAAACACCTTATGATCGGCAAAAATGATAATACAAAAAGACAAAAATGTCGTGTGAGTTTACAAAATCGATCATCCTATCCCTGGTGATGATCACGATAAGAAACTACTGCTCAGGCCACCCTACATAGGAACCTCCTAAAAGGTCCTGGGACCCCAATCACATATCTCTATAACCTAAGTGGAATATCATCTATGCCAGTCTCTGGAATATCTACTATCAAGTGCTCTAGATGATGCTCCAAGTCGATCAAGATCTCTGCTGATTGGTCTTGTGGGGCTGGTACTATTGCAGCTGGGTGTCTCCTCTCATAAGGCTGGAGAGTGGCTGGTAATCATCGACCCACATCTGAATTTAAAACTTTTGATTGTCAGTTTCGGACAATTAAAAAAAAAAAAAAAAAAAAAAAATTAGAAAGTGTTGAAGATGGTTTTTACCTGAATCATCCCATTGCTCTCCTAGTGGAAGAGTCATGTTTGGGTCACCATGATAATCCATCCTGACATATGGAAAATCCTGAATCACAAAAAGTTAGTTGTTCAACCAACGAAAATACTTAGGCGGAAATCAAACAACCTCTGTGCCCTCCTTAGGGTGACGGGCCATCAAAGCAACCCAACAAATTATCCTAGGCTCTCGAAGAAGACTAGCATCAACAGGAATATGTTGTGGGGCTAACATGGGGATCCTCTCTAGAGAAAATATGACTATGATAAATCCGTATCCAAAGTTTTTCAGCTGTCCATTCTTTGCTCTGGTTAGTTGGCCTTTCACATTTGCCAATACAGGCTCGCATTAATTGAATACGTTGCCTCGAAAATAATCCATAGCCATCTGCATCTGGGATCCAGTACCCACATGGAATGCTACACTCCCACATAGCCTAGTAACAATGAATGCAATAACCTTAAGCTCAGGACGGTTGATAGTTTTAATATCAATCCATTTGTCCTTTGTTTGATCATCGCAAAACTCCAATCGGAGACTAGCGATAGACTGGCCACCTGGCCTAGTCCCAAAAAGAGATAATTGTTCACCCCTCTTGGAAAAACTAGTCAAAAAGTATATATCCTCCAGCTTGATTTCGAGTCGGTGGCCACCAATCAAGAAGCACTAGTCCTACGTGTTCCATCTATCTACCAGCCATTGCAAGAGGTCTACTTGGGCCCTCATGCCCGGTATGGCCTAGAACTTAAGCAATCTGCATGCTCTCAATGCCTGCAATGTGGGCATATGATTTATTGCAGCAAGATCTACATCCTCATGCTCGCGTTCTCGCCAAATAAGCATTTTGAGTGCCCTACAATGCATAAAAGGACATATTAGAATCAACTAGTTCGAAAAATTTTGGGTGAAAATGGAGAAATTTGAATTTTTAAAATTTGTTGTGTGGGGTCTGTTAGCGCTTGGAATTCACCTAGGCTGAGATAGAAAAACTCTCAAGGCTACATCAAACCATTTCACCTCGTAGCTAGCCCTACGAGGTATGAGAAGGCTCTCTCGGGTCAGATTTGATAGATCTTTCAATATGATAAGCTGACCAATTAGGATCAAAGATATTAGGCTAGTAAATTGATAAGGGGGGTTGATTTAAAGATTTTTTGGGTTTTTGGTGGCAATTGGAGGGAGTGCAATTTAGGGTGCGGGGATTGAGCTCAGTTTTTGCAGGTGGGTCTTTGGGGCAAGGTAGGAGTCTATGCTGATGCCTTTAACTGAAAGAGATGATCAGGGAAGAAAGAAGAGAGGCTAAAGAGGGCAAACAATTAATTCGAATCCTCTCTAGACAGTGGAAAACATAAATTTTAAACAAAATTGAAAGCTGAGCATGGCATGCATGAATTCAAACTTTATCACTTCTTTTGTTTAAATAGCAGCAAGAGATTAAGAAATGGAACACATAAACACACTTACAATAACAGTAGGAGACACACCATCAACATAATAATCCACAAGAATCCACAATGAAGTCTGCAAAACCCTGGCCTTCCTTTTCCTCAAATTGCAGAAAATACAAGTCAAAAATACAATAGCACTTCTCCCTCTAGAGTCCAACCATCAAAATGAGAAAGAGAAGGCATAATATAGAAGGTCAAACCTCTTTCCCCACCTCTAGGGGTCGAGCTCAGCTTCTTAAGAGCTGTTGCAACTAATTCTAAATCAGTAACTAGATAATAGACCAGCTCAACAACTTACCTCTAAAACTTAGGAAGCTTATCTATGCATTAAATATTCACTATTTACATCAAAGAAGCTTCTAGAAGTGGTAAAGAAGAGTAAAAGTATCTAATGCCATGAAATTTACACGATAATCCATCATTTACATGCCCAAATAGTCAACCAAAGTGAAAATAGTGCTTTTCTGGCCGAACTAGTCAAAAACTGGCAAATCTGGAAGTTCTGGTCGCGCCCCTGGAAGTTCTGGTCGCGCCCCTTTGCAGCTACTTTTGAGTGGGTTCAACTGATCCAAATCAGGTGCAAGATGGCTCATTGGAAAGCTTGGCCTGTCTACTTTCCATCCCAAGTGGAATTTCTGAATTTGGTGTAGATTTGACCCCTCAAAAATCATTTCTCCCAAGGTCACTTTCTGCAACTCAAAAAGTGGGCAGAAAGTCATTTTTTTGATGTATTTTGAGCTTTTGGAGGCTCAAATCTCAAAATTAGGCTGCTCCCAAGTACTGGTAATTTTTATTTTTACATACCCTTTCCAAAAATTCCAAGTTTGCAAAATTCCGAGCAGTCCTTCAAAATGGTCTCACCCGGGGTGAGACCAAACCGTGGACAAAACCTGTAATTTTACCAAAAATTTGCAAAATGCTCCAAAATTCTCAAAATTTTCAGATTTTGATGCTAGATCAAGGCTGATCAGTACCATGATGAGTGAGGGATGCCTCAGCCAAGATGCAGAGTGGATTTGTCCTTTTCTTCCTCTTCCGGGCCTCCGATAGCTTTCTTTGGAGAATTTTCATTCTCGCCTTGCAAACATGTAATCTGGCGTAGTAATGTGTCCTCATGTTTCGAAGCAGCTCTTTGTCATGGTTTGCCTTCTCCAACAATCTCTCCAAACGAGTAATCTCATGAATGTACCAAGTCTCCTGGTCACCGGGCAATGGGTCACCAGGCCTCCTGCGGTTTAAGCCTCTGTCACCACGGATTCTCCATAGTTCATCCAGCTCTTTCTCCGTCTCTAGCTGTCGGTTGCACTGCTCTAAATAAGTGATGGTCCACTGAGCCATCTCAAGCTTCCGCTGCAACACAAGGTTCTCCTCATCTCTCCGCCGGATGATCTCATCAAAATCTGAAGAGGGAGAGTGGGCATCGTGACCAGCGCGACCAGTGAAATCATCATGTGCCTCGCCAACTGCCTCATCCTCAACCATGGGCTGCTTGCCCTCTCGTACTGCCTGTGCTGATGAAGAAAGCGAGGCCCCTTCCACCTGGTGTGGAGATAACACTCGCTGCTCTGATGATGAAGACGAGACCCCTTCCACTGGCTGTAGAGAAAGTACTCGTCGGGCTGCTGCAAATAAGGTCCTGTGACCTCTCTGATATGTGACCCGAGGAGAAGAAGCCATGTGTCTCGGGATGCTAGTCTCGGGCTGACGTGATGGCCCTCCCTCCTCATGAACTGCCTCCGGCCCTGAATGTGACTGTGTGAAAACATCTCGGGAGATGAAATCCGCCCAAGGGATGCCCTGCTGGCTCAGCTGATGGGAAACTACTAACTGAATAAGACCATGATGGCATAGGCTCCGGAGCTGCTGTACTGGAGTCTGTCTCCGAAAGGTAGTGGCTATCCTCTGAATGTCATGAAATAAGTATGCTGAGATGTTCATCATCCTCACTCTGGTGAAGTGCATCATCATGCGGATATGACAAGAAAATACTCGTGAGAATCTCCCCTCGCATGTGAAGTAGTGCATAATGAGTCTCATGGTGTCTATATACTCTGCTCGGAGGAACTTGATAGGAAAGTTCCTTGTCAAGTGATGCACATAGGCAGGCCTAACATATGGCTCATAGTATACCAGGTCCACCCACTTGCGCTTCGGCCACACCTCACCCACATTGGGTATCCCGGTAGCATCTGTGATAGCCTCTGGAGAAAACACAAAATTCACCCCTGCAAGGGTGACTTGCCTGTCATGGAGATGGAGGACAAACAACCGGGCCAAGTCTCTGTGATGCTGGATGTGTGACAGCCTCTCACAAAACTGAAAACAAGCCATATGCTGAAAGCAAGATACTGCCAATGGGCAAGCCTGCAATTCTGTCAATGATGTGGGCTCTTCCCTCCTGTGATGACCACCCTTGCCTCCCCTACGAGGCCTCTGCTATATCTCAATCTCAGTAGATGATGATCGGTCATCACCTTGCTCATTAGTCTCAGTGGTTGACATAGTGTTATTGAGCAAGGTGGAATAAATAAGTCAAAATGACCGCTGCCCTGCCTGCAAAATGCTGTGAAGTATGCTGTTTTCAAGGGGAAACATCATGAGGGATATGTTAAGGGAGGGAATTTACATATAGGAAAGGGAAAATATATATATATAAGCAGGGAATTCTGAAGGAAAACATCACATAATGTTAAACATGCCATCTCATCTTTCATCATTTGCAAATCAATACTTTATTTAGGGAAACTGTGATTTTTAATCACCAAGGGAAAGGACAATATAGAATTTTCATCATGATGGAAGGAAGGATGTCATGGGCATAGGGGGATAAGGCAGCATCAACTATCAACATTTAACCGGCTGCTCATTTCATTTTGTCTTTGAATGTCTATTAAGAGCATACTCTGTTTTTTATAACTTTTAAAATGGTCATTGATGCTTTTGGGGAACAGGGACTTTGTATGCTTGATCACCAAGGGAGGGAAGGGTTACTGTAATAAATTTGCAAGAAAAATGGGATATGATGTGTCAATGGTATTTAGGAAGATGAGGGTGAAAGGGAATTAGGGTTTAAGGGAACAATGAAACCCCTCAACAAAGTCTGCCAACTAATTTTCATGACAGCAGTTCATTTAAAACAGAGACAGCTTCATCATGCTTTTGCCATGAGTGAATTAGGATTTCACTGTATGTTTTGACATTGGGGATGGAAATTCAGTTGCATAGGGAGTTTTGCATGAAGGGAACTGCAATTTGAATTAGGTTTTCATATGGGGAATGGATAGGGAAAAACAGAGTTTTATGGATAGAGAGATGATACCATGCTATTGAGAAACCCTAACACAGCAAAATTGTTTCATTTGACAATTATGCAGCTGTATTTTTGATGAATTTTGTGATGACTTTAACACAGCTTTGAATCTTTGACATATACACAGCAAGATGACACTTTTCTTTATTTTTTTTATAAGGCTATGCAAATGACATTTTCACTGTTTTTACAATTTCTTGTGTGCATGCCTTGTCATCACTTTTCTTTTTGTTTTTTTAAAATTTTTTCTTTTTTAATTTGCTGTGTATTAACGTATGCAAATTTGCTGTGTAGAGAGGGTAGGGTTTTAATCATATAACATGGGGAAAAGGTAGGGTTTATAGGGTTTGAAAGGACTAGGGTTTGCACATGATTTAGGGGTAGGATTTGATAGGATTTAAGGTGCAGGTTTGGTATGACTAATTTGCAAATGAGATTAACAAATATAACATGTTAACATATGTAATTTAATTTTGGGAAAATGAATGGAGGGATATAAGGAAAAAAACTTGCCTTGAAAAACAAACAAACTGTCAAACATATGCATGCAAAACAACTATCATTTCAACCTATCTTCTATTAATTTCTTGTATGAAATTGTGACCATAATCCTCTTTTGCCACCATTAACATCATCACACAACACTTGGAGGAGACATACCTTGAAAAAATTGAGTGAATTTGAGGGAGATTGATCGTTTGGGTGAGTTTTTATGTGGGCGGACTGTTTGGTCGCGCACCACCTTGGAATGGTCGCGCACCTCCGTTTGGTCGCGCCTGTGTAATTTAACACAGCGCGTTGGCCTTTGTTTGGTCGCGCACCAGCAAATGGTCGCGCACACCTGTGGAATGGTCGCGCACCCTCAGAAAGCCCAGAATTTGCTGCAAATTGCCCAGATCGCTCTCTTGCTTCTCTCCTTGTAATTTCTTGCTCCCAAATGCACAATGAGGGTCTTCAAAGAGGGAATTTACCTTTATATGCTTTCATTTGAAAAAATTTAACTCAAAAACCCACTTTATAATGTTTCCACTTTGACATTCTTTTTTAACACTGTTTTGGAGTCATTTTGTCCTGAAATGAGCCTTCTGATGCGTTTGACTCCTTTCTTTTTGCAGGTTGACCGCCTGATGGACTGTAGTGAAGGAACCAGGGTTGTTGCCGACACTTTTACAAATTTTTGAAAATTTCTTTATTTTTACAAATTCCTCATGACCTTGGATTTAAAAACAGGGTTTTTTAAATCCAAGGCATAAAGTGAGCTGTAGCTGAAGAAAATGATAATGAAACATATGTACAAAACTCCTTCCGGCTTGCTGGGCACTTACTGACCATGACTCATTACCTTGAAATGATTTTGACTCAAAACCCTAGACCTAAGACCATGGGATCTCAAGACAAAAAATAAGAACAAGCATGACTCAATTACATTGTTGTATGACCTGATCCAGCAAAGCCAAGAAGGGAACAAAGACCAGCTCCTCCATTCAGTGTTATGGCATGCCTAGCGGGATGCAAAACTGACACTGATGAGACACCTATAAATGCATATGCAAAGAGTTATTGATCACTGATGGAGGGCTCAAGACCGACACTAACATTGGCTCCAATGGGGATGGTAGCTCCTTGGAGGTGGCAAGAACCTCAGACCTCTTGGGAGAGCAGACCAGTGCTTTATTCATTGGGAAATGGAGTCAACTAATAGAAAAAATAACCAACTCAAAAAGACTTTATTTGACTTGATTATAAACTGAAAACTTTGAAAGGACTATGACTCAAACAAACTGACTTTTTGCAGAAAATAAACAAACTGAAATCCCACACCAACCAATCTTCATGCTTGGAATTATAGCCTTCACTTCGGGCCCCAAACCAAGAATGAAAGATCAGTTCACGCTTGCTGTAGTAAAGTAAAATGATATGTACAATGAAGATGATTTAGAGCAGCATTGTTCAAACATGATATCTCTTGAGAAGCCGGCCATTCACCAACCCACCGGGACATTCATCGCCATTCAAATCCTTAAGAAGGAAAGCATTAGGACCACAATATGCAGCAATCTTAAAAGGACCTTTCCACAGATTATCAAACTTACCGTGTTTACCTTTGTCCTCGTTTCGAGCATCCCATCTCAAAACAACATCTTCTAGCTGAAAATTTTCTGATTTTGCCTTCTTATCATAAATCTTCTTGATACGTTCTTGCAGCTTCAAAGAATTTTGGAGGACTTCTTCCCTTGTCTGCTGTAGGTGGACCATTTGACTGATTCTCCATTGCATTGGATCCATGTCTTCTCCCGTTTCTTGGATTAACTTTGCGACCGGTACACTAAGTGATGTAGGAAAAACTGCATCAACCCCGTAAACAATCTCAAATGGCGACATTCCTATTGATCTCTTTTGGCTCACCCGATCAGCCCACAGTGCATTGACCAACTTCTTGTGCCAACTTTTCTTGTTGATTTCCAGCATCTTTTTGATAATGTTTACTAGTGATTTATTTGATGATTCGGCCAGCCCATTACCTTGCGGATGATAAGCGGTGGAGTGACCCAAACTGATATTGTACTTATAACAAAAATCCACCATCTTATTTGACTTGAAAGCAGTTGCATTATCCGTGATCAATTTGAATGGACAGCCAAAACGGGACAAGATATTAGTTTCAAGAAAGGAGATAATTACCGAGTCTGTGGCCTGCCGAGTAGGAACTGCTTCTATCCACTTGGTGAAGTAGTCGGTAGCAGTCAAAATCCATCTATGCTGCCCGGATGAAGCTGGGTGTATTTCACCAATGAAATCAAGGCCCCACTGCTGAAAGGGTGCACTAATTTCCACCGGCTTGAGTGGCAATGGCTGCAATCTTTGTTTCCCTTGAAATATTTGGCACTCATGGCAGCTCTTCACCGCTTTGTATACATCAGAAAAGAGGGATGGCCAATAGAAACCAGCTCTCAAAATCTTGTTGGCTGTAGTTTTCCAAAATAAATGACCTCCACAATCTCCTTTATGGAAGTCTTCTACCGTTGCTTTTGCTTCTTCTTCAACCAAACAATTCAATAGGATGCCTCCGGGATCTTTCCAATACAATGCTGATTTCATGATGCAAAACTTGGCGGCCTTCAATTTCAAAGTCCTTGCTTTGTTCTTTGACATTCCAGGAGGCGCGGACACATTCTGAAGTACATACACTATATCAGCATACCAAGGAGAATTAATGAAAATGTCTGATACTTGAACCGCTGAATTTTCTCCTTCACCATCGGACAAGGCTGCAATCAAGTTGATGTCAAGCGCATGTAGGTTTGTTTCAGCCATTAGTTTAGCAAGTCCTTGTCCTTTAACCAGCTTGGTTGGCTTGATTTCAACATCATACTCCAAGAGAGCAGCGATCCACTTGCCTCTCCTACCTTCCGGCTCTGTTTGTACCAAGACATCCTTTACCGCTGCACTAGGAACATAAGCTAAGACATGAGAATGAAGAATATAAACCCGGAAATCTTTCAATGCCTTAATCAGGGCCAGCGCTTGTTTCTCAATGATGTTATATTTTAATGCCCCATCTCTAATGATCCGGCTGAAAAACGCAATTGGCCTTTCAACACCCTCTCTTTTTTGCATCAAAACTGCTGCTAGTGTATGCTCGGAAGTGAAAGAAAACAATATGAAATCCTGAGTATAATCAGGGCTGATTAAGGTCGGAGCTGAAGACAAGATTACCTTGATTAAATTGAAGGATTTGACTGCCTCTTCGGTCCATTTGATCTCGCTGTCCTTCCGAAGCATGTTGGTCATTTCTCTTAAGTGCTCTGCAAGATTAGGAATGAAGCGGCACAGAAAATTCAATTTACCGTTAAAAGATTGTATCTCCTTCTTATTTCGGGGCTGTTCTAACTGCTGAATTGCCTCCACTCTTGCGGGATCAATACGTATACCGTCTTTGGAAATGATATGTCCCAGCAATTTACCTTCACTCATGGCAAAAAGACTCTTTTTTGGATTTAAAGAAATGCCATATTTTCTACATTTTTGGAAAACTTTCGTCAAATGAAACAAATGCTCCTCATCGGATTTGGAAAATACTGTTAAGTCATCAAGATATACAACTAAGAATATGTCCTTTTCATTGGCAAAAGCCATATCCATAGCTCGCTGAAATGTTGCACCTGCATTCTTTAAACCAAAAGGCATTTTAGCATAATGAAATGTTCCCCAAGGTGTAGTGAAGGTTGTCTTATCACGATCATCCTCATGGACTAGAATCTGATTGTAACCGGAGTATCCATCTAACAATGACATCTTTGAGGCACCCACTACTCGCTGCAATATGTGATCCATCTTTGGCAGCGGATAGTTATCTTTGAGAGATACCTTGTTCAAATTTCTAAAATCTATGCATAACCGAATCTCGCCGGTTTTCTTCCTTACTGGCACTAGATTAGAAATCCAATCTGAAAAGCGAATGGGAACTATAATTCCGGATTGATAAAGTCTATTTACCTCTTTTTCAATCAAGGGCAGCAATTTGGGATTGATCCTCCGCAACTTCTGCCGAAAAGGTTTCTGATTTTGTTTGATTGGAATAGTGTGTTGGATTATGCTTGTATCATAAGTCTTTAGATCTGAATAATCCCAAGCGAATACATTAGTAAATGATGACAGCAATCTAATGTATTGATTCTTTACCTTGGGTGGTAGGGCCTTCGATAATTTCACCATCTTTGGATGTTCCACTGTCCCAAGGTTGATATCTTCCACACCTTCTTCGGTTGGCATCAAAGTTGGCTTGCGAGCCACATCGTCTTGATCAAAAAGCTCTTCTAAAGGAATCAGTCCCTTTGGAATATGATTGTCTTTCAGCTGCAAAACATTCATTTGATTTATTCCTTCAGGCTCCATGTCAATTGAGATTTCTTTAAACTTACCTTCTCCATGCAAGAAGTCTTTGATTTCCTCATCATCCTGAAAGACTTGCCAATTCCTTTGGTTGTCCGGGATTGTGGGGCGGTGTTTTACATAGATTTCAAACTTGTTACTCGAATTCATTGGTATCTTTAAATTTCTTGCTGCCTTAGCCAAAGCATCAGCAACTCCATTTTGTATCCGGGGTATGCATGTTAAAGTATGCTCTGAAAACCGCTTCAAAATGTCTAGAACAGCATTGCGATAAGCCCGCATACGAGGATGTTTAGCTTGAAATTCCCCCTTTACTTGTTTGATCACTAACTCGGAGTCGCCATAAATTGCTATCTTCTTTGCTTTTAATTTCCGGAGGATTTTCAAACCAGCTATAAGGGCCTCATATTCAGCTTCATTATTTGAACAATCAAAAGCCAATTTATAAGAGCAAACTTGTACCTTATTTGGAACTTGTTTAGAGACTGAAAATGGGCTGCGGATCCATACACCAATGCCTGCTCCATCGCTGCCCACTGCCCCGTCGAAATCCATAGTCCAAAGACCATCTTCATCATCATCCAAGGGCTGTACTTGTGATGTTGTTTCAGTCATGACTTGCTGTCCATTTATCTCAGCAATTGACTTTATGACAGCAGCCTTTTCTTTGCTTTCCATTCTCAATACTTCTCTAACATCTTCAGCAATGCCTGGGATATCTTCTATCTGAACTAATTGACTATTTACTTCATTAAAACTATCAGCAAATAAAACATAGGACTCTAGATCTGTCTGTACATAGTTTATAGGATGATTTATCGGTTTTTCCTTGCTTGTAATCATATACTTCATCTTTTGCTCTCGATTGACTTTCCTCATTTGTCCAAACACCGGAATAGTGGCATATGAAAAGTCCAGCTGTAAAGTGCCTTTGAGTTTTGATCCCCATGACCTTGAAAGAAGCATGCCAAACCTTGGCGGAATGTCCGCTACTACCACATCCATCAAGAGATTCTTTGCGGGAATTTGATCCAAGCTAACAACTAAATCTTTAATCAGACCGATGCATCTAACTCGGCTGGAATCAAATGAGTATAGATCATGGTAGTTACGAGTTATATCAAGTCCCAACTTCTCCATTATTGCCTTGGGCATTAAATTGTGTGATGCTCCCGAATCGAACATAGCATTATGAAGCACAAAATCATGAATTCTCAAGCTGATATAAAAAGGCGGGACATCGCTTTCCGGTGACTCACCATTGAGAGCTGGCCCAAAGATCAATTCCGGCTGATCATCCTCCACATTGACCGCATCCAACATTGGATCAGTATTAAACATCTTAGAAATTTGTGCTCTGTAAGTAGTGTTCTTCATGACTTCTGTAAGTGGAATGGACAATTTCAATTTTGAGACTTCATTCTCAATGCTGAATGCTTGACTTCTCTCACTTTCTTTGGCCGGATTATCTCTTTTTTCTGCTCTATCTTTAGGCACATTTGATGGCTGATCCATCTTGTTTGCTGGAGCTGTTGGGGTTGATGAAGAATCCATGACTTCTTTACCCTTTCTTTGTGGGACAGCAGCACCATTCTTTGCCGCATTTTCTGCCTTCTTTTGAAGTGGATGTATAGGTACTGTTCGGTTTCTCAGTTGTCTCTCTTTGCCTTGTTGAGCTGATAAGGCATGTAGATAACCTCTTTGATATTCCTCAGACTCATCTTGAAGTGCCACATCATTAGATAGAATGTAATGCTCATCTTGAGGTGCATAAGCATTGCTTACCAGCTCGTCTTCTTCCGTGATGTAAGTGGGCATGTCATCGGGAGTGAAAAAATGATTTTCTTCACCGGGACCTTCACCCTCATCTTCAGATTCTTGAGTGACATAGTTTTGCTGAAATGGGGGTTGGATCGGTTGCTGTACTGCCGCCTCTTGTCCTCGTGGCTCCCGCTGTTTTATCCTATATTGGGACTGCTGTTGTTGGCCTCTAAAGTTCGGATTTCGAACTTGCGGTTCCGGTTTGCCAAGACTAAGATTTTGGAGTGCCTTTGACATCTCTTCCATTTTCCGAATAACTTGAGAAGTGGATGCTACCTCCTCTTTGATTGTGACCTTCTTTTCCGCTTTCATTCTTGCCCGTTTATCATTCAGATTAGCCTCCACACTGACTGCAATTTTCTGCATTTCCTCCAAGGTAGGAGGATCTCGGTCCCGCAGTGAGTAGGCCATCTCCGGATCGAAACCATCCGGGAACTTCAGCAAGGCAGATTTTTGAGATGGCTTAAGATCATCTGGTATAGCATTATACACTGCATTAAATCTTATGATGTAGTCTTGAACGGACTCACCCGGATTTCTCTTAAGGTTGTTATATTCGGCATTGATTTGCAGCGGATCCTTTCTGATTTCCCATCTGTCCAAGAATTGTGTTTGAAGTGCTTCCAAAGAAACAATACTATTTGCTCTCAACCCTCTGAACCATTTGCGGACCTCTCCTCCAAAAGTCTGAACGAACAACCTCATGGTAACATCTTCCTCATCCAATTCATACAGATCAAAAAAGGTAGTCATCCGGTCAACATGCTGCTGAGATGGGACACTCTGTGGAGTGCCATCAAACATTGGTATCTTGCTCTGGTAGTTAGCTAGCATGTCATGAAGGTTTGCAAGGAGAACAAGGGGAGCAAATCGGGCAGCCATGACTCTAGGCGGGGGAGGTGGAGGAGTAGAAGGAGTATGAGGAGGAGGAGGTGGAAGTATAATAACAGGGGTTGTGATAAGGGGAAGGGATGTTGGCGGAGATAAAGGTGATGATGGAGTTTGAGGTGTAGATGGAGGTGAACCAACAGGGGTATCGGGAAGTGTAACTATAGGTGAAATAGGTGAAATAGAGATGAAAGGAGGGAAAGAAGCTCGATGATCCGTGAGGGAAGTTTGAAGATTTTCAGCTTGATCAATAGTAGACCCAATATGATCAGATATGTTTTCAATAAAATCAACAAGAGTTGAAGCATGTATACTACTTTGAAGATGCCGCAAAATATAAGATTCAACCACTTTGTTATGCCTTTCGAGGTCAATCACAGCTGCAAAGTCAGGATCAAGAACCAAAGTATCGAGTGCACTTTCAGATTTAGATTTAAACAATGACAATTCAAAATCCTCGTCGAAATCAAGATCTTCAAAATATTTAATTACAGCAGGCGATGAATTAGATCTAACAATCAATTTTGAATCAGAAGCCAGCTTGTAAATTACAAATAAACGAGGAAAGGAAAAACCACTCAGCTAAATGGAAACTCTTAGCTTATCATCTGAAACTTAGAGTCCATAATGATACTGGGATAAAGATGTCACTGAAGTGTTATGTTCACAAATCCCACGGAGATAGACTGAAGCAGCGTTTATCTACTAACGCTGATGTAAAACAAGAGCGTTTTCGAAGGCTTCTGGCGTAACTTCAGGCTCCGTCTAAGACTTAAGAAATAACACGACAATGAGAAAACGATTAATATGTTTTTCCCCAGTATGGTCGCCAATATGTTAGCGCTTGGAATTCACCTAGGCTGAGATAGACAAACTCTCAAGGCTACATCAAACCATTTCACCTCGTAGCTAGCCCTACGAGGTATGAGAAGGCTCTCTCGGGTCAGATTTGATAGATCTTTCAATATGATAAGCTGACCAATTAGGATCAAAGATATTAGGCTAGTAAATTGATAAGGGGGGTTGATTTAAAGATTTTTTGGGTTTTTGGTGGCAATTGGAGGGAGTGCAATTTAGGGTGCGAGGATTGAGCTCAGTTTTTGCAGGTGGGTCTTTGGGGCAAGGTAGGAGTCTATGCTGATGCCTTTAACTGAAAGAGATGATCAGGGAAGAAAGAAGAGAGGCTAAAGAGGGCAAACAATTAATTCGAATCCTCTCTAGACAGTGGAAAACATAAATTTTAAACAAAATTGAAAGCTGAGCATGGCATGCATGAATTCAAACTTTATCACTTCTTTTGTTTAAATAGCAGCAAGAGATTAAGAAATGGAACACATAAACACACTTACAATAACAGTAGGAGACACACCATCAACATAATAATCCACAAGAATCCACAATGAAGTCTGCAAAACCCTGGCCTTCCTTTTCCTCAAATTGCAGAAAATACAAGTCAAAAATACAATAGCACTTCTCCCTCTAGAGTCCAACCATCAAAATGAGAAAGAGAAGGCATAATATAGAAGGTCAAACCTCTTTCCCCACCTCTAGGGGTCGAGCTCAGCTTCCTAAGAGCTGTTGCAACTAATTCTAAATCAGTCACTAGATAATAGACCAGCTCAACAACTTACCTCTAAAACTTAGGAAGCTTATCTATGCATTAAATATTCACTATTTACATCAAAGAAGCTTCTAGAAGTGGTAAAGAAGAGTAAAAGTATCTAATGCCATGAAATTTACATGATAATCCATCATTTACATGCCCAAATAGTCAACCAAAGTGAAAATAGTGCTTTTCTGGCCGAACTAGTCAAAAACTGGCAAATCTGGAAGTTCTGGTCGCGCCCCTGGAAGTTCTGGTCGCGCCCCTTTGCAGCTACTTTTGAGTGGGTTCCGCTGATCCAAATCAGGTGCAAGATGGCTCATTGGAAATATTGGCCTGTCTACTTTCCATCCCAAGTGGAATTTCTGAATTTGGTGTAGATTTGACCCCTCAAAAACCATTTCTCCCAAGGTCACTTTCTGAAACTCAAAAAGTGGGCAGAAAGTCATTTTTTTGATGTATTTTGAGCTTTTGGAGGCTCAAATCTCAAAATTAGGCTGCTCCCAAGTACTGGTAATTTTTCTTTTTACATACCCTTTCCAAAAATGCCAAGTTTGCAAAATTCCGAGCAGTCCTTCAAAATGGTCTCACCCGGGGTGAGACCAAACCGTGGACAAAACATGTAATTTTACCAAAAATTTGCAAAATGCTCCAAAATTCTCAAAATTTTCAGATTTTGATGCTAGATCAAGGCTGATCAGTACCATGATGAGTGAGGGATGCCTCAGCCAAGATGCGGAGTGGATTTGTCCTTTTCTTCCTCTTTCGGGCCTCCGATAGCTTTCTTTGGAGAATTTTCATTCTCGCCTTGCAAACATGTAATCTGGCGTAGTAATGTGTCCTCATGTTTCGGAGCAGCTCTTTGTCATGGTTTTCCTTCTCCAAAAATCTCTCCAAACGAGTAATCTCATGAATGTACCAAGTCTCCCGGTCACCGGGCAATGGGTCACCAGGCCTCCTGCGGTTTAAGCCTCTGTCACCGCGGATTCTCCATAGTTCATCCAGCTCTTTCTCCGTCTCTAGCTGTCGGTTGCGCTGCTCTAAATAAGTGATGGTCCACTGAGCCATCTCAAGCTTCCGCTGCAACACAAGGTTCTCCTCATCTCTCCGCCGGATGATCTCATCAAAATCTGAAGAGGGAGAGTGGGCATCGCGACCAGCGCGACCAGTGAAATCATCATGTGCCTCTCCAACTGCCTCATCCTCAACCATGGGCTGCTTGCCCTCTCGTACTCCCTGTGCCGATGAAGAAAGCGAGGCCCCTTCCACCTGGTGTGGAGATAACACTCGCTGCTCTGATGATGAAGACGAGACCCCTTCCACTGGCTGTAGAGAAAGTACTCGTCGAGCTGCTGCAAATAAGGTCCTGTGACCTCTCTGATATGTGACCCGAGGAGAAGAAGCCATGTGTCTCGGGATGCTGGTCTCGGGCTGACGTGATGGCCCTCCCTCCTCATGAACTGCCTCCGGCCCTGAATGTGACTGTGTGAAAACATCTCGGGAGATGAAATCCGCCCAAGGGATGCCCTGCTGGCTCACCTGATGGGAAACTACTAACTGAATAAGACCATGATGGCATAGGCTCCGGAGCTGCTGTACTGGAGTCTGTCTCCGAAAGGTAGTGGCTATCCTCTGAATGTCATGAAATAAGTATGCTGAGATGTTCATCATCCTCACTCTGGTGAAGTGCATCATCATGCGGATATGACAAGAAAATACTCGTGAGAATCTCCCCTCGCATGTGAAGTAGTGCATAATGAGTCTCATGGTGTCTCTATACTCTGCTCGGAGGAACTTGATAGGAAAGTTCCTTGTCAAGTGATGCACATAGGCAGGCCTAACATATGGCTCATAGTATACCAGGTCCACCCACTTGCGCTTCGGCCACACCTCACCCACATTGGGTATCCCGGTAGCATCTGTGATAGCCTCTGGAGAAAACACAAAATTCACCCCTGCAAGGGTGACCTGCCTGTCATGGAGATGGAGGACAAACAACCGGGCCAAGTCTCTATGATGCTGGATGTGTGACAGCCTCTCACAAAACTGAAAACAAGCCATATGCTGAAAGCAAGATACTGCCAATGGGCAAGCCTGCAATTCTGTCAATGATGTGGGCTCTTCCCTCCTATGATGACCACCCTTGCCTCCCCTACGAGGCCTCTGCTGTATCTCAATCTCAGTAGATGATGATCGGTCATCACCTTGCTCATTAGTCTCAGTGGTTGACATAGTGTTATTGAGCAAGGTGGAATAAATAAGTCAAAATGACTGCTGCCCTGCCTGCAAAATGCTGTGAAGTATGCTGTTTTCAAGGGGAAACATCATGAGGGATATGTTAAGGGAGGGAATTTACATATAGGAAAGGGAAAAAATATATATATAAGCAGGGAATTCTGAAGGAAAACATCACATAATGTTAAACATGCCATCTCATCTTTCATCATTTGCAAATCAATACTTTATTTAGGGAAACTGTGATTTTTAATCACCAAGGGAAAGGACAATATAGAATTTTCATCATGATGGAAGGAAGGATGTCATGGGCATAGGGGGATAAGGCAGCATCAACTATCAACATTTAACCGGCTGCTCATTTCATTTTGTCTTTGAATGTCTATTAAGAGCATACTCTGTTTTTTATAACTTTTAAAATGGTCATTGATGCTTTTGGGGAACAGGGACTTTGTATGCTTGATCACCAAGGGAGGGAAGGGTTACTGTAATAAATTTGCAAGAAAAATGGGATATGATGTGTCAATGGTATTTAGGAAGATGAGGGTGAAAGGGAATTAGGGTTTAAGGGAACAATGAAACCCCTCAACAAAGTCTGCCAACTAATTTTCATGACAGCAGTTCATTTAAAACAGAGACAGCTTCATCATGCTTTTGCCATGAGTGAATTAGGATTTCACTGTATGTTTTGACATTGGGGATGGAAATTCAATTGCATAGGGAGTTTTGCATGAAGGGAACTGCAATTTGAATTAGGTTTTCATATGGGGAATGGATAGGGAAAAACAGAGTTTTATGGATAGAGAGATGATACCATGCTATTGAGAAACCCTAACACAGCAAAATTGTTTCCTTTGACAATTATGCAGCTGTATTTTTGATGAATTTTGTGATGACTTTAACACAGCTTTGAATCTTTGACATATACACAGCAAGATGACACTTTTCTTTATTTTTTTATAAGGCTATGCAAATGACATTTTCACTGTTTTTACAATTTCTTGTGTGCATGCCTTGTCATCACTTTTCTTTTTGTTTTTTTACAATTTTTTCTTTTTTAATTTGCTGTGTATTAACGTATGCAAATTTGCTGTGTAGAGAGGGTAGGGTTTTAATCATATAACATGGGGAAAAGGTAGGGTTTATAGGGTTTGAAAGGACTAGGGTTTGCACATGATTTAGGGGTAGGATTTGATAGGATTTAAGGTGCAGGTTTGGTATGACTAATTTGCAAATGAGATTAACAAATATAACATGTTAACATATGTAATTTAATTTTGGGAAAATGAATGGAGGGATATAAGGAAAAAAACTTGCCTTGAAAAACAAACAAACTGTCAAACATATGCATGCAAAACATCAAGTCATTTTAACCTATTTTCTATTAATTTCTTGTATGAAATTGTGACCATAATCCTCTTTTGCCACCATTAACATCATCACACAACACTTGGAGGAGACATACCTTGAAAAAATTGAGTGAATTTGAGGGAGATTGATCGTTTGGGTGAGTTTTTATGTGGGCGGACTGTTTGGTCGCGCACCACCTTGGAATGGTCGCGCACCTCCGTTTGGTCGCGCCTGTGTAATTTAACACAGCGCGTTGGCCTTTGTTTGGTCGCGCACCAGCAAATGGTCGCGCACACCTGTGGAATGGTCGCGCACCCTCAGAAAGCCCAGAATTTGCTGCAAATTGCCCATATCGCTTTCTTGCTTCTCTCCTTGTAATTTCTTGCTCCCAAATGCACAATGAGGGTCTTCAAAGAGGGAATTTACCTTTATATGCTTTCATTTGAAAAAAATTAACTCAAAAACCCACTTTATAATGTTTCCACTTTGACATTCTTTTTTAACACTGTTTTGGAGTCATTTTGTCCTGAAATGAGCCTTCTGATGCGTTTGACTCCTTTCTTTTTGCAGGTTGACCGCCTGATGGACTGTAGTGAAGGAACCAGGGTTGTTGCCGGCACTTTTACAAATTTTTGAAAATTTCTTTATTTTTACAAATTCCTCATGACCTTGGATTTAAAAACAGGGTTTTTTAAATCCAAGGCATAAAGTGAGCTGTAGCTGAAGAAAATGATAATGAAACATATGTACAAAACTCCTTCCGGCTTGCTGGGCACTTACTGACCATGACTCATTACCTTGAAATGATTTTGACTCAAAACCCTAGACCTAAGACCATGGGATCTCAAGACAAAAAATAAGAACAAGCATGACTCAATTACATTGTTGTATGACCTGATCCAGCAAAGCCAAGAAGGGAACAAAGACCAGCTCCTCCATTCAGTGTTATGGCATGCCTAGCGGGATGCAAAACTAACACTGATGAGACACCTATAAATGCATATGCAAAGAGTTATTGATCACTGATGGAGGGCTCAAGACCGACACTAACAGGGTCTACACCCACTGCTTACACACAGTGCGTAGGTCTGCATAGGTTGTGAGAAATAGGTGCGGACCCACGACTTTTTTCTTTATAGAAAAAAGTTGGGGTCCGCAGGGGCCGCATGATGCACCTGCAGACCCTCGCGAGTGACTTTCTAAACCTTTTCTCCTTTAAAATTCAAATTTAAGGCCTAAAAACGAAATGTGAATGGATGAAATGAAAGATAAGAAGGATGTAGATTACCTACAGCTTACGGTTTTCGATTCCGACGGATCGATTTTCCATAATATTTACAAGAACTTTCTTACCGAAAAGCTCTTGCTTTTCTGAACTCAAATGGTAAAAATGAAGTTAGAAAAGCCCTTTTTATAAGTTTTTTCGAATAAATGAATTTTTAATTTATTTATTTTTCACTTTAAAAAGGTAAATTTTTAAATACATTTTTATTTATCTTAAACAGGTATGAGTAATTTTTTGAGTTTTTGTGCAGAATATTGGATTTTTTGGGAAAATTGATCATTTTTCAACAAAGAGCATACTTTTATCACTTTTTCGGACTCTTTCAAAAATTTACAAAAAAGTGAAACATTGGAGTCCTCTTTAAGCTCTTTTCTGACTCGTAAAATATGAAAAGATTGCCAAGTTTTTCCCTTTTTAACTCGTTAAACGGAATTAAAAGGGCGGTCCACTTACAACTCTTTTCTAACCATATAAACGTGAAAAGATCGTTGGAATTTTATCATTTCAAGTTTGATACTGGTTATGAAACGACGTGTCTTCGATCACTTTTTTACTTTCTCGGATCGGAGCCACTAATTATGAAAAGTACTCCTTGATTGTAATGGTCAAGCGGTTCTTTCAAGTATTATTTTATACTTTTTCGAGCTCGAGGGACACAAATTTACGAAAAAGGACCCCCATGGAGTTTTCTTAAGTTTTTCTTCTAACTCCCTAAAATTAAAAAACACTAGTTTTTTCCTATACTGGACTCGTTAAAATTTAACAGTAAAGGACCTGTTCAATTTTAAACAGGAACGAGCCACTCCTTCTTAGGGTTCCAATTTTAAACTAAGTTGGACTCATCCGAAGGATGAGCTTATAAACAAGCAAATGTTATCCTCTTCAAGATTGTCAAAAATAAAGAGGTACTTGCCATAAATGGTGGGGGAATGAGAGAAAATTGAACCTATTTGTTACACTTTTTTTTTTTTAGAAAAGTCGTTAACCACTCTTGAACATGACACTTTTTGTTCACTTGGGTTGGGAAATCCTTTGCCTAACAGTTAATCAAACCACATTGAAAGTCTTCAACCAGTTTCTGGGTATTAGCTTTGGGTCAATTGTCACCAAGCCATTTGCAGTGTCGTTATGTGTTCAAGAGAACAGTTCAAACAAACCATTCATCTGCAAGATATCTGTCATCCATTTTTACCATCCCTGAGTTAGTCCTTGCCAATATATTTCTTCAAAAGTTGATCTATGCTTTCGTGTTGTGGGCTTGCCTACGATGGATCGCTTTCTATCGACTTCAGCTCATTACCTAGGAAGATGATCTAGAAATCATCAGTACCTTGAAATTTGCATGTCCTAATGGCAGGTTTCTTGCCTTCGACGATAGGTTGCATCATTGACCTTCGATCGAATGATTCTATGACATGTTCGACTTTGGCTCATTTATTCACATTTCATGGATTGTACTGAGTACTTTTATAGCCATTGACATTACTGGTGGTTTCTCTCACACTTTTTAACAGTTCACATCATTGACTGGTAATCAAGTGGTTTCTACCATGTTCGACTTCGACACATTCATTCACATGGATAGAATCGTACTAGTTCGAGATGCGGAAATCAAGACCTTGGATCTAGTTTCTACCATCCAGGCTATGAGGAATTTTGTTATTCATTATACAGTGACCTATTCATAAATAGATGGTTGCGCCCATACTATGTCTACACATGTCCATACTCTTGATGTATTACAAAATCATTCCTGTATCAGAACAATTTAGTCAGTTTTCTAGTCAGTTTTGATTTGAGTATGGGAATGCCTACCTCAACAATGATATGTCTACATATATATATTTTGCATTGAATGTTTTTACAGGTTCTGACTGGGGTGTCCACAGGATGATCCGTTAAATGATAAAGTACTTCACTCTTCATAAATAATAGACTTTATCTTCATCTATTACAAACTTCGCACTTTAGGGGGCAATCTGTTGCACTAAAAATTGTCACCTTGTGAGTTCATTACCACTCATACTTTCCCCCTTTGCAAGTCTGAAGCATCAGTTCCTCATATCAAGCCTTGAAAGTAAGAGAAAATCCCTCAAAATATTTAAAACTCTAGTTTCGCACTTTCTCTTTTTCTTACCTGCGGTCCCGCACCTAATGGTCATGTCTCCTGCGCAACTGACCACCCTGTCTCTGTGTTAAAGGCGTGGACTCCTGTAAAAGTTAAAAAGGCACGAGTATATTCTGAAAAACTCACTTTCAGTCATTTCTAGAAGCTTTTGGAAGGAACCTTGAGGTGGCAAGTTCGCTCACTTAAGGTTCATGCATCCCATACCTTAAGGAGTTAACCCCTTGATGTGAGGAGCTTATCCCTTTGACAGAGGATTCTATCCCCTCATAGGTGGACCTGTAACCTCCTCCTCTACACTATAAAAAGAAGCATCGAGCTAGTTACTGGGAGGTTAGAAGCTGAATATTTTTGAGGTGAAATTTTTTTGGGACTTAGTCTTCTTAGTTGAGTTTTTATGAGGAGAGATTACATACCTCTATGATCTCATTTGGAAGAGTGCAAGGCTTTTCAAAGTAAAGGAAATTCCTATTTCGAACCCCAGGAAGAGTTTGTTCAACATCAAGGCTGAAAAGGTTGTAAGTTTCTTCTACTTCAAAGTTAATACAAATAAGTTTGTTTTTCTCAATAAGTTGTTGATTCATGGTTTATTTTATGGATTCCTTGATCACCATAATAGACATGATTTATAATATTTTCTATGCAGGTGCTATTTAATGTTTTCTTGTTTGTGATTGCAGGTTCTCAAAGGTAACTCTTTCGAACGATTGAAGGATGACTACTACAAACAAGAATTGGATCTAAGGTAGGATCTTAACACCTTTATAGTATTTATTTATAAATCGCATATGTCTAGAGAAAGATAGATTTGTTTGTCTGTTTGTTGCTAGACTATCTTCTGATACTAGGGAGATCAGTCTTGTTCGCAAGATCGATTTATCCAGCCAACAAGGGTTATGTATGGAACCTTCCCCGTTGATAATTCCTTTATCTTTCGTCTGAGCCTTTTTACCGTTTTCTGAAGCTTCTGTTATTCCTTCCTAAGCTTTTTAATTTTGGCTCTGTACTTTTTTAGAGGAGCAACTGTTCTGTTAATAGTTTATACTCCTAACAAGCCTGGTTGCTCATCCCAACTCTTTTCTAAAAGTAATGTGTCCCCAGATTGGTAGTCGTCTTCTTGGTTTATTTCTACTTCTTCTGTTTGGCCTATATTCTCTGGGTTTAGGCCTGCCTGGTTGGGTTCTTCTGGAGGCATGTCACCAGGTTGGTTCACCTCTTCTTGAATGGCCTCTGCCCTTGTTTTTGCTTCGCAGCTTACATTTTCTAATATAATTTTTTCGTGGCCAGAGTTCTCTAAATATTGGGTTTCTCCAAAATTAAAATTAAGTGGGCTTTCAGATTGTATGAAATCATCCATATTGGCCAAAATCTGGGCCAATTCGATATCGTGCAATAAATCACCTTGGGGATTCATCCTTGGTGTTGAGGGAAGTCCCGATTCATTTCTTGGTTCATCTCCAGAATGTCCTAATTCCTCCTCATGGTTTGATTCATGGTTATCCTCGCCTTCTATCTGCAAGTGTTGTTCACTTCCTGGGCTAGACAATTCTATGGGTTGGTTGGCACTACCTTGAGGATTTTCATCCGCTCCTATTCTTGATCTCAGCCTTGAGGATTGTCTACACTTTTGGGGTATGTTTCTTACAAGGGTCATCCTCTTCCTTTTAGGAACAGGTTTAGGCACAAGCAATGCTAAACCCCCTTCAATAGCAAATATTATTTCCTCCCAGCTAGATTGCTGTTGGGAGAGGTTGTATCTAATTATCGGTCTGATCAAACAGTGGTGGCTTACTACAGTTTCTATATGTCAAGATCTTTTTATCCTTTTAGCGGTGTCATGCAATAGAAAATTCAAATATGCAGGTAAATTCACAGAGAACTTTTGTTTCAGGACTGCTAAGAGTTTAAGTTGACATGGCCTTACCATGTCTTTTCGCCCACCACATGTGATGTAATTTTGGATGACTCTAGCTAGTTCTCCCCACAGTTCTCAAAGGGATGATGGTAAAACACCTTTGCCTTTGATGATCAACTCCTGTCCTTCATCCTTAAAGACTTCAATAGCATCCTACAACTTCAGTCTTTTATTAGACCATATGGGTCCTTCTGCTGGTAACCCAGATACCTTAGCTATCACAGCATCTGATATTGTGATCTGCCTTCCCCTTACCATGGACTGTCCATTCTGTAGATTTCGTAGGAATTCTATGGAAATTTCCTCGTTGGGTGGTTGAAATCACGTAAAATATTCTATCCTCCCAACTCGAGCTAAGATTTCTCTGGCTACATGAGAAACAACTAGTATTAGCGGTTCTCTGTGCACTGTTCTTCCTCCCATACTGCCTGAATTCTACAAACATTTAGTGTAACGGAGATAGCATAGTAACAAACAAAACCGAATGATGGAACATAAATTTGTTATAATGGATATATTGGATGATACTTCATAAATATACATACTGTTATTGAGGGCTGTCATCATACCACATGCCTCGTGGTCATAGAATGTCATATCATTCTGCAAAACCCAATGAAAAACTGACATCATATACATAAGTACGCTGGAGGTCCTTGCTCGCCTTCGAAACAATAGGTCGCCTATGACCGAATGAATAAAAGGGTAAAGTGCTTGTGGCAAAGTACAAGGGTGATGTATTGGAAAGGTACACTTATTAATGCAAGGATCATAACGAATATTGGAGTGGTGAAATCAAGGCTTGTACCTAAGAATTATCAATAAGTGATAGGTTATCATGATGTGATATGATAAGGAAAGAGGGACAATATGTGCTAGAAATACTACTTTACTGCCTTATCCCACATAAGTTGTTGTGATTGATTTTGTACAAAATTACTCATGCATAAAGGTTCAAGGGACTTTAGGGACATAGTCTCTCCATAAAAAGATAATCATAAGAATAGGGTATTACAATAATTAGATGTAAACTAAAGCTTCAATACCATCAGCATAGCTTCTGTTGCCTGTAGGCATCCATAGCCTTGACAGAGTTTCTTTCTAACCCTTGGAACCATGGTACTCTATGTATAGTTTAGGGAAGTGTCTTATGAAGTCCATAATAAAGACCAATGTGCTAGCTTGGTAACCAGGTGAACACATTGCAATTCACTGGAAAGGAGCGAATGTGGTTAGGCCAGCTTGTGATGAGACCTCCTGTTTCCAAAGACTTTGTTTGTATATGCATCCATTAGATTATATCCCTAGTGTGGTGGGCATAGTGGGAATGCCACTTCGCTGCTTCCTTAAGATCATGGTAGGTTGGCTCGTGATGAGACCCCCTATCCTCCATCTATGGAAAAACATCATAAAACTTGTTAGTGAATATATATGTAAAATTCTTTTTTTTTTTTACTTAGAGGGTGGCTCATCACTCCTTAGGAGTAGGGATGGCAGAAGAATTTTGACATATCAATATAAAAAAATATACTCATAATCTTATTGATAATATACAAAGAGGGTTATATAGGAAAGGGTGAACTAGCATGGTATAGATAATCAATCAGTTTGGCTTATAGTGAAAGTGAGAATAGTGAAATGATATAGATAACTGTGTCATTTTCCTTTTTTGATCATCACAAAGCATTCTTGTTAAAGATGATATTATTCAAGGTACTTGCCTATTCCACTAGACTCCATATTTTTTGTCCTTAAATATGTATTGTACCTTCCATTCCATTAACAGGTTTCTAAAGAATGAGCATGAGTGGTCATACAAAGGGAAGAAAGGAGTGTTGTTGAAAAAAAATACTCACAAAGTGCTATGAAATAACAAAAGAAAACTCCACACAAAAAGTGTTGTTCCTTATAGGGAACAACAATTGTTCCCAATAAGGAACAAAAAAGGTGGCGCACATGAAAATAAGGCAAAATACGCATAGAAATTGTTGTTCCTTGTAGGGAACAACGAGGAAAATACATGCTAAAAATTGATATTCCCTGTAGGGAATAGTAGTTGTTTCTTAGAGGGAACAACAACTGTTCCTTAAAGGGAACAACAACTATTCCTTAGAGGGAATAGCAGTTGTTCATTGTAGGGAATAGCAAGAAAAATACATGTTGAAACTGTTGTTCCTTAGAGGGAACATCAGCTGTTCCTTAAGGGGAAAAATAGTTGTTCCTTAAGGGGAACAACAACTATTCCTTGTAGGGAACAACAAGAAAAAAATGCACGAAAAAAATGTTTTTCCTTAGAGGGAACAATAGTTGTTCCTTGGAGGGAACAACAAGAAAAAAAACTACATGCAAAAATTGTTGCTCCTTAAAGGGAACAATGGTTGTTCCTTAGAGGGAACAATGGTTGTTCCTTAGAGGGAACAACAAGAATAAAATGCACACAGAAATTGTTGTTCCTTAAAGGGGATAGCAGTTGTTCCTTAGAGGGGACAACAGTCATGCCTTAGAGGGAATAACAAGACAAACTCACATGAAAATTGTTGTTCCTTAGAGGGAACATCAGCTGTTCCCTAGAGGGAACAAAAAAGGAAAAATAGAAAAAAATAATGTACACTTCAATCAAATTCAATCAAATAGAAAGAAAACAGAAAGGTAAATTTATGTACAGATTTCAAAAAAAGAATGAATTCTTCATTGCACTGGTGTTATGGGAGGGTTTCCCTCCTTAGCAAGAATTTGTATTGTGGGATCTTCATGTATGTGCTAGCAAAAGGACTCCCTTGTAAGCATTTTATGTTAGATGCACACTCTATGGCCGTTTTCTTTAAAAGAGTAATCGGACCCATCGATGGTGGTTAATGTATGAGTGCCATTATCGTGCACCTCTTTTATCTCGTAGGGACCTAACCATCTGGTCTAGAGTTTGCTCAAGAAATCCTGGAACCTAGAATCGTACAGAAATACCCAATCACCTTCATGGAATATCTTCTTCTTGATGAGGGCATCATGCCATTTTGCTCTTTGTTGTTGGATCACTACAAGATGTCGAAGAGCTGATAGGTGGATTTCATCCAATTCATTGATTTGATGTAGTCTGTTGATCTATGCTTCATTCAGATCCAAGCCTACTTCTTGAGCTACTTTCAATGTATGAATTTCAAATTCTATTGGGAAGATAGGTTATTTTCCAAACACTAACTGATATGGGGAGTATCCTATGTTTTTTCTCCATGTCATGTGATATGCCCATAGGGCTTCTAGAAATTGGGTAGCCCAGTCACGTCTATGAGATGTGACTGTCTTTGTTAATATAGCCTCGATTACTTTATTAGTACTTTCTACCTGGCCATTTTCCTATGGGTGGTATGGAGATGTGATTCTATGCATGATATGATGATTTTTTAATGTTGTAGCCATCTTATGGCCTACAAATTTCCACCCTCCATCTGTGATTATTTCTCTAAGAAAGCCATACCGCACGAAAATCTAGAAAAGAAAGTAGATTACTGAATCCTCTGTTGCAACATCCCAATACCATGGTGTTTTCATGGTTACAACAAATAAATGCTCATTAGGGAACTGGTCTTCTATTGCTGCAGAGTCATCTGTCTTTCATATACATATGAGGAAGTCTGCCACCGGATTTTCTTTTCCTGGTCAATCCTTGATTGTTATGCCAAATTCCTACAAAAGGATCAACCATCGCGTCACTCTCCCATTTGTAACAGGTTTATTAGCTAGATATTTAATAGTAGAGTGATCAGTATACAAAACCACAGGGTATCCTGTTATATAATGTCTGACTTTGCTAATAGCATAGATTATAGCCAGAAATTCTTTTTTGGTCACAGTGTAATTTAATTTAGTAGGAGATAGATTTTTTCTGATGTAGTATATTGCATATGGCTTCTTATCTTCCTCCTAGCCGAGGACTACTCCAATGGTCGTATCTGAGGCATCGGATGAGATTTGAAATGCAAAATCCCAGTTTGGGCCCCATAACACTGGCGTTGTTGATACTAGCCGTTTTAAACCTTCAAAAGCAATGTCACATTTTTCAATCCATATGAAATCGATATTTCTTGTTAATTCATATAATGGTGCAGCAATTTGGGAGAAATTCTTTATAAATCTTCTATAATATCCAGAAAAACCCAAAAAACTACGTACCTCGGTTTGTGTGGATGGGGTAGGTATTAAGAGAATTATCTGAATTTTTGCTGGATCTACCTGGATTCCAGCTACTGAGATGTAGTGACCCAGGATGACGCCCTTGATCATCATCATGTGGCACATTTCATGGATTAAACAGAGTCTGGTAGCAATGCATCTTTGCAGAAATTTCTCTAGCATTTGTAATGCCGGCTTGAAGTCATCTCCATAGGGTGTAAAGTCATCCATGTACAACTCGAGTCCTTCGTTTATCAGATCTAAAAAATGCTGAGTATGGCCCTCTAGAATGTGGCAGGTGCGTTACACAGTCCAAAAGGTAAGGCCCTGTAAGAAAATGTCCCCCAGGGGAAAGTGAAGGTTGTCTCATCCTGGTCTTCAAGTGCAATTTGGATTTGATTGTAGCCGTTGAAGCCGTCTAAGAAAGAGAAGAATTTTTTACTTGCCAAGGTGTCCAAGACCTGGTCGATGAACGGGAGTGGAAAATGGTCTTTTGGGGTTGCTTTATTAAGCTCTCTATAATCGACACATATCCGTCACTTTCCATTCTTTTTAAGCACCACAACTAATGGAGAAACCCACTTACTATCAGATATAGGATAGATGAAATTTACATCTAACAATTTTTGTAATTCATCTTTAAAAACATCTTTAAGGTGAGGATTTAACCTCCATTGGGGTTGTCGTATGGGCCTCGCATCTTTCTCTGTATAGATGTGGTGCATGCCTAATTGGAGATCAATCCCTTTCATGTCCAGGTAATCCCAAGCAAAAGCTTCTTTATATTTTCTAAGGAGTTGAACAAGCTTCTACTCCTAGTCAACAGTCAGGGTTTTGTTGGTGTTTAGGACTTTTCCTGGTTCAATTTCAATGGCTTTGTTGTTATAAACAATAGTTGTTGGAATTGTCTGGTCATTAATATCTCTTAAGGGATCTTCTTCCATTTCGTTATCTAAGGCTGCTTTGATCATATGAAATTTTAGATTGGATACATCATTTGGTTGGTTAATTTAAGTGTTAATGATGTCATCTTCGGTTTGATCCTTAAATTCGAGAGCATCTTCTATGGTTAGAGGTGATCGAATGTTTCGAGTTAATGTGATACAAGTTGTTTTCTAGTTTTTATTATTGTTAAGCTTGGCTGAGCTGGAGGATATAAAGCTAGATTCTTCACATTACTTACTCTTGCTATAGTCATGATGCCTGTTTGACAACTTATGTAAGCATCTATGGTTGCCAGCCAAGGTCTACCTATAATTAGAGGATGTCCATCTAACTAGTTTCTAAGATTGATAATCAGGAAATCTACTAGGTATTCCCAAGAATATATAGACACCATTACATCCTGTAGTGTTCCCTCTAGTTTGAAAACCGATTGGTTCGCAAGTTCCAGTAGGGTTGTAGTTGGACCCAAGGCTGTAATGCCAAGATTTTGACAGGTTGTTGTGGTAAGTATATTGATGGTTGCTCGTAAATCAACTAATGCATTGGGGAAGGAGCATCCATTTATTTGTACTGTGACTATAGGGTTTACTGGGTCCTCATATTTCACCAGTGTTTCTCTTCTTGATAACAAATTGGACAAAGTACCGACTACGTGGATAGTTGGGGTTGATTTGATTTTCCTCTTAGGCTTTTTAGTACATAATTCCTTAATAGTTTTTCATAAATGGGAATGTCCTAAATAGCCTAGAGGAGGGGTATTTTTACACAAAGACTTTTTAATTCCCCCAGCAGATCGAAATCAGGATATTCTATTGGGTGGGGTATAATCAATCTCTTTAGGAATGGTGGAGAATGGGTAATAGTTTGATCGTGGCTTTTCTATTTAACCATATTCTCCATTTGAGGTGTTTCTTCTACAGGTAACGGATCTTCTATTTGCATGTTTTTATCCCCCTCTGATTCAATTATCCACCTAGACCTTAATCTGAGTTCATTACACTCCCTCAACTCAGTTTCTGGCTCCAGTCCTTCAATAATTTGTACAAATTGGACAGGCCTATTGTTGGGATTTGGGTTGGGCTGGGCTGGGAGCTGTGGTCGTAGATTGGTTTGAGGGTTCTGTTGCAATGTGTAAGCTACTGGTAGTGTAGGTCGAGACAGGGGGGTTATTCCTGCTGGCTTGTTTGTAGGTCTTTGCCAACTTGACTGCCAATTCTGGTTCTGTGAAGTGGAGGGTGGCCATTGGGGTGAATATGTATTGTTCTACCAAAATGGTGGGAAGTAAGGGGAATTTGGCCAACTACTGTTTTGGTTTGATTGGTTGGACCAAGGTGGCATAGAGAATGGTTGTTGTGACCAATTCGAAAAAAGGTGGTTGATTCTGCCACATAGCTCCTGTGTATTGTTGATCATTATATTGTGAGGGCTAAAAGAAAGAAGATGGGTTAGTAGGCATAACTATTTGTCGTGCTTGCCATTGGCAACACTGATTTAGTAGGTAGACCAGTTTTGTTTCTTCCTTTACCTCCTTGAAAACCACTTTTAACCCTGGAAGCGATGGGCAGCTTTCTGTGGCATGAGCTTTAGTACATATGGAACAGGTTTGTACCATATCCAATAGGCACTCTTTGTGACTATGCTTCTTCCCGCATCTTGGGAAAAATATTACTAGGTTCTGTTCTGCTTCAGCCCAGTTTTTCTTGGCTTGCATGATGTCTAATTGCGCCGTCAAAGTTCCCAAGATATTTGTTTTGAAATCTTCCAGCATATTGCCAATTTATGCATGAGTGATGCTTCCGCCAGAGATTTTGTTGTCCTTGGTAGTCACATTGCGTTCTGCTGGTTTCAATCTCATGCTGCCTCTTGAACACTTGATACACAATTTAATAATATTAGCATAATCTTCTTGATATATATCACCTTTACCCATAATATTTAATGTCTCTATCCATTGTTCTTTCATCCCTTTAATCAATGTAGTTTTTAGCACATTATCAGGCAAAGGCAGATTTGCATAGGAAGACCTTTGGAGGTTATATTGGAAGCGCTCCACATACTCTTCCAATGTTTTACTAGGTCTTGCTACCATTTGGAATATTTCATCTTTCAGTTCCCTAGATCTGCAATAGTCCAGATATATTTTAAGGAAAGAATTTTTCATTTGATCCAAATCATTTATGGTTCCCCCACCTAGTCCCATAAACCAATGCAAGGCTGCTCCTTTTAACGTGGAGGGAAACAACTTTAGCTTCTGGGGGTCGGTGGTGTAATCATAACCCCGACATAATACATCAAATTCAAACAGAAATGCATCTAGATCCTCTGATGTGAGTCCATGAAAGGTGGGAATATTTTGCAGAGGGATAGCTTTCATGGGTGTGTTGATAGTTGTGTCAACGATGGGATACTGTAATGTGGAGGTCTGGGGTGCTTGTGGGTTGTTGGCCATTTGATCAAATATATGCCAGTACCCTTATGAGATCTCTAGAGAGTTATTCCTAAGGTGATTAGAAGGGGTGGGAATGATCTTAAAAGCACTCCCTCAGTATGGGATATTGGGTGTTCCTTGCTCAATTACTACTTGAGGGGATCTTGGCTCCTCTGTTTCCCCTATTTCTATTCCTTCACGAATATTACAAGAATTCCCTTCTTGTGAGTAAATTGGGCATGAATTTTCAATTTCTTGAAAAATCTGCTCAGTTCCTACTATTTTGTTGTGGACCTCAATGTAGGCTACAGATGGTGAGCCTGTGGCCCAAAGGGAGACAATAGGTTGTCTAGAAGCAACGTTTCGAGGACCTACTGATGGCTGATATTCAACTTTCGTTAAAATTTCATCTATGAAAGTTGATTGTCCAAGGGTCACCGGTCCCTTAGATTTGTCTGGTTTGGGTAGTGGAATTGGATTGTTTTTGGGTTTTTTCTTCTTATTCATTCATGCAAACAATTCAAATGTTTATCTCTACCCTAAGTTCCTAACAATTCTGCTGGAAAGCAGGCAGGGAAGCAGGAATTTTATATGCTCCGTATGCAGGTTCCTACCTTCCATTTTTAATACCCAGTTCTCTCTCAATAGACAAGAATCAAACACCTACCTCAGTTTTCTATAATTGTGCTAAAAAGTGGGCGGAGGAGCAAGCACTTTACTTCCACGTTACATAGGTTCTTACCTTTCGTTTTCAATACCCAGTTCATCTTCAACAGCAATTATTAGATGTACATCACTCTTTGTAAATGGCTACACTCTCCCCAACAATGGCGCAAAAATGTTGGCTGACAAAAGGTGCCTTTTAAAACTCCTATTTATCTCGCATTAATTATCAACCCAGGAAAGTCCTCGTACTTCAAGAGTGTACACATTATATGGATGCTATTAATTCATAGAGTAATGTTTCCTAAATCGTAGTATACATATTTTAATGCAAGAGTAAATGGATGCTTCTAATAAATTCCAATTGCAATTAAAGAAAACTCAATCCCCTAACGAAATCAAATCTTACGGCAATTCAAGTAACAACAACATTAGTTGAGAGTACAGTAGTGATTAACTGATTTAATCTAAGTCAAACTCAATCTTCATTAAATAATTAAACAACAATGATATCAACTTGAGAGTCCAACAACGATAGTTAATACTCTTTACAGTTGATTAAATCAAGTGGAATATTTATCTAACTCAATCTGAAATGAAAGTGAACTGAATCAATGACAATACTGTAAGTCATGTAAAACAGAGATATTCTATCCACACAGGAAAACAATAAACAACGAAGGAGATAAAATCACACAAAACAAGAAAACTATCAAACCACCACACTTGCAAGAATCAAAGATGTATGGCACAAAGAAAGCAGTTAATTCCACCAAAGGCTAGGCACTTAGCCATCAACGAACACTGCTAAGTTACTTCAGATAACACGAGGGAACAACAACTTCACTTATATTATATTAATCATTAAACTAAATGAGCATTACAATATATTCATGTTCTTCTCAATAGCGAGAGTCTGTAGTTAAAATTACAATTTCAATAATAGCAGAGACTTCTCCCTTTCTTCTTACAAACATGTCTTTTTATAATCAGAAAGGGTAAAAGATAAATGGTAAACGTGATCCCTCAGGATCTCTCGATCTTGAGGGATTCGCAACAGATTTCTAACTTCAGACATCCTTTCCTTTCTTGCACTAATCCTTCTAATTTTCATTTAGACTTGTTCGACTGTCGCATTCCTTATGTTGCTTATTGGTTCTTGTTGTTCCTTCGTTAGGGAACATCAATTGTCCCTTTTGTTTTTTTCCTGCATAAAGAAGGGTAATAATTAGCTAAATCGTAACTGCAGATAATTCCTTCATTTCTTATCATAATTCCTTAATAAATTAACGGATTAAGATATAGAAAAGATAAGAATAAAGGAAAAGGAAGATGAGATTAATAGTAAATACATACTCTTTCCGTGACTCAACACCAATTAGACCTCACATCATTTGGAGTAGGCCCACCATCCAGAGTATTAGCCCGACCAGCATCACTCTAAGTTTTTCTTTGGCTACAATGAATAATATAAGAAATTATAAACATATCCTATGAAATGGACAAGTAATTTGAAATTTTGAAACACCAATTACAATATCTAAAAGGAGACCTTCATGAGAGGGGAGACATTTGTGAGTCTCTGGAAAGAAGTAGTAGTTCTAACCTAAGAGAGACACATGAGTGAAAGAAAAGATTCGTTAGTTATATAGAAAAGTAGTTCACATAGAGGCAATGATAATTAAAGTGAATACAACATACATTTAACATGATAAGTACCAAAGCCAACTAAGTAGTTCAATTTATTTAGTACATATGAAAATAACATAATTTACCACAAACATTCAAATAATAGTTTTACAACATTCATGATACATGCATGAAAATGTATTGGCTCAATGAGATTCAATTACTAGGTGAAAGATCCAAGTACACAATTACAATGATGATACACTAGTTCCAACAGTGGAACATTAAGTCACTTCTTGATTCTCCATGTAATGATCTTCTATCCTATGTCAAACTAGAGAAGCCAAAGCTAGCTCTCCAAAGCCTAGGCCTCCAAAATCCCATTTCTTGAGTTATGAGGTTTTTTTTATAACAAGAGGAATGGCCTTTCATATCCCCATGTGATCCAGATGGATATTGGTGGCCACCCACTTATTCCACTTGGACCCCCACCATTATTTCTTTCAATTTTTCACTTTCCTTATTTGTAGCACAATTTACTATTTTTGGAAGTTTTTCGGGTCCTAAACTTCCGAAGCCTTTTTGAGGCCCTAAATGACATTTTTTTTTTGTGAAAACTGGGACCAACATGGGGCATTGACCGATGGTGGTCATTTAAAAGTTGTATTCCTCGAATAGATCTTTCTAACGAGATATTATGCGTGTCAAACAAAGCTCGTATGCCAAAGTTACGACCCCGGGAAGTTGATGTACCAATTTACCCAAACGAGGCCCATATTTTGGCGCTTCATCTCCTAGGGTTAGGTTTCTGGATGTTTAGGGTTTTCCATTGTTTCTCAATAATGAATAGGCCTTTGAGCCTCATTGTAACATAATTCAAAGGCATGTAGCCGCCACATCTCTTCTCAGAGATAAGCTACCATCGCCTGAGCTAGTCTTATTTCCATTATGTTTATAAGCATATTTTAGTATTTGATATTAAGGAAATGAAGTGTTATTTGTACTGCATCTTTGTATTTCTGGTTACATCTGTAATTTGTTACATTCCTGTTTAAATATAGATTAGTGGTGTCATATCGGTCTGCTTTTTCTCTGTTTTTCTTTGCATGTCCTCAACGAGGTTAAGATATAAGGAGTTAGGGCTCAATCTGGTTGAACCTTTGCAATATCAGACTCGCAAACCCCGTCGACTGCCCATGGGTGAAGAAAATAAAGACGAGAGGATAGGAGATCCTATCAAAATATTGCTCTAGGAGGCCCTCGAGAAACAAATGAACACGATGATGGATAAATTTTCCTAGATCCTTCAACGGTTTCCCACCAGCGGCACATCCACATCTAGTAGCCACTCTGGTGGCTCCACTCCTTTTAAGGTACAAGTAAAATTTGAAATTCCCATATTTGAGGGCCAAATAGATGTAGACTGTAGAAATTTTGAATAATTTAACACATATTCAACAGATATTATCTTGATCATGTACTATTGCGGAATACATACACAATACATAAGCTCCTCTATGTTGATCATCAATATAGCAGCATCAATAACAATAAAACATCAAGAGCATTCACACATTAACACAGTATGTAACCCGGGGAAAGCATCTCGCTAAAAACCCCACACTATATGTATATTAATGATTGAGACCATGTAACATTACAAAGTACAATGCTTATCACAAGCAATCTAGTACCAGCTCCACCTGTTACACACAATACAGCTAAGATCTGATCTCCAAATCTATTCCACTACTTGCCTGCCTCCACTGCTCAATACCTGCTCAAGAATTGATGAGAATGGTTTACCAAACTCATATTTCACCTGCAAAGAATCACTTACACTGTGTTCGACATGAGCACAAACTATAATACTGGGCAAATACATGAGCAAACTCATTGGCATACTCAATCCCTTGATTGTGCAAGATCTGATGCACAACTATAGTCACAACTGATAGCAATCTGATTCTCTAACACCTGTCCCTGCTAAAATGAACATGCACTGACATGCAACTGAGTTAACTGATGTATTCTATAGTTGTATTATGAGTTAATAATTAGTTTAACAACTCATCATTAGTCTATTTGCAATTAGACTAACTACAACTAGTTTAACCAAGTCAAACTGAACACAACTCCATCAACTCCACAATCAACTCCACCAAACTCAACTGATTGAGTTCTAACTGAAGTCATGCATGCAACAACTCAATTGACTCATAAGAAAATCATACTTCCTTCTGACAGCTGCATGGGCCACATCTGTAGCTCAAACTGAAGTGCTCCAAGAGAATAAGATCAAGTTTATAGTCCAAATATTATTATGAGACAATAATATTTGACTTTTCTATTTTTGATAGCCAGTCTAAAAATAGACTTTGATCACTCATACTGTGATCACCCACACTATGGTCACCCACACTGTGGTCACCCACACTGTGATCACTCATATTGTGATCACCCATACTGTGATCATCCCTGCTGGGATCAAAAATAGAACTTGCGCCATAATTTGCCTGCGGGCCCACTTAGTGAAGGCGACTCTTTTCACTAAGCTCCATCATCTTGTTGCAATCTCAACACTCCCTCTCGACAAGATATGGATTATCAGCAACCCTTATCCTGCCTCGGTGGTACTCGAATTTGCTCCTGGTGAGAGCCTTCGTCAGAATATCAGCATCCTGATCCTCCGTTGGAATGTATGAAAGCAACATGATCCTCCACTGCACAAAATCTCTGATATGATGGTACCTGATGTCAATATGCTTAGATCTATCATGAAATATAGGATTAGCCGAGAGTTTAATGCAACTTTGGTTATCACAGTAAATTATAGTAGGATCCAAATGAGAACCGAACAAACCAACCAGGATCTTCCTCATCCATATAGCCTCGCATGCAGCCAAACTTGCTGCCATATACTCGACCTCCACTAAACTGAGTGCCACGGATCTCTGCTTCCTGTTGTACCAAGAAACTACTGTTGATCCAATATTGAAGACCCCTCCTGATGTGCTCTTTCTGTCCGTTGGGCTCCCTGCCCAATCTACATCCGTGAAGCCACCGAGCTTCACCTCATCCTCCTATTTGTACCATAAACCATATCCCGATGTGCCTCTCAAGTAGCGCAATACATGCTTGCCCGCCTTCCAGAAGAGCTTGGTAGGCTTAACCATAGCTTGTGAAAGCTGGTTAACTGCATAGAATATATCAGGTCGTGTATTGACCAAATACATCAGTGACCCCACCAACTGTCGATAAACAGTGGCATCCACTTCTTCTCCCGAAGTGGCATCCTCCTTCCTCCAACCTCCAGGAAGAGGAGTATCAACAAGCTTGCAGCCATGCATGTTGAACTTCTCCAGTATCTCCCGAGCATACTTGCCCTGAGAACCAAACAGTTCACCACTGCGCTGCCATATTTCCAATCCTAGGAAATAGTGAAGGAGGCCCAAGTCCTTCATCTCAAACTCTGTAGCAAGATCCTTCTTGCATGACAGTATCAACAGCTCATCACCCGTTAGAATCAAATCATCAACATACAGTACAATGATAAGCAACTTACCCTCCACCAAAATCTGGTATAGGTTAGGATCCGCCTCGCTCTTGGAGAATCCAAGTCCTGTGAAATAGCTTTCTATCCGTGTGTACCAAGCACGTGGTGCTTGCTTCAACCCATACAGCACTCTCTTGAGCCTGCACACATTTGACTCGCTGCTGAAGACCTCAAAGCCTTCGGGCTGCTCAATGTACACCTCCTCCTCAATGACTCCATTGAGGAACGTAGTCTTCACATCCATCTGATGAATGTGCCATCCCATCTGTGCTAAGAGAGCAAGAATCGTCCATATGGAAGAATACCTTGCGACAGGTGCAAAGGTCTCCTCATAATTGATCCCCTCTATCTGTGAAAAGCCTCGGGCAACAAATCTTGCCTTGTACTTCTCTACACTCCCGTTAGCTACCTGCTTAACTTTGTAGATCCATCTCGAACCCACCACTGATTTCCCTTTCGGTCTAGGAACAATCTCCCATGCACTGTTTCTGACAATAGAATCATACTGTTTCTGACAATAGAATCATACTCTTCCACCATGGCATCTACCCATGCGGGATCCTCCACAGCTTCCTCGAAAGAGGATGGCTCAGTCACAACACACTTGCTCATCAGAGCCATGTATCCAGTGTACCGATCAGGTGACTGTCTCTACCTGCGTTGGGCTGTAGGTGGTCCTACAACTTTCTCTGCATCTTGAGCCAGTCGCTCAGCTTCTGTCAAGTGCTTTCGCCCTCTGATAGTTGGCGCTGCATGAGTGGTCTCTTCCACTCCATGAACCTCATCCTGTGGCTGATCCACGTCCTGAAGCTCATTCTTAGGAACTAATAGCTCCTCATCTGCATGCAAGTGTAGCTCCCTCTCAAGCGAACACTTCATGGCTTTCTCCTCCTGAAATTTTATATCCCATCGCACGACAGTTTTACCACTGTTTGGAAAATACACATGATAGTTGTGGGGTGTATCAGTGTACCCCACAAATATCCCAACCTCTGTGGTCGGCTCCAACTTCTTCCTGGCATCCTTTGTCACATGCATGTAAATGTTAGCACCAAAAATCCTCAAATGAGAAAGATCAGGCTTCTTACCAGAATAAGCCTCCTCGGGTGTACTCATGCCAAGTATCCTATGAGGACAATGGTTCTGCACATAAACTGCTGTATTGCATGCTTCCACCCACAAGTGAAGGGGTAGGCCCTGATCATGCAACATTGCCCGTGCAGCACCCACATTCGTTCTGTTCTTCCGCTCAGCTACCCCGTTCTGTTGTGGGTTATAGGGAGCTATGAGCTCTCTATGAATCCCTTCTGCCTTGCAAAAATCCTTGAACTCGTCCGAGATGTATTCACCACCATTATCGCTCCTAAGAGCCTTCACCTTCTTCCCCGACTCCTTCTCGACCACTGCTTTGAATTCACAGAACTTTGAATATATCTCGCTCTTCTTCTGCATGAAGAAGATCCAGCACTTACGAGAGAAATCATCAACAAAAATCACATAATACCTGTGTTTTGATGTCGAAGCAACTGAGAAAGGTCCACACACGTCTGTGTGAATTCTCTCAAGGATCATCGTGGCACGACTATCCTTCTCGTGAAAGGTGGCTTTCACAACTTCCCCAAAGTACACCCCTTGCATTGATCTGATTGCGCAAGTGTGCCTTTAGGAAGCCTTGTAGTGATCTGCTGCAGTTTTTCAAGGCTCCATGGTGAAGGTGACCCAATCTCCTGTGCTACAACTCGATATCATCCCGGCTCACCAATCCTTCTGCCTTGCCCGCCATTGCTGTGCATCCATCTACATGCAACTGATAAAGGTTCCTCACTCGAACCCCTATCTTCCGGGTCTCACCAGTTGTCTTGCTGCGCAGGAAAGCCTTTCCCTCGCTGAAAACAACATCATACCCCTTGTCTTCTAACATCGCCACTAAAATGAGATTCTTCTTCAATCCTGGAACATGCATGACTTCCTTCAATACGAAGGGTTTACCAGACTCCCTCTCAAAGGAAATGGTACCGATACCGGTCGCACTGTATCTACCATCATCGCCCATCTCGATGTGCACTCCAAGATCTTTGTCCTCTAGATCAGAGAACAAATATCTATCTCCCGTCATGTGAAAAGACGCACCACTGTCCAAGAACCACACCGATCCCATCACACTTGAAACCAAGCATGCGACCAATGAAAAATCAAGCTCAAACTGTGAGGCTAGAGCCTCTCCTGCTGAAGATCTAGCACCCTGCTTGTTCTTCTTCTTCTGCGGACAATTAGTGGCATAGTGTCTATGCTGGTGATAGTGAAAACACTTCACCTTGGACATATCCTGCTTCTTACCTTCCGCACCAGACTGAGAAGCTTTCTTGCTCTTCCCTTTCTTTGCTTTGGCAGCCAAAGCACAATTCTCTTCATCAGCTCCCTTTGACGAAGATCCGTCCTTGGTACTCCGCCTGATCTCCTCCTACACAAGATCTGGCCATAGTCTTTCCCATCCTGGCAATTTCTCCCGACCATTGACAGAGTCCTGATAGGAATGCCAACTCTTTGGAAGACCAATGAGAGCCAAGCTCACCAAGTACTCATCATCGACAGTAACCCCCACACTTCCCAGCTCATCTTGACACTGAGTGAACTTCGTGAGATACTTGGGTATACTGTCACCCTTCTCACATTTGATGTTTCTGAGTTTATCTTTGAGCACCAGCTTCCTCTGATCGCTCTTGATTTTGAATAATTCTTTTAATGATTCCACATCAAATATGGAGTAGCCTTTCCATGGAGGCTGGACACAATGTGATCCTTCACGCCCTCCAACAGAATCCTTCGACATTTTGCGGTCTTCGTTTGCCAAGCATCAGCTTGAGTAGCATCAGTAGGCTTTGGGACATCCATCTCTATGAACTCCCTCAGCCCGTTATCATCCAATACTCCCTCCATCCTATCCTTCCATGCAATATAGTTTGAGCTGCCCTCAAGAGCATACTCCAATCGCAATTCGTTGAAAGACATTGCTGCGTTGTCACCAAGAAAACACTGCTGCAAATTCGAATTCTACCAGTAACCAACTCAACCGCCTCGGATCTAAGATTCGTGAGAACACAATATTTCTCGTACAGAGATTGACTGTATGGGCATTCACTGGATATCTCACCTTCCAAAGGAAGGATGAATCCAGAGGCTACCTGGCCCGATTACAGACTCTGCCTGAAGAAATAGAATGTAAACACTTCCTGAATAGTAGATCTGACGATCAACAGCTCTGATACCATGTAGAAATTTTGAATAATTTAAAACATATTCAATAGAGATTATCCTGATCATGTATTATTGCGGAATACATACACAATACATAAGCTCCTCTACGTTGATTATCAATATAGCAGCATCAATAACAATAAAACATCAAGAGCATTCACACATTAACACAGTATGTAACCCAGGGAAAGCATCTCGCTAAAAACCCCACACTATCTGTATATTAATGATTGAGACCATGTAACATTACAATGTACAATGCTTATCACAAGCAATCCAATACCAGCTCCACTTGTTACACACAATATAGCTAAGATCTGATCTCCAAATCTCTTCCACTGCTTGCCTGCCTCCACTGCTCAATACCTGCTCAAGAATTGATGAGAATGGTTTACCAAACTCATATTTCACCTGCAAAGAATCACTCACACTATGTTGGACGTGAGCACAGGCTATAATACTGGGCAAATACATGAGCAAACTCATTGGCATACTCAATCCCTTGATTGTGCAAGATCTGATGCACAACTATAGTCACAATTGATAGCAATCTGATTCTCTAACACCTGTCCTTGCTGAACTGAACATGCACTGACATGCAACTGAGTTAACTAATGTATTCTATAGTTGTATTATGAGTTAATAATTAGTTTAACAACTCATCATTAGTCTATTTGTAGTTAGACTAACTACAACTAGTTTAACCAAGTCAAACTGAACACAACTCCATCAACTCCACAATCAACTCCACCAAACTCAACTGATTGAGTTCTAATTGAAGTCATGCATGCAACAACTCAACTGACTCATAAGAAAAGTGTACTTCCTTCTGACAGCTGCATGGGCCACATTTGTAGCTCAAACTGAAGTGCTCCAAGAGAATAAGATCAAGTTTATAGTCCAAATATTATTATGAGACAATAATATTTGACTTTTCTATTTTTGACAGCCAGTCTAAAAATAGACTTTGATCACTCATACTGTGATCACCCACACTGTGGTCACCCACACTGTGATCACTCATACTGTGATCACCTATACTGTGATCATCCCTGCTAGGATCAAAAATAGAACTTGCGCCATAATTTGCCTGTGGGCCCACTTACTGAAGGCGACTCTTTTCACTAAGCTCCATCATCTTGTTGCAATCTCAACATAGACATCATATATAAATGGTTAAATATACTAGAAGGATATTTTTTTGTTCATGATTTTTCCAGCCGAGAAAAGATTACTTTTGCTCTTCTCAAAGCCACCCCCATGTCAAGGACTAGTGGGGAACCTACTGTGAGCAGAAGGATGAAAGTAGGACCTCACTTTTTTCAGCCACACCCACTTGGAATTCATTCTAGGATGCCATCAAGGAGTAGTAATACCTATCAGGAGTTATGAGGATAAATAAATAAAGTGGACAACATTGTGGGAGGGAAGGGACCAATATGTGTTGGAGTTTAACAATGTTTTTTATACCCTTTGCACGAAGTTGGGTATCAAGGATTCTGAGAAACATTTGGTACTCAAGTATTGCGGCTACCTATAGAGGTACATTGACGATGAGATGGATTTCCTGGACATCTCCTTGATCAGCATGACATACTGATACGCCATCAAGATTGATTAAAAGTTTAAATAGAAGAAGTGAGACTTTAGATATGTGAATCTGAAGCAAGGGAAAGTTTCCCCCAAACCCCAAAACAAAGGACAAAGCCAAGGTCAAGTGGCCCAGGACAACCCGCCAAAGCCGCAAGAAAAGAACAACACCGCGAAATTGAAGAAGGACACGGGAAAGTGGCGTGAGTTCCATAAGAGCTCCACTCACAACACAAGTGAGTGTTAGGCCAAGAAGTCACTAGTGGCCGAGTTGAAGGCTTTAGAATCTAATGCATGTTCTGACTCTAAGTCAAAACCTGACAAGGGGAATGACAAAGGGAAGAAGATTATCAGTTTGAAGGCCAACACCATCATTGCCACCACAAAGGTCTAGAAGGAGGATCCCGAAGATCCAGAGGAGGAGGAGCGCCTCTTCCACTCCCATATGTGGGTAAAGGGTTCCCTGCTATAGTCCATTTTCAATAGCGGGAGACAAAAGAAACTCATTTTAGCAGAGCTCATGAAGAAGTTGGGCTTACCAGCCATAACACACCCACAACTGTATACCATCGGGTGGCTTCACCAAGGACGGGATCTTCACATGAGCCAGCAGTGTCGCCTTCCATACATCATCAAGCCCTTCACGGATGAGGTATTATGTGACGTTGCTCCCCTTGATGTTTGTGATGTATTACTAGACCAACCATACTTGTGGAAGCAACATGTTGTGTATGAGTCAAGACCTCATGCTGTTATTGCTACTTTGGTAAATAAGTTGTATAGGATACAGGAGGTAGCATCACCTACCACCATCTCTTTGGTTTTTGCAAAATAATGCGGTGAGCTCATTTCCAAAACCAAGAAATTTGTTTTCCTGATGATACGCCCTCAGGGAAAGAAGAAGATGGTGGCCACGACCTCCAGACAGGGCCCCTCCACACGAAAAAAACATATGGACAACATTGTGGAGGAGTACGAGGACATCTTCACCTCCCCTGTAGGGGTGCCTCTGCACTGTCAAGTCAAGCACTCCATCGATCTGACCCCAGGTGCACTATTGCCCAATGGACCAATCTATCAATGATCCATTTTGGAAAACAACAAAATCAAGAGGTAGTTTTAGGAGATGTTGCAAAAAGGTAACATCGATCGAGTTCATCACCTTGTGGGACCTTGATCATGTTGGTACGAAAGAAGGATGGAACTTGGAGACTCTATATTAACTATCAAGCACTGAACAAGATCATTGTCCAGAATAGGCACCTGATCCCATGGAATGATGACCTTATTGAACAACTCAAGGGGGGAAATATTTCTCAAAGATCGACTTGAAGTCTGGATATCACCAAGTACTGATCGAACCCTCCAATGTGTGGAAGACTACCTTCAAATCCAAGGAGGGCCTTCTTGAATAATTGGTTATGCCTTTTGGGTTGAAAAATGATCCTGCAACCTTCATGAGGTTAATGGATGAGATCTTACAGGAATTCACCAACTCATTTGTAGTGGTATAATTGGATGACATCTTGATCTTCAGCCAGAGTTGGGAAGAGCACCTCCACCACATCCGATAGGTTCTCCAAACACTACGGCAACATAATATGTGTGCTAATTTGGAGAAATGCACCTTTGGCAGGAAACATGTTTAGTATCTGGGATAAATTATTGATGAATAGGGGGTACATTTGGATCCAGCCAACATCCAAGTCACTCGGGATTGGCCAGGCCCAACCACTCTAACAGAGCTCCGCAGCTTTTTGGGTCTTGCAAATTTCTATCAAAGGTTCATGTTTGGATTCTCTCACATCACTTGGACCTTGATTCAAGTCACCAAGGGAGGAGCAAAAGAAAAATTATTTTGGTTTGAGTCTCAACAAAAGGCATTTGTAGAATTGAAACATCGACTCTACTCTGCACCAGTCCTCACTTTAATAGACTTGCAACAACCATTTCAGACTAAGACAGATGCCTTTGGCTATGCTACTGGGGTAGTCCTTACTAAACAAGGGCATCCAATGGCATATCACAGTGAGACACTTTCAAACGCAGTCTGGAAGTATCCCAATTCTGACAAAGATATATACTCCATTGTGCAAGCCCGCTGACAATGGATGCTTTACATTTTGTGGAAGGAAACGCTCATCCAAATAGACCATCGACCCCTGTAGTTCACAGAAGTGCAAGGGAAGTTGCAAAATGATCACCATCAGAAGTGGTCCACACACCTGCAACAGTTCCATTTGAATATCAAGTATAAGAAGGGAAACAATAATAATGTTTCAGACTGCCTCATTCATCCTTCGATCATGGCGTTAGCCACTGTGCTCAACTCTTATGGGCACGAGACTTCTGATTTTCCACTCGTCTACAAAAGCGACCAAAAATTTGGCCACACATGCCAGACACTCTTGGAGCATCAGCAAGTTCCAGATTTTCAACTCCAATATGCCTTGCTATGCCACCTAGGACACCTTTGTGTTCCTTGAAGTGAGCGAGCCAAGATGTTTTGGGAAGCGCACTATAGTCGGGCTACTAGGCATTTGGGGTCGAGAAAATGGTGGAAAAACTACATAAGTATTTCTATTAGCTGGATCTTTGACAAGATGTCAGGAAGTACATTAGATCCTACACTACCTGCACCATTTCCAAACTGATCATCGAGAAGAAAGGAATCTATACTCTTTTTTTGTTGGTTGTGTTATATTCTTTCCATGACTAGCCCACGTAGTGAACCGCGGGATTAGAGGGGGGAGGAGCCCCCCCTTCATTGTGCCGATTACACAATGGGGGGCTCATAGGGGATTTGAGGGGGGTGCATAACCCCCCACTTGGGGTTTGGGGCAACGCCCTAGGGACCCTATATTAGGTTGGGCAAACCTACCTATGGTTTTATGCATGGTTTTCACACATGGTTTTGGACATGATGGTTTTCGGTCCATGGTTTTGGATGTAGTAGTTTTCGGTCCATGGTATTGGATGCTTCCTCATGTATAAATATGTATTGTAACATTAAAAGGAACATAATGAAAAATCAAACTGGTAGTCTTGGTTTTGGGATCCAGGGGAAAATATCTGTGTATATGTGTTTTATGTGTTATGCTCTCGCATTGTTTATTTTCTGTGTGTTTAGAATTCATATGCAGGTAATTTCTATACGGGGTTAAAACCTACAGCTTCCTACCCCTAGTCGACGTGGGAATTGGTGGGCTCCATTATTGCAGCAATAATGTTGCAACTCCTGGGACTCCCTTCTTTACTTTTATCAACCTGATAGTTCGTAACAAACTTGGAAACGACGGTGTTATATGCACAAGTACTAGCTCTTGCCGCGGGCTGTCACTGGATCAGCTGGCACAAGTCCACTAGGAGCTTAAGCCAACTTCTATGAGCTCTTAGAAGAATCTTTTAACTATGATGGATGAAAGCTAACTCAACGGAGGCTAATCTACTTGCAGAAAGAAGCTGAAAGCTGAAAGGAAATGCAAACCCTAGCAAACCTTAGTTTTACCGACTAACCCTATTGGTGCAAGAAAAAAGATGAAAGCTACAGAAATGGATGCCATTGACTCTTGGGAAGGTAAAGTGAATGTGTCTAAGCTACTTCTAAAGTGAAATCTGAGAAGGAACATCTTTTTGTATTTTTGAGTAATCTTGTAGAATTATTATGCATGTGCTTTAACTGTTTTTGACTATGCAGAGGTCGATTGGCAAACGGAAATGGGGTAGGTGCTTGCAGGAGGTTGGGAAGTTGAGAAGAGGGCCTAAGGGGTCCCTATAACCCTTCCATAGAGTTTCACAATGTTCAGATCTTGAAAAACTTATTTCGTGAACTTCTACAAGAAGTCTGCAGGGGTTCTACAAGATGTTTTATAGGATGTTCTACAAGATGTTCCGAAAGGGGATTTTGGAGGGTTGATGGTGGAAAGAAGGTGGAAAAGTGGAGATGGAAATTGGATGAGGATGTGAAGAGGTCTAGGACCTGGTGAATGAAGCTGAGGAGTGATTAAGTATGGTTGGATTTGTTCAAGGATGGATAGAGCAAGGTTGCACAAAGATATGGAAATTAGGTCAAATCAAAAAAGGGTGAAAAATCAAGGGGATGAATTTGAGTTAGGGGGTTGGAATAGGTTTTCTAATGGAGGAAGGGTAGGTAGGGAGGTATCACAGGTGTTTTGCACACTATTTTCCAAAACTGACCAGAAAAAGACTATGCAAACCAAAGATCTAGCTATTTTGACCTAGAAACCAGCAACCATGATGAACAGAAATTTATTGGTAGAAAAACATGTAAGATAACTATGAAAACTAAGCAAGAATAGATCTAAGCATGTAATCACAACTAGTATCAACTTTTACAACTAAGAATCTAACACTAGAAATTGCATGAAGAAGCAAGAAAATTGTTTTTGTGGCAGCAAGGATGCCTTGGTCTCAGCTCATGGTCCCAAGGAGGGAGAGGTGAAATAAAGGGTTGCTTGATGGCCTTTTTTGAAGATATTTTATGTTAGCAACCTATCAAATCAACCTAAAACATGAAAAGCTATTTCAACCATCAAAAATGACCTACGTAACCAAGCAAGATTTTAATCTACTAGTAGAAATTATTCTATGAATGCAGCAAAAACATATAAAAGTACACCAAGGAGGTACTGGAACTTGGGTTGGGCCCAACCCCAAGAGCTACAGCCTCCTAAGAAGAAGCTCAAAGCTGATGCAAAATGAAACTGATCTCCATTACTCAAAAAATAACCATGTCACAAAAATGTTTACAGCAAAAGCTCCAAAATGGGCTGGAAGGCAGAGCAGCACTAAAGTGCGAAATACAAATGTTCAAGAAGTAAAATACGAAGGCTGGAAGCCTTCCTACTTATGCACTATGAGGACCTCCAACAGCCCTCCTTAACTCAAGGGGCTTGGCTGCTCAAACTGCAAGTAATCAGCCACTTTACAAAAGCTACTTGGCTGTCCTTGGGAATCATCTCTGGTGGGCTGCTAAACTCCAAGCTGATGGTGGAGAACTCGATGAAGGGGCCATTTAGTGCAAGAGACACCCTTCCTACAAATCCTCAGCCTTGTTCCCTAGTATTTGGCTGTCAATTGGCTCATAAATGCTTTTACCTTGGTCCAAAAGTTGTCCAAAATTCTGCAATAAACACGTATTAGACTTCATGGTCGAGTGACTATTCTCATTCATTCAATTAACATAAATATACTCAAAAGCATGCATAAACTATGAAGAATGGTGGATTAATCGAGAATAATAGGCAAAATGAGCCCAATAAGTTACCCATTTTTGGGGCTCATCATCACCCCCCTACTAAAAGGGTTGCTCATCCTCTGAGCAACTAATCCAGCTCATCATCTTTGATTGCCTTGATTGCCTCTCTAACATCCCAGGCTTCTGAGGTGATGTCCTCTTCTCGGTCATGAAGCCTTACTTTTCTCTCTACTTCCTCCCACTGCCAATGCTCCTCTTCTTCTTTGACCCCTTCCAACAGTCCTAAAAGTAAGGGAGGACTGAACTTTAGGCTGTTCCAGTTTTCCTGCAGATTTTGCATTGACTGTTTGTAGAGTAGTACCCTTGCCAAGGCCTCCCTCATCCTTGTTGGGGAGTGGTATTCTCTTATTTTCAGACTGTGGGACAGTGTGTTCCACCTCCTTGTGCAAGCATGAATGCATTTATCCCCCAACAGTCTTTCCATGTCCTCAAAGTGAGCAATTATCTGGGCTTGTTTTTCAATGTAATCTGGGAGAACCTGAGGGTTGTTGGCCAAGTTTTGATGGGCATATATTAAGGCTAAGGGATCCTCTGGTTCTGATCTGATCGAGAGTGGATCACTTAGCTCCCTGTTCATAATATTTTGAATCTTTGCTACTCTCTTTTCCTCATGATTTAACCAAGAGGCCATGGCCATTAGTTGCACATCACCCAATGCAGCATTGGGGTCCCATAGATTCATGTTTGGAAGGGCCAAGTTGTGTAAATAGAATTCTGATAAGTTGGCCTTATCTTCTGCTGAGCTACTGTCACACAAAGCCATGAATTGATGGTAATTTTGAAATGGAATGGTGCCCCTTTGGTCCATGGTGTTAATTTGGAATTGCAACCATTGATCCTTAAGATATAAGGCATATGTCTTGGCAAGTTTCCTACATTGTAAGGCTTCTACTGCCCAGCTGGCCATGCATGCCAATTGGGCTTCTTTCTCTTGTACCTATTGTTTTAGAAACTGTATTTCCTCTGCTGCTTGTGACTCCTTTTCCTGTAGCTGTTTTGTTAGCACCTCAACCTTAGCCTACAGCTTGCTCTCTTGTTGTTGTTCATCATATGCTTCCTTGCCTGTTGGAGGCCTTTCTTGCTACTGTTGTTCTCCCAAAATGGAGGGCCTATCTTCCCTATGACTTCCCTATAGCTGTAGCTGTTGTTTCAATAGCTCATTCTCTTCCTGTAGTTTGGCCCTTTGACTGCTTTCCACATGCCTTACCATGGCCAATTCTTTCCTTGATTCCTTGAGTTGTTCTTCCAAGTGGCCTATGTCTGCCACACCCTTGGACTTGGAAATCCTCATCCAAGTGTGGGTCCTAACCCTTTCTTGTTCTAGTGCAAAGAAGAGTGGGACTGCAAATTTTTGGGGAATTATCTTCCTGGCTTCTAATAGGTTATACTATGAACCCAAACTAGGCTAAGGGCTTGGTTCTAGTATCTCCTCAGTCTCTTCTTCTCCCTGTTCTTGTTTGGCTGCCTTTTCCTCCAATTTCTCGATCTATTTTATCTTAGCCAGAGTTTCCTGTAGAGCTATCTTAGCTTCTTGTAGAGCTGTCTTTGAGTCCATCATCCTAATTATCTCTCTCCAGGTGGAGGTTTTTGGGCTTCCTCGTTCATAGGTGATGGATATCTTTGAAGGAGACTCCTCTTTTGGTTTAGTTTTTGTGTCCTCAATGACAATTGGCTCCTTTGACTGTGGCTGGGGTTTGCCCACTTTGATCCGTGTGCTCCTCCTCGCTTTAAAGTACATGGAGGTTTGCCTCTTTATCTTCCCTTTTTGTTTTGGATGCATGCTTAAGGCAACAAGCACAGCTATTGCCTCCCTTGCCAATATCTCAGGTAATTTCTCCTCTTGATGTTCTTTTTCCCTGCTTCTTGTAGAAATCCCTGTGTCAGTTATTTCTGTCTATGTTGCTGCTATTTCAGGATGTGTCTTTTCCTTTTGTTTCTGTGCACCTGCTTTGGCTATGACAGTCTTCATTTGGGCTTTTTCAACCCTCTCTTCTCTACTCTACATTCTCTTTTCCCTTGGTGTTTGTGCTGTTGTTTCCTCCTCTGTTTTAGGCTCAACAATCTAGCCCATTTCCTCTTTTTCTTTCTGTTCTTACTGTGTTTGAATGTCTTGTGTTCCTTCACCATTGGTTTTCTCACCTTCTTCAGTGTGTTCTCCCTCCTCACTACTGTATGGGGTGATGTTTTTGGCCAAAATTCTGATATTGTCATCCCTAGACATGTTTCAGAAGATTTCCCAAGATATGGGGACAATGTAGGTGTGCAAGGCATCTTCCACTAGTAGTTTGATGAGCCCATGATGGGCCAACTGATCTAGGATCCCTTCATTTAATTTTGTACCACATTCAATTAGTGACTGGAGAAGAAAATAGGGAATGCTCAGTTTCTTGGCTAGAGGTAAATCAATCCCATGCCTTAGTTCACGCAACAACCTGAAATGATAACCATAGATGATTCTAAATCTCCCTTCACATGTAATGTACTTCATAATTTGGAAACTGACTTCACTCCAGAGAGGAGGCAAGCTAGTTCTCCTAACCCTGTTCTTATATTCTATAGGATGTTCCTCGGGTAGAAAGAATGTTTTCTTGGCAACTTGGCCCAATGAACTCTCTTATTTGCCAAGGGAGTCCCAATGGTAGATCAGTAACTCGACTGATGAGCTCAGGGGTAAGTTCTAGGGTTAAACCCCTAAAACTAATTGTGGCTTGTGTCTTTGATTGAGGTCTCAGGGACATTAAAAACTCCTCAGTTATCTCCTCGTCATGACCCTGAATTTTGTCAAAGAAAGATATCCAATTGGCTCGGGTGAAAAGGTCCACCACCTCAGGATGCTCATGCAGTTTGCTAGAGTCTGAGGGTTCTTTCCTTATGAATCCTCCTGGCATGGTGAGAGTGCTCTTTGTATGCTTTAATCAGAAAAGGAAATTTTTTTTTATGGTTTCCCCTGACCCAAGAAGGAATTTCTCGAGTGTCCAATATCAACTAGCAACAATTCCCTGGTTTTAAGACTGCTGTCACCCAGAACTCGGCTATCTGTTTATGAAAGGAAGAATTTTGTTTCTATAGACAGAGTACAGAGATCAAGTTTCTTCTCAGCACACAGACAGATATGCAAATTCAAATTTTTTTACACAAACAGACTAGCCTCCACAGCTGCATATATCTTCCCTATAGGAGAATTTTAAAAAGGAAACGTGGAGGAGAATTTTGATGTAGAAAAACTGGGACACTCAGTGCAATACACAGGCAAACGTTTTACTTCCAATACACAGGCAGATTTTTTCTCTGATTTTCCAACCTGATGCCGTTCAATTCACCACCTTTGCAAAACATACCATGCATAGAGGAGTTTTTCGAGCCTACCTCGTTTGGAGCTCCAAATTCAATGAAAAAAACCCAGGCTTTCCTGCTCTGGAAAGCTGTTTAGTCTTTCCTGTAGAACCCTTCCTGTAGAAGGCCTCCTGGTTCCTGTAGAATGTCATTGTGTCTTTGAGCGAGCCTGATACATGGGAGATTTTCGAAACAGGTAGAAAAGCCAGTGGAGGACGACTGTTTAATAGTTTTTGGAAGTGGAGGACGCGTACTCTAGTCGAGGAAGTTGCAAGTGCAAAATGAATAGAAGGTGGTGTAAGTTTCAGTCGGGCATCTTTTAATTGCGGCGTGATTCGTGGTGAGGGAATGAGGTGGCCGGACCGGACCGTTGATCTAACATCACGGCCATAATGATTCTGCGTGTTTATGACCGCCATCATCTCCCCTCTGCCATTATTCGTCGCCACCACTGCCAGTCCTAACGATTTCTCTCTGAATGGACACCTCACATGTGCTGACTACACATCTCATCAGCAATTTTGAATGTAACTGGGCTCATTTGGATTCCACGAGACTATGTAACTGGCCGAGGGTGTCCAGTTGACTGGCCACTGATTCCATTCAATCCGAACCATTCCCCATAGGCACACAGCTTTTAAAATATGATTTATGCAATCAACGAATGAGTTAGGCACTTACCTGCGTGGTCATGGCCGCGTTATGTAGACTTCTGGTCTTGGAACCACTCCTTCGTTTGCTACTACTTCATGCACGGGTTTTGGAACCCATTCCTTCATTCGCTGATGCTACATGCATGTGTTTTGGAATCCATTCCAATGTTTGTTGTCGTTGCATGCACATGTTTCGCTTGGCTTCGGCTACTGATGATATTCTCACATTCAAGATGAGCCCTTTGCATGTCTCCTTTGTCATTTTCCTCTGTCCCTATCTCCAGAGTATGTCTTCCAAAGGGATCCGCTGCTATAGGATTCCTGTAGGATGTCGTGTAGCTGCTTCTCCTCCTGGGATGCAAGCTAGACTGAGCAGGGCTATACTGCTGACGAGGGGTTTGGCTAATGAAGAATCCAAATGGAGATTGACAGGTATGGTAAGTGAGAGACTGCTCTTGATTTGTCAATAAAAGGTTTTTCTAGCAGTATGAAGAAAACATGGTTTTCTGTGTGTGCCTGTACAAGAACAAATAAGAGGATGAGTGCAACGGAGGTGTAAAGATATGAAAGTGGGTGACATATGGTGATGGAAGGAAACAGGGGTGTTTGCAAGCCTAGTAGGCAGATTCCCAACCTTCAAATTCTTTCCTGAGATCAATTTTGGCCTGTCTGTAGGTTCTACAAGATTTTCGTGTAGAAGACACGGACTTTCCTATAGAAGACACAGAACTTCCTATAGAAGGTGAAATATTACCCCGAATGAGATCAAATCTTAGGAAAGGGGAGTGGTCATGGAGGAATTGTTTGTGAGGGATGCTTGTAGCCTAGTACTGACCTATGTCCTTGTTTTGTGCGATCCTCCTATCCTACAATGTCTTTCCCTACAACCTGCAATAGTTCAACAGAGATTAGGTCTATTTCTTGTTTTTTTTTTAAGAGAGAGAGAGATAGTTGGGGTGCCTCCAGGAGGTTTTCACCCTCACTGTCAGCCTTGGGTACCTCTAAGAGGTTTCCACCCAAGGATCTTTTTATTCTTTTTCTATTTTTTTATTTATTTTTTTATGATCAAGGTGTGGGTGGAGTAGAGATAGGGCCCTGCTCCACTACCAGCACTAATTTATCCAGAGTTTCAATGAACTCCTGCTTTGAAAGGGGCTTCCTATAGATTTTCAATCGATGCCCATTGACGAGCATGGGGATGGCTTCTTCATCAATGGTCCTGATAAGGACTAAACCATTGTTGTTGCATTTCTCCACTGTATATGGTTCCAGCCACCTTGTCCTCAGCTTCCCTTTGAAATCCTTGTATCTTGAGTCATATAACAGTGCCCAATCTCCTAGCTAGAATTGCTTTTCGTTAAGGTTCCAGTCATGCCATATCTTTCTCTAGAGTTGAACTACTTCTTAGTGGAGGAGGGCCTGCATTCTCTATTCATCTAATCCATTCAACTGTAGTAACCTTTCCTGTTGTGCATGGCTGAGATCCAGGTCCAGCTGAGCTGCCAACCTCAATGTGTTGTACTCGAACTCTATGGACAACAGCGCCTTCTTCCCATAGACCAGCTCGTAAGGTGTGAAACCTGTTGTAGTTTTCCAAGTGGTGTTGTAGGCCCAAGTGGCCTCAACCAAGCAATCTACCCAATCGTTTCTGCTGCTGCTCACCACTTTAGTCAAAATCTCTTCCAAAGCCCTATTAGTGACTTCCACCTGCCCATTTTCTTGCGGATGATAAACGGTGGAAGTTTTGTGCTTAATATTGTGATGAGCGAGCAAGTCTTCAATTAGGTTAGAGGTGAAATGACTTCCTTGATCTGTGACTAATTCTCTTGGGTAGCCAAACTTGTAGAAGATATTTTTCCTCAAAAACTCAGCCACTTTTTCTTATGTCGCTGCCTTGATTTCCTTTGTTTCTGCCCACTTTGTCAGGTAGTTTGTGCACACAATGATGTAATACTTTTGTTTTGAAGGAGGGTTGATAGGACCCACAAATTCCTTGCCCCACTTCTCAAATGGCTCGAAAGTCACTTGAGGTTGGAGGGGCATTTCATCCCTCGGAGTTGGTTTCCCCATCCTTTGACATCGGTCACATTGGCTGATGTCTCTTCTGACATCTTGATGAAGAGTGGGCCAATAGTAGCTTGCCTATAGAATTTTGAAGGTGGTTCTTTTTGCTGCAAAGTGGCCTCCACAGGGTCCATTGTGACAGGTTAGGATAATTTCAAAAACTTCGTCCTCCCTAACACAACGCCTCAAGATCTGATCTCGGCCAAGTTTAAACAGGTTGCCCCCAATCCAAGTGAATGGGGAACTTTTCCTCACGATTTTGCTCTTCTCTTTTGAGGATAGGTGTGGAGGGAACTATGCTGAAACCAAGTAATTTGCTATATCAGCAAACCATGGAGAGAGTACTGAAATAGAAAACAGGTGTTCATCTGGCATTTGATCATCTACCATCTCTTCTTCACCTGCAGGAAAATCTAATCTAGACAGAAAATCAGCAACAACATTTTCCTTACCTGGCTTGTCAACAATGGTTAAGTCAAATTGCTACAATAAAAGTAACCATCTAATGATATGAGCATTCACATCAAGTTTATTCATCAAATATCTAATCGTAGCATGATCAGTGTGTACGAATGTTTGATAACCAGTGATGTAGTGTTTGAACTTGTTTAGGGCATGGACTATAGCTAGGAGCTCTTTCTCGGTCACAATATAGTTTAATTCGGCCTTGGAAAGGTTTTTGCTAACAAAGTATATGGCATATGGTAGCTTCTCTTCAACTTGTCCTAAGGCTACCCCTATGGCTTTGTTCAAGGCATCTGTGTGGATGTGGAAAGGTAGGGCTCAGTTTGGACCTCTCATGATTGGGGTAGTTACCAGCGTATATTTCAACTCATCCAGAGCCTCTTGACAGTTCTTAGTCCATTTAAACTCAACATCTTTCCCCAAAAGACCAAACAATGGCGAGGCTAGCTTACTAAAATCTTTAATGAATCTTCTATAATATCCTGCTAAGCCTAGAAAACTCCGAACATCTATTACCTTTTGAGGAGGCGGAACCTTTTGGATGATAACAATTTTGTTAGGATCCACCTATAATCCTTGCTAAGAAATTGTATGACCTAGCACGGTCCCTTCAATCATTAGGAATTCACATTTTTCAGGACTGAGGGACAGGTTCATTTCTATACACTTGGTTAAAACTTTTCCAAAGTTATTCAATGCTTCTTGGAAGTTGGACCCATAAGGAGTAAAGTCATCCATATAGATTTCCACTGAATCATGAACTAGTTCAGCAAATATGCTCAATACCGCTCTCTGGAAAGTAGCAGGAGCATTGTATAGCCCAAAGGGAAGGACCCGGTAGGCAAAGGTACCCCATGGACAAGTGAAAGTGCTATTATCTTGGTCTTCTGGGCTGATTTGGATCTGATTATACCCGTTGAACCCATCTAGGAAAGAAAAGAACTTCTTCCCTACCATCCCATCTAACACTTGATCTATGAAAGGCAAAGGGAAATGGTCCTTCTTGGTGGCTTTGTTAAGTTCTTGATAATCTACAAAAATTCTCCACTTCCCATTTTTCTTGGGCACAAGCACTAGAGGAGAAACCCATTCGCTGTCAGAGATGGGGTATATGAATCCTGCATCCAACAACTTTTACAATTCCTCTTTAACAATGTCTTTAAGGGTTGGATTCATTCTCCTCTAAGGCTGCCTAACTAGTTTACAATCCTATTTAATGTAAATGTGATGGGTACAGACTGAAGGATGGACTCTTTTCATCTCCTTATAGCTCCAAGCGAAAGCATCCAGATGGCAGTTCAGTAGGCTACACAACTCCTCCTGAGAAGAGGATAGGGATGAGTTGATCTTCAAGGTTCTTTCAAGGCCAAATTCCACACTCTTAACTCTGGGAGATGTCAGATCAGCCACACACAGGTCCACTAAAGCACTGGCTTGGGTACCTTCTGTTAGCTACCTATACCAATAGGTTTCATATTTCATGATTGGCTATGAAAGGTCCAAATATGCTCTGCTTTGATGATTCAAAGATCACATATTTCCAAGAAAATCCAATCTGTGCTTATAGCTTGGTATGGACTTAAAATTTTGATGGATGGTCCAACAGTCTAATCTAGATCATTCCATGGTTTAAATTTGCAGTTGTAGATTAGAGAAGGAAGTCTATCCAAACTGTTTAATCTTGGCAGACAAGTAGTTCAGCTAGAGAAGAAAAGGCTCCCAACAGCTTAATCTGGGACCTTGGAAGAAATAAGGGTAGAAGTAGATAGAAAAACAAAAGAAAAAGCCAAAGAAAAGAAAAGGCAAGTAAGGGTCTGCAAGTCCAAGTGCACCCTCCAAGAAGAAATAAAAAATGCTAGGCAAGTAGCTGGGTAAGTAGTTGGGGTTGCAGAAAGGTTATCTTTACCATTGCAGGTGTGTTAACTTTGTTTACCAAAGCAAAGTCAATCAATTGAGAAGGTGTTCTTTTTCATCAAGTTGCAGCAAACAGGAAGCATGACTAACCTCCCTTCTTCCCCTTTCCATTTCATTACTAACACTCTCTCATCAGCTAAGATTCATGGAAGAAGATTATGGTTTCATGGTGGTTCTTGTTCCTTCAAAAGCCACATTTCTTGTGTAAAAATCTTTTCATTTTGATCTACTCTTTAAGCTAAGTGTTTCACAAATGAGCTTAGTATTTTCTCCCTTCATTCACCCCCCTCATCCATATTAACTCTAACTCTACTATGTAAATCCCTTATATTACCTTTCCCCTAATATTATTAACACCATGGTGTATAAACCCCAAATTTTGTACAAGTATCCCTTCCCCTTGGCATTATAGCCAATAAGTTCTATATCAGGGATCAAATGACACCTGGTCATCTTGATAAACCTAACTCTAACCCTCCTCCCCCTTTCTGAATCCATTTTTAACCCATTACACCCCATTTGCAAACATAAACCCTGTTAAAAACCTTGCTTTACCCTTACCCGCTCTAAATTGCCAAATAATACACAAAAACCCATTTTTGTGATTATCCAATGGTTCGGGCGCTACATTGATTTATTTGAAAATACATGGAAAAACCATTGAAACCATCCATACCCCAATGGTCCTCCGCCAAGCACAGATCCCGAAATAAATATTAAAATAACCCCGCCCCTTCCGTATCGGCCGATCATTTCATTGATCCGACAGCTGTCCGATTGAGAGCCTCTAATCCAACGGCTCTCATCCATGTCGGAGCGGCTCCGACGTCCGCCAATTACCCTGTACCGGTCGAGCACCTTACCCCCCCGTCAACCGTCGGATTCGGCCCATGAGATCCGACAGCCCTCATTGATATCGGATCGGCTTCGATGGCAGACAGATACCTTTCGATAAATGACGAAGGGATACGCCATTCGGTCGCCACGCATCTTCCCCACAGTGCATCGGAGGTACGCCTGACAAATACCTCGTCCGTATCATAAGCGGTGCGATATAAAACCGTTAACTGCTTCCGGTTTCGGTCATCCCGCTTGTCCCACGTCATCCCACGTCATTGCCACCCTGCCATCGCGTCAACCGCTGCGCCCGACCTTCTGCCAATGTGTCTTGCCACTTCATCATCCCCGTGGACCACTCAGAGCCTGCCACCTCACCTGATGACATCATGCTGACGTCACCCGGCCCTGACCCCACCGGTGACGTCATGCTGACGTCACCAGAAAAGCGTGCCAAAAGTCTGAAAAATCAATATTATAGCCAAATTTCGCGGTTTTTTTGGCACTTTTCTACAAAACGTTTGTTGCTCCTGCATGATTTTTCACGTCCAACAGTGCACCAACCTGCAGAACTCGACCAGGAGACCGCCAGCGCACCATTTTCACCTGCATTCCTCTCCATTGCTCTCTGAAAACCAGGTATTTATCCTTGAAAATCCTTCCTTCACCTGGTTTTGTCTATAAATTGCCAAGGGTGATTAAATTTGTGAAAAAACATATAATTGACCAGCAGAAATACTTGCGCCTGGTCCCATTTACAATTGTGAACTCGAGAAACACTAGCTGAGCCTTGTTTGCCCGCATTTTCACTGAAAACCATACTCTATTCGCGCATTCGCGAAAGACTCATTTAAACTGAATTTACCTGCTGAGAAAGATAGAGTGAGGCCAGGCATTGGTCTTATTTAAACTTTAAACAGTATTTCAATTGCTGTTTATTAGAACTACTCTCTATTTCTTATAAATTCACCTCCTTGGTAAAGAGACACTCCTCTATACTGTCCTGCTCAATTGAAACCACTTTACACTTAATTCAGAATCCTCTTTTGCAATGGAGACACCTGTAGTACTAAATGTTCAGCCTCTGAATGCCCCTCAAAGGAACTTGGAATGGCAACCCTTGGCAGATATGGATTATCAGATTTCAGAAGAGATGTTGATGAGAACCAAGTTCCATATCCACCTACTCAATGAACTTAAGGCCAAACATGAAACTGGAGCAGATGTGTTGGGTATATGGGATTCTTTTCTTCCTATTTTTAAGTTGCCTCAAGTCAATCAATTCCCTGATTTGATCCATCTTTGTGCTGAATATTATGACCCTACTCAGAGGGCTGTGTTGGATCCTTCTGGTTCTGCTCTCTTTTACATCACTCCTGAAGCCATCAGGAACATGCTCTGCTTCAAAACTCAGAAAAAATTGGTCCCCTTGTCACTAGTAGACTTGATAAAACAAGGGGCTAGATTGACAGATGCCCAAATCACTAAGCTAAATCAGTTATACATTGACTCTGATTCTGTGCAATATCCTCCTCTGAATCAAGTATACCTTAACCAGTTGGGCAGGGACTTGGTAGATATGATTAGTCCGATTTTGGGCTATAGCTCAATAGAATTGGTAGACCAAACTGTACTGGTAATGATGCTGATGTTCGCTCCGGGCAGACCTCCAGTTTGCTATGATTATGCCACCTACATCTCCGACAAAATGCATGAGCAGCTAATGAATTTATCCAGAGAAAAGATGTTCAGATACACCTCCTACATTTACCATTTGATCTTGTACCATCAACATGAGAAATTTCATTTTTCAATCAAAAGAGTGGATGCCCAAGGCAATCCCAGATCAGTGGTCTATTGGTCCTCTGTCTTCCACACTACACCTGATTCTCCATACACTTACTGTGAATTCATAGATCTGTTCGTCCATCCAGCTATGGCAATGCTTATGAGCTCACCTCCTCCGAGACTCACTGATGACATGCAGAGAATTCTTCAGCTATCCAAATCTTACAGCATTTGGGATTGGTACTTCTACCAAAACCACACCGTCATCAGGATATATGGGTGTGATTTGCCTCCATTCAGATTACCTAAGTATTTGCCTATGAGGCTATTTTCCCTAGAGTACTTTAGGCAATTTGGCCGGGTTGATGTGCTTCACTTTTCAGGAAAAGGCAAAAAAGCACAGTTGAAGGTGAAAAGCCAACTTGGCCATTTTATCTATAACCAGAGGGAGCAAGGATGGAAGGAAGCAGATAGAATGCTTGAGTCCCTTGGCCTTCAAACCAGTTTCCTATGGAAACCCTATGACCCTAATCATTTTATAACTATGAGGAGGCTCAAATATAAGTTGTCTACCTATGATCATTATAGTATCCCTCACATTGAAAAATATGCAAACCAAGACAAATGGAGGAGAGGGACCTTAGAAGAGCCCATATCAAAAGAAGAGCTAAATCAGAGGGCAGTAAGGAATCTAAGGAAGATGGCTGACCTTGAACTTTGTTCACAGGTATTTACACTTCCGAGCACACAAGTGGGAGCAGCTGCATCCTCCTCAACGGCCAAACAGCAAACTACCAAGACCACTGAAAATATATCTAGCAAAGGCAAAGAAAAGGAAATGGAGATAGAACAATCGTTCCATGGCAAGGAGCAGCCACCTCCAGTGACTCAAGAGCAGGCAGATAAAGAAATGCAGCAGCAGGCAGAGCAACAACAACAACAACAGGAACTGCATCAAGAAGAAGGGCCACATGAGGGGCAGCAGCCCCTACAGCAGCCCTTACAGTAAGAAAGAGTATTTGATACTCCAACTTCCATTGAGCAACAAGCTCAAAACATAGTGCCTCCTAGGCCAGAAACTACCTTCAATGCCTCAGTCCTCCAAACTCCACAAAAAGAGGACATAAACAGAAAAAGGGATAGAGAAACTCCCCTGACATCATCTATAAACTAGGGAGAGAAAAGGCAAAGGTTGAATGACTTTTCTGAGGATGACATAGCAATAAGGCAAGCAGTGGGCATGGGCCCACCCAGCAGAGAAGCTTCAGCCAGTTCCTTCCAGCAGGAACAGGACAGAACTATGGGAGGAGAGGTCAACTCCTCCAGCCAGCAAAGAGAAGGAGAAAGGAGCATCAAGCAGCAGTTTATAGACATCAAAAGGAGGAGTGACCCTATCAAGATACAGTTGTACAACCATTTATTGAAAATGGTTCCCACCAATCAACAAAGACTGATGTCTGCATTTGATGTATAGGAAGGCAAAATGATCATGAGCCATTTTATGCCAACAGCACTGCAGCCCCAATCTACCTCAGATTACCTCAAAACCAATCTGGAGGTCCTGGCCAAGGACATACACCCAATGGATAAAATTGAACTGCACAAACAGACTGGTGAGATGGTGTATGCGGCCTTGGCAGAAAAAACATTAGAAAATTACAGGCTAGAAAGTAGCCTCAATAATACAGCCTCTCAACTGGAGTTGGAGAGAGCATCATCCCAGGCAAAGGACAACAGAATAAGGTCCTTGGAAGACATAATCATTGAGATTGGGCATGATCCCAAAGACATCAAAGGAATACAAGAGATATTGAAGTTGAGGGATGCTGACATGGCTGCCTTAAGGAAAAAGATCAAACTCCCAGCTACCATTCACCCTCAAACAGATGAAGTAGCTCAGCAAAGACATGAGCATGATGCCACAGCCTTGATGATTTCCCTTTATAAGCAGCTGGTTCAAGCACAAGAAAAGTTGAGAGAATCAGAGGCCGCACGAGCAGCATTGCAAACATTACTGAAACAAAGAGAAGAGGGTCAGACCTCTCAGCCTCCTCTGGTCATCAATCTTGAGGAAACTGCTCCTATCACTGCTCCTCCTCCTCAACAGACTGAACAGACAACAACATCTACTTCAGCAGCACCAACAACCACAGAGCAGGCCCAAAGCCTGGATATGCAAAAGCTGAAGAATGAAATTCAAATCCTGGAAGCTCAAATGACCGAGTTAAATGAGACCAGGGATAAATTGGCCAAGGTGAATGACAGGTATGACAAATCCAAGCAAGCGGTGGCAGAGAAGGGCAGGGAGGTGAAAGCCCTCAAAGACAGGATAAAAGAGCTAGAAAATGAGCTCAAATTAGATAAAGTTATAGCTGGGCTTAAGGCAATGCTATGGGCCAACATTGGCCAGTCTATTACTGACCAATGGCAGTATATAGAGACAATCCATGAGCAGGTAGAGCTCATCCCAAAAGCACAAGCTGAAATTCACAAGTCAAGGGCTGCTCTAGGCAACATGCCTGAAATTGCCACCAGGATGATCAATGTGCTGAATAATAGAACAAGTACTCAGCTGGCAAACATGGGAATTCCCAATAGAACTGAGGCAATTCAGTTGATCAAAAGGGTTCTCACATTGAGAAATTTGGTGCAGACATTGGAGAGAAGAACCCAAGACATGCAGACCGAGGTAAAAAGATTCATGGATAAATTCCTGGTGTTGCAAAACAGAGGACTCCCTAGCTTACTGAACAACGCAGGGAGACTGCTCATTCATGAGCAGTATGCCAAAAGAGTGAATGCATTTGCCACAAATGAAATCAATGAGAAGCCCAGCAGCTCAGAAGAAACAGGGCCAGCTACAGGACAAACTATCTACAACAAGGTAGAAAATATATTTTTTATAATGAATGAGATCAATCACCTGTTTGATGTGGCACCCAATTTTTACAAGTATACAGAGGCAGAGGAGACTATGGATGCAATTCTCAGGCATCAACTCCCTACACAAAACTGGTGGACAAATACAATACAGAAAATTTTATAAACAGTGAGCCATTCACCAAATTTTGTTTTTAAAAATATCAGTTGTTATGCAAAGCACAGTTTAACAAAATCAGCATGCATCAAAGATTAAAGCTGAGCCAACTCAGCAAAAATTTTGGCCAACAAAGCAAGAATAGGAAACCATAGCTGGCAGAGCCAAGAAGATACAGCGCAGCAAAAAGTAAAGACACATTATCCAGCGTTAAAGCAAAGCGGTTCAACCGACTCAATGACCTCCAAAGGTCAAAATTATCCTCTGACAGACTTAAAGAGCATTTATGCTGCATTCAAAGTTGTAATAACTTCTTTTCTACTTTCTGTATGAAGTTATCAAGATATTTTCTCTCTCAGATGACTCAATGCCTGAGATATTTTGTATAAGCATTCCTATAAAGTCCCCTTCGCATGAGCTTGCAAGGGTTGTTGTTGATTTCTCCTGAAGAAGTTCTTATGCTGTAATCCTTTCAGAAGTTTAATAAAGAAAGTGATGGAATTTCTCGGATTTCTGAAGTGTTGAATGCGTTCTGGTGTTTGTTGAAAACTGCTGGATTCCTGTGTATTACACAATACAATAAGTCTCTGTAACTCTCTCTGTTATGTATTTTTGATTTATTAAAATCCATACATGTTTCTAATTTCTGAATGTTTAGCAACAAGGAAAAAGAATAACTTTCAGGATTTATTCAAGAAATACCCTGAGTTCAATCTGTGTTGTTAATGAATGTTTTCTTCAGCTGTAATCTTGATAAGTGTAATTCTTAATTGCTTCACTTTCAGAATACATCTTCCACAGTGACCTTTGTCACAGGAATTCAAGTTTGCTCCTGTGCAACGTGTTTTACTTTCACCTCACCAGTTTAATAGAGAATTCTTAATTGCTTTCTGTTGACTGACATGCCTCACCATTCAAGTTAAATTTGTTTGTCTGAGATACACAATTGGCCCTGCAGTTTGAACACCACCAATTCTGCACTTCAAAGCATTTCACAACTCCAGACTCCATTGCCCAATGATATATTACTCTCTAAACACTACATCTTAAGCCCTGAAGGAAATCCTACAACCAAAACATAAACCAAAACCTGAGCATAATACCTAGCCTAAAACACCATCATAACAGAGACAAATCATAAAGAGAGAGCCCTCTCTGATTGCAGTTTGGCTAGAAACTGTGATCCAAAGATTGGTTAGTGGTTACCCCGGCCGTATTCCCTTGGGAGTCATAGGGAACAACCTGGGTGTTAACATAAATGGCGACTCCACTGGGGAGTGCTTGAGATTTTTCAATTACCATCTATCTTCCATAGCTACTATCAAGCCCGAAATCGGTCAAGAGGCCTTTAAACTGTTTTTGTATCACATTGACAGCTTTAGGGAGGAGCTGTTTTAGGGAATCTTCATCTTAGCTTTGAAATATATATAGCTATTCCAAAATCCTCATCCAGTCCTTGCAGATACAAATAATTCCTAAAAAATCCTAAAAAAAAGTTAGAAACTGGCTCCTAAGAAAAATCCACGGCACACTAGGTCAAATCCTGACCCTAATCCACCTATCATTGTTGATAATCCAAATACCATCCCAAGAAACATAAGGAGGCAGCAAAAGCAGGAGCAACCTGCTGATTTAAACTCAGATTTAGATCATCCCAGCCTTATCTCTACCCCATGCAAGGTCCTTTTCCGGTCTACCCCTAGTTCCCCTAGTTCACCATCAACATCTCAAAGTCCTCCTCTCACATCTTCATCCACTGCACATATCCTCTTAACCAACACTCTAGGTTCACCCCTACTTGTTACCCCTGTGATACCCACTGTTCCTATTATCCCAGCTGCCCCTGTTAATCCTCTAAATCCTGTAAATATGGCTAACAGATATGCACCCTTGCAGATACCAGCTAATGCTGCAGCTCTACCCCAAGATTACCAAACCAAAATTTCATATTTTGACTCCAATGGCCCTCTGACAGCTGCCCAGCATGCCAAGAGGATGCAAGACCATTTTGAGACCTATGAAATAGATGATGACAGTGTCAGAATGAGGATGTTTGTTCAAAGCCTAACTGGGGATCTTAGAACTTGGTTTAGATCCCTGAATGCAAACTCCATTACAACTCCTAATGAACTGTATCAAGCCTTTACTAGTAGGTGGGAGAAGAAGAAAGATCCTTTGCACATACTTGGGGAATATGACACTATCAAAAGAGGTCCCCAAGAAACTGTTTTGGAGTATTGTGCAAGATTTAACAATGTATATAACTCAATTCCACAAAATTTAAGACCTCCTCCTGATTTGGCCTTGTACAAATTTCCTGATGGTTTTGACCCTGACATGGCCTATCAGTTGAAGGAAAGAGACTCTCAATCCCTTGAAGAGGCCCAAAGGGTTGCTGTCACAGTAGAAGCCAACCTAATTGCCAAAAGGAACAGGGCAAGGTTGGAAAAGAGGACTGCTTTCAAGGAGGAGCCCTCTGCCTTTGATCAGAAGCTGGATGCAATACTCAATGGAATGAAAAGATTAGGGGATAGAGTGGAATCGGTTGAGAGAAAATCATCATGGGAAGCACCACAAAACAACCCTCCTAGGAATCCAAATTTTAGGAGAACTCAAAACCCAAGCATTGGCAAAACCAGTGCTGATCAAGACATAAGACCCCCTTTCCAAGAAAATTATGCAGAAACTTCCACATCAGCAGAGCCCAATGAAGATCCTGAGATTAACTTGATGGGTCTAGATGGTGAAAGTCAAGTTTTCTTAACACAAGAAGATCATGAGGATGATGAAATCAAACTGTTCCAAACTAAATCAGGTGAATCCTTTGACTTTAAACAAGGCTATGACACTGCTGTTTATGAAGTCCATAAACAATATAAGCTGAGGAGCAGAACTGTGAATGTTAACCAGCCTGAAAAGATAAAGGACAATCAGCAGCCCGAGAGAGTCATAGTCACAGAGCCTAATGACAAAACAAATTCACATGTAGAAGAAGTGATTATTGAAGAGATCACTGAACCACTGTCCTCAAAACAGCAGCCTGTGGCTACTGCATCTTCTCATCCTTATTCAACTATTTCTCCTCAAGAGATGAGTAAAAAAGATAAGTCCCAAAGTCAAGATAAAAATCAAGAAGGAAATTTAATGAACAAGGAAAGGACTGTCACCCAAAACCCCAAGGCCCAATCTAAAAAACCATTTGACTTAGAAACCGAAATTGGCAAAATAAAGATAGCTATTCCTCTCTTGGAACTAGCCAAGCATGACATCTATAAACTACAGATCAAAAGGTCACTTCAACTCACTAGCCACAAAGATGATGTCAATGTACTGGATGATACCCCAGAACTCCTGTTTGGTCCAGAAGTGGATGGAAAAACGATAGTCACAAGGGTATTACCTTTCTATGTCAGTTTACATATTCATGATAAAATATTACATAATGCAATGTTTGACTCAGGTGCCTCTCACAATCTCATGCCAAAAGCAGTCATGGAAAGATTGAATCTAGACATAACAAGACCATACAAGGACCTGTTTTCCTTTGACTCCAGCCAAGTCAAGTGTCTAGGTCTCATAAAATATTTATGTGTATCTCTGGTTCAATACCCAAACAAGACAATCCTAATGGATGTGGTAGTTGCTGATATTCCTCCTAAGTATGGGATGCTGTTATCAAGATCTTGGGGAGCTAAACTCCAAGGTTCCCTGCAATTAGATATGTCATATGCCACTATCTCTGTTTTTGGGCAACCAAAAAGACTGTACAGAGAAACACTAATGAAATACATGGTCAGCAGTGAAGAAAAGCCTCAAAACTTTCCCATATATGCTATCCATTCAGACATAGACTCATACATTCTCTTCAATGACACCACAACTCCCTCAAAAGGTGAGTTTGAAACCAAGATATTCATACAAGAGAAAGACTCAAATGAAAGTATCACCACCCATGAAACAACAGTCAATCAAACACTAGATACTGCTGCTGTTTTAAATCTCAAGCATACCCAATCAAATGATGAAACTGTCCTAGAAGACAAGCTAGATGAAAAACCACAACTTCTACTCACATTGTCAGCCCAGGAACAGATCATCAAATCTCCTTCCCAACAGGATATTCTATGGTTCCTTGAATTTGATGGCTCAGTCAACAAATTAGGGGCTGGAGCTGGAGTTTGGGTGCACAATAAAGAAAATAGTCATGCAGAAGGCAGAGCTTATAGATTGAATTTCAGATGTACTAACAACATGGTAGAATATGAAGCTCTTTTACTAGGCCTCAAGTTAGTAAAGTTCTTACAAGCTACCAGGGTTTCAATCATGGGTGATTCAGATTTAGTTATCCAACAAGTGAAGGGAAACTTTGTCACCAATGACAAAAGACTAAGGACTTATAGGTCTGTTGTTGCTGAGGTACTAAACTTTTTCTCTGAATTCCAAATTACTAAAATTCCCAGAACCCACAATCTACATGCTCATAGTTTAGCCACCTTTGCAAGTACCTGTAAGTTGCCCTTTGAGCCCCATCATTGTTTTACAGCTGAGGTAAAACACAGACCCTCCATTCCAAACAATGTCAATGATTGGCAAGTATTTGAGGATGACAAGCAAATAAACCATTTTTTAACTCTGCAGCAAGAATTTGCAGGACTAAATATTGACACTGATACAGCAAGTCAATCACAAATACTTGATGGAGCAAGTCCATCACAAATACAGTTTCAACAGATTGCTCACCCAATATCACCTAGAACTGCAAAACTAATGCTGAGTCCAACCATTTTCAACAAGGAAAACATTCAGCAAATTCAACAAATTAACTATGAAGAGGTGGCCAATGCTGAAACTGAAATCATTGAGCTGAAAGACAATTTTCTTCCAACAGGCCTAACTCCACTAGAAGACATATTTGACTCAAATGACATCCCTAGAAAACCAAAAATGCAGCCCTTAAATACAGCCATTGAAGAGTGCAACATAGGTACAAATGAGAAGCCCAAGATAATTAAATTATCTGCTTCCTTACCTCCTGACCAAAAGCCCAAATACATTGACCTTTTCAAAGAGTTCCAGGATGTTTTTGCATGGAGCTATGAGGACCTAAAGTCCTATGACACCTCTGTAATCCAGCACACTATCCCTCTCAAACCTGATCAAAAGCCCTTTAAACAAAAACTTAGGAGAATCAATCCTATGCTTCTCCCAGTAATGGAACAAGAGGTACAAAAAATGTTCAAAGCAGGCATCATAGCACCAATCAGATTCTCTGAATGGATCTCCAACCTAGTCCCTACAAGAAAGAAGACTGGTGAAATTAGGCTGTGTGTGGATTTGAGGAATCTGAACCAAGTATCCCTCAAAGACAATTACCCTTTACCCAAGATGGATCACATTTTACAGAGAGTAGTGGGGGCTTCTTGAATTTCTCTACTTGATGGATTCTCAGGCTTCAACCAGATCTTAGTTCACCCTGATGATCAGGACAAAACAACATTTACAACCCCATGGGGAACTTTCAAATATGTAAAGATGCCTTTTGGATTGAAAAATGCAGGGGCAACTTTTCAAAGAGCCATGGATATTGCCTTTGCCAAGGAGATTCATGAATTTTTAGTCATTTACCTGGATGACCTTACACCTTTCTCAAAGTCAGACCAAGAACATATAAAACATTTGAGACAGATCTTCCTAAAATGCAGAAAATATGGAATTTCCTTGAATCCCAAGAAATCCCTATTTGGTTTAGAGGAAGGTAAGCTATTGGGCCACATCATTTCTAAAGATGGCATTAGAATTGACCCAGATAGGATACAGGCTATCCTACAAATGCCCCACCCAAGAAATGTCAAAGAGTTGCAAGGATTCTTGGGAAAAATCAATTTCTTGAGAAGGTTTATCCCAAACCTAGCAGAACTAATCAGATTATTAAATAACATGCTAAAAAAGGATTCAAAAGTCAAATGGACTGTTGAAGCCAATCAAGCCTTTGAAGGTATAAAATTGGCCCTTACCCGAACCCCAGTCTTGACCAATCCTCAGTTTGACAGAGAATTTATCATTTTCTCTTTTGCCTCCCAGCGTACAATTGCTGCTGTTTTATTGCAAAAAGATGACCAAGGAAATGAGAAGCCAATTTCTTTCTTTAGCAAAGCTCTTAGAGATGCACCTTTAAAGTATCAAATCATGGAAAAGCAAGCTTATGCTTTAGTCAAAGCCATTAAAGACTTTAGGATTTATATCCTTTATTCCCATGTTATAGCATATGTGCCAAGTCCTATTGTCAAAGACATTCTCACCCAAGAAAATTTAGAGGGCAGAAGAGGAAAATGGATTGCCAACATCTTGGAATTTGACATTGAGATTAAACCTACAAAACTAATAAAAGGGCAAGGCTTGGCCAAATTAATGACAGAAACAAATTTCCAAGCCTTAGACATCAATCAGCTGGACAGTGAACCGGAGCTGGCGACTCCAAAGATCAATGTAGCCTTTGAACAATCCCCCTGGTATTCAGATATCTGTTATGTGTTACAAAACCTGTGTGCTCCCCCAGGACTGTCCAGAACTAATTGTAGATTCTTAAAAATGAAAACCTCAAGATTTTGTGTGATGGATGGTAATCTGCTTTGGAAAAACCATGAAGGTATATTGCTGCACTGTTTAATTGAAAATGAAACTGATAATATCATAAAAGAATTTCATGCAGGTGACTGTGGTGGGCACTTGTACTGGAAGTCCACTGTGGACAAGATACTAAGGGCTGGATATTACTGGCCCACCATGTTCTCTGATGTCAAGAAATTCATCACCTCATGTCATAAATGTCAAGTGTTTGAGGGAAAGAGACAGTTACTGCCACTTACCTTAAGGCCTATTGCAACAGAAAGACCTTTCAGCAACGGGGCTTGGACTTCATTGGGGAAATTCATCCCTCATCTTCAAGCCAACATAGATGGATCTTAACAGCCACAGACTACTTCACCAAGTGGATTGAAGCTACCCCATGCAGACAAGCAAATGATTCAATAATTATTCAGTTCTTGGAGAACAACATATTGGCTAGATTTGGCTGTCCTGACAAAATAATAACAGACAACGCTGCTGCTTTCAGATCCAAGAAAATGGTGAACTTCTGCCATAAATTTCACATCACTCTGGGCCATTCCACTGCCTACTATCCCCAAGGAAATGGCCTTGCTGAGTCATCAAATAAAAGTCTGGTAAACATCATAAAGAAAGTACTTGAAGAGAACAAAAAGAATGGGCATAAGAAGCTTGTGAATGCCCTATGGGCAGATAGACTAACAACCAAAAGATCAATTGGGACCAGCCCATATGAGTTGGTTTATGGATTAGAGGCCAAATTCCCCTCATCACTAGGAGTGCCTGTTATGAAGCTTCTTCAAGAAAGCCAAGCTCAACCAAATGATATGCAAAGAAGAATCAATCAAATCATATGTCTGCAGCAAACTAGAGACCAAGTTTTCAGCAGAGTTCAAGTTCTACAAGAGAAATTAAAGAAGGCCTTTAATAGAAGAACCAAGGCAGAAGATTTCAGTGTGGGAAACAAAGTCCTCAAGTGGGATGCAAGAAGAGAAGACAAAGGAAAGCATGGAAAATTTGATTCCTTATGGAGAGGATCATTTGTTGTCCAAGCAGTGCAAGGTAACAATACCTATTTCCTTAAAAGTCTAACTGAAACTGACTTGGATGAAGGTCTATGAATGGCAGGATGCTGAAGCATTATTTTGACTATTACCCATGAGTACAGCCTGAGGTTCCCTTGTACATATGCAGATGTATATATTATTTTCTGTTTAGATTGTAAAAATGCAGTTTTTTCAAGTTTATTGGCTGCCAGCAAAGGGTAAATAGAATCAGAGGTCTACCAAGAAGAGAAGCACAAAATTTTGGCACTTCAAAGCAGCAAACTTCAAAATTGGCAAGAGCAGTCAAGGAGCAAGGCAATCTGACCTGCTGTTCTTGGTCTTTCAAAGGAAACACCATCCCCATGTGGAGCCACTGTTAGCTACCTATACCAATAGGTTTCATATTTCATGATTGGCTATGTAAGGTCCAAATATGCTCTGCTTTGATGATTCAAAGATCACATATTTCCAAGAAAATCCAATCTGTGCTTATAGCTTGGTATGGACTTAAAATTTTGATGGATGGTCCAACAGTCTAATCTGGATCATTCCATGGTTTAAATTTGCAGTTGTAGATTAGAGAAGGAAGTCTATCCAAACTGTTTAATCTTGGCAGACAAGTAGTTCAGCTAGAGAAGAAAAGGCTCCCAACAGCTTAATCTGGGACCTTGGAAGAAATAAGGGTAGAAGTAGATAGAAAAACAAAAGAAAAAGCCAAAGAAAAGAAAAGGCAAGTAAGGGTCTGCAAGTCCAAGTGCATCCTCCAAGAAGAAATAAAAAATGCTAGGCAAGTAGCTGGGTAAGTAGTTGGGGTTGCAGAAAGGTTATCTTTACCATTGCAGGTGTGTTAACTTTGTTTACCAAAGCAAAGTCAATCAATTGAGAAGGTGTTCTTCTTCATCAAGTTGCAGCAAACAGGAAGCATGACTAACCTCCCTTCTTCCCCTTTCCATTTCATTACTAACACTCCCTCATCAGCTGAGATTCATGGAAGAAGATTATGGTTTCATGGTGGTTCTTGTTCCTTCAAAAGCCACATTTCTTGTGTAAAAATCTTTTCATTTTGATCTACTCTTTAAGCTAAGTGTTTCACAAATAAGCTTAGTATTTTCTCCCTTCATTCACCCCCCTCATCCATATTAACTCTAACTCTACTATGTAAATCCCTTATATTACCTTTCCCTTAATATTATTAACACCATGGTGTATAAACCCCAAATTTTGTACAAGTATCCCTTCCCCTTGGCATTATAGCCAATAAGTTCTATATCAGGGATCAAATGACACCTGGTCATCTTGATAAACCTAACTCTAACCCTCCTCCCCCTTTCTGAATCCATTTTTAACCCATTACACCCCATTTGCAAACATAAACCCTGTAAAAAACCTTGCTTTACCCTTACCTACTCTAAATTGCCAAATAATACACAAAAACCCATTTTTGTGATTATCCAATGGTTCGGGCACTACATTGATTTATTTGAAAATACATGGAAAAACCATTGAAACCCTCCATACCCCAATGGTCCTCCGCCAAGCACAGATCCCGAAATAAATATTAAAATAACCCCGCCCCTTCCGTATCGGCCGATCATTTCATTGATCCAACAGCCGTCCGATTGAGAGCCTCTAATCCAATGGCTCTCATCCATGTCAGAGCGGCTCCGACGTCCGCCAATTACCCCGTACCGGTCGAGCACCTTACGCCCCCCCGTCAACCGTCGGATCGGGCCCATGAGATCCGACGACCCTCATTGATATCGGAGCGGCTTCGATGGCGGACAGATACCTTCCGATAAATGATGAAGGGATACACCATTCGGTCGCCACGCGTCTTCCCCACAGCGCATCGGAGGTACACCTGACAAATACCTCATCCGTATCATAAGCGGTGTGATATAAAACTGCTAACCGCTTCCGGTTTCGGTCATCCCGCTTGTCCCACGTCATCCCACGTCATTGCCACCCTGCCATCGTGTCAACCGCTGCGCCCGACCTTCTGCCAATGTGTCTTGCCACTTCATCATCCCCATGGACCACTCAGAGCCTGCCACCTCACCTGATGACGTCATGTTGACGTCACCCGGCCCTGACCCCACCGATGACGTCACGCTGACGTCACCAAAAAAGCGCGCCAAAAGTCCGAAAAATCAATATTATAGCCAAATTTCGCTTTTTTTGGCACTTTTCTACAAAACGTTTGTTGCTCCTGCATGATTTTTCACGTCCAACAGTGCACCAACCTGCAAAACTCGACCAGGAGACCGCCAGCGCACCATTTTCACCTGCATTCCTCTCCATTGCTCTCTGAAAACCAGGTATTTATCCTTGAAAATCCTTCCTTCACCTGGTTTTGTCTATAAATTGCCAAGGACGATTAAATTTGTGAAAAAACATATAATTGACTGGCAGAAATACTTGCGCCTGGTCCCATTTACAATTGTGAACTCGAGAAACACTAGCTGAGCCTTGTTTGCCCGCATTTTCACTGAAAACCATACTCTGTTCGCGCATTCGCGAAAGACTCATTTAAACTGAATTTACCTGCTGAGAAAGACAGAGTGAGGCCAGGCATTGGTCTTATTTAAACTTTAAACAATATTTCAATTGCTGTTTATTAGAACTACTCTCTATTTCTTATAAATTCACCTCCCTGGTAAAGAGACACTCCTCTATACTGTCCTGCTCAATTGAAACCACTTTACACTTAATTCAGAATCCTCTTTTGCAATGGAGACACCTGTAGTACTAAATGTTCAGCCTCTGAATGCCCCTCAAAGGAACTTGGAATGGCAACCCTTGGCAGATATGGATTATCAGATTTCAGAAGAGATGTTGATGAGAACCAAGTTCCATATCCACCTGCTCAATGAACTTAAGGCCAAACATGAAACTGGAGCAGATGTGTTGGGTATATGGGATTCTTTTCTTCCTATTTTTAAGTTGCCTCAAGTCAATCAATTCCCTGATTTGATCCATCTTTGTGCTGAATATTATGACCCTACTCAGAGGGCTGTGTTGGATCCGTCTGGTTCTGCTCTCTTTTACATCACTCCTGAAGCCATCAGGAACATGCTCTGCTTCAAAACTCAGAAAAAATTGGTCCCCTTGTCACTAGTAGACTTGATAAAACAAGGGGCTAGTTTGATAGATGCCCAAATCACTAAGCTAAATCAGTTATACATTGACTCTGATTCTGTGCAATATCCTCCTCTGAATCAAGTATACCTTAACCAGTTGGGCAGGGACTTGGTAGATATGATTAGTCCGATTTTGGGCTATAGCTCAATAGAATTGGTAGACCAAACTGTACTGGTAATGATGCTGATGTTCGCTCCGAGCAGACCTCCAGTTTGCTATGATTATGCCACCTATATCTCCGACAAAATGCATGAGCAGCTAATGAATTTATCCAGAGAAAAGATGTTCAGATACACCTCCTACATTTACCATTTGATCTTGTACCATCAACATGAGAAATTTCATTTTTCAATCAAAAGAGTGGATGCCCAAGGCAATCCCAGATCAGTGGTCTATTGGTCCTCTGTCTTCCACACTACACCTGATTCTCCATACACTTACTGTGAATTCATAGATCTGTTCGTCCATCCAGCTATGGCAATGCTGATGAGCTCACCTCCTCTGAGACTCACTGATGACATGCAGAGAATTCTTCAGCTATCCAAATCTTACAGCATTGGGGATTGGTACTTCTACCAAAACCACACCATCATCAGGATATATGGGTGTGATTTGCCTCCATTCAGATTACCTAAGTATGTGCCTATGAGGCTATTTGCCCTAGAGTACTTTAGGCAATTTGGCCAGGTTGATGTGCTTCACTTTTCAGGAAAAGGCAAAAAAGCACAGTTGAAGGTGAAAAGCCAACTTGGCCATTTTATCTATAACCAGAGGGAGCAAGGATGGAAGGAAGCAGATAGAATGCTTGAGTCCCTTGGCCTTCAAACCAGTTTCCTATGGAAACCCTATGACCCTAATCATTTTATAACTATGAGGAGGCTCAAATATAAGTTGTCTACCTATGATCATTATAGTATCCCTCACATTGAAAAATATGCAAACCAAGACAAATGGAGGAGAGGGACCTTAGAAGAGCCCATATCACAAGAAGAGCTAAATCAGAGGGCAGTAAGGAATCTAAGGAAGATGGCTGACCTTGAACTTTGTTCATAGGTATTTACACTTCCAAACACACAAGTGGGAGCAGCTGCATCCTCCTCAACTGCCAAACAGCAAACTACCAAGGCCACTGAAAATATATCTAGCAAAGGCAAAGAAAAGGAAATGGAGATAGAACAATCTCTCCATGGCAAGGAGTAGCCACCTCCAGTGACTCAAGAGCAGGCAGATAAAGAAATGTAGCAGTAGGCAGAGCAACAACAACAACAACAGGAACTGCATCAAGAAGAAGGGCCACATGAGGGACAGCAGCCCCTATAGCAGCCCTTACAGCAAGAAAGAGTAGTTGATACTCCAACTTCCACTGAGCAACAGGCTCAAAACATAGTTCCTCCTAGGCCAGAAACTACCTTCGATGCCTCGGTCCTCCAAACTCCACAAAAAGAGGACATAAACAGAAAAAGGGATAGAGAAACTCCCCTGACATCATCTATAAACTAGGGAGAGAAAAGGCAAAGGTTGAATGACTTTTCTGAGGATGACATAGCAATAAGGCAAGCAGTGGGCATGGGCCCACCCAGCAGAGAAGCTTCAGCCAGTTCCTTCCAGCAGGAACAGGACAGAACTATGGGAGGAGAGGTCAGCTCCTCCAGCCAGCAAAGAGAAGGAGAAAGGAGCATCAAGCAGCAGTTTATAGACATCAAAAGGAGGAGTGACCCTATCAAGATACAGCTGTACAACCATTTATTGAAAATGGCTCCCACCAATCAACAAAGACTGATGTCTGCATTTGATGTACAGGAAGTCAAAATGATCATGAGCCATTTTATGCCAACAACACTGCGACCCCAATCTACCTCAGATTACCTCAAAACCAATCTGGAGGTCCTGGCCAAGGACATACACCCAATGGATAAAATTGAACTGCACAAACAGACTGGTGAGATGGTGTATGCCGCCTTGGCAGACAAAACATTAGAAAATTACAGGCTAGAAAGCAGCCTTAATAATACAGCCTCTCAACTAGAGTTGGAGAGAGCATCATCCCAGGCAAAGGACAACAGAATAAGGTCCTTGGAAGACATAATCATTGAGATTGGGCATGATCCCAAAGACATCAAAGGAATACAAGAGATATTGAAGTTGAGGGATGTTGACATGGCTGCCTTAAGGAAAAAGATCAAACTCCCAGCTACCATTCACCCTCAAACAGATGAAGTAGCTCAGCAAAGACATGAGCAGGATGCCACAGCCTTGATGATTTCCCTTTATAAGCAGCTGATTCAAGCACAAGAAAAGTTGGGAGAATCAGAGGCCGCACGAGCAGCATTGCAAACAGCACTGAAACAAAGAGAAGAGGGTCAGACCTCTCAGCCTCCTCTGGTCATCAATCTTGAGGAAACTGCTCCTATCACTGCTCCTCCTCCTCAACAGACTGAACAGACAGCAACATCTACTTCAGCAGCACCAACAACCACAGAGCAGGCCCAAAGCCTGGATATGCAAAAGCTGAAGAATGAAATTCAAATCCTAGAAGCTCAAATGACCGAGTTAAATGAGACCAGGGATAAATTAGCCAAGGTGAATGACAGGTATGACAAATCCAAGCAAGCGGTGGCAGAGAAGGGCAGGGAGGTGAAAGCCCTCAAAGACAGGATAAAAGAGCTAGAAAATGAGCTCAAATTAGATAAAGTTATAGCTGGGCTTAAAGCAATGCTATGGGCCAACATTGGCCAGTCTATTACTGACCAATGGCAGTATATAGAGACAATCCATGAGCAGGTAGAGCTCATCCCAAAAGCACAAGCTGAAATTCACAAGTCAAGGGCCGCTCTAGGCAACATGCCTGAAATTGCCACCAGGATGATCAATGTGCTGAATAATAGAACAAGTACTCAGCTGGCAAACATGGGAATTCCCAATAGAACTGAGGAAATTCAGTTGATCAAAAGGGTTCTCACATTGAGAAATTTGGTGCAGACATTGGAGAGAAGAACCCAAGACATGCAGACCGAGGTAAAAAGATTCATGGATAAATTCCTGGTGCTGCAAAACAGAGGACTCCCTAGTTTACTGAACAGCGCAGGGAGACTGCTCATTCATGAGCAGTATGCCAAAAGAGTGAATGCATTTGCCACAAATGAAATCAATGAGAAGCCCAGCAGCTCAGAAGAAACAGGGCCAGCTACAGGACAGACTATCTACAACAAGGTAGAAAATATATTTTTTATAATGAATGAGATCAATCACCTGTTTGATGTGGCACCCAATTTTTACAAGTATGAAGAGGCAGAGGAGACTATGGATGCAATTCTCAGGCATCAACTCCCTACACAAGACTGGTGGACAAATACAATACAGAAAATTTTATAAACAGTGAGCCATTCACCAAATTTTGTTTTTAAAAATATCAGTTGTTATGCAAAGCACAGTTTAACAAAATCAGCATGCATCAAAGATTAAAGCTGAGCCAACTCAGCAAAAATTTTGGCCAACAAAGCAAGAATAGGAAACCACAGCTGGCAGAGCCGAGAAGATACAACGCAGCAAAAAGTAAAGACACATTATCCAGCGTTAAAGCAAAGCAGTTCAACCGACTCAATGACCTCCAAAGGTCAAAATTATCCTCTGACAGACTTAAAGAGCATTTATGTTGCATTCAAAGTTGTAATAACTTCTTTTCTACTTTCTGTACGAATTTATGAAGATATTTTCTCTCTCAGATGACTCAATGCCTGAGATATTTTGTATAAGCATTCCTATAAAGTCCCCTTCACATGAGCTTGCAAGGGTTGTTGTTGATTTCTCCTGAAGAAGTTCTTATGCTGTAATCCTTTCAGAAGTTTAATAAAGAAAGTGATGGAATTTCTCGGATTTCTGAAGTGTTGAATGCGTTCTGGTGTTTGTTGAAAACTGCTGGATTCCTGTGTATTACACAATACAATAAGTCTCTGTAACTCTCTCTGTTATGTATTTTTGATTTATTAAAATCCATATATGTTTCTAATTTCTGAATGTTTAGCAACAAGGAAAAAGAATAACTTTCAAGATTTATTCAAGAAATACCCTGAGTTCAATCTGTGTTGTTAATGAATGTTTTCTTCAGCTGTAATCTTGATAAGTGTAATTCTTAATTGCTGCACTTTCAGAATACATCTTTCACAGTGACCTTTGTCACAGGAATTCAAGTTTGCTCCTGTGCAACGTGTTTTACTTTCACCTCACCAGTTTAATAGAGAATTCTTAATTGCTTTCTGTTGACTAACATGCCTCACCATTCAAGTTAAATTTGTTTGTCTGAGATACACAATTGGCCCTGCAGTTTGAACACCACCAATTCTGCACTTCAAAGCATTTCACAACTCCAGACTCCATTGCCCAATGATATATTACTCTCTAAACACTACAGCTTAAGCCCTGAAGGAAATCCTACAACCAAAACATAAACCAAAACTTGAGCATAATACCTAGCCTAAAACACCATCATAACAGAGACAAATCATAAAGAGAGAGCCCTCTCTGATTGCAGTTTGGCTAGAAACTGTGATCCAAAGATTGGTTAGTGGTTACCCTGGTCGTATTCCCTTGGGAGTCATAGGGAACAACCTGGGTGTTAACACCTTCCACCAACTCCTCTAATGGCAGCACACTGGGAGGTGGATTTTGAATCAAATTCTCGATCAGGTCGTCCTCGGTTTGAGGGCCTCCTCAGGTGGCTTCCACTGTGCACACTGGTGCAGAGTAGACTTCATCCTCATCTCGCTCCTCCAACCAGAGAGGTAAGTCATGTTCTAGCAAAGGTTGGGTAGGAGGATATAAGACTAGCTGTTTGGACATGGGCCCATTCTTGAAGGTCATGCTCCCAGCTTGAAAACTAATGTAAGCATATGTAGTAGCTAACCAAGGCCTTCCCAAAATGAGGGGGTATCCAGTGAGTTTTGCCTTTGGCTGAACGACCAAGAAGTCCGCATGGTACTCCGAGGAATCAACAGAGACCATGACATCTTCCACAATCCCTTCGAGAGTCACAGTGGAGTGGTCTGCTAACTGTAGTACTGTCGAGGTCTTTCTTAGGGAACTCTGAAGGTTGAGTTTGAGCATGGTGTCCCTGGACATCACATTAATGGCAGCCCCTAGATCAATCAGGGTGTGGGGGATTATGGTGCCATTTATGTGGACATCAACTACAGGACTCCAAGGGTCCACATATTTTGAACAGATTACTTGTCCCAACATCAGATCGGACAGTTGTCCTATGACATTGATGGTTGGGGCATCTCTCTTGCGCCTGCCTGGGTGCCTGAAACACTTCTCCTTGATCAATTTGTTGTAGATTGGTACATCTTTTATGGCTTGGAGAAGTGGAATTTTTACACACAACTATTTAAGTTCTCCCAGAAGTTCAGTCTCCTTTGGGTTTGGTTGCCTGCTTGGCATTAGTCTCTCAGGAAAGGGTGGAATTGCTTTGGGTTCACTTTCTTGTTTCTCTTCATCATCCTCTGGAGGAGGAGGTGGGAAATCTGGGAGGACCTTCCCAGATCGTAGGTTGATCTCCTGAACCTCCACAAAATAGGTAGGGCATGTTGTCTCTCTAGTATATACCTACTAGGCCTGTCTGTTATTGGGGTTTGGGTTTGGTTGAGCAGGCGTCTGGGGCAATCTTGAAGGAGCAGGAGGTAATGGTTGTGGTTGAGCAAGTGGTGGAGGCAAAATAGCGGGAGGAGAGTTTTATTGGGGCCTCTAACCCGGCTGAGGTGCATTCCACTAAGGTTGTGGCTAAACATTAGAGTGAAACGAATGAGCAGCAGGTTGAGTATGGTATTGAGATGGATATGACCAAGGAGGAGGTGAGGACCAGGAAGGATGAGTAGGGGGACCCCAAGATGGTATATTAGTGGATTGGTTGGGGTTGTAATAAATTTGCAGTGTCCCTTGCATCCCCTGCTGATAAGGTCTGGATCCATGTGGCCCCCTTTGGTTATGGAAGTAGAGTGGTTCAGTGGTTCCCTTAGCCCCTAGGTACATAGCTTTAAGTCCAGGTAAGGTTGGGCATTGGTTTGTAGGGTGGTCTTCCTCACAAACGAAACATACCTCTACTGAGTGCAATGGACACTTGTTCTTAGGATGCTTCTTTGTACATCTGGGACAAAAGATGGCCAAAGCCCTCTCAGCTTCCTCTTTCTTCTGTTGGATTCGAAAAGTATCCAGTTGCATGGCAATGGTCTGTCTCACCTCACTTTTAAGGTCTTCCATCTAATTTGTAAACTCATGTTTGGAGGTGGCACTAGCTGAAAGTGGATTCCCCCTACCTCTTTTCCGGGCTACCCTAGAATTGTTTCTAAACACAGTCTTTATGTCATCATAAGGTAGTTGGTAAATGTCTCCGCCAGCTAGCAAATGGAGGGTATCTAGAAGGTCTTCAGGGACTCCTTGGAGCAGAACCAGCTTCAGAGATTCAGGGTCAAGTGTGCACCTGGCCCTTTTATAACTAAGTTGGAACCTTTCTTCATAGTCTTCCAAATATTCATCACTTCCCATGGTCATATGAAAGATTTCTCCCTTCGTTTCCTTTGACCTAAAGTAGTCCCGGTATTTATTGTTAAAGGCTTGCTGCATCTGAGCCCAAGTTGTGATATTGTTTCCAGGTAACCCCATGAACTAGCGTAGGGCTGCATCCTTGAGGGTAGAGGGAAAGAGTTTCAACTTTTGCTCGTCTTCTGCATAGTCATAAGTTCGACAAAGGACAGCAAACTCAAACAAAAAGGTATCAAGGTCTTGAGTGGTAAATCCATGGAAGTGAGGTAAGGCTAAGGGACTTATGTTTTTCATATTCGTGTCCCCGTTGGTCTCTCGGATGGGAAAGGCACCTTCCATTCTCTCCTCGTCCCCTATACCGTTTCTGTGTTCAGCCATGGTCTCAAGAGGAATGTTCTCTTGCTCTTCTTCTGTTATAGGATCTTTGTATATCTCTGGAGGTTCACCTATAGGTTCTTCTGGATCACTTCCATCGAAGAAGAGAGAAGGGTGACTCAGTGATGTGGTGGGGGTGTTGGGTAAGAATTTTCTTGTATTGTCTCTATTCCTACGAGGCATGAAAGGGAATATTTTTGGCTAATTTTTGGCGTTTTTTCTAATTGTACCTGCAAAATTGAAATCAACTGAACAACAAATTGAAACTAATTACAATAAACCTTGCTGAAATGAAAATTGTAGAATTGAAATGAAAGCGGGGAATGACTAATCTATGTTGCTGAAATGAAATTGCAGAAAGGAAATGCTAAGCTATGCTTGAAGAATTGAAATGCTAGTCTACGCTTGCAAAATTGAAATACTAATCTAGGAAAGCAGGAAATTTCTAATCTACTCTTGCGGAAATGAAATTGTAGAATGGAAATGAAACAACTATTCTACGCTTGTTGAAATAAACCACTGAGCAGAAGGTTGCAGTAGAAAATAGAAGAAAAGCAGCAATCACAAATACTTTGACGCTTCCCTAGCAATGACGCCAAAAAGATGGTGGGCTCCAGTATTGCAGCAATAATGTTGCAACTCCTGGGACTCCCTTCTTTACTTTTATCAACCCGGTAGTTCGTAACAAACTTCGAAGTGACGGTGCTATATGCACAAGTACTAGCTCTTGTCGCATGCTAACACTGGATCAGCTAGCACAAGTTCGCTAGGAGCTTAAGCCGACTTCTATGAGCTCTTAAAAGAAGCTTTTAACTGTGATGGATGAAAGCTAACTCAACGGAGGCTAATCTACTTGCAAAAAGAAGCTAAAAGCTGAAAGGAAATGCAAACCCTAGCAAACCCTAGTTTACTGACTAACCCTACTGGTGCGAGAAAAAGGATGAAAACTATAGAAATGGATGCCATTGACTCTTGGGAAGGTAAATTTCATGTGTCTAAGATAATTTTGAAGTGGAATCTGAGAAGGAACATCTTTTTGTATTTTTGAGTAATCTTGTAGAATTATTATGCATGTGCTTTAACTGTTTTTGACTGTGCAGAGGTTGATTGGCGAACGGAAATGGGGTAGGTGCTTGCAGGAGGTTGGGAAGGTGAGAAGAGGGCCTAAGGGGTCCCTAGCACCCTTATAGAGAGTTTCATAGTGTTCAGATCTTGGAAAAATGCTTTCGTGAACTTCTACAGGATGTTTCGAAAGGGGATTTTGGAGGGTTGATGGTCGAAGGAAGGTGGAAAAGTGGAGATGGAGGTTGGATGAGGATGTGAAGAGGTCTAGGACCTGGTGAATGAAGCTAAGGAGTGATTAAGGATGGTTGGATTTGTTCAAGGATGGATAGAGCAAGGTTGCACAAAGATATGGAAATTAGGTCAAGTCGGAAAAGGGTGGAAAATGAAGGGGAGGAATATGAGTTAAGGGGTTGGAGCAGGTTTTATGATGGAGGAAGGGTAGGCAGGGAGGTATCACAGGTGTTCTACACACTATTTTCCAAAACTGACCAAACAAAGACTATGCAAACCAAAGATCTAGCTATTTTGACCTATTTTGACCTAGAAACCAGCAACCATGATGAACAGAAATTTATTGGTAGAAAATCATGTAAGATAAATAAGAAAACTAAGCAAGAACAGATCTAAGTATGTAATAACAACTGGTATCAACTTTTGTAACTAAGAATCTAACACTAGCAATTGCATGAAGAAGCAAGAACAGTGTTTTTGTGGCAGCAAGGATGCCTTGGTCTCAGCTCATGGTCCCAACGAGGGAGAGGTGAAATCAAGTGTTTCTTGATGGCCTTTCTCGAAGATATTTTCTGTTACCAACCTATCAAATCAACCTGAAACATGAAAAGCTATTTCAACCATCAAAAATGACCTACATAACCAAGCAAGATTTTAGTCTACTAGCAAAAATTATTCTATGAATGTAGCAAAAACATATAAAAGTACACCAAGGAGGTACTGGAACTTGGGTTGGGCCCAACCCCAAGAGCTACAGCCTCCTAAGAAGAAGCTCAGAGATGATGCAAAATGAAACTGATCTCCATTACTCAAAAAATAACCATGTCACAAAAATGTTTACAGCAAAAGCTCCAAAATGGGCTGGAAGGCAGAGCAACACTAAAGTGTGAAATACAAATGTTCAAGAAGTAAACTATGAAGGTTGGAAGCCTTCCTAATTATGCACTACGAGGACCTCCAAGAGATCCCCCTTAACTCAAGGGGCTTGGTTGCTCAAACTGCAAGTAATCAACCACTTTACAAAAGCTTCTCGGCTGTTCTTGGGAATCATCTTTGGTGGGCTGATGAACTCCGAGTTGATGGTGGAGAACTCGAGGAATTGGCCATTTAGTGCAGGAGACACCCTTCCTACAAATCCTCAGCCTTGTTCCCTCGTATTTAGCTATCAACTGGCTCATAAATGCTTGACCTTGGTCCAAAAGTTGTCTAAAAATTTGCAATAAACACGTATTAGACTTCATGGTCAAGTGACTATTCTCATTCATTCAATTAACATAAATATACTCAAAATCATGCATAAACTATGAAGAATGGTGGATTAATCGAGAATAATAGGCAAAATGAGCCCAATAAGTTACCCATTTTTTGAGCTCATTAGAAATCCATCTCCATGGATTACATGTTGGGCCTTCCTTCTAATAAGCATGGAAACAACTGTGTTTTTATGGTCGTTGACAGATTCTTGAAGATGGCCATTATGGCAGGCTGTAAGAAGAATATCACAATAGAAGCCACTGCTAAACTCTTCTTTAAACGAGTGTGGGTACACTTTGGGATCCCACAATCTATCATCTCAGATTGGAACAACAGGTTCCTCGATACATTTTGGTCTAGTCTCTGGTCGATGTTGGACACAAAGCTCACTAAGTCCACAACTTTCCATCCCCAAACTGATGGCTAGGCAGAGGTCGTCAACAGGATGAATGTACACATTTTATGCATGTAAAACTTAAATAATCCATGTACATTGGATGAGATCATCCCCTATGTCCAACACAACTATAAATGGGCTCTCCACAGCTCGACTGGCCACAACACTTTTCAAGTGGGCTTGGGATTCCATCCACTATGTCCCATTGATGTGGCTAACCATTTGTAGCTACTTAGGTAGATTCAGCTCATGCCCAGTTGGAGGTCGATAAGGAAAACAAATTCATTGATAACATCCAACATATCCTTCAGCAGGTCCCTGAAATTATAGAGAAATCAAATGCCAAGTACAAGTAGCAACATGATCAACATCGAGTGCCACTCAAGTTCTAGGTAGGCGATAAAGTATACTTGCATTTGTAGAAGGAATGCCTTACCGAAGCCTATTGGAAACTCATACCACTATGATATGTTCCTTACACCATTACCAAGGTTGTGGGAGATAATGCATTTGAGCTCAACATTCCCACCATTGCTAGACACATCAAACATTGCAGAACAACTCACACCTATAGAGTTAAATCGACATTGCATGGAACAAGCCACAACTGATCAGATCATGGACATGTAGATCAATAAAACCCGATAGAAAATGATCCAACTATATCGAGTTGTCAAAGCAAGCCAACTCTTTCACCAGGGAAAATGGCTCACCAGGGACCAAGTTCAGCAGAAGTTTCCTCATATCATGGAGGAACTCAACGCAATGGGGACCATTGCTTCCTAAGGGGGGAGGAATGATCTAGGGGGATATTGTTGTCCACCCATCGATTCCACTTGGACCCCCATCATTGTTTCTTTCAGTTTTTCAGTTTCCTTATTTGTAGAACGATTTACTATTTTTGGCAATTTTTCAGGTCCTGAACTTCCAGAGCCGTTTCAAGGCCGTAAATGGCATTTTTTGGGAAAAATTGGGACAAGCATGGGTCATACAATGATTTTTTTCATTCAAAATTTTTATTCCTCGAATATATATTTCTACCTAGATATTGTGTGCATCAAGCGAAGATCGTATGCCAAAGTTACGACCACAGGAAGTTGATCTACCAATTTACCCAAACGGGACCCATAGTTTGGCGCTTCATCTCCTAGGGTTAGGTTTCTGGATGTTTAGGGTTTTCCATTGTTTCTCAATAATAAATAGGCCTCTAAACTTCATTGTAACAAAGTTCAGAGGCATGTAGCCCGAGCTAGTCTTATTTCCATTCTGTTTGTAAGCATATTTCAGTATTTGATATTAAGGAAAGGAAGTTTTATTTCTACCACATCTTTGTATTTATGGTTATATCTGTAATTTGTTGTGTTCCTGTTTAAATTCAGATCACCATGACTCTTGAACTACCCTCATGACTATTGGACTCTTAAATAACATTTGAACTTATATAAGACTCTTTTGTCCACATATGACTTTTCATATTCCACATATGACCGTTGGACTTCCACACATTACATTTTTCCATTTTCCTTTTTATAATACATCATTACATCTACAAATGATGTGGCAAGAAACATTGACACATATGACATTGTGAAGACACTTGTATAGGGGATGACTTGGAATTGATGACATGGAACTTCATGGTGATGCGACAATACCAAACTGCTATCTTGCTGCTATGTCTTTGACTTGTTCATGATAGATCTAATCAATACTTCATCTTCATGAGAGATAATCTTTGTTATTCATCATCACCCGCCTAAGGGTCTTGGATCATCATCAAGACCTTAAGAGTTATCATGAAATGTCTTCAATCTATCTTGGTTCAGGATCTCTCCATGTCTTCAGGATGGTTCTTCTTTGTGCTTCTTATCTGCAAGTGCTTCTTTTATTCTTGTCCTTGACATCTTCCTTGAGCATATCATCTTGTAATCTTCAGGTGGTACACCTAACAATGAATATCACTCATGATCAGGAAATATCAGTCTTGAAATCATCTATTCTATCTGTGCCTTGCGCATGGAAGAGGTTTCTTGTGATAGGCCTGAGTGACGGCTGAAAGAGGAAGGCTTGTTGAGGGTGAGGCAATTGAGCTTAGCAATGACTAAGGAAGGAATCACTATTCACTAGAACTACTTCATGCACTATGAGGAGGGGCTATTTAGGGTCCAATGCAGTGGGAAAGTGCAAGAGACAGTGTGATGAGCTTGCTAACTAAAGCTGTGCCAAGTGCTAGGCTCAAAGCAGAAGGAGACAATGAGAGTGAAATTGAGATTCATAGTGATTGAGGGAGGCCTTGAGTATGGAATAAAAGTGCACCATGCACATAGAAAATAGGGAAAGACTCAATATTGGTGTAGTGAGGGAGTGTAGTGGACAAGCATTGATGGCTTGTTGACTAAAATTGTGCCATGCACTATGACTAACGGAAAGGCTTAAGGGAGGGTGCAATTTTCTTCAATAGTGGTCGAATGTCCACTAGAAATGCACCCTATGCCCTATTATAGCACAATTTTCTTCAAAAGTGGCTAACTATTCACTAGATATGTTCCCTGTTCCTTATGCTAGCGCAATTCTCTTCAATAATGGCTAAATGTGCACTAATGATGTGCCTTGTTCTTAGGAGGGATCACTAAAAGAGGAGACTGCATAGTTGGTTAAGGTGAGTAGTAAAAGGGAAGTCACTTTACCAACGGAGAGGCTTAATGAATTGTGAGAAGGAAGGGACCTTTTATGGGATAGTTTTATTTTGCAAAGGGCCACTAGAAATGCTCCATGAACCATACAAGGAAAAAATTCTCAAAACTCAGTGCAGTGAGTCAATACAAGCAAGAAGGGTTAGGTGACTATGCTTTGAAGGTTCTGAATGTGCAACCACAGAGGATGACCTTAATAGAGACTCAGTGCACAAGTCTAGGAGGAAGATATCTGATCAATGAGGCTCGTGAATATGTCGTGCTAATCACCTAGGAGAGGGTTCATGTATTTACAACTTGCATTGGGCAGAAGGACAAAGAAGATTTCGAAAATGGCAAGTGTGGGACTAGTAGAGTAAGAGAGGGAAATCCATTTGAATGAGACTCAAACATGGATCACATCGATGAATTCCATTGATATAATCTAGATGAATGCACAAGACTCATGATCAACAATCACACCTTGAAATGAAAACAAAGAAACACTTATTTCTAAGTGCAACAGTTTAAACACCACATTGCAACACTTAGAATAAAAGTTGCAACAAAAGCTTGGATTGTGATAAAAAAGTGTGCTTAGCTATTGGGATTTCTCTAGAACATATTCTTATGATATATTGAACCATGTAATGCAAAAGGGTGTGATATATCTATCTCTAGTTATTTGCTAAGGTGTGACCCATGCAAGAGTGAAAATAGTTAGAAGCGACACTTGTGACACTAAGAAAATGTGAAAGTGACACTTACAAACACTAAATAAATTGAAACAGACACATGCTAGAGTGAAGGTAACGTGAAAACACCACTTGTTAAAGAAGAATAAAGTGAAATAAATAATGGTGAAGGAAAACACGACACTTATGAAAATAAAAGTGTGGAAAAGCAACAGTTGAGAAAACTCACTAGAATAGAAGTACAACTAAAACCAAAGAGAGGGAGACTGTCAATGAAAAATGTGCACTAAATATTGACACGGGTTGCATAGTACACTGTGCTTATGGATTTCACAGTCACTATCAATATTGATTTCGCAAGCCTTACTTTCAAGAGTTGCACAATGCCTATCTAAGCTTGCATAGAATGATGTGCATTTTTTAATTAAATCGAAAGGTTGAACATGTAAGCAAGTGCCTTTGATGCTTATAGTTTGAGAAGAAGACAAACACTTCGAAAATGTCAATCAATGATGAAGTGACCATGGAACAACATATTGTAATATCCTTAGTAGACTCCAAAATTTAGGTATAGGTGAAATTTTGGAGGTTGTTGATCAAAGCGTCAACACAACCAAAGAGAACCCCCATGCACATAGGCTAGCAATAGTTTAGTCACCACATTAATCTCATTGTAGTGACTGAAATGAGGAATCTCCATTAAATTCAAAAATAGTTACTTTCTCTAACCCTAAATCCCAATGGTACATTTCCAACTCAACTTCATGGGAGTTGTCCATCTCTTTTACATATAAGTCATAGTTTAACTTTGGAAACTCCTTTTGGTATGCAAGGTCATAGTCAGCATTACTGAGTCTCCCTGCACATTCCACCATACCATTGTTGTCGCGACACCCCATTGGGAATTTATTACACAACAATGGGGTATTACACGTCCTTATAAAGATGAACTAGTTAAGCATCAAGCGGGCGGGGTGGAATATATTTCTTACTTGGTCCACACCTCTGGGCTAGGACGATGACCCAATAAATTTAGTGGTCAACTCAAATCCTGTGACCAAACCTCCTCTTCCCTTATCTTAGGATGTCATCGGATGGATAGGTTTTTAGTTTGTGACCTATGCATAGATGAATTTCTTACATCTCTCCCCATAAACATAATACTTTCTCCTTATAATCCTTGTGATTTATCCTCAAACTTAGTCATGATATGACTCCTTAGCTCATATCTATGATTCTAAATGATTCTAACTACAATCTCCCAATATGCAACTAGAAAGTTATTATATCCCTCATGAACAAGATTATTCCCCCTTATTCCCTTTTTATTGGTAATATGGACTAGGCATGATATCTCGAGGTATGTACAACTAAATCTCTCACCATCATTCCTGAAATAGCCACTCATGTTAAATCACATGTTTGTCCTTTCATTCATCCTATCATAGACTAATTTGGATGATTCGTTGGACCTCAATTACTCTAATTGTTTTTTTATGATTAATGAGGCGTACCTTCACACTTAACTAATTTTATTCTCCCCTATCCCATCTAATGGTCACTTCTATTATTGTCATGTTAGGTTTAACTGTGGAAATATTAAAAAATATTGAAATATTAACAATGGAAATATATTCATTACTATTATATATTATTTTTAGTGATTGCTCAATGGTCGTCAACATTGTGCACTACTTGTGCTTGCTATATATCTTGGGGAGGTACTTATCTATCCTTATAAATTTCTGTTATGACATCTTGCTACTTTCATACACCAATATATTTAGTTTAGATTCATTGTCATGTTCATCGATAATCCCTTCTAAGGGGGAGTATGTATTGCATGCTTTCTATTTGTAATGGTTGTTGATCTAGATGGATCACTATATACACTTTTAGTTGTTGAACCACCTTTTGGGGTATTCATACTTCCATGCACAGGTTAGGATATTGGGGGAGAAAATATATATTTATGTCCAACATTTTTCTTAGACATAGAGATTTGTTTCAATTTCACTTCAGGAACCCACCTTCATAGATCACCGTCATTCACAATACTAGGAATTGTGATCCCAAATCCTCTCCTGCATAGATAGTTGATTTCCATAGAAATTTGTTTCTCCATTACTAATATGACATATTGTGAAAGTAATATGCATGCATCTCCTGGTAGAGATCTCATGCAGTTGATTCTTCAAATTCTCCAACTGTTCTTCAGAATCTAAAGCATGCGAAGTAATGTTGCACCAACTCAACACTCCATTTGTTTTTGAGTTGACACAGTCCTCCCTTTGTGCATTAAATTTTTGGATCTCCTCCAAGGCCTCTCCATCCATCTCTTCTTAAACAGGTTCTATGTACTAGTCCCCTTCATTCAGATCCAGTGGCACAATCATGTAGGCATTCCCTAATTTGAAAATCATCTACCTTTTCTTCGAGTTTATGATTAATTGATTGTGAAAGGCCCAATTTGTCCCTAAAAGTGATGGATAAGGGTTAGTTTCATAAAAAAATTCAATCTCTTCAAAATTGGCCATGTTTTTGACCCTTTCAATGTATACCTCCACATTTGATAGTCTGCCAATAGGGAAGATTCTATATTTATTACCCAATATAAGATAGATAAGGGACCAAGTGAGCTTAGGTCTCCCCATAATCTCACAAGTTTTCTTAGATAGGATGTTAACATAAAAGACTAATAAAGAATACCATTTCCCATGTCATAAGATACTATTTGTGCACCAAACCTAAATTCTCTACTAGTCCTCCTTTTGTGTGCAACTTGGTTAACTATGCCCCTAGGTATTTGAGCAACTTCCTTCTCTAAATACTTCGTGAACCCAATCATCTTGCACAAATTTTGTAGGGTTCCATAATCATGCATCAAATTTAGAAAACTCTTCAAAAATTAATGAATCAATTTACACCCTCCTTTTGAATTCTTTTTAGTCATTCTATCATAGATATGAAGCATATCATATACAACATTATCCTCAATGGAATTACAGTCTATCACAATCAACTTCGTGCATATCTCTTTATAATTGTATTTATCCTTGTGAGGGTAAAAATTTGTGGGGTGGGTTTGTGACATTAATCATGCACTTTTGACTAGTGCTAGCATGATTAGTGTCATTTGCATCAGTCTTAGTCGCTTCACATGTCACAAATTTTACCTGCAATCGGTCCTTGTATGGTTCTAACATCACTTTTTGTATGTTTTGTTCGATATTTTACTATATTTTCATGAGAAATAGAGGGAAATCCTCCATACCATGATATAAATATAAAATATAGATGCATTTAAAACATGTATTAGGGTATTCTCTAACAAGATGTCAAGGCTAGCCATAGTCGTAAAAAATAATCGGTCCTCTTCTACATCCCAAATCTCCTCATCCTCATCCAGGTCGAACAAATCCTTCAGGTCCTTTGACCATTGCACCTTGACCTCTACTAGGTTGATTGAGTTTTATGCCATGCCATATTTAACCTAATATACCATATAAGTATCCAAGGTGTGATTGCACATGAACTCTAAATACATGTAATGCTAGATTACGTGACCGACCCACTTACAAAAATCACAACACAAAGTTCTACCATAAGTCTCATACTTTTGCATCATCGAGAAAGTTGTCAATGTATGACACCACACCCTATAAATTTCAAACCATGATCCTCTACCCAATGCCATCAGGTTAGCTACAATAGTCATCATATTCTCAGTTAACAATGGGAATTCATTTATTTGGTTCCCTTTCATGCAACAAATCATGCACCAAATTTTTATCAACCTAATTTCCTCCATTGGGTTAGTGCACATGAGTACCTATACTATTGACCCTTTTATAGATGTTTGAACCTTCATTTCAACTATTTTTATGCATCATTTCTAGGATATAATGCTCCATAGAGCGATGCTTCCCTAATTTCACTAGGACCCTTTTTCATCCCAACGAATTTCATCCTAGTTTGGTAGTTTCTTCCCAACAATGTGTTTATTTTTGTGTAGATTGGGAGGTACTTTGAGCTCTATTGTTTGGGGATTGGAGGGAAAAGTGCCACAAGTAGGTTTGTGTGATTAGAACCCAAGTATGTGGTTTTTCACCCATTGGGATTTGGGCCAAAACCATGAAGAAATTGAGCATGAGAAAATTTGAGGTGATAGAGCTTGGCATGCTAATTCCAACCCTTCAAAGATCACTAAAATAATATTACTCTAAAACCAAACATGAAACCTATCAATCGAAGGTCTTATCGCCTCAACTCGAAGTAATGGGAAGGTAGAGATGCATCCACCTACCTGAGCACCAAATCATGATATTTTAAACATCCAGGAGGAGAGGCCAATGGTTTTTTTTGGGCTGCATGTGGAAGAGTTGGATCCTTCTACTGCACCCTTCTAGATAATGCTAGTAATCCATTACCTCTTACTGCATAATTGCATGTTGGATTCTAAAGCCTCACACATCCTCATGCCATTAACAGTAATGGAACAGTTGGGCTTGGATATTACCAGACCATACAAGGACTTGTACTCCTTTGACTCTAAGAGGGTCAAGTGCTTAGGGATGATAAAGGATCTGGTGGTAAACCTACGTTAGATCCCTATGAAGAGTGCGGTAATGGACATAGTGGTGGCCAATATTCCTCCTCAGTTTGACATGCTCTTATCTAGATCTTGGGGTTCCAAGGTTGGCGGATTTATAAAGTTAAATCTGACTTATGCCACTATTCCCACTTTTGGATGTGAGCAAAGGAGGTTGTACACAAAATCTAGGTTTGTAAAAACTATGACCCCAGCTAAAGGCTCAGAAAACTCCCAAGTGCATGAGAGGGAAAGTGACATCTCCTTCCTATTCCTAGAAGAATATGAGGTCTTCTTAGAGGAAACATAAGTACACCTAACAAGGCAGTTAGAGCACCAACGTGCAAATGAAAATGAAGTATGGGAGTTATACTTCGACGGGGAAAACTTAAAAGAGGGAAATGGAGTTGGAATATTGTTGGTATCTTTGGAGGGAAGCCTGATACCTCTCTCTTTCAAGATGGAATGTGAGGTGACCAACAATATGGTGGAGTACAAAGCATTGCTCTTTGGGTTACAAAAGTAAAAAATATGAAGATTGAATGCCTAATAGTCTATGGAAACTCTGAGCTAGTCGTAAGGCAGATCTCGAATCAATGCCAGGTTAAAAACCCCAGACTGAGGACGTATAGGAATGAAGTGTGGAATCTAATTGATAATTTATTCCTAGCCTTTAATATCCAATTTCTGCCCAGGGAAGGAAATAGGATGGCTGACTCCCTTGCAATAGCAACAAGCAATTTCAGTCCCCCACAAAATCCACTCCTCAGGTATGAGGTAGAAGTCATATACATACCTTCAATACCTGATAATGTCAAGCACTAGCAGGTATTTGAGGATGACAAGTAGGTAAAAAGATTCATAGAATATGTTGGGGAGTTTTCCCACTCCACCATCGATCAAGAAGAACAATAACCAAATCAAGAAGCCATTGTGTGGAAAAACACAGTGGCTGGGCGCAAAATTTTGAAACTGAAAGGGAACACCATCCCTCACGGACTGGTCCCACCGGAAAGAGTTTTTAATAAGGACAACATAGTCTCCAAACGAATGGTTCCAAATATATATGATTGAATAGAAGACTGTGACATCAACTCAGAGGAGAAACCCCATATGATCAAGCTATGAAAAGGAATCCCCTGGAAATATATACAAAGGTATTTAAATCTATTAAAAATCTACAAGGATGTATTTTCTTGCTCTTATGAGGATTTGAAAGCATTTGATACTAATATCATTCAACATAAAATTCCTTTGAAGAGTGGAATAAAGCCATGTAAACAAAACCTCAGGAAGATAAATCCACTTTTACTCCCCTCCAATGAAAAAGATGTGAGAAAGTTGCTACAGGAAAAGATCATACTACCTTTAAGGTACTTTAAGGGGTGGCCAACCTAGTCCCTATCTGGAAAAACAAGAAAGAAATAAGGCTCTACGTATATTTTTGGAATCTAAGCCGGGAATCGCTGAATGATAGCTACCTGTTCCTTAAGATGGATCTCATATTGCAAAAGGTTGTTGGCTCAGCGACAATTTCCATGATGGATGGGTTCTCTGGCTACAACCAGGTGGCAGTCCATCCTAAGGATCAAAAGAAACTTCTTTGACCACCCTGTCTGGAACATTCATGTATGCTTGCATGCCCTTTGGTCTCATTAATGCAGGGGCCACATTTTAGAGGGCCATGGAAATAGCTTTTGTAGGGGAGCAAGAAATGTTTGTGGTGGTCTATTTAGATGAAATCACAGTATTTTCTAAGACTGATGAAGATCACCTCGTCCATTTAAAGATCACCTTTGAGAAATGCAAGAGGTATGGTCTCTCTATGAATTCTAAGAAATATCACTTCACTTAGAGTGAGGGGAAGCTACATGGACACATAGTAGTGCAAGAAGGAGTAAAGATTGATCCTAAATGAGTTGAAGCCATCAGCCATATTCCCTTGCCTAGAAATAAGAAAGAGGTTCGAACCCTTCTCGGTGAATAAATTTATTGAGGAGGTTCATACCCAACTATGTAGAAATTGTCAAGGGTATTACAGGCATGCTCAAGAAGGAAAACAAATTCAGGTGGATCTCAGCCCCCAAAGATTATTTCATCAGAATTAAGGAAACTTTGGTTGAGGCCTTAGTACTAGTTAGACCCAACTATTCAATACCTTTCTACATCTTTCATTTTTCCTCTCCACATACTATTGCTATAATGTTGCTATAGAAAAATAAAGAGTGCTATGAACAACCCATTGCCTTCTTTAGCCAGGTTCTAAGGGACGCTAAGCTGAAATATAACATATTGGAGAAACACAACTATGCATTGGTTAAGGTTTTGAAGGCATTTCGTATTTATGAGCTACAATTATAAATAATAGTGTTTGTCCCAACGATAGCAGTCAAGGACATATTGGTGCAAGGAGACAATGGAGGAAGAAAGGATAGGTGGATGGCTAAGATACAAGAATATGAGCTAGAAATAAAGCCTACCAAGCTCATAAAAGGCTAGGGGTTGGCCAATGTTTTATCCGAATCTAATTTCCAAGCTTTAGGGATAAACCTAGTCATAGAGGAAGGTAGACTAGAGGATCATCAAAGCAGGATTAAAACATCTGAGCAGAAAGTCTATGCCAAATATGAGGCGTCACCCTAGTATAAGAACATTGTTCACTATCTCTTATTCCTGAGGTACCCGTTGGGGCTAGATAAATCCAAATACCGAAGTCTGAGATTTCAACCACATAAATATATCATATCTAATGGTCTACTCTACTAGAAAGACCAGGTGGGGGTACTGCTATTATGTTTGCTGGAGGGTGAAACCCAGAAGGTGATTGAATATTTTCATGGAGGAGTTTGTGGAGTACATTATAGTTGGAAGACCAAAACACATAAAATCCTCAAGGCAGGATTCTACTAGCCTACACTGTTCAAGAATGTTCATTCCCCGGTCAATTCATGCTAGAAGTGACAAGTGTTTGCTGAGAGGTAAAAGCATTCTCCTCTCCCCCTGATTCCAGTACATGTGGAAGAAGCTTTCAGACAGTGGGGACTAGATTTCATAGGAGAAATAAACCCACCATCTAGTGGCCAAAACAAGTGGATATTGATGGCCATGGATTACCTCACCAAGTGGGTAGAGGTTGTCCTAGCTTGAAAAGCTACAGACTCAGTGGTGATAAAATTCATGGAGGAGAACATATTGTCCCACTTTTTTTGTCACTTCAAAATTATCACTGATAATGCTCACATCTTCAAATATGCCAACTTCACCAGCTTCTTCCATAAATTCAATATCATCATTAGGCACTCCATTACCTATTATCCTCAAGGTAATGGCTTGGCTAAGTCCCCCAACAAAACTATCGTAAGGGTGCTCAAAAAGATCATTGCCAAAAATCAAAGAAACTAGGACTCCCAACTGAATTTCGCCCTATGGGCCAATTAGATAACAACTAAAAGATCCATGGGGAAATCATCTTTTGTTTGCTTTGTGGGTCCTAACCCAAGTTCAAAGTTAAGTTTAGGCAAAAAAATCCCTACACTATTAACACTTTCAACATCAATTTGTGGAGCGCAGACTGAAGTCTCACTTGATGTAGTATGGGGGGATGATGGAACCAAGTTTCCACACCCAGAGATTAGTGTAATGTCATTTTATGCTCGAACTCTACATTCACACAGATTTATAAGCCTTTTAGGGCTTATCGATATAATTCTCTTGATCGACCTCTAGACCTCCTTGAAGGTGTACAACTGTCTTTCGCATACCCAAAACAAGTGAATCAACTACTTGCATGCATTTGTGATCTTTCCTACTTCAGTATTTACCCAGATCGGCTTAAGTGTTTGACAAATTTAACATGTATTAAGATATTCTTCGCGTAAACAAATATTATTACTTGCATTCACATAACAAAGTAAACCATGCAGAATTGCGCATCAATACAATATTAAATCATAAACCCATTAGTCATCATAACATAATCGCGTTTATTCATAACATAAGTAAAATAGATAATAAAAAATAGATATTTCCAGAATAATCTCTTTATTAATGCTTCAGTTCTTCTTACAAACTCAATACTACCATGTGCACTTAGTTGTAGGGGTTCGCGCACTCAGCTACAGAGCCTCTCTTCTACTCTAAGACTCTTTTCTCTTCACTTCTACTGACCCTCTACATTTGTCTTCATCATCATGAACTGATCTACTAAAAAATTCCTTAGACTCTCTAAGACTTTCCTTTTTATACAATACCATGGTCTACGGACCATGGGTAGATCTACTAAATCCGACAAAATTTACATAAACTAAGGGTAAAACCCTTTATGACACTTTACCATCTACGTGCTGCATGACCATAACTTGTGGAGACTTTACACTTTACATACAACAACTTGGGTTTTCTTCCCCAAAACTTGGGATTTTTCCCAAAATTGCCCCTAGGGGACCCTGTCCCAATAGGACCTCAAAAAAAATACTGTGACTCACCCCTCAATCACTCTGCTGACATGAAGATCTTACTATGTAGACCTTCCAACTCCACTTGCACCACTGCTACTTCAGCTGTACTCTATGTGGCTTCCTGCTTGACCTTCTCCACCAGCTACTCTGTTGCTGGTCCTACACTATCTTCCTAGATCTCCTGTTGTGTTTTTTGCAAGCTGGACAACTTCTCCCCATGGCAGAGATAACGTAGGCCTCATCCAACCAAGGCCCGAATCTGGCCTTGAGGATTGCCTCTTTCTGTTGTGCTACTTCTACCTGTTCAAGAATATTTTTTTTCCTCCTGCAGCTTTGCCAACCTTTGTGTCATAGTGACGGTGTGCTCCGTCACCCTTTCTTCATCATATTAATGTTGCAATTCCTAGGCCTCTGTGTTCAACCTCTGTAGGTTAGTGTCTTCCTACAGATTCGTAAGTACCACCATAGACTGCTCGAAGAGCACAATGCATTCCACACTACGGCATCTACTATAGCGACTCCCTCCCTCATAGTGGCTTCACTCTGTTCTGTGACCTCTGGTGGAGTTGAAGGCTATGACTTCAACTCAAGCTCTATAATCTTTAGGTTTAGCTCAAACTAAACCTTGGCCATTTCATTTTTCACATCGCACACACCTCCAGCCAACTTCCAAATCTTGGCCTCCAACGACGCTTCTTCTAGGATGTGCAGTTCTAGAATTGTTCTGCATGCTTCGGCTACCACAGCTGTAGTGCGCTCATTCTGCTCCTGAACCTTTTTCCATGCTATTATCGTCGTTGTCTTCTCCGTAAACACCTATTCATTATTGACTTTCTGCTCACTGATAAAGCTCATTGTGTGCTGCTCTTAGACCCTGATCTCTGCAATCACACCTACTTGCAGTGTGTGAAGTAATTCGCTAGGGAGCGTGGCCAAGTTTAGACCAATGTTCCTCAAAGCACTGACAGTGGCCTTGTCAGCATCTGCCTCTATGCTCAAGGCTCCATCAGGCAGTGCAACTGCCCAAAGATCCAAGGATTGAACCAGCTCTATTTCTTGAGTGGTTCCCGATACCCAACTAGTTGATGCAGTGCTACGCTGCCCTGCACCTACCTGGAGTCTAGTTGTTTGGATCTGAAGCTTGTGCAAACCCATCTGTATAGCACTTAGTTCCCACTTCTGCAGCTGCTCAAACTACTGCAGTATTTCTACTATCGTATCTCTTATCTTTTCACCAATATTTTCCAAGTTGCCCTTCGTCAATGTGATAGGATCTACCGACAACTTGGAGGCCTTGGTCTTCTTTCGTGGTCCTGCTTTTTCCTGCTCCCTGTACCACTTCACCTGGAAAGGAGTGCTTTCTTGATCTACACTGCCCTGTTCTGAACACTCTTCTTCCTCTATTTGTGGCAAAGAAATTTATAACTCATGTTAGAGTCGTGCACTTCCTAGTCCACTTGTTATTTTGCAGCACGCTCTGCTTCTACTTGAGCCTTCTTCTCAGTCTCCTTCTTTCTCTTTTCAGCCAACTATTGAACCTTCAGTCGGGTCGCTTTCTTTTAATATTTCTCCATGGACTTTCTAGTTCCAGCAACTAAATCTGATGTTGTGTGCCAGTCTGTTGGCCATCGCTTGAGGACCTCTACGATGGCGTCATCCATAGCTAAGTGTTGGGAATAGGTCGCCTGGGGTCAATTTTGGAGTTAAAACCTAAAGTGTTGGGGCTAAAGGCCCAAGTTTTGTATAAAAAATGTAAAGTCTCTGCATTTTGTGGTCCCGGAGAGCAAAGATGTAAATAGTCAAAAAGGGTTTCTACCCTTAGTTTATATGGTTTGTATTGGCGTGATGAGATCTGTCCTTGGTCTACGACACATGGGAATTTATACAAAGGGAGTCTTAGAAGACTCTAAGGCAAGTTTTAGTAGAGTTTTGAGTAATTTTTTTGGTCTATGAGGGCTAAGAGCGAAGAGTCTTAGCGTAGGAAGAGGCTCTACAGCTGAGTGCATAGAGGCCTAGGGTAGAAGTCCATAGCTGAGTGCGCGGACCCCTGTAGTTGTGTGCTCAGGTTAGTCAGAGTCTTTACTGGAAATCTAGATTATCAATAAAGAGAGGTATTATGGAATTAATTGTGTATTTACTTATGTTGATTGCATGCGATTATGTTACATTGAACACTGGGTTCATGTTTTAATGTTATTTTGATGCGCAAATCTATATGTTTCTCTTTCTTATATGAACGAAATCAAAGATATATGTTTATGCAAAGATCATAATTAAATGTTAAGTCTGCATAAACTAATGTAATCTGAGTAAATACAGAATTAAGAGAAATTACAGAGGCATGTAAGTGCCTAATATATCTATTTAGGGTATGTGAAGGATTATAGGAGACTTTTGTGGAGGCTTCAAGGACGAATAAGAGAAGTACTTTGATAAGCCCTTAAGGGTTGATCGACCCGTGCGAAGGCAGAGAGAGGGTATAAAATGACATCAAAACCATCTCAGGGTGCAGAAACGTAGTTCCTGCATCCCCCCATACTACTTTGGGTGAGACTTTAGCCTACGCTCTGCGGATTGATGCCAAAAGGGCCAGTAGTGTAGGGATTTCCTTAACTAGTTAATGTTGAACCTAGGTCAAGGTGCATCAAGCCAACAAATGGTTTCATTGTGGGGATAAGGATCTAGATAATGAGATGTGTGATGTCGCATCATTGGAATCCAACTAAGAAAGAGATCGAAGATTGGTTGGATAAAAATATCCTTGAATTTGTGGCACAAGAAAATAGGAATCCGCGATTGATGAAAGAAAAGTGGTTGGACAAATACCTAGACACATAAACATAAGAGATCTTCTTATGTTCCTTCCTGGTTGAATTATACGAGTGGATCGCGAAATTGGCAAACGACTAAGGAAGATGGAGGCTTGATGGTCCAATAGTCTAGACCCTAGAGTTATTCTGGAGATTAGAAGCCTCCAAGGATAAGAGCGCATGCATTATTGATCATTAGCTCGATTGTATCATAGGAAGGTTCATGACAGAGTTCACGGTTGATACCTTGGTCAGTTACAGGGAAGAATAGCACCACTTCTTCAAGGGGCCGTGAGGTAAGTATTTAAAGTCATTAAAAACCTGTATTAAGATGCTCTTGTGTGAAAAGCAATTCATGCATCTACCTTGATGTTTGGGGATACATGAAGTGGAAGGAATTTTAGGAATGGAGGAAAAAGAGGCCCTGAATATAGCCCGTTGATTGAACCCCCTCTGAGTGACAACGAGGAAGCAGCACAGGCCTTTCCACAGACCGTTGTTCAATTTGATAAAGCAAGGGTTCACACGAATACCACATCCACCCATGTTGCCTCCATCGCTTGCACCCTTTCCCACACCACTGCTACTTCCACCACCATTCAGTATGGCGAATTCAGTAAATTTGCCTATGTTCAAGGGCCTGGGAAATGAGGATCCGGACCAATTTTGGTTCGTCGCAAAGGTTATATGGGAAGCTCAAGGTATCACAGATGATCAAATGAAGAAAGAAACATTGGTCAGTGCTTTACAAAAATGCGCGCTAACATGGTACAGTAAGTACTGCACTAATAACCCGATGTCTGCGTTGGCAGATATCCAGACTGCGTTGAATAAGGAATTCAGTAGACCTAAGTCTGAAGCACAATCAATCGTTGGATTCAATGAAATCATGATGAGGCCTAATGAGACACTCTGGGAGCTGGATCAAAGATTGAAATGCAAGATCCACGAAGCTAACATGAATCTTATAGATGGGTAGCACCGTGAATGGTTTGTGGCTGCTCTCTTGCCTCATCTAAGGTTTATGTTATCATAGCAGAATATTGGGAACCAAGAAGAAGCTCTGGAGATTGCGATGAGATTGCATGAAACACTGATGCAAGATGCTAATCTAGGGGTTAAATAGATTCATGCCCAATTGCATAACCATTTCTTGGATATGTAAAGTTTGAAGAACGATAGAACATCTTGGTCTGGGGTGCGCAAAGAATTTTGGTGCCTAAAGTGAAAAATCCAGGGGCATGACAAATATCACTGTCCAATTTTCACAAATTATGTTACAATAGGGGGACAACTACATTTGAGGTTGGAAGCTGCAACAGGGCCAAGTACAGGGCCCGTTCTATGGTGTGCTATCTGTTAGGTAGCTCGAAAACAAGTGATATAATTTCCATTTGCTGCAGAAATTCGTATAGACACCGCAACAACTCTTCTACAACTTTTGTTAATCAGTGTGTCATGATGAGTGAAATTTCCAGAGTTACGAATTAATGATGCATAGGACACCTGCATTCAGGGTACAGGAAGAAACACGACCTACAGACCAAGGTGTTGGAGGATCGCAAGGTGAGTATTAGGGGCACGGATGAGGCCAAGGTGGAGGAGGACTTGGTAGAGGTCGAGGGTAAGTTATTTGTTGCAATTGTGGAGGACCAAGACACTACGCGCGAGACTACCTGAATCTAACAAGTCTTTCATGCCTCTATTGTACTTAGTTTGACCATGCAATAGAGGATTTCCCTATATTGTTAGCTAATATACGCGAGAATGGGGCACAACCTCAACAACAAACTTAGAACGTGCAGACGATGAGGGCTAAGCCTCGAGAGGAAGATCCTACGATAAATATTGTGTTGTGGAGTGGGGAAACGACTGGTGAAGATAAGGGGAAGAAGCCTAAAGAAGGTGAGTGGGTCCGCAAAGTGCCAAAAAATGATATCTGGTTTGATCTAGAATGTGTAAAAGAAATGTTTATGGAAGAAAATAAAAGTTTCATTGAGGCTTTTGGCTTATATGGGCTTGACCCAGGTTCAGAAGAATACTTAGCCAAACAAATCCCACAGCTATCGGCCCTTTCAATAACGGCCTGTGGAGCGTGGATTCAGGTCTCACCCGAGGTAGCAGGGGAGGGGGCTAGAACCAGGTTTCCGCACCCTTGGGATGTCTAGATGTGGTCTGGAGGGTTTACGCACCATTCAGTAGCCTCGTCCTGCTCTCCTTTGATGTAGATCTGGACCCAGGTTAATTCGTAATATTACTTACTCTTTGAGGTATTATAAATTGGACCTACTTAGCAAGGTCTTTCAGTAAACATTTATCAGATTTAACCAATTCACGCACTTAGAATAAACTCAGATTCACATGCATTCATACATAAGCCTATGCGCATAGATCAAATAGTTATATTAACCATACACAAAGCCAGATCTGCGATAATTCAAATTTAACACAGAATTACAAAAGCAACTTATCTTTATTTCCACTTTAACACAAATAAATCTAGATTTTCTCTAAACACTCAGCTGTAGGAGTCCGTGCACACAACTGTGGACTCTTCCAATCCTCTGCACACACAGCTACAAAGCCTTTATCTACTACCCAAACCCTCGACTTGGACTTATAGATGCTTCAAGACTTTCCTTCTAAAAACCCATTACATTTTAGATCCAAGATTACATACCAAAACTAAGCTGCCTATACCCATAGATCCTTGCTCTATTTATACATTTCCATGGACTGCGATCCATGGGTGGGCTCACTCATTTACATTTCTTTACCTTATTTTTGGGTGGACTACCCCTTTGACTCCACTTATTACAAATCGCGCCCCGCACATCTTGCGAAGTCTTTACCTTATCTTTAACCAAAATTTCGGGCTTTGTGCCCCATGACCATTACACGGGGCTTCTGCTACCCAATAGTCCCCCAACACAATCATCATGACTCATCCCCAGTCACTCAGCTGGTGCGGGAATATTTGCGCGGAGGTCAGTCAGCAACTTCTACATATCGCCTGTCCCTGCAACGAATTTGGCTGCAAGCCTCTATACCTTTTCCAAGTGAGCCGCTAATGCATCCCTATCACTTGTTGTTGCTTGCTCGGTCTCACACACTGCCTGCATATGTGATGCCTTACCTTCAATGGTTGTAGATACGCTAAACACTTCATCGAACCAGGGTTGGATATGTTGTTTGAGTACTGCTTCCTGTTGTTGCACCGTGTCAACTTAGGCCTTGAGTGCATGGGCCTCCTTCATTTTGGCCAACCGCTACATGATAGTGACCGTCTGTGCAGCCCTGGTAGCGGTGTCATAGGCTTGCTATAACTTGCATGCCTCAATTTCCACTTGTTATATGGCTGGGTCCTCCTGGAGGGATGTTATTATCTCGAGAGACTGACCTAGTAGTTCCGAGCATTCGAAAAAAACACTCCTCATTGTTTCCAATCCAGCCAGAATTTCACCATGGCGGCATTTCCGTTTAGCCGAGGGTGTGGACGGCTGAGCCTTGAGATGGAGCTCTGCAACTTATAACATTAATTCCGCCTGGGCTCTTACAGCCTCCGCTTGGGCCGTGTGTTATAGACATTTTTGGGCACTGCAACCCCAATCATAAATTTCCATAAACCAAGGGCTCTTAATTCCCTAAAAGAGTTGTTCCAACCCCTAAAAGAACAAGGTCAGCTGATTACATCATCTCCCAGAAGTTCTCCATGAAAAACTACTCAGAACTAGTCAAAACTGGACCATCTCACCTGCTCCATGGTCAAAGTGTGCTGCATCCCACCTAAATGCACATGGGAGGTGCGATGCATACTGAAAATCTCTTCTATGGGGTGCAATGGGCAAGAATGGACAAATGGCAGGGTCAATCTGTGAGGTGGAGGATCATGGAATCTTCCAGAAACTTCTCCTGTGACACTTGCCTCTCTGCATTCGCCTAGGGATGAGTAAGAGATCACCAATCTCCAAGTGGAATCAAGAACTATCAGAGAGAGGACACTAACCAAATCTCAAAAGCTGACTCACCCCCTTGCAAACATCTATATATGGATCCCTCATCCCAGAGATCCAGAGGCTGGAATTTTGTATCTTGTAAGGAAGTGCTATTGGTTTCTTGGTGTAACATCATAGTGTTGGGTGATCTAAGCTTTTCATGAGGTGAAGAAGAGCTTTCTTGCTGAGAAGATGACGCTGGGTCAGAACAATTGGTTGTAATCCTCTTTGCTATTCTTGATTATTAATAAAGCTATTAAATTTTTCCTCCACATTCTTGTATGACTGATGATATATGCATTTGTGTGGTCAATATATATCTGGTCCTATATTGTTTATTATAGTAGATCTCTGTTCTTGGATAGTATTATGCTGCTTTGATTCCACAGGTGCTCTTTGAAGCTGGGTAGATGAGGAAGCAAGTGGAAAAGATCTATCATAAGGGAGAGGAATCAAGCAAGGAACCAAGCGCAAGACAGAGGTTGGTCTCCTTTGTTCCCCTCTTATCTACTTCTCATAAAGGAAAACAAAAGTGGTTTTAGTTTGTTTGTTTCTAAGGTAGATACCAGCCTTAGTGGGACTAGTAGCTCTACATAGACACTAGATTTCTCGATAACAAAATGGTGACTCCACTGGGGAGTGAATAGATTGTTTGTTTGTCTATATTTGTTTGCTTTATAAACTTACAAACGGAGCCTGAAGTCAAGCCAGCTAGCCTTCGAACTGCATTTGCTATGCAAGTGCAAAGTAGATCAATGCTACTTCATTCTATCTCCAGGTTTTGTTTATGAACTAAACAATTGATTTACAAGCTCTCTAATTTCCCTTGTGGTGGCTCTAGTAACCTCCTTAGATCTACCCCTGTGATTTATTTACTGATTACCACTTGCTCGGCCTAAATCCCTGAACTGTGCTGCAAACTGTGATCAAGAACTGGATCAAAAGTCTCGCACTGTACCATCGCACCCTCTCTTTAAGGATCTCAGTACGCATCGCATTTCCTGTGTGTTGTAGGTGGGATGCATACTGGAATCCCTGTGTAACAGGTGTGCTGATCAGAAAGGGATAATTTTGCCTGCAGACTTTGGTTTTTTCACTCTTTTCAGCTCTATTCAGGAGTTTTGTTGTTTGTAGTCAGTATACCTCTGTTGGAAACCCCCTTCTTTGCCATTATTCCGACTCTATTGTGCAAAGAACTGTAAATGTTTTTTATGTATTGTGATCCATTTTCAGTTCTCTTTTACAAAGAAGTAGCATAATTGAACTGTCATTTCTTGATTTGGAAGTGTCGCAAGTGTTGTTTTCAGTCATAGAAGAGAATCTGATTGTTCTTGATAGTCGATTACACTGTTACTCTTGTATTTGATTTGAATTAATAGTTTTTCAAGTGTCGAAAGCAAGTTTTCAATTCCAAATCACAAAGTGTCGTCATTGTCTTCATTTTGTCTTGAAAAGAAACTTGTTAGTAATGTCACTTTGAAAAATAATTCAGATTTGCGCTTAGCTTTCTTTTTATCATTCACACATTAAGAAGGTTGAAAAAAAATACATGCATGTGCATTTGCATTTAGACTGTTTGTTGGTTTGATTTAGGAAAGTGCATATAGTGTGTGCTCTCTGCTCTATGTTGAAATAATATCGTCTCTCTTTCCTTAGTAGCTAGGATTTTCATTGCAAAAAGAAGATTAAACGATTGTTTATCATCTTAGATTGCATTTTAGGAATTGTATATCTACATCATGCGGTGAACCTGAAAGGCAAATTTCTTAAGCAAGATCAACTGTAAAATAAATTTAATGAATCTAAAAACGCTTTGGAACCTAACGCACAACATTTAGAAGTCTAGGCTAGAGACGTATTCCGACGTCGTAAAGCCTGGTAACTGTTGTTTTCATTGCTGGTTGGGTGATTCCTCCACTTTGATATGATAAGTGCCAGTACAGACTTATGCTCCCACGTACCGTCGAGTATATATTGGGAGACCACAATAGGATTTATCCTTTATCCATAGGAAGCCGTGTCTACTGCCCTATCGATCGCAATGCACTGAACACAGCATTCGGGAAGATTAACTGTCGTACCGTAAAAAGTATTCTGCAGTTTTGCGATTGGTTTGGCAATCCCTCTGTCTAGATTTCTAGAGTAGTCTCTTTCGTTCCTTTTCAGACTCCTTAAAGGAAAGGGTCCATCTGAGCACTTGTCACTTCAAGCTCATTAAAAATCGAAGGCGACTAGAGTCATCTTTTGTTTTTTATCGACTCTTAAAAATTGAAAAAATAAGTTGTGTCAAAGCATCTAAAATTTATTTTAATCAGAATAAAAATCACTTGATGAAGCTGGTAAAGCCAAAAATCAAGTAATCGAGAAGAAGAAGGAGAAGAAGAAGAAGGAGCCAAAGGCGAAAAAGGGCAACCAGGCATCGTCTAGCGAAAATCCACACACTGCACCGTCCAGGCCTAAATCGCCATGTGTCATTTGCAAAGGAGACCACTATCATCGAGATTGTCCTTGCATCCCTCGGATCTTAAGGGACTGGTCTCCTTGTTTGCACAATCCGGTGTTATCAACCTCTGATGATCATGTTGAAAATACACCGCCAACTAGTGAAAGTGAAACCTTTGGACAAAAAGGAAAATGTAAATTTCCTTGTAAACTGTGTGAAGGCGATCATGCCGTCCACCATTGTCCCTTCTTAGACGAGGCTAAAAGAGTTTTGTACGACCGTCCAGTTTCACCGTTACGACTTCCTCCTGGATATAAGAAACTCTTGCTGAGTCCATCACTAGTTGAAAATCCGACTGACACACCATTGTGGTCGGCCGAAGTGTCTATCATTGAAGATAAACCATCTGAATCCACACCAGAAGAAAGTAAAAAGGTCGAGGTGGCAGTTGACCTGGTCTTACCTTCAGAGGATCCATCTTCAGATGATACAGTCACCGGAGAGAACAAGAACGACACCGTCTAAATTCTCTTCGTAAGCACAAACTCCGATGAACATGGGGGCAGTCTACCCGTTCCTTTACCGCAGGAAGGAAGTTCATCAGAGTCGTATCCGAACATCTATTCGGTCCCACCTCCAAGCAACCTAGTTGTTTCCTTTGATTGGAATCTACTAGGCAGACCCTTCTTACCGGCTAGTGTACCATTTCGAATCATTGCTCAAATATATAGAATGGTCATGGATAGTACCATCATAGATGAAGGGGCTTCTGTGAGTATCCTTTCCTCAACGACTTTAAAAGCACTTGGTTCGCCATCGCTTTTTCCTGAAATGAGAAATCTAACAGGCTTTGACAAAGGAACCAGTCGACCATTAGGGATCCTTCCCAATGTGCCGATAACATTGAGAAGGAAAACCGTTCACATGAACATAATGGTAGTCCAAGGACCCCTAGATTATAATCTACTCCTTGGACGCGACTATATTTATTGCATGGGAGCCATTGTCTCCTCACTCTTTAGAGTAATGTGTTTTCCACATGAAGGAAGAGTGGTCAAGCTCGTAGACCAGCTTTCATTCCCCAGTTCACACATAGCAAATAGTCAAATACAATCCCTGAATGGTCTTTTCACGCAAGGAATGTCTCATCAATCCCCAGTCCGTCCTCCAGATGACCACGAGTGATTCAGAGGACATGACTAAAACCCAGGGGGCATGCACCCTCGCCTGTTTCGACAGGAAAACCTTGGGTATAGGGTAGGTTTCCGCGAAGGATATATGACTAGTTTATGAGATTGAACTGGAATAAGATTCCTTCATCAAAGTTATGTGAGTGGAGCCAGTTGCGCCACTCACCTTTGTTTATTTCGGTAGACATCGTCGAGGAAGTGTTTCGTCTAAAGTATGGATAGAACAGTCTTTGGTAACCCGGAAATTTTTCGCTATACCCGGGGGCATGCAAACCTTTTGGCGTGCAAGCAAAGAGTGACCATTTATTTTTTAAATTTGTAGGTCCTCTAACCCTTTAAACTCGTAGGATTGGTCGTTTCCTAACTTTCATAAAGAAAGGATGCAGGGAAAAGCTTTGAAAAAATGCCATTTTAAATGAGACATCCTTATTATATGACTGGATCGAGCAGTTTTAACATGGAATTCAAGCTCGTTAAAAAATAAACATATGCAATGAGCAAATGTTCCCCCAGAGTTTAAGCTCATTAAAAAATGAACCAATTTCCAGTAAATAACCATCGTGAATGCATTATCATCAGCCTTTTAAGCCTTGGTCATGTTCTCATCATCACCTCCACTCTGTATTGGCCGATCATTCACCTCAATTTGATTGTTTACCCTTTTTGAGGAACCGCTATGAAGAGTGATCCTGTTAGCCATCCTTGTGACGCTACCGTGATTGGAAAATTCCAAACCTTACCTGGAATTAGCTGCTACCCAAATTTATCACTCGTTCCTCAAAAAACGAGTCTCCTTTAAGCTCTTTTCAACTAACTCGTAAAATATGAAAAGATTGCCGAGTAATTGGCCTCTCCAGCTCGTTAAATTGACCAGAAGTGCTATCCCTCCTTTAGATTTTAATCTTTTTGGACTTGAGGGATTATTACACAAAAAGATCGAGCGCTTGTTTTGTTCGGCTCGTTAAAAGCACCGAAAATTTATCCCTTTTGTATTGTTTTATACTTTTTCGGACTCAAGGGATTATATGACGAAAAAGGATTATTGGAGTTTTCTTTATCTCGCTTTTCAGACTCTCTAAAATTGAAAAGGACCGAGTTATCTTTATCGTTAAACTCGTTAAAACCGAATAGCGACAAACTTGTCCATACAGACAAGAACAAGTTTCACTATCGCTAGGCTCGTTAAAACATAGCGATGGGTTTGCCCGAAGGGAAAATTATAGAACAAGCATATGTTATCCTCCTCGAGCTTGACAAAAATAAAGAGGTACTAGTCAGCAATGACTGGGGAAAAATTGGGAAGAAAACTTGAAGAAACTTTATTGGTAGCAAGTCACTCTTGAACATGACACTTTCACTCTGCATCCGAGTTGGGTTGGGTTGTTCCATTCACTGGTCATATCACCATGGGTCCATCACACCATCCATATTTGGGGTTAACGCTATCAATCCATCATGTCAGTGTCGTCGATATGTTCAAGAGAAGTCGCTCAAAGAATTCACCTGTGTCTCATCCACTGCAATACATTTACGCTCCATTCTTTCATGACCGCCACCCTGAACCTTATGTCATCAGATCGCTTTCACCTCCATTAAAATCATTTGCTCCATTCCGTGTCATTGATGTGCGATTCACTAAGGCCCTCCTATGATGGATCGCTTCTTGTCGACATCAGCTCATTATCCAAGAAGTCAATCTAGGAACAACCCTTTCAATACTTTGAAGCTTGCATGCCTCAATGGCAAGTTTCTCACTTCCGGTGACAGGTTTACATCAATGGCCTTCGACCGAAAGATTTTGCGTGGTGTTTGACGCCAAGTCCCTTATTCACACCACGTGAATTGTACTGTAGTACCTTGAGGGTCATCATCATTATCGGCGATTCCTCTCACGCCTGTTAACAGCTTACATCATTGGCTGGTAATCAGGCGATGTCTTTCCATGTTCGACTCCAGAACATCTCTCACATGGATCGACTTGTACTTTGAGTGAAGACCAAACGAGATTGAAGACCCTGAATCTAGTTTCATCCATTTGGGCTGCGATATATATTCAGGAAAATAAAGACATCAAATGTACATCATTATTGCACAAATAATCATCCAATCCAAGGGATGATGGCTCTACCAGATTCATCAGTCTGCACTCAGACGATTGTCTGTCTTATGAACATGAAAATGAATTTATAAAGCTGAGCATGGGAATGCTCACCTCAGCTAGATCATGAAAATATTATGAAGATAATGTATTTTATTGTATCTTATTACAGGTCGCCTTCAATCTTGAAAAAACTTCGGATCCTCATGATAAAGCATTTCACCCGACATCAAAAGATTAACGACCTCATGCTTTAGGGGGCAACTGTTATAGACATTTTTGGGCACTGCAACCCCAATCATAAATTTCCATAAACCAAGGGCTCTTAAGTACCTAAAAGTGTTGTTCCAACCCCTAAAAGAACAAGGTCAACTAATTACATCATCTCCCAGAAGTTCTCCATGAAAAACTACTCAGAACTGGTCAAAACTGGACCATCTCACCTGCTCCATGGTCAAAGTGCGCTACATCCCACCTAAATGCACACGGGAGGTGCGATGCATACTGAAAAGCCCTTCTATGGGGTGTTATGGGCAAGAATGGACAAATGGCAGGGTCAATCTGTGAGGTGGAGGATCATGGAATCTTCCAGAAACTTCTCCTATGACACTTGCCTCTCTGCATTCGCCCAGGGATGAGTAAGAGATCACCAATATCCAAGTGGAATCAAGAACTATCAGAGAGAGGACACTAACCAAATATCCAAAGCTGGCTCACCCCCCTTGCAAACATCTATATATGGATCCCTCATCCCAGAGATCCAGAGGCTAGAATTTTGTATCTTGTAAGGAAGTGCTACTGGTTTCTTGGTGTAACATCATAGTGTTGGGTGATCTAAGCTTTTCATGAGGTGAAGAAGGGCTTTCTTGCTGGGAGGATGACGTTGGGTCAAAACAATTGGTTGTAATCCTCTTTGCTATTCTTGATTATTAATAAAGCTATTAAAGTTTTCCTCCACATTCTTGTATGATTGATGATATATGCATTTGTGTGGTCAATATATATTTGGTCCTATATTGTTTATGATAGTAGATCTTTGTTCTTGGATAGTATTATGCTGCTTTGATTCCACAGGTGCTCTTTGAAGCTGGGTAGATGAGGAAGCAAGTGGCAAAGATCTATCAGAAGGGAGAGGAATCAAGCAAGGAACCAAGCGCAAGACAGAGGTTGGTCTCCTTTTCTCCCCTCTTATCTACTTCTCATAAAGGAAAACGAAAGTGGTTTTAGTTTGTTTGTTTCTAAGGTAGCTACCAACCTTAGTGGGACTAGTAGCTCTGCATAGACACTAGATTTCCTGATAACACCGTGCGAAAGCTGGTTGCCATGTGCTGTATCTTGGTAGTTGGTGGGAGGTCCCTGGGGATGGCTAGCTTGAGTACCATGCTACATGCCTCCGTCATAGCTTGTTCTACTTTCTGGTATCATGTGGCCAAGTCATCATGCTGGAGAGTAACCTGTTCTAAGTTTGCCTTCTGCTCTGTCGAGATGTTGAAAGCGTGACCTTCCCAGGCTCGAAACTCCTGAGTTACTCCCTCTTGTGGTAGGTATAGTACTTCTCTAAGCAAGGCAGCTAGGTTTAATTCCCAACTACATTCTTCGCCTACAACTATGGATCAGACAGCACCTGCTGGCAATGGTAGGTTGTGTGGCGTGTGTGTGATGACCATCTGCTCGGCGGCAGCTGTATCTTCTGCTAGCTGTCGGGTGACCCAGCTCGATGGCCGCTCTTGTAATGCCTGCAACTATGCTCTGATCTCCCCCAACACAGTTGTTTGTTCGGTGATTAGTTCAGGCAACGCATTGGTGGTAACATTTCTTGTTGGCTGGTTACTATCCATGAATTCTTTTTCCAAAGCCTTTGTTGTTTTGGACTTTTTTCAGGCGGCTGGTGATTCCTTAGTGCGCAATTGCTTGAGGTGTTCCTACGTCTCCATTTCCTATTGTAGGTCCTATTCCAAGTCCATTCCATAATCTTCCTAGTTCCCTTCTATTGTCAGGCTCGTGGTAGCCTCCTACTGCGAAGTGACTTGTTGTTCCTGACATGTTTTTTCGACTAGTTGAGTGAGTTGTTGCTGGCATTCCTTCTTTTGCCATTACGCTACCAGCCTGTCAAGAATGGCCTTGTCTAGGGCGAGGCACCTCATCCGCATGACATTTTCTCATGAGTTTACTGGCTAGTAGCTAAGTGGAAACTCGTACCGTGCGGTCGCTGATGATTGCTATGACATACCCCCTCTTTCCTTTATCCAGATGGTATTTCACTTTAGTTGTTTCGGCGAGGCCTCCCTCGCTACTAGTTCCTGCTATGTTTGCAGGGTTATTCCCTTTAAGTGTCACGTGCATAATCCAGTGGATTAGGTTGATTGTGATTGGGATAGGCTCTTCCAACCAGAGATATCCATCATGTATGAGACATAACAGCTGTCGGATCACAAATATGGTGATGGTCGTGTGTTGATTGTGAGGTATCCACCTGATATTTAGTAGTCCCACCTTCTCCACACCGAGTAACCATTTCTGCTGCAATAACTTGTCTTTGGCCAATTCAAGGAACTTGTCACTATCTACAAGGTCCCAATCTTTGAATTTGATGCTTGGAATGTGCCCCATTAGCAACCCTTCGAATCTTATGTCGTCTTGAAGAAGCGGGCTTTGGAGCGTAGTCTTTGCAACATCCATGTCTTTTGGTATCTTAGTCGTCTCGGTCCACAAAGAAAGATATGGGGGTAACGATGGAAGTTGGAACGTAGCTTCTTCTTCCTCTGCCTATGTGTCAATCTAATCAATCAGGGCTTGCAAATCGTTGTCCTCCTCAGCGATTTTGGTGGTGACTTCTTTGCCTTTGTCAACTACCGAGCGTTTGTTGAGTCTTGGTGAGGCCCGGACTATTCCTACCATTTGCTTGTTCTTCCTAGGTCATGGGGTACGTGGGGACTTAGGAACTTTGGGAACTTGAGTCACATCCTTGGGCTCTTCCTAATTTAGTTTCATTTCCTCTATGACACGTGCTTAGGTTCTTGCCATGGTACTCATGGGGTGCTTGGTAGCCGTGTACTTGATACTTTTTTCTAGTTCAAAGTGCCAAAAGTCCAGTGCCAGCCACAAACTATTAGATTTGAAAAAATCCCTTCCCTCCATATTTAGTTTATTAGTGGCGTCGAGTCAGCATATCTTTGCATATCTCGCCTGGAACTTTCATCTTAATGTCCCGCTACTGGCTCCTCTTTGATGTAATCTGACCTTCCTAATATGACCAATGTTGCTAACGGTCATATTTTGACTTTTCCTCACGGTAGTGCCATCCTTGGGTGCAGCTGCAATCTTGTGGACTGCCTGACTTGGTAAAGAATCCTTCTACTGCGTTGGTTTTCCATAGACTGGTTTATAGTCCCACGCCTTCTTTCAACTGCTCGAGGTGCTGAGATTGTAGTTTCTACTGCTAGTCAGGTGCTCGCACCTTTGGTGCGAGTTTGGAACTTCCCTGATAGCCTGGGCTGCAAGCACCTCTCAAGCATCTAGGTAGCCGGTCGGGGGGTTATGTTCTTCTGTGAGTGTGGGCGCAGCCATGATAGCAGGGTTGTAGCTCATTACTAGGCTACTCTACTGGATCCGACCCTTCATAGCACACTTTGCTTCCCTAGTCGTAACCACAGTGTATTGATGTTGCGGGGCCTACAACTTCTCTATCTTTTCTAAGCTTCCTTCTATCATCTATTACAGGCCCAGTGAACTCATGGTATCTGCAACTTTCTTGAGGCCCTACTAACCTTGGCGTCGACCGCTGGTGCATTGGTCTGTTGGGGTGGCTTTGGACTACTAATTCTAAGCTGGTTGGATGTTCGCACCTTAGACACCTGTAGCCTATGCTGGTGAGGAATTCTTACTTCATTTCGCTCTTCCGACCGTGCACACACTTGCCTTTGACATCTCTGCCCTTTCCTTTTCATCTTCGAAGCTACACACTTTCTTGGAGCACCGGTTTCGTGGAATGATTTTGCGGATACCTACGGCTGTTCCTTTGCTCTTAGTGTCACCATCCTATTACAATTGAGTGTGGTTACTTCATGTAGTCGATTTTTCCATTGTTCGATCTCTTCATCTGAGTCCAACGTGAAAGAACTATCACGGTCCCATGAGAGTCTACCTTCCATTGTTGGATTTACCCTATCCTAATCTTGCACTGTAATCTGGCAGATACATTCCAACTCACCATCGTTGTCTTCGTCGTGCACGGGATTGGTATATCGTACCCATTCCGTGGGATCCAATGGGACCACTATGCAGAGAGACTTATTTTCGAATATCATTTTTCGTTTCTTGAGGTTGATGACTCCATTCATATCCATTGCCTAATCTATCCCTAACAGTGCAAGATATGGGTTACTATCATCCACAATTTCTATGACTTCAAAATTGGTTTGGGTGCTGGCGCCATCGATGTCTACTGTAACCCTGTGTAGTCTTCCCATGGGCAGAATATTTTGTTGGTTAGCCATCCATAATTGAATCAGTGACCATTGCAGTGGAGGCCTGCCCATGCATTCCCAAGTCTACTTTGGTAGGACATTCGCGTCAGACCCCAAATCTAAAACAACTTGATCCATCTCATAGTCTCTGATCTAGACATTCAGTCGCATTTCCCGCCCAGTGCGCAAAGCATGTTTTCCTAATTTTCAGACCATTCACGGTTTGTCTGCTCCCACACATCGAGTTATCAATTCTTGCAGCTCCTTTACCGCTTTAGCATCCCTGAGTAAGTTCATGCAAGTTTCCAAGAAGGTGGTTAGCATAGAAGTATCCTTCTTTGATCTGAATTGATCCTTAATTTTCAACGTAGAAGCTTCTGTGAAGTTCTTCTTGGCTTTCATAAAGGTTCCCTTCGCATGCTCCAAGTCAAAGTCTGGTTGTTTTGAGGGGGCCTTGTGGACCGATGCATCCGCCTTTGGCTTCTTCCCCTTATCTTCTCTTGTGGTGGCACCACTTCTAAGCATCATATTTACGTTAGGATCCTTCGCGTGGGGTTCAACCTTCATCATTTGGACGTTCTGAGTGGGGTTAGCCTGAAGCACCCCCTTTTCCCACATCTGAGCAATCAGGGAGGGGAAATCGACTGGTTCGCATCAAATTCGTAACAGTAGGGACAAAAAGCTATGGTCGGGTTCGTGCAATCTCATGCATAATTCCCCGGACCTCCACAATTGTAGCAAATTAATTGTCCTCGTCCCCGTCTAGGTCCTATTCCCCCGCGGCCACGTCTACATCCTTGGTACCCTCCCCGTAGGAACGGTGTGGTGGGATCCTTCCCGTGCGCCTCTGTTTGCATCATATAAGCATGTGTTCGATCCATCAACATCTCATAACTACGACAATTTCTTTCATTGTGTCCCACAATTTTGTAGAAGTTACAAAATTACTGTTGAGGAGGGGGTTGTCTTAAGTTTGGAAATAGGTAACAATTATTTGTGGCATGCTTTCCTCCCACCTAACAAATTGTGCACCAAAGTGCAGGCGCCATGCTTGGCCCAGCTTGTACCTCTGGTCGGAATGCTATTGGTCCCCCTCCTGCCACATAGTTCGCGACGATCGGGTAGTGGTCCTTATCGTGGCCCTGTCCCTTACATTTGATACACCACACTTCTTCCTGTACCTCTAACCTAGGCACCTATCCTTATTTCAAGCTTCACATTTCTAGACATAATTTTTGTATTTGTGCTTGGATTTGTTGTACTCCCAACCCTGGATCCTGTATTGGGGTTTCGTGCAGCCACATTGCTGCCTCCATCACTTTAGCTTGGGTTGATATATTTTCTTGCAACAGAGCCAATCTCAAATATGGAATTAGTGATGCAATAAAGAAAGCATGGTGCTGTGCATCCGAGAGTGTCATGTTGGCCTCATAGATGGTGCTTTTAAACCTCTGATCCAAATCCCACGGGGTTTTGCCAGGCAACATTACAATTTCCTTGAACCCAATAATCGACTGTGCTTCTGACTTTGGTCCCCCAAATTCATTTTTTAGCGCCTCCTAGACTGCTGCTATCCCTTCATTTGGATGATCACTTGAATTTTCATGTACCGGGTCAAGGCACGGTCCTGTAGCACACTAACTAAGGTAGCCTTCTTGATGTTATCTTCTGTGATGCCTTGAGCGTCCCATACAAATTTTATCACAAACCAAAACTGGCCTCGTTCCCCATTTCTTACACCCTTAAATGTTGGCAGCTGGACTATGCTCACCATCCCGACTTTTGGTGGTGGTGGGGTTGGAGGTGGGGTTGGTGTTGGAGTGGACGAATTTGATGCAGGTGAAGTGGGTGGTGGCATGGACGGAGGTGGTATCAGTAGGAAGCACTCCCAAATCAACCGAACTGCACTTCTTGGTGAGAACCTCGCAAGCTTCTCCTTGATTTCCCGTGAAATAAAAGCCAAAGGACTGTTTCCTACCCCTCCTGTTCCGAGGTAACCTCTTCTGCTCCATGTTACTCCAGACATCAATAAACACACATAATTTGTTTTTCACTCAACAACATCTTATTCCAAGTATTTAATGATTTGATATACCTACCCTGAGGTCCTTGAAGAAATTGCCTTTTTGCTTCATTATAGCTCACAGTTGTATCTATTGCGAACTCAGTGATAAATCCTCCTATTACCCGATCCAACCAATGATCTACTACATGCGCGATTTTATCTTCGATGGCTTCTAGCCTGCGCACTAGTTCCGGAGTCCACATAATAGGCTTGTCCAATCTGCACCTTCCCACGCTATTAGCTAACCTTGCGATCACTCATACAGCTCTACCGAAAATGTCGCGAAGAAGACCTTGTGAATATCTGTGTATATATAGCGGTCCAGCCAATCTTCCTTTGATATTCGCGGGTTTCTATTTTCCTAAGTTGCAAACTCATGGAGTTTCAAATCTCACCACTCTTCAATCTCTTTCTTTGTAGGGTTCCAACGTCCCAACATCAAACACCCCTTAGGCAGATCCTGGTCCCGACAATGGAAGCCATTTGTTGGCTTACATGGGCCTAACCCAGGTTCGGAAGAATTATTTAGCCAAACAAATCCTGCAGCTATCGGCCCTTTTGGCAACAGCACGCGGAGTGCGGATTGAGGTCTCACCCGAGGTAGCAGGGGAGGGTACTGGAACCAGGTTTTCGCACCCTTGGGATGTCTAGATGTGGTCTGGAGGGTTCACATTCCGTTCTGCAGCCTCGCACTGCTCTCCTTTCGCGTAGATCCGAACCCGGGTTAATTTGTAGTATTACTTACTCGTTGAGGTATTATAAATCAGATCTACTTAGCAGGGTCTTTAATCCAACATTTATCAGATTTAACCAGTTCGCGCACTTAGAATAAACTCAAATTCACATGCCTTCATACATAAGCCTATGCACATAGATCAAACAGTTATATTAACCATACATAAAGCCAGATCCGTGATAATTCAAATTTAACACTGAATTACAGAAGAAAATTATCTTTATTTCCACTTTAACACCAATACATCTAGATCTGCCCTGCGCACTTAGCTGCAGGGGTCCACGCACCCAATTGTGGACTCTTCTAGGCCTCTGTGCACATAGCTATAGAACCTCTATCTACTACCCAAACCCTCGACTTGAACTTACAAATGCTTCAAGACTTTCCTTCTCCAAAACCCATTACATTTCAAATCCAAGATTACATACCAAAACTAAGCTACCTCTACCCATATAGCCTCACTCTACTTATACATTTCCATGGACTGCGATCCGTGGGTGGGCTAACTCATTTACATTTCTTTACCTTATTTTTGGGCAGACTACCCCTTTGACTCCACTTATTACAAATCACGCCCCGCACATCTCATGGAGTCTTTACCTTATCTTTACCCAAAATTTCAGGCTTCGTGCCCCATGACTATTGCGTGGGGCTTCTGCTACCCAATAGAGGCCTCTACCTCAGGAAGTCAGGAGAATCCGGCTAAAGAAATGGACCCGTCCATGATTACCACATTTTTGGAGACCTCCATGAAACTGCTACGGGATAGAAAGGTTGTGAAGGGATTGTAGGAGCTGATCAATAGGTGCTCTGGGAAGGAAAACACTACTGACAGTCTATGTGTAGTCAAAAATATTGGCAGGAATAAGATGAGAACGGGGCGTGAGATGAGGCTTACTGCACAGATAGGCCAATATGATATGGATTAAGTTATTTTAGATTTTGGGTCAGATGCAAACGTTTTGTTGAAATGGACATGGGAGAGAATGGGGAGACCTATGCTATAGTGGTCTCCAATTCAGTTAAGGATGGAGAATCAGTAGAAAATCATCCCAATGGGGAGGTTGTAGGGGGTAATAATTGATATTGAAGGTGTGAGTGCACTAGCTAACTTTGAAGTGAGAGATTATGGATGACAACAATCCATTCCCAGTGCTCCTTGGGATCGATTGGGCCACTTACATGAATGGGGTGATCAATTTGAAGAAGTGGAAGATGATATTTGAGAATAAATTGCTCGATGTAGTAGTGCCCCTGGACCTTGCAAAAGGACGACGCTATACTGAACTGATCTGCGATTATGAAAGTGATGATGATTTGGACCAGATTTACAAGATAACAATGTGAGATCAGGATTGGGTGAATCTGACATCAGACGGACGTATTGCAAGGGACCATGAGAGTTCTTTCACATCAGATTTAGACGAAGAACTGGAGCACTGGTAGAATCGAATGCATGAAATATCTACATTGCACTATAATATGATGACCAAGTTGTGGCACTGTGTATCATCAGAGGTAAGAAATATGCCTTACTATGATGGTTTAACTAATGTTGATCAATTTTTGGATGCATTTGAGAGAGAAGTGCCAGAGAAACATCGCTTCCAGGCACTGGGTTGGTTGCTGCACACTACACCTACGAGATGGTGGGGCATACACAAGGAAAGTTTTGATGATTGGCGCGTATACTGAAAAATTGATGAGAGTATGGTTTGGCTACCCACAAGTACGGCTAACTAAAAAGTATGATGGGAGAAATTGATCCACGTGACCATTTGGCCAAATGGACTAAAGTGTATGGGTGAAGCCTCAGCTAGAGTGGGTCCATCTGTTTTGTCATACCTTCGATGTTATACTGATGAATTGGTACTTGGAGACAGAACTCTACCATCGCACTGAAGAATGGGATGTTTTGCACCAAGGATTTTTAATAACGTTCAACTTTGATGATGGGTTTGAATGTATCAATGAAGCATTGCAGGAGGTTAAGGCAGAAATCTTCAAGATACCACAGGATCCTCTGGATTTTATTCAACCTGATTGGACTACCCAGCTAAGCCACATGTTGGAGTGCTACAATGTAACAACGAAAGAAGAAGAAGACCCGAGGAAGCTTAATATTCCAGAGACTGAAGTTCACCATGAAGTTGAGGGGCCACAACTAGAGAACCCAGACATAACTGAGCCGCTCCAAACCAGAGAAGTGAACATTGGCACGGAGGTAGAGCCGAAGTTTGCAAAGATTGGGGACTACTAGGACGATGCGATGGTAGATAAGGTCACTAAATTACTCTGCGAATATCAGGATCTATTCCCCATGAATTTTTTGGATCTAAAAGGGATAATAGGGGACTTGGGTGTCATGAATATCACTTTAAAACTAGGTGTGAAGCCAGTTAAGAAAAAACCTTACCGCCTCAATCCAAATTATAAAGAAAGAGTTCACTTAGAGTTGATAAGATACTCGTAGTAGGTATTATTGAAACCGGTGGAAGAATCTGATTGGGTGAGCCCGATAGTAGTTCAGGAAAAGAAGAAGAAGGATGAAATAAGGATATGCATAGACCTTAGGAAGTTGAATGATGCTTGCATGCATGATCCCCTCCCCACTTCGTTCACCAATGAGGTTTTGGATAATGTTGGCGGCCAACAAGCATATTCGTTTACTAATGGGTTCTCAGGGTACCATCAGATCAAAATTGTGCCTCACGATAGAAGTAAGATGACCTTTGTGACTAAATGGGGATGCTTTCAGTACACTGTAATGCCTTTTGGGCTGAAGAATTCACTGACGATATTTTCACATGTCGTCATCGTGGTGTTCAAGGACTTCATTCAAAAATTTATGGAGGTATACTTTGATGATTGGACGGTGTTTGGATTGGTAAAGCGCCATGTTGCAAGTCTGTGCTTGATGCTAGATACATGCCAAAGGTACCAGATCACACTCAATCTGAAAAAATGTTTGTCTTGTGTCCCTTTTGGGATCTTGCTGGGTCATGTGGTACGTAGACAAGGATTGATGGTAGATCCTGCAAAGATCATGGTCATAATCAATTTGGAGGTGCCAAGGAGTGTGAAATAGCTACGTGCAACACTGGGGCATACAGGATACTATAGGAAATTCATCAAGAGCTATGCCCAGATCACCACGGCAATGGAAATTTTTTTAAAGAAGGATGTTATGTTCTATTGGAATGAAGAATGTCAGAAGAGCTTGGACGTGCTAAATGAGAAAATGGTCAGCGCGTCGATCCTAGTCTTTCGAGTTTGGAAGAAGGAATTTCATGTGAATTTGGACGCATCGTGTATTGTGATGGGAGTAGTATTGACACAGGCTAGTGAAGGGGACTTGGCTCATCCTATAATATTCGTAAGTAGGAAGTTGTCCAAACCTGAGAAAAATTATTTCACTACAGAGTGTGAAGGATTAGCTATGGTGTATGCACTCCAGAAGTTCAGGCATTATCTGTTGGGCAGACATTTTAAGATGTATACAGACCATTCTACATTGAAATACCTAGTCAAAAAGCCTGTGTTGGGGGGGAATATATGTAGGTGGTTGTTGTTGTTCCAGGAATATGATTTTGAAGTCCTTGTCAAACCACAACGATTGAATGTCAGACCAGATCATTTGTCGTGCATTGAAATTGGAGAAGATCCTACTAATTTGGAGGAAGGAATGCTTGACACGCAACTCTTTGCAGTATAGGTCATGGACAGTCACTTTGAATATATTATACACTTCCTGATGATAGGAACGACTCCGAAAGGATATACAAGTCAATAGAAGAAGGAACTAGTGGTGTGCATGGCAAACTTTTCTGTCATTGCAGGGCACCTGTAGAAAATGGGATCAGACGAAATATTGCAATGTTATGTGCCAAAGTTTGAACGAAATAGCATCCTCGTTGAGGCTCATGGCAGAGCCACGGGAGGAAATTATGCGAGCAAAGCAACAGTTTAGAATATTCTAGCTGGGTTGTGGTGGCCGACACTGCATATGGATTCAAAAATGTATTGTAGGGCATGCGATGCATGCCAAAGGATTGGCAGACCCTCATGGAGGGATGAGCTACTGCTGATTCCATAAATATCGTTACAGCCCTTAGAGAAGTGGGTGATTGAATTTGTGGGACAAATTCATCCTCCAAGAAAGAAGATGAGTGTGTGGTATGTCATCACCATGACTGATTACTTAACTAGATGGGTGTAGGCATAGCCTATGAAGGACTATACAAGCGCGATAAAAGAAAAGTTCATTTTTGGGTATGTGCTGACCAGGTTTGGGAGTCCAAAAATTTTGATGAGTGATCGCGGTACACACTTTCTTAATTAAATGATCAACGCATTGATAGAGGAATTTCAGGTTTACCATAAGAAAAGTATGCCTTATTATCCATAGGCTAATGGGATGATGGAAGCGTTTAATAACATATTGGAGAGCGCGCTAACAAAGGTTTGCAATGCTCAAATAAATGAATGGGATGTGCACGTATCCGTGGTGCTATGGGATTATAGAATGACTTATAAGAAGTTGAGTGGGCAAATGTATTTCAGGCTGGTTTATGACAAAGAAGTTGTGATGCCGATGGAATACATTGTATCTAGGCTGCGCATAGTGGCATTCACAGGAAAGGCGAATTGCGAAGCCCTACAAGAGAGGTTTTTGCAACTAACAGAGCTTGAAGAGGATAGATTTCTAGCTATATTCCATCAACAAGTTCAAAAGGAGCGCGACAAGGCATGGCACGATCAACACATCAAACTGTGCACCTTCAAGGTAAATGATTTAGTTTTATTATATGACAACAAGTTCGATAAGTTTTATACCATCAAGGAGATTATTGATGGTGGAGTATTTCAGTCAGTAAAGTTGAATGGAGAACCCTTCCCAGGAAAGGTGAATGGCAGTTAATTAAAGCCATCCATCGGTGATCCAGCTAGATGACTACACGATGGAAGCACACTCTTAGCACTCCAAGAGGCTAAGAAGAGGCACGAGACTATAAACTACACTGCCCGGGTTGTGGAGCTACGTGATTAGGCAACTACGTGAAATGAAGGAATATCACAATGTCAGAAAAACACGCAGGGAGTTGCATTATCGAAGAAGGGACCGTGCAGGGTAGCCGAAAAGTGACTGTTAGTCATTGTTCATGATTTGACTATGAAAAAATGGCTAAATGGGGTGGGGGGGGGAAATTTAAGTCGAAATTTAAGGGAAAGATCTTTGAAAATCTGCAACCAATCTAGCATTTATGAATGAATTTTGAGGGGAACAGTTGGATTTGAATTCGAAAATACCTATAAATTACAGATGGTTGCCCAATGAAAAACACTTGCCATTTTGACAATTGGGGTATTGAGCTCTCAGGAGCGCATTAACAGTGAGAACTTTGAATCTTTGATAGCGAGTTCAGCATTTGAGAGGTTTCCAAAGGAGACAGGAGTTTTTGACTAGCATCATGTCGGCGCCAGTAGAAAATATGAGTGTTGGAGAAGTAATGGCAGCTGAGGGAGTTTCCCCTGAGGTTGCAAGTGTCGAAGTACTTGTAGAGGTACCCAAATCACCGGGGTCACCCAAGCCAAGGCCTATGCCGACCAAAGAAGGTCCAAAAATGAATAAAGATAAGTAGAAAGCGACATCGTTGGTGCATGCGTCACCCAAAAAACACCTACAGAAGGAAAAGCCCACCGCACAGGAGAAGGGCAAGGTAGTTGACCTCGAACTTGAAGAAGACGTTGAAGAAATCAATATGGGTGCAGAAGACATGACATGGAAGCAGAGGAAATTGACGTTGACAGGTCAGACCTTATCTCTAAGCTTCCCGAATACATTCCTCTGCATCAAGGTAAGACAAAGATCCCAAAGGACATTGATGAGAGCAAAGTCACACTACATAGACCATTGCTACCAAACAATATTGCATTTGAAGGACTATGCCTGGCATGCATCCCCCATTTAAAGCTGGAGGATTGGGATTTTGTCGCTATGGAGCACTTTCCCCATTTGGCGATCGATCAATTCATATACCACGTCTTCTATAAAGACTCTGGTGTGAACGCACTTGAGTCGAGACAGTGGATAAAAGGGGTGGACAAGGTGGGACTGCTAAACATGATGTGGGTGCCGCATTACATTTGCGTTCCCATAACTATGATAGTCATTAAATAGCTACTATGCTTAGTGCATGATGGGTGCTGATGAGCCCCAAAAATGTACAATTATTTGGGCTCATCCAACCTCCTAATTTGACTTGATCCACCATTCTCATTTGTTTATTGCATGTTTTTGATTATTTTTATGTTAATAGAGTGAATTTGGTTAGTCATTATGCCAACAAGTCTAATGGGTGCTTTGTGTAGCCTTTTTGGTCAACTTGGAGACAAATTTGAAGGTCTTAATGAGCACTTGGCAGCCAAATTCGTGGGAGAACAAGCTAGAGGATTTGTAGGAAGGTGTCCCCCTCATTTATGGGCCCTTACCTCGAATTCTCCACCATCAGCTCAGAGTTCAAGGGCCACCGAATCAATCAGCTCAAGGGCAGCCAAGCAAGTCAAGTTGGACTGCTGTTAACTACAAGTCTTGGGCAGCCAAGCCCCTAACTTTTAGGAGGACTGTTGGGTCCTCAAATTGTATAAATAAGAAGGCTTGGGGCCTCATTTTGGTTAGCTAGTTGGTAGTCATTTTTGTAGCTAGTTAGTCATTTTGTTTTAGCCATTAGTTAGTTAGCTTGTAGTTCGATTTTTAGGCCATGGATTAGCTTTGCTTTCAGCTCATTCTCAAGCTCTCCTTATGGACAGTTTTGATGTACTTTTCATTTCTTGATTAATAAAGATGGATCCAGCTTTGCACCAGCTCTAAATCTCTCTTGGGAGGCTGTAGTTCTTGGGGTTGGGCCCATCTCAAGCGCCCAGTACCTCCCTTGTTCATATTTATGTGTCTTTGCTGCATTCTCATAATAAAATCTTTTATTTGGATTTAAATGTTGCGTTGTTGTTTAGGTTGCTTTTGATGATTAGAAAAGGTTTGTAATGTTCAAATTTGCTTGATAGGTTAATCACAGGGAATATATTCAGAAAAAGGCTGCCAAACACCTTGGATCTCACCTGCCCCTTTGTGGAATCATGAGCTGGGACCAACGTGACTTTGCTACCAACAAAAACACTTTCTTTGCTTCACCATGCAATCATTAGTGTTTGAATCTCATTTGCAGAACTCGATATCAGTTTGGATGCATGTTTAGGTTTATAATCACTTAGTTTCATAATCGTTTCACATGGTTTCACTGCAAATAGACTTCTGTTCATTTCCTTTGCTGTTAGGTCAGATTAGAGTGAAGTAACTAGGTCATAGGTTTTATAACTAGATCTTTGTTTTCTTGCATGACTTTGTTGGTTCAGTTGTAAACACTATGCAGGGCATCTTCATCACCTCCTCGTTCATTTGAGCCTCGTTCAGATCAGCTCCTCCATCACCAAGTCTGTTCCTTCATCTCCCATCTTCTCTTTTGCCAAGTAACCTTACCTTCTTCCCCATTGTTGTCTCAACCACCTTCAAGCCAAGTCAGCTTTCCACATCACCTCACCACTCCATCCATCAGTTCCTGGGTCACTTCAGACCCCCATCCTACCTCCATAACCATCCATGCATCTTCCATCAACCATCCCATTTCAGAACATCCTGTAGAAAAATTGCAGACCTTCCTGTAGAAACCCCTGCGTTTCCTGTAGAATCCCCTGCAGACATCCTGTAGGAGGCCACTCACTCGGTTGCTAAGCCTCTGAACGTGAGGAACCTATGTGGACTGATGCTAAGGATCTCTGGGGACCTCTCCTAGCCTCCCCAACCTTTCCCAAGCTTCCCTTCCTTCCGCATCACATCTGCACAACCAAACCCTAATAAGCACAAAATCACAATCACTCCATCCACTTAAAGAAAAAATATAAAAACATGTCTTTTAAGATGCAAGTAGATTAGATTCATGCATTTTCACTTATTAGAGGTAATGGCATCATTGGTAGAAGTTTCCTTCACATTCTTTGCATCATAGAGGTTAGACTAGTTAAATTAGGGTTTCCTAGGGTTTCCATGTTTTGATTTTCTTTCAGTTCATTTTTGCCAAGTAGATTAGTCTTCTTTGAGCTAGCTTTCATCCATCATTGATAAAGCTTCTTCTGTGAGCCTATAGAAGTTGGCTTGAGCCCTAGCGGACTTGTGCCAGCTGACCAAGTGACAGCTGTGACAAGAGCTAGTACTTGTGCATACAGCACCGTCGCTTCCAAGTTTGTACGAACTACCGGGTTGATAAAATTAAGAGACAGGAAGCCCCAGGAGTTGTAGCATTATTGCTACAATACTGGAGCTCACCATCTTTTTGGCGTCGTTGCCGGGGAAGCGACAGAGTATTGGTGATTGTTGCTATTCTTCTATTTTCTACTACAACCTTCTGCTAAGTAGGTTATTTCATTTCCATTATGCAATTTCATTTATGCAAAAGTAGATTAGCATTTCTTGCTTTCATAGATTAGTATTTCCTGCTTTCATAGATTATCCTTTCCTGCTTTCATAGATTAGCATTTCCTGCTTTCATAGATTAGCATTTCCTGCTTTCCTAGATTAGCCTTTCAATTCCGCAATTTCAATTCTGCAAGCGTAGATTAGCATTTCTTGCTTTCATAGATTAGCATTTCAATTCCGCAATTTCATTTCTGCAAGCGTAGATTAGCATTTCATTTCATGCTTTGTAGGAGTAGAGATAAGTTAGAAAAATGATTGCACAACCCCCCCACTGCTTCACACAGCCAACGTTCTTCTTCGATGGCTGTGATGAAAGAACCCCTGGGTGGACATCAAGACATATCTGAAGAACCTCTAGGGGAGAAGAAGAAAGAAACATTCCTCTGGAGCAAATGGCTACAAGCAGAAATGTTTGGAGCAGTCCCTTGTCCAAAGATGAATTTGAAAATCAAATCGAAGGTTTCAAGAGTGATATGAGGCAGTTTCTTGCCATGCAACTGGATACCTTGCGGATCCAAAAGAAGCAAGAAGAAGCCAAGAGGGCTTTGGCCATTTTTTGTCCTAGGTGCACTAGAAAGCATCCTAAGAACGAATGTCCAATGCACCCTCTAGAAGTGTGTTTCATCTGTGAAGAATACCATCCTACAGATCAATGCCCTTCCTTGCCCAGAATCAAAGCTACATATCAAAGAGCCAAGGGAGCCACTGAATCATTCTATTACATGAACCAAAGTTGGCCACATGGACCTAGATCTTACCAGCAGGAACTGCAAGGGATACCCGAGACCTATTATGACCCTTATCAAGCCACTTTCATGCCTTCTTGGGATCCCCCTGCTCATCCTTCCTGGTCTACACCTCCTCCTTGGTCATATTCTCCTTGTTCCTTCACAGATCCATATTATGCCCAACTATTTGCTCATTCGTTTCACTCTTATGCTCAGCCACAGCCTCAGTGGAATGCACCTTATCAGGAGTGGAGGCCCCAGTACAACTCTCATCCCGCTCATTTTCCTCCACCACCTGCTCATCCACAACCATCACCTCCTCCTCCACCAAGGCAACCCCAAATGCCTACCCAACCACAATGCCATCCATATCCATCTCAATTTCACACCCCCACTCAGCTACCCGTACCTCCATTTCCAAAACCACACAATGGAGCAGCTCAACCCCATTGCAAATCTGAGGCACAACATGTGCAAATGACTCCTTTTGAGCTCAATGATGTTCACCAAAGCTCAGGAAGAGTGTTGCAAAAGAGAGAATCTATTGACAACATTGAAGGACCAAAAGCAAAAGAAGATTCCAAAGAGGAGATCAAAGAACCATGGGCTGCACTTAATGAAGAGAAGAGATCAGAATCAGAGATCGAGAGAGTTCCCTCATGGTTACCATCAAATCTTCCATGTATTCAAGAGGAAGATCAACAAAAAGAGGAAGATCAGAAGGTCATGATAGAAGGTGACATGAAGAATGATCCAGATCAGCAAAAGAACCAAGGATATCAAAGCTATATTGAGATATGGTTTCAGAAGGTCACTCAGTTGCAGCAGTACTCTCTTCCTCAGCTATGTTTTGTACTTCCAAAGTCAGATCATTTTGTCTCTGAAAGTTGGATAGTTGTCAAAGCATGTATTCCGAGCCTTTACATCATCTTGTCTCTAATCTCGATGTGCACATGGCTCCATTGGAAGTATTCTTATACTTGAAAATGATTTTGTTTTTCAAGTAGGGTAGGGTAGAAAAAAGAAAAAGGAAAAAAAAAAAAAAAAGAAAAAAAAAAAAAAAAAAAAAAATGAAAAAAGGAAAATAGAAATCTAAGGTGAAAACCTCCTCGGAGGCGCCTTAGGTTGGCTCATTGATTGAAAACCTCCATGAGGCGGTCAATGGGTTGAAAAAAAAAGAGAAAAGAGAAAAGGATCTTTGGGTGAAAACCTCCCTTGGAGGCGCCCAAGGCAGGCAATTAGGGTGAAAACCTCCATGAGGCGCCCTAGTTGTTTTTCAAAAAAAAAAGAGAAAAAGAAAAAGAAAAATAAAGCTAATCTCCATTTCATGTTGCAGCAATGACATTGCAGGTTAAAGAAGGACATTGTAGGTCAGGTGGATCACTCAAAACAAAGACAAAGGAGTTTTTGTGCCTTCTACAGGAAGTTTCGTATCTTCTACAGGAAGCTTACAAAAAAGCCAAATTGATCTCCGAGGAGGACTTGAAGGCTTGGAAAATGTCCATGAGGCCTACCCACATCCATGTTTCCATTCCTCACCCCTTTTCCATCATTTTTTCATTTCGTTAAGCTTCTTTCCTCAAAACTGTGTCTTCTACAGGAAAGCTCTAAATTTCTACAGGAAACATCTTGTAGAACCTTTGGACGAGCCAAATCCAATTTCAAAAGTGAATCTGATGGTGGGAGTCTATTGGTTAGGCCTGAAAGCACTTGTGTGTCCATCCCTTGCCTTCATCCATCATTTTTTCACCACCTTGTGCTTCTCATTGTGCTTCTACAGGATCTTCCTGTAGAAATTGTGGGAAACTAGGCATGCATTTCAAAAAGTGGTTTGGCGAGCATGGTAGCTTCCTCAAGTGTTCAGAAGCCTTCATGCCATCTTCCAACTCCTCCTCCATCATCTCCATACCTGCATCACAAACAAAATTCATTTTGTCATCCCATGCAAGCACATGCAAAAAGCCTTGAGGCAAAAATCCATAGAACCAAATTTGTTTTTACCATAACTTGAAAACCATGCATCCTTTTGACAAACCGTTTTATGGGGAATTGTACAAGGTTGATGACAACAGGCCTGAGCAGTTTCATGCAATTCCGGTGCACGGTTTCCAAGAAATCAGCCTCCATCACCATCAGCCATTTTTGCCTTTTCTCCATAACCGTGCATCCGTTTCAAAACCTGTTTCATGGGGAGATGCACATGGATGATAGTAGCCTACCCAAGCAGTTTCAGCCGATTCCGATGCATGGTTTCCGAGAAATCGAGCTCTGAAATCTTCAGCCATTTTCCAATTTTCTCGAAATCCGTGCATCCATTGATCACGAATTTGCTATGGGAGATGCATAATGATGATAGAAACATGCTCAGCAAGTTTCAGATCGATCCGCTTTGGCGTTTGGGAGAAATGTCGAAAACAAGTTCTGGTTCGGGGAAGATGCAGCAACAGCAGCTTGAATGTGCAGATTTGAACGTGGAAACAATTGTCTGGAGCTTGGATCCGGCCAGAGGACACCTGCACATGAAAAACACAATCAAAGGTTAGCAGCCAAGCCATCATGCAATCATAAAATCAATGCATGCAGCAAGGACAGGCCACAGCAGCTCATGGCAACCATTCAACTTCGAGGTATGTGACTAATCTCATTCTTCTATTGCATAGATTTAATTGGGAACTGCATAAACGAATGGGATGAGGGATTAAGCCATGAATTTAGCAAGGCTCAACTAATTGTCTGCTTCAGAACTCCACCGGCAGCCACGCACTGCACGTGGACAATGGACTCACGTAAAAATTAAAAAATTGTAAAAGGAAAAAACAGTGATCGGAAGTTTAACTCTAGTGCAGTTGATTAACAAATAGAAGACATGCAGTTCATAAAATCACTTCAGTTCGAAAAAGCCAGCGTGCATGTGTTTTTCCACCTCACCACAAGTCACGCAGTAATTCAAGGGACGCTTGGCTGCAACTCTCACCACTCTTTGTTCAACAGCGGTCAACTGAAGCGCATGTCCACCATCCAGATCAGTTAAACAATGGTGCTCTACCGATTTCTACCTTTTATTCCCGAGATCTCTCCAGTTCTTTAAACAATTCCCGCCGGGCAGTTCTACAGGAACGCAGTCTACAGGAAGGCGTTCTACAGGAAAGTGCAGCAGAGCAGAGAAGCCTGAAATTTCAGCATTCTTGAGGCTCCTCTCAGTGGTTCAACTTCATATCTAGCTGAATCAAACATATCTCTGTGACGTTTAACCAGAAGTAAATCTAAGCCTACTTTGCATATGTCTGAAGCAGTTCTCCATTGATTTATCAAAGATCTGGTCTCGCCTTTCCTCTTGAGCATATATCTGGTCTCTTTTGAGGCAGAGATCATTTCTTGGAGGTAAATTAGTTGTCTTTAAAGATCTAATCTAAAGCTCTGTGCAATAAGATATATCAGGAGCAGTATGAGGCCAGATTCGAGCTAACCTGTTGTATGGTTCTGAGGCATAATCTACATCACTTTATAAGGCAGCTTGTATCAGAAGCTGTTTGGCTCCTTTCTGTCAAGGCCTTCTGGCATATTCTCATGCTTTCCTGAGGCAAAGGCATCTAGCAGTGGGTTTTATTCATGTATCCTTTTTGTCATTCTGATTGACATCTTAGCATAAGGCTACTCTCTGTGATGATTGACATCTTCACATAGGTCTGAGACTACTCAATATGACTATTGGATCCCTAATCTGAAAATTTCTGAGTTCAAGTGCATGGCTGAGAATCTTGTAATCTTGCTGGTGCATTTATTTTTTATCTGAGCAACATTCATTTTGATTTGCGCTTGCATGGTGTAATGAGGGTATATTTACATTTATCTCTATTCTGAAAGGTATGAAGCAGTGTTTCTCTTCATCAAGCTTGGGGCTTGAAGAAAGGTGAAAATAGTCGAGGTGGATCATGCTATTTTTGCCCAAAGAATAGAGTGACACAACAGCTGCATTATTGGGATCTGATGAGATCATATACCAGCTATTATCCTTAATAAATTGGACACCACCTTCAATACATGGAAGCATTGTTCGAGCATTTCATGCCATTTGTTGTGTACCAGCGGCTGTTGAGGCAAGGACAACTTGATCTATCTTATGTTCTGTTCTGCTTCTGTTATCAATTCTTAGTAGAGTTCAAATCCAAGATTAAGAATGCCATTCGATTCAGTTAAAGGCCTGGAAACACTCCTTCCCATCCAGATTTGGCATGCACTATCTATTCTCGGGCAGCTCATTGTACTTGTGTGATTTTATAATACATTGGGCTTGCGTCAGTTGGATTCGTCAGCTTCCAGGTAGCAGCACAGTTCAAGGAGAAGGCAACCTCAGCCAAGCAGGCCAAAACAGTGAATACTGTTTCTACAGGAAGACAGAAAAAGCCACTACAGGACTGTTTCTATAGGAAGGCAGCGAACAGTTTCTACAGGAAAGTTTGAAAAGAGGGAATCCAAAGGAGCAATCGGCCAAGATGCTAGCCAAGGAAGTCACCAGGGCCATCAAAGACAAGGGGAGAGATTTGGTTGCTCAGAGGATGAGCAACACTTTCAGTAGGGGGGTGATGATGAGCCCCAAAAATGTACAATTATTTGGGGTCATCCAACCTCCTAATTTGACTTGATCCACCATTCTCATTTGTTTATTGCATGTTTTTGATTATTTTTATGTTAATAGAGTGAATTTGGTTAGTCATTATGCCAACAAGTCTAATGGGTGCTTTGTGTAGCCTTTTTGGTCAACTTGGAGACAAATTTGAAGGTCTAAATGAGCACTTGGCAGCCAAATTCGTGGGAGAACAAGCTAGAGGATTTGTAGGAAGGTGTCCCCCTCATTTATGGGCCCTTACCTCGAATTCTCCACCATCAGCTCGGAGTTCAAGGGCCACCGAATCAATCAGCTCAAGGGCAGCCAAGCAAGTCAAGTTGGACTGCTGTTAACTACAAGTCTTGGGCAGCCAAGCCCCTAACATTTAGGAGGACTGTTGGGTCCTCAAATTGTATAAATAAGAAGGCTTGGGGCCTCATTTTGGTTAGCTAGTTGGTAGTCATTTTTGTAGCTAGTTAGTCATTTCGTTTTAGCCATTAGTTAGCTAGCTTGTAGTTCGATTTTTAGGCCATGGATTAGCTTTGCTTTCAGCTCATTCTCAAGCTCTCCTTATGGACAGTTTTGATGTACTTTTCATTTCTTGATTAATAAAGATGGATCCAGCTTTGCACCAGCTCTAAATCTCTCTTGGGAGGCTGTAGTTCTTGGGGTTGGGCCCATCTCAAGCGCCCAGTACCTCCCTTGTTCATATTTATGTGTCTTTGTTGCATTCTCATAATAAAATCTGCTATTTGGATTTAAATGTTGCGTTGTTGTTTAGGTTGCTTTTGATGATTAGAAAAGGTTTGTAATGTTCAGATTTGCTTGATAGGTTAATCACAGGGAATATATTCAGAAAAAGGCTGCCAAACACCTTGGATCTCACCTCCCCCTTTGTGGAATCATGAGCTGGGACCAATGTGACTTTGCTGCCAACAAAAACACTTTCTTTGCTTCACCATGCAATCATTAGTGTTTGAATCTCATTTGCAGAACTCGATATCAGTTTGGATGCATGTTTAGGTTTATAATCACTTAGTTTCATAATCGTTTCACATGGTTTCACTGCAAATAGACTTCTGTTCATTTCCTTTGCTGTTAGGTCAGATTAGAGTGAAGTAACTAGGTCATAGGTTTTATAACTAGATCTTTGTTTTCTTGCATGACTTTGTTGGTTCAGTTGTAAACACTATGCAGGGCATCTTCATCACCTCCTCGTTCATTTGAGCCTCGTTCAGATCAGCTCCTCCATCACCAAGTCTGTTCCTTCATCTCCCATCTTCTCTTTTGCCAAGTAACCTTACCTTCTTCCCCATTGTTGTCTCAACCACCTTCAAGCCAAGTCAGCTTTCCACATCACCTCACCACTCCATCCATCAGTTCCTGGGTCACTTCAGACCCCCATCCTACCTCCATAACCATCCATGCATCTTCCATCAACCATCCCATTTCAGAACATCCTGTAGAAAAATTGCAGACCTTCCTGTAGAAACCCCTGCGTTTCCTGTAGAATCCCCTGCAGACATCCTGTAGGAGGCCACTCACTCGGTTGCTAAGCCTCTGAACGTGAGGAACCTCTGTGGACTGATGCTAAGGATCTCTAGAGACCTCTCCTAGCCTCCCCAACCTTTCCCAAGCTTCCCTTCCTTCCGCATCACATCTGCACAACCAAACCCTAATAAGCACAAAATCACAATCACTCCATCCACTTAAAGAAAAAAATATAAAAACATGTCTTTTAAGATGCAAGTAGATTAGATTCATGCATTTTCACTTATTAGAGGTAATGGCATCATTGGTAGAAGTTTCCTTCACATTCTTTGCATCATAGAGGTTAGACTAGTTAAATTAGGGTTTCCTAGGGTTTCCATGTTTTGATTTGCTTTCAGTTCATTTTTGCCAAGTAGATTAGTCTTCTTTGAGCTAGCTTTCGTCCATCATTGATAAAGCTTCTTCTGTGAGCCTATAGAAGTTGGCTTGAGCCCTAGCGGACTTGTGCCAGCTGACCAAGTGACAGCTGCGACAAGAGCTAGTACTTGTGCATACAGCACCGTCGCTTCCAAGTTTGTACGAACTACCGGGTTGATAAAATTAAGAGACAGGAAGCCCCAGGAGTTGTAGCATTATTGCTACAATACTGGAGCTCACCAGGTGCCTGTGGTTAGAAGAACCCATACCAATCACTGACATGCTAATCCATAGGATCACTCGACTTCGGCATTCAAGATTAAATCCAGCCACGGAATTTGGTGGAGAGACAGGTGAGCGCGACCTCGCCCAGCAAATTAAGGACAAATTTAAGCTTGCCAAGAAGCCACGCGGCTACTCCATCTCTACCATAACCAACCTTGTGGTCAAAGTATCCACCCAGATCTTGGCTGGTAAAATCATGAGGAAGTGCCATGTAGATGAGGTGCTGGCACCAATAGTATCATTAGCAGCCCAGTGCACGGAGGGCGTATAGTTCAAATGGGTGCGTTGAACTATAGAGAGGCATAGGATCAGAGAAAAAAAATTCGCTATACATGGCTACTGCTATCCATAGTACTGGTTACATGGGAGTTACCGGAGGATAGTCAGTTTCCTCCAGTCACGGAGGATTTATAGAAGTAGTGAAGTTCACTTCACTATGGGCCACCAAGGACCCTTAAAGGATCAAGGATAGTAAGATATTTTGGATCTTGATGGAGATGAGTATCAGCATAGCCATCAACTGCAAATTGTGGTTGTCACCGACTATCTTCGAATAGTTGGCGGGGTATGTGGAGTTCAAGGTGGACTTCCACTGTGCCTCCATGCAAGTGCGAAATGACCCTGATCAAAAGTGGTATGACCTTCCATTCCTGGCCATAGACGACGCAATCATGGTGGTCCTCGACCACTAGCCAGTAGAGTGGTGCACACCTCAGACTTGACAGTTGGGTCTAGTAAGTCTACAGTAAAGCATAAGAAGGAAGAGGCCAGACTAAATATGGAACAGTTGGCCAAAAAAAGGAAGAAAGAGGTTGAGGACAAAGCCAAAGCAGAGAAAACTACCAAAAAGGAGACAAAAGGGAAAGGGGAAGAGGAGGAGTGTGATTCCGAAAAGAGTTAGAAATATCCTTTCCCAGAGACAAGCGACGAAGAGCAGTGATTCGAATAGGGAGGAGCAGACCCAAAGACTACTCTGTTCCGGGTTAAGCACAATAGGGATCAGGAGAAAGTATGGTCACGAAAGAAGTCCAAGGCCGGAAAAACATCCCTTGACCTAATCACCTTGAAAGAAGGTGATTTGAATGACATTGGTGATGTGGTGAGGGATGTGACCATAGAACTGAGGTAGCAGTTTGAGCAGCAACAACAATAGGCCTTGGGTGATATTCAAATGGGTCTGCAAGAGCTATAGATCCATACGTCACAAGTATACACCAGTGTGGAGTGAAGCGGTGCGGTGTCAGCTAGTTTGGTGCCTGGAACTTTAGAGGTAGCAGAAATGGTGTGCATATTGGATCCATAGGCCATAACGTTGCCAGATGGAGTGTTGACTACAAAATCAGAAACTAATAGGGCTACTGTCAATGCCCTCAAGAGAATTGTGCTAAATTTGATTGCGCTTCCAAGTGAAGCCCTTCACACCTTGCAAGATGGTGTGATCATGGAACTTCGAGCTCGGAAACAATGCGCCCTGAATGTTATCATTAAGAAGAAGGTGAACAATGCTCAATTGGTTGTACATAAGAATTCTACCATTGATATTCTTAAGGCCACCACAGAAAAGAATGAGCACTTGACCAAGGTGGTGGTTGAGGCATGTAGGATTGTTCAAGAGCTAGATATTCCTGAAGATGCACCAGTGAATGTGAGAATTTGGAAGCTCATTGCCAGAGTGTATGAAGCGAGAATAGAGCTAGTTAAGGTTTATCTTGAACTAAACCTTGAAATTATAGAGCTTGAGTTGAGGGCCTAGCCTTCAAATCCACCATAGGTTAAAGAGTAGCGCGCGACCATTGTCAACGATGCAGTAACAGCTACAGATGTTGTAGTCAAGGAGTGCACTGCGCTCTTTGAGAAATCGCGTGAAGTAGTCACCAGCCTACAGGAGGATCCCAATGTGTAGAAGCTAGAAACAAAGGCATGGGAGCTGCAGCAGAGATATGATGTGGTTAAAGCGACAACGTGCACCATCGCCATTACAAAAAGGTTAGAGAAGCTGCAAGAAGAAAAGGGGCTTAAAGAACAGGTGGATTCAACTCAGTGCAAGGAGGCAGTACTCAAGGCCAGATTGGGACCTTGGCTAGAGGAAGCTTATGTACACACTGCCTCCATTGAAGGGAAATTGGCCAGTCTGCAGGTGACAAAACAGAAAATATAGGTAGGCATCACGGGGCCAACAATGGGGTAGCTGGTCGAGCAGATGAAGTAGGCAGCAACACAATGCACTGCTGAAGTCAGAGTGTTACAAGTGTAGTTGGGAGGTCTTCACGACAAAATCTCCACGCCAGCAGAGTGACTCGAGGGTGAGTCACTAGATTTGTGTTGGGGGGATATTGGGAATGATTCCCTTGGGGTTAAAAGCCCAAGTTTTGGTGCTAAAGGCCCAAGATTTGTATAAAGAATGTAAAGTTTTAGCATTTTGTGGTTGCAGAGTGCGAAGATGTAAATAGTAAGGGTTTCCGCCCTTATTTTAGATAGTTTGTGTCGGCTTGATGAGATCCACCCTTGGTCCACAGACCATGGGAACGTATAAAAAGGGAGTCTTAGAAGGGTTTAAGACAAGTTTTAGTAGACTTATGAGTAATTTTTTGGGTCTGTGAGGGCTAAGAGTGAAGAGTCTTAGCATAGGAAGAGGCTCTGTAGCTGAGTGCACAGAGGCCTAGGGTAGAAGTCCACAGCTGAGTGCACAGACCCCTGTAGCTGTGTGCACACGGTAGTCAGAGTCTGTACTAGAAATATGGATTATCAATAAAGAGAAGTATTCTAGAATTACCTGTGTATTTTACTTCTATTGATTGCATGCGATTATGTTACGTTGAACACTGGGTTTATGTTTTAATGTTATTATGATGCATGAATCTATATGTTTCTTTTTGTTATACGAACGCAAGCAAAGATATATGTTTACATGAAGATAATCATAATTACATGTTAAGTCTACACGAAACTAAGGTAATTTGAGTAAATACAGAAGTAATAGCAATTATAGAGGTGTGTAAGTGCCTAATATATCTATTTATTGTACGCGAAGGATGATAGGAGACCTTTGTGGAGGCTTCAAGGATGAATAAGAGAAGTACTTTGATAAGCCCTAAAGGGCTTATCGTCCTGTGTGAAGGTAGAGAGAGGGTATAAAACGAAATCAAAACCATCTTAGGGTGTAGAAACTTGGTTCCTACATCCCCCCATATTGCTTCGGGTGAGACTTCAGTCTGCTCTCCACGGATTGATGTCAAAAGGGCCAATAGTGTAGGGATTTTCTCGGCTAATTAATGTTGAACCTGGGTCAGGGCCCATTAATCCAACACTAAGTATGGTAAATCATACCATTTCTGGTCTGGATCCTTTCACGCCTGGATGTAGACATGGTGGAAGTCTGCCTTAAACGCATACTCAGATCACTGGTCAAAGACGGTGAAAACCACGACTTTGTGTTGGTGGCTGCACAAATTCTTCCCTCCATTAGCACCCAAAATACTTTACTTTCCCTAACCCGCTCAGCATCCTTGCTAGCCCATAAAGATGCAATTTTTGTCGCTTCTGGCAAATCTGCCTCAATTGGAGGAAATGGGTTGTCATCTGGCAACTCCCACATGACCAACACAATTGATAGTAAGAGCCATGAGTAATTAAATGCCTTGATGTGGTCTTGTGCCTCCCTGTAGTTCGCAAGGAAATTATTGCACCGGTAGCACACCTAATTGAACTGTACACCCTCCTTGCATTGAGTCATTAATGAAACCATTGGTGTTGGCACCTCATCCACGCGGCACTTTCAGGTGACCTTGTCAGCCAAAATTTCAGTGGCCACCTTCACCATGGGGTCTGTAATGCTTGAAATTGAATACCCGCGTGCATTTTGACAAGTTTGAACTTGTCCTTCATCTTCTCGGTGAGGTTTCACTCACCCATCTTTCTGATAAAAGCCTTGGCCGGATTCAATCCAAAATGAGGTAACAATGTGATCCGATGGATCAACATATCAATGATCAGTATCGGCTCACTCAACCATAAACACCTGTCATGCACAAGACACAACACCTCTTTAATGACTATTAGATTTATCGAGGCGCAATCGTAATGCAACAACCATAGTAGATTCAACCATTCAGGGACTTTTGAGGTCTAAAATGGACCTCCTAAGGAAATTATAAAAAAACATTAGAAATAATAAAATAAGATTAGATTTCATCATCAAATTTTGGAGTGAAAAAAGATAAAACTAATTTTTCAACTCGTATTTTCAACTTATATCACTATGGGTTTACTCACATTTCGAGTGAAAACACTCATTGGATGCATAATTTTATTCCTCATCCAAGGAGTACCCATGTTGCATACTTTCGATAGACCCTGCTACATAAATAATGAGAAATACATGAAAAACATTATTGCAATCACATTTTTTCTTGTATTTCTCAGTTTTCATGTAGTAGGGTCCATCAAAAGTATCTAACACGGGTACTCGTTGGATGAGGAATTAAATTTTGCATCCAACGAGTGCTCTTGCTCAAAATTTGAGTAAACAGTAAGAGAGATAAGTTGAAAATACGTGTTGAAAAAGTAGTTTTATTATTTTTATATTTTAATCTTTGTACTTTTTTACTCTAAAAATGTTGAATCATCCCCCATGGTTGACATCATCATCTTGAATCCTATTTGTTCTTATAAATTTTATTTTAGTTGTACATTTTTCTTAGGAGGCCCATTTTACACCTCAAAATTCCCTAACGAATCCTGCCTTGTTCACCCTGTGAATCCATTCCACCGGCTCCACTACGGTGACACCAGATTCCCTATAGAACACCCTTTTCATAAAAGTATCGGTAGCTGAGGGGGAACTACTCAATGTCCCCCAAGTCCCAATATTCAAGCTTTAGATGTGGGATGCGCGCCAAGCGCAGACCTTCAAAACCTATCTTTTCTGGCAGCAGGGGTGTGTTAAGGAGGAATTGTTCCTCATCGGGGTCCTTCAGGACTTTCACCTTTCCCTAGCATGGAGGGATGTATTTTGGAAACCTGGAAATAGGGTCTACCCCCTCAATATCATTTTCTTTCATGCCCTCCTCAGCCTCCAGGTCTACCACCTTTCCCTTCTCCTGCGTGGTTGGATTTTCTTTTTTATGGGTCTGTGTAGCTGGATGTTTCCTTGTTGACTCACGCGCTGGTAGTGTCTTCTTCTGTTTATATTTCTTTGTGTTGGGGACCTCTCTTGTTGATGTAGGCTTTGGCGTAGGTGACCTCAGTGACTTAGGAACTACTGCGGGAACCTCCATACTCACGACCTCAGGGAAAACTCCCATAGAGGCAATAGACCCTCCAGCACTTGTAGTTTCTATGGGACCTAGTCCTAATATGATTTTGCGAATAAGTTTACAGTCAGACTCAGGATACTGATCGAACACGAGGCTGTCAAGAAACTCCCCAAAGAACGCTCAGTTCATGCACAACAAAAAACACAACTCAGAAATTCTCAGAATGCAAAGTGTTTCTCGTTGGATGGCCATCTATAATTTATAGGAAAATTTGAATTCAAATTCGACCATTCCCCCCAAAATTTGCTCATAAATGATAGATTGGTGTCAGATTTCCAAAGATCTCACTCTTAAATTCAACCTTAAATGTTGCCCCCTGGCTCCTCTTAGCCATTTTCTCACTGTCAAATCATGAGTAGTGACAATAACAATCACTTTTTGGCTACACTGCACGGCCTTTCCTCCTATAGCATAGCTCCCTTCGCACTTTTGTTGATACTGTGACACTCTTCCGTCCTGCGCAGACCTCTTGTCGCGCAGCTCTACAACCCGGGCAGTGTAGTTTATAGTCTCATGCCTCCTTGCAGCTGCCTAAAGCACTAAGATTGTACTTCCATAATATAGTCATTTGGCCGGATCCATGGTGTATGGCTTCAATCGACTTCCATTTACCTTTCTTAGAAATGGATCTCCATTCAATTTCACCAGTTGAACAACTCCAACATTGGTAATCTCTTTAATGACATATGGCCCTAGACGATGCATCCGCAATTTTCTGGAAATTTATCAAACTTGTTGTCATATAATAAAACTAAATCATTTACCTTGAAGGTGCACAATTTGATGAGCTAATCGTGCCATGCCTTCTCACACTCCTTCTGAACTTGTTGATGGAATCCAACCAAAAATATATCTTCCTCAAGATTAGTTAGTTATGTGAGCCTTTCTTCTAAGGCTCTGTGGTTTGCCATTCCTATGAACGCCGCTATCCATAGGCTAGGCACAATGTACTCCATCGGCATCACAGCTTCCACACCATAGACCAGCCAAAAAGGTGTCTGTCCAGCCAACTTCTTACAAGTAGTTCTAAAAGCCCATAGCACCACTAGTACGTGCACGTCCCAATCATTCCTCTGCGCATTTCAAACCTTTGTCAGTGCGTTCTCCAATATATTATTAAATGCTTAAACCATCACATTAGCCTAAGGATGATATGGCATACTATTCTAATGATAAACTTGGAATTCTTTTGTCAGTGCACTGATTGTTTCATTAAGGAAATGTGTATCGCGATCACTCATCAAAATCTTCGGGCAACCAAACCTAGTAATCACATATTTGTTAGATGATCCAAAAATAAATATTATCATAGGCTATTAAGTTAGAATAAAATAATTATTAATTTAAAATATTAAATTGATAATTATTAATCTAGAATATTTAATTATTTAATGGAGACATTTAGAATTAGTATATTTTTGTAAAAGATATGACTCTACAAATGTGTCGTATCTTAGGCTCTATTTTAGGAGAATTCTTAGTAAGTTGTATGAATAGATTTTATTGTAACTGGACACTTTTTATTTCATAAGTGATCCATAATTATAGGTAGTTATGACATTGAGCTTATAAATAGCTCAGTGCAAGAGTGTTTGGTTGTTCGGGTGTAAACTCTTACAAAATTCCAAATGTTTTTTTTTTGTGTGTGTGTGTGTGTTTTTTTTTTTTTTTTTTTTTTTAATAAAATTACGTGTCTGAGGACATTTCTGCCATTATTGTGGTATCATAGCTTCAATAATTCTGCAGCTACAGCGAGGAGGAAATTCCAGCTCTGCAAGTTTTTGGAAAACTCCATTGAATTGATCAGCAAATAATTAGTATGAAAATTTTCCGATTTTTTGTTCAAAAGAAAAGAAATTTGATTCTTTTATTGATTTTGGATTGTTAAATCTGAAAATAAATTTTTGTCTTATTATCAAAAAATTGTTGTCTCTTGAATTTCTATTATTTTCTCAGCTTCAACACTTTCTCTTTGAATTCTCCCCGCTTCATTTAGTTGGAAATTGGGAAAAAATCGTCCAACCAAACTTAGCACTATCATCTGCAAATTTAAGCCCTCACCATCGTTGTCTAATCCCATCAAATTTTTAATCCATCTCACGGCCAGCCAAAAGGCCAATATTTGGTTTATGGAATTTCAACCATCCCGGGCTTTGAAGTTGTTCAAATATTTTCTGAGTGGAAAACGCCTACCAAAATAATTTGATCGTGCAGAAATTATCGCCAGTGGAGTTTTCAAGCATAACAGACATTCCCAATAATATTGTTTAGTTCAGTGTGAATGCAGAGCCATTCTACCATAGTTGAGTTCACTAGTACACTCATTTTTCTTTTCTGATAATATCTTCTAGAGAAATTTGTACTGCTACGACAACATCAAACTGAACAAATTTTGCGGTTCATGGTTTTTTAGTATCTTCTTGAGTTAAATCTATTCTATGTTAGAGATTTAGCAAATGCATCGAATGAACAAATAGTGCCAACGTGAGCCAGCCAACCAACAAGATGCCAGCGTGAGCACAACTATCTAGCGACAGTGAGCCAACGTGAGCACAGCCAACCAGCAAGCAGTGTGGAAGCCAGCAAGATAGTGTGAGCTAGTAAGCAAGCTAGTGTGCAGAAATTGAATGTGTGGACGTTGCCAAATCGAAAATCTATCAGGAAAATAGCTTGGAGATAAGTGGCTGAATGGGTTAAAATTTTTGTGCTGTGCATACATATTGTGTGTTGTGTGCTAAGTTTTTTTTTTTTTTAATTAAGTGCGTGCTTTTACATTTCAAAAAAGGGAGATACACATTAAATTATCTCCGTTCTTTTTTAAATGAAAGTTTTAGAGACTTTTATAAAGTCCTTTTAAATGAATGAGAGTTTTAAGAGAACTTAAGGATGGTTTTTAAATTGGAGAGATAAAGTTCTTTTTTATAGTTTGTAATTTGGAGGGATAAGGTTTTTTTTATAGTTTGTAATTTGGAGAGAGAAGGTTTTTCTTATAGTTTGTAATTTATAATTTGGAGAGATAAGGAATTTTCTATTATTTGTAAAATAATATTTTTTGAGAAATAAGGTGTGAGTGGTTATTTGTAAATGTTTAGGGCAATAAATTTTTTGGAGTAATAAGGAGATTTTATTTGTAATTTGTTTTTGGAGAGATAAGTGTGGCATTGTAACTCAAAGTAATTTTACTTTGAGGGGGCGTAGATATTTTTTTACCAGGTTTTGCAAGAGCATCATTGTAAAAGTCAAATTTTGAAAGTTACCTTTTAAATATTTGAGAAATTGACTAGAGCCAAGTGCAAAGCTCAGTCATTTTTCTCCTGTTTCAACGACTATACGAGGGTCAAGGCCAAGCCACGATAGTTTTTTTTTGCATAGTGTGCTGCGTGTTGTGTTGCCCGTCTTGATATTTTTTTCTAAGGCTGATTCTTGGTGTGAAGGTTCAACACTACAATGTCAAAGTTAATTAATTTGTTTTCTGATTCCAACAAACTTGAAGGTACAAAATATTATAAAACATGGCAATGCCTCATTGAAAGCACTCTCATTTATAATGAATTGTGGCAGGGTATATGTGCTAGTGATATTAAGCCAAATAAACCCACAGATGCAGTTGCACTAGCAAAATGGGAAGTTAAGAATGGCAAAGGATTAGTGCTCATTAAATCTTCTGTCAATGATGAAATGTATGTCCATATAGCAAATGCTATAGATGCATGGTCTCCTTTGAGAACTGTTAAAGAATTCTTTGATAATCAGCCTAAATCAAAGAAAGTTGATCTACAATTAAAATTATTGCAACAAAAATTGACTGAAAGAGGTGATGCTCTTGAATATATCTCCGAACTAAAGAATATTAAGCAGGAAATCATTAATACTGGTTTTCCAACAGTAGATGATAGTTTTATGGTCACAATTTTAATTGCTGGACTTCCTTCTTCTTGCACACATTTTTTGGAGACTCTACAATTAACTGGTAAGTTAGAGAAACTAAATTTTGATGAGCTCTGCAAAATGTTGACCCAACATGATAAAACCTTTGGGAAGGAAAAAAGTTGGTGAAGATGTATTTTTCACAAAGGTCGGCACTAATAAATCATTGACTGACAATTATAGAAACAGAGGCAAGGAAATTTCAATTAGAATCAAGCAACACATAATTTACAAAGTCGAGGTCAAAGCCAAAGCAGAGGAAACAACTTTAACAGTGGCAACAGTTCAGGCAGGAGTAATTTTCAAGACAGAGGAAACAATCAAGGAAGAGGCTATTTTCAAGGAAGAGGAAATAATAATCAAGGTGGAGGACAACCTCAAAACAAAATTCAAAGCAGAGGCAGAGGAAAATCTCAAGGAAGAGGAAGAGACTTAAGTCAAATTGTGTGTCGAAGATGTAACAAAGTTGATCATTATGCTGAAGATTGTCAAACTTCTCTTAATAAAATTCCCAAGTTTCATCAGCGCTCAGCACAATTTGCAAGTGATCAAGATGATGATAACTCAGAATATGATTTTACTTCTTCGTCGGCATTACAACTTTCATCCCTTATTAGAAGTGATTATGAAGATGCTTGGATCTTGGATTCAGGGGCAACTCAACACATGACTTGTCGACGTGACTTTTTTTTTGGAATTTTCAAGATTTCCAACTTAATTCCATTTTTCTTGCAGATGATACAAAACATACTCCTTATAGAAAAGGAGCAGTTAAATTTTTTCTCCCTGGAATTGGAGAAAAAATGATTTCAAATGTATGGTAGGTACCGACCTTTAAGAAAAAATTATTATCTTTAGTCATGATTCGACAAGCAGGACATCGGGTAACTATGAAAGATGGTCTAGTTAAGATTAATTCAGTGAAACAGAGCTTGAAAACTATGATGATAGGTTATGAAGATGGAAAATTGCTAAGGATGAAAGGGAAAATTATTCCAAGGCATTCTGATTTTGCAGGGGTAGTGACTACAGGAATTTCACTTATAAGATTATGGCATGTAAGATATGGACATTTAAATTTTGATAGTCTTTCTCAATTGCAGAAACAAGGGATGGTTAAAGGACTTCCCACTTTCAAAAAGGAAAATGCAAAATGTGAAGCTTGCATTTATGGAAAACAAAGTCGAGAAAGCTTTCCAACAAGTTCATGGTGTGCAAATAGGTTGCTAAACTAGTTCACAGTGATGTTTGTGGACCAATACAAAATTTATTTGATGGTTGCAAATATTTCTTACTATTCATTGATGATTTCAGTAGAATGACTTGGGTTTATTTCTTAAAGCAAAGTCATAAGCATTTGAAAAGTTTAAAATTTTTCGCCAACTTGTTGAAAATGAAGTCAAAGAAAACATAGGTACTCTTAGGACAGATAATGGGGGAGAATTCACTTCAAATGAATTCAATACTTATTTCAGTGATAATGGCATAATAAGACATCTTACAAATGTTTACACTCCACAGCAAAATGGAGTAGTAGAAAGAATTAATCGCACCTTGTTAGGAATGGCGAGATCTATGTTAACTTTCAAAAGGTTAAGTCCAACATATTGGGCAGAAGCAATTCATACAGTAGTCTACTTAAAAACAGATCTCCAACTGCTTCTTTAGATGGAATCACACCTTATGAAGCTTGGTTCGGTTTCAAACCTCAAGTTAAACATCTTAGAGTTTTTGGATCAGTATGTTATGCCTTAGTTCCAAAAGAAAAACGAACTAAGCTTGACTCAAGAAGTTTGAAATGCATAATTATTGGCTATTCTGATGAGAAGAAAGGGTATCGTCTTTTGACCAATGGAAAATTTATTGTGAGCAGGGATGTAATTTTTTATGAAACAAAGAGTAAGAGTGCTGAAGAATCAAAAGTCTTCTTCAAAAGTTATAAATTAAAGGCAGTCAAAGAGAAGGAAATATGCAAAGTCAACCAAATTCATCAAATTGGTATGAACTTGATTTTCCCTCATCTAAAGATGATTCCTCCAGTCCATCTACTTCAACAACACCATCAAGATCCTCTAGCAGCTCATCTGCATCTTCAAGCAGTAGCAGTTCTTCAGATAGTGATTCTCCACCTCTAGAGTCTTCAACTGATTGACGAATGTCAGTTTATATTAATCCACTTTACAATGATGGTGACTTTTCAGAATCTCAAACAAGTGAGCATCAACTACCAAAATGGGCAGTTCAACTTTTGAAAGATGTAAAGCTTGATGAGCAGAATAAAACAGGAACAAGGAAGTCACACAGAAGTGAAGGCAATTTTGCATTGATAGCACATGATTTTACTAAACCTTCCACATACAATGAAGCAATAAAACATAAAGAATGGAAACAGGCTATGATTGAAGAATATCGAGCCGTAATTGATAGCAACACTTGGAAACTTGTTGATTTTCCTCAAAATGTTAAACCCATAGGATGCAAATGGGTTTACAGAATCAAGTACAACCAAAAGGGCGAACTTAGAAAGTATAAAGCAAGACTTTTTGTTAAAGGTTTTGCGCAGCAGGAAGGCATTAATTATGAGGAAACTTTTTCTCCTACAGCTAAATGGAACACCATCCGATTAACACTTGCATTGGCCACTCAGAAAGGATGGAAAGTTCACCAAATGGATGTGAAAAGTGCTTTTCTCAACGGGGATTTACAGGAAGAAGTGTATATGACGCAACCACCAGGTTTTGAAATTGAAGGGCAAGAACATAAAGTCTGCAAATTGATCAAGGCTTTATATGGGTTAAAACAAGCTCCCCAAGCTTGGTATGCAAAAATGGATGAATACCTTAGGAAAGTTGGTTTTCAACGAAGTGAATTTGATGATACTTTGTATGTGCGACAACAGGGAAAATATTTGGTGATTCTTGTTATGTATAGAGATGATTTGATCATTACTATAAACAATGATGATCATATTACACAAGTGAAAAAGGAGTTACATGCAAGTTTTAAGATGACAGATTTGGGATTACTTCACCACTATCTTGGAGTTGAAGTCTTCCAACGTCCACATCATATTTTCATTTCTCAGAGTAAGTATGTTCAGAGGTTCTTCAACAATTTGGAATGTAGGATTGCAAGCCCGTTCTTACCCAAATGGAGCAAAACTTGAAACTTTCGAAATTTGAAGGGGGGGAAATGGTGGACAACACTACTTATAGACAGTTGATTAGCAGTTTGATTTATTTGACAAATACTCGCCCTAATTTATCTTATGTTGTCAGTATTCTTTCATGTTTTATGTAAGAACCATGAGACAACCACTGGAATGCCGCCAAAAGAGTTCTTTGATATATCCAGGGAACAAAAGATTTTGGTATTCTTTACACAAAGACTAAAAACTTTGTACATAGTGGATGTTTAGATGTTGACTTTGCTAGAAGTATTGATAATCGAGCATCAACATCATGTTATTTAATGAACATGGGGTTAGCAACAATATCTTGGAGTTGTAAGAGACAAGCTATAGTGCCCACTTCTTCAGTAGAAGTAGAGTACATTTCAGCATGGGAAGCAGCATGTGAAATTGTTTGGTTGTAGAGAATTTTGCAGGACTTGGGCATTTCTCAGGTAGAAGCTACATCATTATTCATTGACATCTAGTCAACCATCAAACTTGCCAAGAACCTAGTTTTTCATTCAAATACAAAGCATGTGGACACCAAGTATCATCATATCAGATCTCTCATTGCCAAAAATGTCCTCAAGCCAATTTATTGTCCTTCAGAAGATCATATCTCTGACATTTTCATGAAACCGCTTGGCAGAATAAAATTTACTAAGTTCAGGGATGAACTTGGTATCTGTTGTAATGTATCTTTGGATCATAGAGGGGAATGTTAGATGATCCAAAAATAAATATTATCGTAGGTTATTAAGTTAGAATAAAATGATTATTAATTTAAGATATTAAATTAATAATTATTAATCTAAAATATTTAATTATTTAATGGAGACATTTAGAATTAGTATATTGTTGTAAAAGATAGGACTCTACAAATGTCTCGTATCTTAGGTTATATTTTAGGAGAATTGTTAGTAAGTATTTTGAATAGCTTTTATTGTAAGTGGACACTTGTTATTTCATAAGTGATCCATAATTAGAGGTAGTTAGGACATTGATCTTATAAATAACTCATTGCAAGAGTGTTTGGTTGTTCGGGTGTAAACTCTTGTAAAATTCCAAATGTAATTGTTTTTTTCTGATTAATAAAATTACGTGTCTAAGGACACTTCTGCCATTAATATTCAAATAGGAACTTCGCTACTATTTCCCCTGTACAGTCCTTCACGCACTGTGCCTCTGCCCATCTGGTCAAATACTCAGTCACGGTGATAATACACCACACATCGGTCTTCTTTCCTGGAGGCTGAATCAGGCCTGCAAAATCAATCACCCATTTCTCAAATGGATGAAATGACATCTACACATTCAGAGGCAGCTATGTAATGTCCCATAATAATAATAGAAATAATAATTAATATAATATAATATTAAAATATAAGCAAATAAATAATAAACAATAAAAAAAGATAATAATAATAAATAGATAATAAATAATAAAGAAATATAATAATAACAAATAAATAAAATTGTAAAGTTCTAAATAAGTATATATGTAAGTAAAATATAAAATATTAAGTACAGTTAACAAAAAGGTAAAATAAAACAATGAAGAGTTAACCAAAAGAACTATAACAATATTAAAAATAAGTAAAGTTATCAAAAATCAAAAATGAATAAAATAAGAAAGAATTATATTAAGAGAATTACTAAATTAAGTTAAACTTAAAATAAAGAAATAAAAGTTGTCTGTTGACACATGGAGTGTGTGCATGTGGTTCCCCTTCCAATGTTTTCTCTATTTAATAAATGGTGAGGAAGACGAGAGATCATTTCATGATTCCATCCTCCATTTTCTTGGGAGAAAAGTGTTGTGAGACAAAGGATTCCCTCGCAGTAGTAAGTTGATTGAAGGCTCAGGGGTGGCCAGTAGTAGCAAGATTTTGTGCAACCGAGCCTACAGTTGGGTGGAGAGTCATCCCCAAAACTTTGTTGTGGTTAGCATGATTCAAATAGCGTTCAACTCTAAAATCACAAGTAAGGAATATCATCGCCACAGGTAAGTTGTCTCTGCTCATATTCCGACATTCTGTTAGTGTCGGTATCTTCATCCTTCCGTCAGAGATCAAATCCTCTTGTTGCATTTCATATTAGGTGTCCCGCCCAGTCATCTGCATTCCATTAGGTGCATGGATCATCTGATGGTAGTGGTTGTCCTATAGTTTCCCTCATGTCATTTACCTTCTGGTTCATGTTTGTTCATTAAACATCATATATAGTCATATTTTTGTCTTATAGATTGCAAAGGTCTATTTAGGGTTCCAACGTCATTTAGGTCTAGGGTTTCATTAGGGTTTCATAAAAAAGCGTTTCAAAGCATCCAATAACCATCAGTAGGCACATGAGGAGGTTCCAACATCAATAAATTTTATCATCAAGAGTTCGAAGATGTGTTTTTCCTCAAAACTTTGTTTTGAGGAAAAAACAAAGTATTTTTGCTTTTATTGTACAAAAATCATGAAATTTTGTTTTCTTCATTGTAAATCCCTCCATCTGTAACCTTGGTCACTTTCCCTAGCCCCAGTAGCTCCAACCCCCTGCAAAACAAACAAAGCACAGGTCATTCAGTTTATCACAAGCTCAATTGAAGTGAAAAAGTTCAAAAACAGAGTTTAAAAATAAAGTCAAATTCTAAACATTATGAAAGTGGGTTTTATGAGCCAAAAATTAAAAAGCTCTTTGTTTATAAGTCATTTCTTCAAATTGCAAAGTTCATTTGCACTCTTGAGCAAAGAAACGTTGTGTTTGGAGGTGAGAAAGAGAAATTGGGAGAAATTTGCTAAAAAACAGGGGCGTGACGCACATATAAGGCACAACACATAGAGCCACAACCTCCAGTTCAAAATTGCACGGGCGCGGCGCATACACTGGGCGCGACGCATAGAGCTGTAAGCCCAATTTCACCCATAAACTCTCTCAAATTTCCAAATTTGCTCAATCCAATGGTGTGAAAGTAAGCCAAGCTTTCTTCCCTTGCTAGTGAATGAGTTTTTACTAAAATTTATGGTGGTTTAGTGAGACAAAAATCAAACCCTACCTCCTTGCAATTTTTTCTCAAAAACAATTGCCTAGGGTTTGCACTTGTGTTTTTTGCTACCAACTCCACAAAATTTATCACTCACACACTCTTTCATTCTCTCATTACATTTTATCAAACCATTCCCCAAATCCCCATATCCCTAAGTCTACTAATTCTAAAACCCTAATTGCTTTCCCAAACCCTATCCATATCCCTAAACCCTACTCACATCCCTAAAACTATTACTCCCATCCCTAAACTCTATTCACACATACATTTTTACACTCTCTTCCATCCACTCTACCCATTTCATTCCTCCACCATATTTTCACATTGTTATCCACAAAACCATCCATATACAACCACATTTTACAAAACCAGAGGAAAACAATGGAAAGAGACAATGATCATGGGTATGAGCAAGAGATTGAACATGACCGGGAATCTTGGCTTGAGAGGACAAACTTACACTTGGGAAAGTATGCTAGAGAAGTCCAACAACGTGAAAACTTGTTGAGACACATGGCGTTTCATTACATGGCGAGGAACAAAGTATGCAAGGCACGAATCAGGAGTTTAAAAGCAAAATTGAGGAAGGCATCAAAGAGGCAAAAGGAGCATGATCAACTTCAGATATTGGCCGAGGCTTCCTTGGCCCAACATAGCTCTTTATAGAGAAGGTTCAGCCAAATTTCAAAAAATTTGCGGCATTTTTTTGCATTTTGGAAAATTTTGGCACAAAAAACAGGTATTTCTGCCCTATGCACCGCGCCACGTGGCGCTCGCTTTTGCTAGGAGGCTCCAAATCACAAAAACTCAACATTTTTTGATTTGGCATGAAAAATTATGCTTTCCTGTCCATGGCCAAGAAATTTGGGCAGGTTTTGAGCCCTCAAAAAGGTCAAAAACACTCAAAAAATGACCTTACTGCCCCTATTTTGACACACAGGAAGCAGTGTTGGGAGAACTGAATTTTGGAGGGTCAAATGGAGGCCAAATTGAAAAATTCCACTTGGGTTGGAAAGTAGACAAGCAGACCTTTCCAAAAAGGACACTTGGAGCTAATTTAGACATCAGGATGGCCTCCAAAAGTGGGTCCAAACAGGCACTATGCATAGAGAATCAGGCGCGGCACATAGAGGAAATTTTGCCAATTTGACCAAGTTTTGCTCTGTTCTTCGCCCAGCTTTCACCAGTTTCACTTTTTCATCTTCTTATTGTCAAAATTGTGATGTAATTTCATGTACATTGATGGATCATGGTGTAAATATGTCAAATTTTCACTTTTGTAGTTAGATTCATCAGTTAAAAGGTTGTTTGAAACTGAATGAATAAGTTCCCTTGTTTCTAGAGGCAAGTTGTTCCACTGCCTGATTTCTAGTTGTTAGTTTAGAATTAGTTGGCACAGCTCCTAAACATGTGAGCTCGACCCCTAGAGGCTAGGATGAGCTATGGTTTTTCTATATTATGTATTTTTTAGTCATTAGCATGGTTGGACTCTTGAGAGAGTAAGGATCTTCATTGTACATTCATATCAGTGTTTTGGCTAAGGAATTGAGACCAAGGTTTGCAGTACTCTTTGGGATCCCTGTGGAATTTTTTTTGGTACAATGCTTTCTTATGTCTTTGTGAATTTATTCATGTGTTATGTGTATCATTTCTCTTTTATTTCTTCTCAGCTAAAACAAACAAGAGTGTAAGTAGAATAGATTGAAATTGTTGTGCTCTACTTGAAGTTTTCTTTAGTTTCTTGATGTTTTCAACTGTTTGGAGAGGATCCATGGCTTCTCTTGCCCTCTTGAACTCCTCCTCTGTCTAATCCAGCCATCTCACTTGATTTAAAGTGCCAAATTCAGTTGCCTACCTTGCCCCATCGAGATCCCTACAAGACTGAGCCTCGTTCCCTAGACCCAAGATCTGCCTTTCCCTTAGGGCCTACAAAAATCATCATTTTATTCAATCAAATTTCTTTGTACCTATACCTAGCCTAAGATCAGTAGCTATATTAGTCGATCTCAAGCCCTTAGTGATCATAATTCACTAAGATTGACCCGGAGAGAGCCCTCTCCTGACCTGGTAGGGCTAGCTACCAGGCTGAGCGTGGTTTGATGTTGGCCCTGGATCCTACCTTTTCAGCCTGAGGTAAATCTAGGCACTAACACATTTAATGTTAAATCATTGATAAATTATGTGTTGATTATAAATTGCATAATTGATCTAATTAGTTGCATGTTTTAATTTCGGGGTTGTTACATATGGTATCAGAACGAGGTTTCGACTCTGTGATCTCTGGGTAAAAGCTTGAGAAAAATACTTAATTAAATTTATCAATATTTTTTATTGCAATGACAAAAAGAAATTTAATCAATATAGATTTTAGAAATAAATATCATTTCTATTTTTTACAATAATAAATATATAAATTATTGAATAAATATCATTGTTTTTAATATAGTAGATAAACTTTCTTTATTTAAATCATTAAATATAAACTTTGGTCACCTCTTGTTTGCATGTAAGAGTATGAATGAGTAATCTTGAATACGTTAGTATAAACTTTGAGCACTTCTTGTTTGCATATATGCATGCCTACTCTTGAATATGCTATATATATATATATATATTAAAAATAATTTTATTAAAAGTAAACTTTACACTTTTTTTTACATTCATGATAAGTGTATACATGCATATTCTAAATATATTATAATTCTTTTTATTTAAACAAAAAACAAAACAAAACTCTATTTAGTCTCCTCTTAGCTATGATCTTATGCTATAATTAAAATTTTGTGAAGGCGTGTGGTATTTCGAGGCTTGTTTTGTGTTGAGAAAAGCATGAGGCTCAATTAGTCCAAACAAAAATTTTGTTGTTGGAAGAAAGGAGGAAATTTTAAGAAAAATGGAAACGGGTGCATTCATGGTGGTCTTTTCAAGGAATTTTTTTCTTTCTTCTTTTGTGTTTTTCCTTAGGGTCTATTTGCATGAAAACTCATTGCTACGATATTATTCCAAATTATGTGTGTACCAGGGCCGCAATAGCCATGGCGAGGGACCTCTTAAACAACAAGAATCGTAGATTAATGTGCCTCGTGCCAAGAGAAATCGACCGTATTGATATTTTATGTAAAATATAATCATATCTCATTGTAAATTATTCAATATTTAAATTTCTATATTTAGGTTTGAAAATACACCAAATCTTTTTTTTATCACATAAACCATGAAAATACATCAAAGTTTTTTGGGATCATGAGGTTGAGGTTGAATAATGAGGAATAAAGTAAAAACTCAATTTAATATTAAATTAAGTGCATTTATTTTAAAAAATAGAATAAAAGGAAACAACATAAGTCTTTTTAACAAATTTATTTTTATAGAGCAAAATGTATTGAAGATAAAGTACATTAAAATAAATGAATTGATAGAGCATGGTTCCTTTTCTTTTTATTACATTTATAACATTCTGTATTAACTAAATATTTTTGTTTATTTTTATGTTTAGTTTATATATTAAATGGGAAATCATGATTTAAATATTTAATATAAAAATATATGTTATAAAGAATAATAAGAGATAATATAAATATTATTTTTTTGGTGAGAGATAAGAATTCAAACTTAATATGATATTAAGTTTTCTAAATTCAAAAGGCAAGGAAGTTTGCACCTATGAAGTTAGTAGATATGGAATTTTAAGAAGTTGAAATTATTATAGGAATAAATTTTGAATCTCTAGTATGATAAGTGAAGGGGTGACAAGCTTCCTTAGTAATATTGATGAATAGTTGTCTTGTTTAGCGCATTTTTTGACCTTGCTCCATGGACGTTGCGTCTTCAAGAGGGAAGAATGATAAGGAACTTGATCAATTTGAGAGAACACCAATACAATTTTCCAATAGTACACATAAATTGAAGTCGAAAGTGGAAGGAGAATAATTATATTATTAGAATGAGCTGATATAATATTAGGTATAAAGAGAACAATTTTAAGAAATGAATGAAAGTTTCTAAGATGGTTCTAATATTAACAATGTAGATTGATAAAGTTACCCTATGGAATAACAAATGAATTTAAAGGTCTTAATATATAAGTGTATATGTTATAAGAATCATGGCATGTTGACTTAGTGTAAGGGGATATCTTAATTATGGCAATGAAAATTTTAATGAATAATGATGTTGAGGATTAGCATTCTTAATCATGGTAGTTTGTAATGCACAATAATAAATTGGCATAATAAATGTTGACTATAAATATTTGAGTAGAGTTCAGTGGATTCATGGATATACAAACATAACTGGCATAACCCCCTTTTGCATGAAAGGATTAGAAATATTAATTAAGACCCATGTGGCTACTATGTCTTTTATCTTGATAAAAACAATATGCACGAACATTAACTCAAGGCAATGCTTGAAATTTGTTAGTTGGATATTACATAACTGATTGTGAAACAATTTGTGTCCACATTTAAAATTAGTATTTAACTTTGTTTCTTTGATGTTTCTACTTAAAAAAGGGATGAATGATACAATGAAGGGATGAGGCAAAATAGTATGATGAGTTGATGAACATGAAACAAATAATGACATCTAGATTTATTTTGTCATATGTGTCAACTAGTCTAGATTTTTTATGTATGATTCTCATGATATGAGGCTATAATTACATATGGTTCCATTTATTATGTGATGTCATGATTATCTTTGATGTTATAATTTATGATGATATTTCATGGTGTGAAGCATGTGATTATTGGATGCAAATTTATGAAATGCATGAACATGCACTTTCTACTATTCATAATGTTTTAATAACAATGATGTTATGTTCTCATGATGGTATGCATGATATGGCATATGGATTATTTTCTATGATGTTATGATTATAACTAATGCATTGGATGTATGTTGAGATGTGGTGATGGATAGGAAATCCACAAATGGGTCTAGAGGGTCAGTTTATTTGATGATCTTGTAGGAGCCCATACGTGCGAGGGAGAATATGTAACACCATATGAGTTGGGGAAAAACTCAATCAACACTACATATGCCAGTGGTTCCTTTGTCTTGTATAACTCTTGATGGATAGCTCTTGAGGGGCTATGGGACCATCTTAAGGAGGCCAAGTGCCTGATATTGTAGGCTAGGTGCCTAGTATTGGATTGGGATGCCGAAGTCTGGTGGGGTTGCAAGGAATTCAATGCCTGGGGTTGTGCGCCTTGGTAGCTGTGGAGGGAGTTGGCCAGCCTTTCAAGATGACCAGAGTCATTGAGTGTCGTACCGGATGTTTGCCTTGGGGCAAATGAGGTCTGAGTCAGGCGCGAGCCTTGGGGCCAGCCTTGGACTATGATACAGATCGGGGAGGCTTATGCTTGGTTCCAAAAGTGGGAAAAATGACAGATATTCCTTGAGATTTCCTGGGTGTTGTGAAAACTTTCGATGCCTGCTGGTTATACTAGTTCAGCAAAGGGTGTAGGGCAAACATGAAGTAATAAATAACTAACTAAATAAAATGTTAAATTATTCAATTTAACTTCGGGATGAAGTTCCTTTAAGAAGGGGAGTATGTAATGTCCCTTAATCTTAATAATAATAATAATAATAATAATAATAATAATAATAATAATAGAAATAATAAATAATATAATATAATATTAAAATATAAGGAAATAAATAATAAACAATAAATAAAAGATAATAATAGTAAATAGATAATAAATAATAAAGAAATATAATAATAACAAATAAATAAAATATTAAAGTTCTAAATAAGTATATATAAAAGTAAAATATAAAATAGTAAGTAAAGTTAACAAAAAGGTAAAATAAAATAAGAAAGATTTAACTAAAAGAACTATAAAAATAGTAAAAATAAATAAATTTATCCAAAAGTAAAAATGAATAAAATAAGAAAGAATTATATTAAGAGAATTACTAAATTAAGTTAAACTTAAAATAAAGAAATACAAGTTGCATGTTGACACATGGTGTGTGTGCATGCAGTTCCCCTTCCAAGGTTTGCTCTATTTAATAGACGGTGAGGAAGATGAGAGATCATTCTATGATTCCATCATCCATTTTCTTGGGAGAAAAGTGTTGTGAGACAAAGCATTCCCTAGCAATAGTAAGTTGATTGAGGGCTCTGGGGTGGCCAGTTGTAGCAAGATTTTGTTCAACCAAGCCTACAGTTGGGGTGATATTCGTCCCCAAAACTTTGTTGCAATTAGCAGGGATTAAAATAGCATTCAACTCTGAAATCACAAGTAAGGAATATCATCGCCACAGGTAAGTTGTCTCTGCTCTGTTGGCATTATGTTTTCTAGTATGACTGTATGTTACAGATGTTGTACTTGTTGGCAACTCCAGTGGCAAGGCTCTCGGTTTGTTGAAAATTAAGAAGGACGCAGGAAACTAGTTCAGGAGGTGCGTACCCGCAGGTACACCATGCAGGGTCCGCGTCCAGCGACGCTGGCCAGCTGTTCAGGGGGTGCGTCCACCCAGTGCACACATTTCAAGGCAGAGAAAAAGCACGTGGGGGTTTCTTGTGTGGTATCTAGTCGACGGTTTTGTGTTTCTATGGTGTCGGCTCGTGGTATTGTTCCATGTTTTGTGGAGGAGCTTGCCTATATAAAGCAAAGGAGTTCATTTGGATGGTGAATTGTCTTTGGTTGAATATCTTATTTGGTGAGATCTAGTTCAGATCTAAGAGGGCGAATCTTCTAATGGACTGTGATCTCTATGGCGCATGATCAGATCTGTAGATCTGACTGTTTGGGTTAGTCCTGAAGTCTTCATATCATTTATATCTGAAGGGACACAGGATCAGTGAAAGGAAAGCGCGCCGGGACGCAGTGCAGAGTCTAGAGATCTGCGTGGGGACGCAGGGCAGACGAAGTTCAGGTGCGTCTGGGACGCAGCGCAGTGACTGAAGATCTGTGTGGGGACGCAGAGCGATCAAGGTTCAGGTGCGTCTCTGAAGCAAAAGACGCGGCGCGATAGTGTGTTCAGGTGCGTCTCTGTAGCAAAAGATGCGGTGTGATAGTATCTTTGGGTGCATCCCTGAAGCAACAGAACGCAGAGCAGTTAAAGGAATAGTGCGTGGGCACGCAGCGCAGCAGAAGGATATCTGCATGTGGACGCAGAGTAGCAGAAGGTTTACTGCGTCTGGTCGCAGGCCACAGAAGGAAAAACTGCGTCTCTGTTTTAAGATGTTCTGTTGATTGAATTTCTCTATTGATAAGGAGTTCTGGGTTAGTTTTGTTATTGCTGATCTGATATCTGTAGTGGTCTATATCTGTTATGTACTTGTTGATCATCTGATGCTTTATGAAGAGAAGTAGGGGGTTGTAGCTCCCTTCCAGGAGTAGACTGGAAAACGAGAAAGAGAGAGAGTTGTAGCTCTCTGCAGGTTGCAGCCTGCGTACTGGTAAAGGACTGCACCAGTACAAAATCATTGTAAAAGAAGTTTCTAAATTGAAAGAAGATAGAGACATATTGCAGCAAGTGGTTTTCTCCCACATTGGGTTTCCACCTTACATCTTGTGTTCTTTGGTGTGACTGTCTATTTTCTTTGTTCATGCTCATTATTTTATGGTACTGATATGCAAGAATAATTCAAAAGATCAAATAAGGAAGATTTGTTAAATTGCTAGATAATACTGATTCACCCCCCCTCTCAGTATTATTTCCAACAATTGGTATCAAAGCAGGTCCTTCAGAGAAGCTTGATCGCTTGAAGGTAGATCGTTCATCATGAGCAACTACGAGAGAGAAGCATCAATCAGGCCACCGATTTTTGATGGGACAAACTTCAATTATTGGAAGGTAAGAGTTACTGCATATCTTCAATCTCTTGGTACAGAAGTTTGGGACATTGTAGAAACAGGCTATGCTTTTCCTTCAGCTACTCCTACAGATCCAGCTGAGAAAAAGAAGTATGAAACAAATGCAAAAGCAGTCAGTACTCTATTAGGAAGTATATCCCAAACAGAATTCATGAAGGTAATGCACTTCAAATCAGCAAAAGAGATATGGGACAAAATGGTCACGAGCTATGAAGGAGATGAACAGGTAAAACGAGCTAAACTTCAAACTCTCAGGATTCAATATGAGACTCTCAAGATGTATAATGATGAAAGTGTGGCTAATTATTTTCTTCGGGTAGATGAGATTGTTAATTGTATGAAAAATTTGGGTGAAGAAATAAAAGAGGCTATAGTAGTTGAAAAGATTCTAAGATCATTATCCCCCAAGTTTGAATCTAAAGTATCTGCAATAGAAGAAAAGGAAAATCTCCGTGTTCTCACTATGTCTCAGCTACATGGAATTCTAACTGCTTATGAAATGAGAAAGGGAGGTCCATCAGACAGAAGGGAAGCTGCTTTTAAGGCATCAGGCAAAGAAGATTACTATGAAGCAAGCCATGTTCCAGAAGAAGAGGAAGAAGAATCAAACTTTGTCAGAAATCTTCAAAGGGGTTCTGGAAGGTTCAGAGGTAAGCTACCTTTTAAATGCTTTGCTTGTGGAAGAGTAGGTCATTATGCTGCAAAATGTCCTTATAAGGATAAAGGAAAGGAACCTGCTAGATGGAACAAGAAACAAAGTGCAAATAAGAAAAGCTACTACACCCATGAAGATAGTGATGGCTTATCAAACAGTGATGAAGATGAACAAGGTAATAAATATAAGCTATTAATGGCATTTGAAGATGATGATTATGAGGATGTTGTAGATGTGGATAATCTCTATGATGAAATTACTAGACTCAAGAGATGTATAGAAGAAAAGAATGTGATCATTGATACTCTACAATTTCAAATTGATGAAAAGGAAAAACATCTTGAAAAACTAGAAGGTGAAATTGTTGGTCTCAGAAAAGAAATTGAGAAAACAAAAGCTATTAATCTTAAGTTTGTCAAAGGATCTGAAACTTTGGATGAGATTATCAATGTGCAGCGGTCTCCTCTAAACAAGACAGGTTTGGGCTATAATGGAGAAACCTCTCAAGCATCCACCTCAAAAAGTTATCTTGATGCAGCAAGAAGAAATGAGCAGAAGAACAATGAAGATAATCAGGTAAAGCAGGGACGAATTACAAACAGAAACTATCAGGGGCAATCCATCTTAAGGGTGAACAAAAGCTACAACCAGTCACAGGTAAAATCTTCTCAGTTTGGTTCAAGAATAGATGAAAATAGAAATTACAATCAGTTGGCTGGTAGATTCAATAACCGCAGAAGCTTCTTCAATGGACAATGCTTTTCTTGCCATAACTTTGGGAACAAAGCAGCTCAATGTGTTGCATATAAAACAATCATGACTAGGGAAGCTCAAAAACAAAGAAGTATGACAGGGATTACAAAAAGGACCTATAACAACTTTTCGGCTCTTGAAAATGAAGTTGAATGTTCTATTTGCAATAATTTTGGTCATGAAGACTCTAAATGCAGGAGCAGGATTCAGGAGAAAAAGGAACAAGAGCGGAAAAAGGAACAAGCCACAAGCACCAAAACATGGAGAATAAAGGAACCTCAAACAGAAAGATGTGGGATAGCATTTTATGCAGAAGGAAAGGAAAATCTATGGTACATTGACAGTGGATGTTCGAAACATATGACAGGTGATAAAGAAAAACTTGAATCTTATTCTACTTTAGAAAAGGGAAAGAAAGTTTCTTTTGGAAATGATACTCCTGCAACTATAAAAGGAAAAGGGATTGCTCCTTTAAAAGAAAAGGTCAAGGCTGGAAATGTTTTGTATGTTGATGGATTGAAGCATAATCTTCTAAGTGTCAGCCAGATGTGTGATCAAAGAACTGAGGTTATTTTCAGATCGAATGGATGTCTTGTTCGTGATCTTGATACAGGTAAAACAGTACTCAAAGGCAAAAGAACTCCAAATAATCTGTACATATTTGAAGAAGGACAACAACAATGCTATCTGAGCAAGGATGAAGAGCACTGGTTATGGCATCGAAGGTTGGGACATCTAAGCTTCTCACAAATAAGGAAAGCATGCAAATATCAGGCAGTTCGCGATCTTCCAGATATCAAAATTCCTGACAACACCATATGCAGATCATGTCAGTTTGGAAAACAAACCAGGACTAACTTTCCAGAGAAGGAAGGATCAGCTAGCATGCCTCTTGAGCTAGTACATACAGATACATGTGGTCCATTCAGGAAAAGAACACCTAGAGGAGAGGAATACTTGATATTATTTATTGACGATTTCTCCAGGTTTGTCTGGTTAGGACTTATGAAGCACAAAGATGAAGCTTTCGAAAAATTCAAATCCTTCAAAGCCTTGGTTGAAAATGAATCAGGTCACAAAATTAAGTGCCTCAGATCCGACAGAGGTGGGGAATTTACTTCAAATGAATTTTTCGATTTCTGTGATGAACATGGCATAAGGAGAGAATTCTCTACAGCTAGAACTCCTCAGCAAAATGGAGTTGTTGAAAGAATGAACAGAACAATCCAACAAATGGCTCGTGCTATGCTTGATGAATCAGGAACTCCTGCAACTTTCTGGGGTGAAGCTGCACATGCTGCGGTTATTATTCTCAACAAGACAAATGTTCGGGTGAACAGCACTCAAACTCCTCATGAGCTCTGGAGTGGTAAAACTCCTTTGGTAAAGCACTTCAAAATCTTTGGGAGCAAATGCTATATCAAGAATACTGATGAGCAGCTTGGCAAACTTGAACCTAGAGCAGATGAAGGCATTCTTCTTGGTTACTCTCCACATAGCAAAGCATACAAGTGCTACAATAAAAGACTTGGCAGAATTGTTGACAACATTGATGTGGTGGTTGATGAGAAGGGATACATTCCTAGGCAAGTACATCGGGAAGATATCGAAGAAGATGAAGGCTACCCCGAAAGACAGAATGATGAAGAAGAAGAACCTCAAGAAGAACCTCAAGAAGAACCAGAGGAGCAGACAAGAATAGAAGAGAAAACTCCATCCAGATAGGTTCAGAAGAATCATCCAGAATCTCAGATTGTGGGGCAGAAAGAAGCAGGTGTACAAACAAGAAGAACAGTTGCAGAAGCCTCAAGCTATTTGGCATTACTCTCTTCTATTGAACCACAAAATGTGAAAGAAGCATGCAAAGATGAATGTTGGGTGAAAGCAATGGATGAAGAACTTCAGCAAATCGAAAAGAACAACACTTGGGAGCTGGTTCCTAGACCAAAGGATAAGAATGTTATCGGAACAAAATGGGTCTTCAAAAATAAATTGAATGAAAATGGAGAAGTGATTAGAAACAAAGCCAGACTTGTTTGTAAAGGGTATGCGCAGCAAGAAGGAATAAACTTTGAAGAAACTTTTGCTCCTGTTGCAAGACTTGAGGCCATCCGAATGTTCCTTGCTCTCTCAAGTTTTCAAAACTTCAAAGTATTTCAAATGGACGTGAAATCAGCCTTCCTGAATGGAGACTTGGAAGAAGAAGTGTACATTGAACAGCCAGATGGGTTCATTCTTGGAAATGATCCAAATCTTGTATGCAGATTGAAAAAGGCTCTCTATGGTCTCAAACAAGCTCCAAGGGCTTGGTACTACCGGTTGGACAAATATCTTCATCAACAAGGTTTTTCAAAAGGTTCAGCAGATAGCAATCTGTATATAAAAGTTGAAAATGACAAATTGCTAATTCTTGTTGTGTATGTAGATGACATTATTTTTGGCAGCAATGAAGAAGCTATGAGTCAAAGCTTTGCCTCGGTCATGCAGAAAGAATTTGAAATGTCCTTGCTAGGAGAACTGACATATTTCCTTGGTTTGCAAATCCAACAAAAGGAAGGAGGAATCTTTTTATCTCAAACCAAGTATCTCAAACAAATTTTGAAGAAATATGGCATGGAAGATGCAAAACCAGTATGCACACCCATGGTCACAGGATGTAGTCTCAGTGCAAATGATGAATCTGCAGCAGTACATCAACCAACCTACAAATCTATGATTGGAAGTTTACTATATTTGACAGGTACCCGACCAGACATCATGCATGCAATTGGAATAGTTGGAAGATTTCAGGCAAATCCGAAGGAGACTCATCTTCAGGCAGTGAAGAGAATTTTCAAATATCTTCAAGGGACTCAAAATTATGGCTTATGGTATCCTAGAGATACAGATCTTACTCTTCATGCTTATACAGATGCAGATTGGGCCGGAAGCGTGGATGACAGGAAAAGCACAAGTGGTGGTGCGTTCTTTATGGGTTCCAGACTGGTATCTTGGTTCAGCAAGAAACAGAGTTCGATTGCTTTGTCTACAGCTGAAGCGGAATATGTTGCTGCTGCATCTTGTTGCACCCAACTTCTTTGGATGATGCAGACTTTGCAGGATTTTCAAATCACTTGTACACCACCTATCCCCATCTTATGTGATAACACAAGTGCAATCAACATCTCAAAGAATCCGGTTATGCATTCAAAAACCAAGCACATACCAATCAAGTACCATTTTCTCCGGGAACAAGTGCTTGAACAGAAAGTCAAGTTGGAGTATGTTCCTTCCAAGGAACAAGTTGCTGATATTCTCACCAAACCATTGCCCAGGGACACGTTTGAATACCTCAGGCAAAAGCTGGGGGTTGTTGATGCATCATCTTATTGTTGAACATCTTCTTATTGGTGGTACAGGCTCAGGGGGAGCACATAATGCATTGTTGGCATTATGGAGAAGGAGATCTTGGAAATAGCTGCAATATGTCTCTATCTCTTTCATGATGGATTTCTGGTTATTTGTTGCAGATCTGGAGGAGCATGAGCTTAGGGGGAGCATACCCTTTGCCCTTGATGTCAAAGGGGGAGAATGAAGCTGAAGTTTGTAAGGTAAGTTTGTAAGGTTGCCATCAAGTCCAAAGGGGGAGATTGTTGGCATTATGTTTTCTGGTATGACTGTATGTTACAGATGTTGTACTTGATGGCAACTCCAGTGGCAAGGCTCTCGGTTTGTTGAAAATTAAGAAGGACACAGGAAACCAGTTCAGGAGGTGCGTACCCGCAGGTACACCATGCAGGGTCCGCGTCCAGCGACGCTGGCCAGCCGTTCAGGGGGTGCGTCCACCCAGTGCACACATTTCAAGGCAGAGAAAAAGCACGTGGGGGTTTCTTGTGTGGTATCTAGTCGACGGTTTTGTGTTTCTATGGTGTCGGCTCATGGTATTGTTCCATGTTTTGGGGAGGAGCTTGCCTATATAAAGCAAAGGAGTTCATTTGGATGGTGAATTGTCTTTGGTTGAATATCTTATTTGGTGAGATCTAGTTCAGATCTAAGAGGGCGAATCTTCTAATGGACTGTGATCTCTATGGCGCATGATCAGATCTGTAGATCTGACTGTTTGGGTTACTCCTGAAGTCTTCATATCATTTATATCTGAAGGGACACAGGATCAGTGAAAGGAAAGCGCGCCGGGACGCAGTGCAGAGTCTGGAGATCTGCGTGGGGACGCAGGGCAGACGAAGTTCAGGTGCGTCTGGGACGCAGCGCAGTGACTGAAGATCTGCGTGGGGACGCAGAGCGATCAAGGTTCAGGTGCGTCTCTGAAGCAAAAGACGCGGCGCGATAGTGTGTTCAGGTGCGTCTCTGTAGCAAAAGACGCGGCGTGATAGTATCTTTGGGTGCGTCCCTGAAGCAACAGAACGCAGAGCAGTTAAAGGAACAGTGCATGGGCACGCAGCGCAGCAGAAGGATATCTGCGTGTGGACGCAGAGTAGCAGAAGGTTTACTGCGTTTGGTCGCAGGCCACAGAAGCAAAAACTGCGTCTCTGTTTTAAGATGTTCTGTTGATTGAATTTCTCTGTTGATAAGGAGTTCTGGGTTAGTTTTGTTATTGCTGATCTGATATCTGTAGTGGTCTATATCTGTTATGTACTTGTTGATCATCTGATGCTTTATGAAGAGAAGTAGGGGGTTGTAGCTCCCTTCCAGGAGTAGACTGGAAAACGAGAAAGAGAGAGAGTTGTAGCTCTCTGCAGGTTGCAGCCTGCGTACTGGTAAAGGACTGCACCAGTACAAAATCATTGTAAAAGAAGTTTCTAAATTGAAAGAAGATAGAGACATATTGCAGCAGGTGGTTTTCTCCCACATTGGGTTTCCACCTTACATTTTGTGTTCTTTGGTGTGACTATCTATTTTCTTTGTTCATGCTCATTATTTTATGGTACTGATATGCAAGAATAATTCAAAAGATCAAATAAGGAAGATTTGTTAAATTGCTAGATAATACTGATTCACCCCCCCTCTCAGTATTATTTCCAACATATTCTGCAATTCGTTGTTAAATCATTGATAAATTGTGTGCTAATTATAAATTGCATAATTGATCTAATTAGTTGCATGTTTCAATTTCATGGTTGTTACAAGCTAATCCCTATGTGATGGCCTGTCAGTTTTTTGAATTGCATCGCACACCCTACAATATATTTTGGAATCCTTATGTAGTATTGGGCACCACAACCCAGCGTGTAAAATCTTCTGCACTGTTGCTTTTCCTGCGTAATGGCCTCCCGCAGCTCCTCCATGAGCTTCAGTGAGGACATTATTTCATTTAAACTCAGGCACATAGTGTCACAGTATTTCATCTGATCCCATTTTATACAGATGTCCTGCTAATCTGAATTGGATCCTCAAACAATTCCATGATTCTTAAGAATGGATGACAAACTTCAAGAAATCTTATAGCTATCAGAAATAACCTCTGAATAATGGTAATTTGCAGCCAACACGGAGCAATGAGGACCTTCTGATCCGAATTGGATCCATGAAGAAAAATCAAAGCATCATGATTGTATTAGATCAAGAAAAAATTAGAATTCAGGAGCACAAAGCGATCAAAAAAACCTCTGAACAGTGGCAGTTGGCAGCCAGCATGGAACGACGAGGACCTCGGTCAAAGCGCGTTGACCAAGGCCCATGGAGACTAAGCGGGAGGAGAAACTAGCCCTTAGGAAGCCCGGATCAGGAAAAGGAGGCAGTTTTTGATGCGGGATTAGCACTAATCACACATCGCTGGGCAAAACCCCTCAAGAAGGAGAGGCCTCGAGAACTCAGCCACATGGCAGCCGAGAAAACTATGGGGAAAAGGCTAAAGGCTAAAGGTGGGACTCGTGCTCCAAAATCGGCGGTATTTATCGGGGCCACCCTTGGGTGATAAGCAAATTTGGCAAAAAGGGAGCGATTCCACTAAGTGCCCGACACATGGTAGGCGAAGGAGAGAGAAAATCACCACTCATTGTGTGCTAATGGTCGAGCAAGTCAACTGCGCGAAATGAGCAAATGGCATCGGATCTAGGGGATCCAGATATAACGGTTGAGATTGCGCCCAATGGGAAAGCCAAAATTGATAGGGGATTAAGCCACGACAGAGAGAAGTTTGACATTTGATTTTACTGGCGAGGTGGTAGATGACTCATTCCATGACGTAATTGAAGAATTGAACCGACGAGGGAAAAGCTGGCGCAGTTCGTAGGATGACAAGTGGCCACTCCCTATGAGCCTGATGATGACGCTGAGGCAGGGAACTCCAAGCGAAGCTGTAGCAGGCGATCCGACGGAGGTGGAAGGGGAATCGAATAGCCATGAGATCAAATGGCTTTAAAGCCTTGAACAAACAAAGCGAAAGACATAGAAGACGGAGAAGAGAAAGGGAAGAAGATAGAGAAAATGAAGAAAAGACAGTGAAGCAAAAAGAAGAAAGAAGATAGAGGGCCGAGATGACCGAAGGCAGCATCGAGCACCAGAGAGCTTGAGAGGTTCAAGCCATCCCTGGGGGGGATCTGTCAGGACTGAGCACCACACTAGGCTCCTTCCATTAAAGGCCAGAAAGTTCAAGAGATGGTAAGGAAAAGAGTCTATGCACTCTAGTGGCTTGGGGAATCCAAGAACCAACTTGCCAAGAAAATTATGTTTTAGGAGACTCGTATTGAGCTCCTTCATTGTAATTCTTTGCTTAAGACACAATAAAATCAGGCCACCATTAATAGATGGACCGGAGATGTAGCCCTAGAGGATAGGGTGAACTCCTTTTTAATTTCTTGTGTTCTTGTATTTTCTTACTGTGTTTCTTTGTTGTTTTCCATTTCAAGTGTCTATGTATTTGCAATTTGATCGATCCGTTGCCTAAATGACATAGACACACACCAACACATGAGTTTGTAATACCTTCCCTCAAATAATTCCTAACTGAGATCACTCATAGGGTGATTATTAGATCAAGTGGTATCAGAGCTCTAGGATGTTATGGTTAGACAAGCTTGTGTTGGTTTAGTTGTTGAATGCTCACTAGATCAAAGCTCAAATTAGGAGAAGGAGAGTTGGTCAAAACTAATCCTGAAATTGGGAGAGTATATCCTCGGAAGACAATGTCAGAAAGTTCTATGGGACCAAACCCTCAATTCATAGAAAGTTTCCTAGCCATAAATTCCATGGTAGAATAAATGTATAGGGACTTTAGAAAGCATAAGGATGAAGATTAATCAGGTTCTAAACAAGACAAAGGAGAAGATGAGTCTCACTTCCATGACGACTCCAAAGGAAAAGGGAAAGAGGAAAGCTTTCTCACACCTCCTAATAGCCCTGTGCACAACAAGAAAGCATCTTTGATCAAACTAGATATTAAATTTGATTTTCCTATATATGATGGAGAGATAAATGTAGAAAAGTTGGACAATTGGATTAGACAAATTGATGTTTATTGCAGAGTACAGAATATTGACTTAGACAAGAGCAAGATTCAGCTAGCAAGCCTGTGCCTAGGAGGCATTTCCTTGGTTTGGTGGGAAGGCAAAACCCAAGCTGACATGAAAAGACATGTGGCCTACGTGTAACAATCCATGATGAGTTGGCAAACTCTTTGGCAGTTGAAAGGGCAAACTGTGCAAGGGTACACTCAAGAATTTAGAAAGAGAGCATTGATTTAGGAATCTCATTAGACTCACCAGAGACTCTTTTGAAGTACATTGGTGGTCTACACAACTACATGAGGCATACCATCCTCATGTTTAATCCCACTAGTATAGATGAGGTATTTGTACAAGCTACTCATCTAGAAGCTAGAGAAAAGAATGGAAATCCAAAAGTTGGGGAACCATCCCAACCCACTGCAAGCAAGAGCAAGGAGAAAAGAAAGCAGAAGTGGAGAGAAATGAAGACTAAAACTGCACAGAAAAGCAAAGCTTCATGCACTCAATGTAAAAAGGATGGTCATGATGATGAGCATTGTTGGATTCTGCATCCAGAGTTGAGACCTAAGAAGTTCGAGGGCAAGAAGAAGAAGATTGTTGTAGCTATTCAGAAAGATTTGGGGTCAGACTTGGGAGATGAAACAACCATTGCAGCCATGGGTATAAAAGGTAAGAATTCCACTAGAAATTATGCTCAATCTATTATTGATGAAGAGAATGAGAGAAAAAGACATGAGCTTTTCCATATTTGAGTTGTTTCCAAATTTCAAAAGATTGATACTTTGTTTGATAGTGGCTCACAAGTAAATTTAATTTCTGAAGAAATTGTAAAGAAGTTTGGATTAGCAACTACACCTCACAAGAAACCATACCCATTAGGATGGTTGAATAATAAAGCACAATTATAAGTGGCTAGACAGTGCAAACTAAAGTTTTCTTTTGGGTCAACATTTGTAGATGAGGTTGAGTTAGACATAATTCCTTTGGATATATGTGGAATTGTTTTAGGAAGTCCTTACTTGTATGATAGGAAAGCTATTTTCTATAGAGGTGAGAACAAGTATCTACTTGTTAAATATGGAATAGAATACTTTGTAAGAGCTCATAAGCTCAAGAATAATTATACTCTCATAAACTCAGGACAGATGAAAAGAATGATAAATTCATGCAAACAATTCTTACTGATGGTTGTAAAGGAAAAGAAACTTGATAAAACCAATGTATTTGAGGCTTCTAGTGCTAAACAACAAGCTGATATAGAAAAGGTTGTTTTAGAGTATGATGTCTTGTTTCAAGAACCTAAAGGTCTGCCACCCAAAAAGGAAATAGTACATGATATTATTTTGCAGCAATATTCTCCATTGCCTAACATTGGAATGTACAGGTTGTCTACTTTAGAGAATGTTGAAATCAAGAAGCAGGTGCAGGAGTTGCTCGAGAAGGGGTTCATCAAGCCTAGCACATAATCATGTGGGTCACCAATCGTTTTGGTGAGAAAGAAAGATGGCTCATGGAGAATTTGCATTGACTACTGAGCACTGAATAGGATAACAATAAAAAATCATTATCCCCTTCCTCGCATAGATGATCTTTTAGATCAATTGAAGGAAGTTGTTTATTTCACCAAGTTGGACTTGCACAGTGGATACCATTAGGTCAGAGTTGCAGAACAATATGCATGGAAGACTACTTTCAAAACAAAGCGGGGATTGTTTGAGTGGTTGGTTACGCCTTTTGGCTTGACTAATGCTCCTGCTACTTTCATGAGATTAATTAATGATGTACTCAGACATTTTCTTGATGACTTTGTTATTGTGTATTTGGATGACATTCTGATTTTTAGTAAAACATGGGAAGAACACTTAAATCATGTTAAGCAGACATTAGATGTTTGAAAAGAGAAAAAATTCACGTTAAACTATCAAAATGTGAATTTGGAAAAATATCTCTAAATTATTTTGGTCATATAGTAGGGGGTGGTGAATTGAAAATATATCCCTCTAAAGTGGCAGTCATTGTAAACTGGCCTAAACAAAAGTCTGCTATAGAAGTGAGAAGCTTCTTAGGAGCAACACAGTATTGGAGGAAGTTCATTTCTAAATTTTCCTTAATTGCAGCTCCTTTTCATGATTTAACGGGATTGAACAAGATGTTTCAATGGGGAGGCAAACATCAGAAATCCTTCGACACCGTGAAAGAAAAAATTAGTACAACACCTATACTAGCACTGCCTTATCTTCAAATACCATTTGAGATCCAAACAGATGCCAGTGACTATGCCATGGGAGTAGTGTTGACACAGCACGGTAAACCCATATGTTATCATTCGGAGACTTTTAATCCTGCAGTAGTTAACTATCCTACCTATGATAGAGAATTGTATGCATTAGTTTAGAGTGTGAAGAAGTGGAAACATTACTTAATGGGAAAAGAGACAATAATACATATTGATCATCAACCACTTCAATATTTACACTCCCAAACTAAGTTGCAACAATCAAGACACTACAGATGGATGGGTTTTCTACAACAGTTTCATTTAGTCATCTGGTATAAAAAGGGCATACATAATAAAGTTGCAAACATGTTATCTAGACCCATTATAAATGCATCTACTATACTTAAGCATAATTTTGTGCTACATGAAAGCTACATTGAACAATATGCTCGAGATATAGACTTTAGAGATGTATATGCAACTTTGAGTCAAGGCAAAAGAGTAGAAGAATTGGATTATCATGTAAAGGACCGACACTTATACCATTGTGGGAAACTTTGTATTCCACAAATTGAGAGGGTAAAGATAATTAGAGAAGGACACACTTCTCTGATATCATGTGACTTTGGGGTAAGTAAAACAGTTTCACGGCTGCAAAGATTTTGTTATTGGACAAAAATGAATGAGACAATTTCTAGATATGTAAGAGGGTGTACTATGTGTGCTAAAAGCAAGCCCAACAACAAAAAACTAGGCTTGTACACTCCACTACCGGTTCCTTCTCACCCTTGGGAAAATGTTTCCATGAATTTTGTTGGAGGACTGCCTAAATCTAGAAAAGGTCATGATTATCTATATGTTTTTGTGGATAGGTTTAGCAAAATGTGTATTTTGATACTTTGTAATAAACAGATTACAACTGAACAAACTGCAAAACTATTCTTTGAACATGTATGGGTTCATTTTGGATTACCCACCTCTATTATATCTGATCGAGACACCTGATTTGTGGGGAAGTTTTGGTCAAGTCTGTGGGAACTAATGGACACCAAACTGAAGAAAAGCACAGCTTTTCATCCACAAACTGATGGCCAGACAGAAGTAGTTAACGAGACAGTGATCCAGTTACTCAGAGGATATTGCAGCAAACAGCCTAAGCACTGGGATGAACATTTGTGTTATGTGCAACATGCTTACAACAGAGCCAAACATTATTCTACACAGAGATCTCCTTTTGAGACCTATTTTGGTTTCACCCCAAGGTCTCCTTTGGATTTTGTCTTTCATAAAGATACCACAGTTGATGGACACAGTGATGTGGACAAGGCAACTAGGTTCATTGAACAAATCCAGGAGATCCACCAGGCACTATAGGAATAACTAGAAAAGAGCCAATCCAAATACAAGGATAGGCATGACAAGCATCGGATGGAGCATAGTTTCCAAGTTGGTGACTAGGTCTGGCTATATATCAACAAGGACAGGGTGCAAGGTGAAGGTAAAAAGCTAAATCCTATCAGGTATGGACCCTTCAAAATACTTGAAAAGATTGGTGAGAATGCTTTTCGCCTTGACCTACCAGCTTACATGCACATCTACTTAGTCGTAAATGTAGATTGCTTGAGATTGTTTGAACCTTCTCTAATTGAGGATCCCGAAGAGTAGAGTCAAGTGCCTTCTATTGATGACCTGCTACCTGAATATCATAACGAATTATAGGAAGACACGATGTTGGATAGGAAGGTGAGGATGACGCGCAGGGGAGATGTTGAGTACCTTAGGATTGGGCTCAAGGGTTCAAAGTCGAGCAGTGCAAAGTGGATTGAGATTTTACAAGCAAGACAATAGTACCCTCACTTAGTCGATGATTGAAAACCAACTTTTGGTGGTCTAAAAACTTTTTCAGTGGGAAGGTCGTGATCCGAATTGGATCCATGACAAAAAATCAAAGCACCATGATTGTATCAGATCGGGACAAACTTTGAATTCAGGAGCACAAAGCGATCAAAAAAACCCTTGAACAGTGGCAGTTGGTAGCTAGCGTGGAATGACGAGGACCTTGGTTAAAGCGCATTCACTGAGGCCCATGGAGATTGCGTGGGAGGCGAAACTAGCCCTTGGGAAGCCCGGATTGGGAAAATGAGGCAATTTTAATCAGACGTCGTTGTGCAAAACCCCTCGAGAAGGAGAGGCCCCAAGTGCTCAGTCGCATGGGAGCCGAGAAAACTATGGGGAAAAGGCTAAAGGCTAAAGGTGGGACCCGCACTCCAAAACCAACGGTATTTATTAGGGTCACCCTTAGGTGGTAAGCAGATTTGGTGAAAAAGGATCGATTCCACTCAGCGCCCGACGCGTGGTAGGTGGAGGAAAGAGAAAACCGCCGCTCATCACGCGCTAACGGTCGAGCAAGTCAACCGCGTGAAATGAGCGAATGGCGTTGGATCTAGGGGATCCAGATCTAACAGCTGAGATCATGCTTGATGGGAAAGTCGGAATTGACAGGAGATTAAGCTGTGACGGAGAGAAGTTTGACATCCGATTTGATTGCTGAAGTGGCAGATGACTTATTCCATGACGTAACCGAAGAATTGAACCGATGATGGAAATTCTAGTGCAGTTCGTAGGAGGATAAGTGGCCACTCCTTGTAAGCCTGATGATGATGCTGAGACAGGGAACTCCAAGCGAAGCTGCAGCAGGCGATCTGATGGAGGTGGAAGGGGAATCGAATATCCATGAGATCGAATGGCTTTAAAGCCATGAATAGACAAAGTGGAAGACATGAAAGACGGAGAAGAGAAAGGGAAGAAGACAGAGAAAATGAAGAAAAGACAATGAAGCAAAAATTAAAAAGAAGACAGAGGGCCGAGCTGACCAAAGGCAGCGTTGAGCACTAGAGAGCTTGAGAGATTCAAGCCATCCCTGGGGGGGATCTGTCAGGACTAAGCACCACACTGGGTTCCTTCCATTAAAGACCAGAAAGGTTAAGAGCTAGTAAGGAACAGAGTCTATGCACTCTAGTGGCTTGGGGAATCCAAGAACCACCCTGCCAAGAAAATTTTGTTTCAGGAGGCTCATATTGAGCTCATTCATTGTAATTCTATACTTAAGACACAATAAAATTAGGCCACCACTGAGAGCTGGACCAGAGATGTAGCCCTGGACGATAGGGTGAACTCATTAATTTCCTGCGTTCTTGTATTTTCTTACTATATTTCTCTACTGTTTTCCATTTCAGGTGTCTGTTTATTTGCAATCTGATCGATTCGTTACCTAAATAACATAGATACACACCCGCACATGAGTCTGTAATACCTTCCCTCAAATAATTCCTAACTGAGATCACTCATAGGGTGATTATTAGATCACCTTCCATCAAAATGCACTGACTGTTGGTCCATGGGGACTATGTATGGCACAAAAATGGCAGTTGGGAAGCCCAAACCCCTCGAGAAGGAAAATCCCTGAGTGCTCAGTCACAAGGGAAACCAGAAAACCATGGGAAAAGCGCTAAAACTGACAGGCGGGTCCCGCACTCAAAACCGGCGGAATATTGGAGGCATTTCAGACGGTAAATGGGTTTGTCTAGTGACCTAGCGATTCCATACACAGAGTGACGCATGTCTAGTTGGGAGAGAGAAAAACCACTTACATCGCAGAATAATGGTCAAGCAACTCAACTGCATGATATAACTGAAGATCGTAGGATCTGGGGGCTCCAGATTAAACAGTGGAGGTTCAACCCGATGCATGACTAGACCTGAGGGAGAAATAAGCTACAACGCATAAAGATTTGAAGTCCGATGTGACCAATGAGTCAATAGAAGGGTCCGTTTCACAGGCATCTATGAAATAACAGAAAAAACAACCGTTCAAGAAGAATTGACACTCAGTTCACAAGAAGACAGGTGGCCACCTCTCTGTGAACCGTTACGCAGCAATGATGATGCAGGGTAGAGAAGTCCCATCGAACAAAGGCAAGCGATCCAGAGAGCCGGGAAGCCAAAACGAATAGTCAAGGAATGAACTGGCTTTAAAGCCATGAGCTGATAGAGACAAGACAGAGAGAGACAGTGAGGCATAGAAGCGGTGAAGAAGCCGAAGGCCGAGAGACATAGAAAGAAAAGGCAAAACTGCAAAGAACAAAGAAGCTGAGCTGACCATCAGAGTAAGTTTAGCATCGAGACTAATCGAGGTCGAAATTTAGTAAGGGGAGTCTATGAACTCTAAGGACTTGGGAATTCCAAGTTCCATCCTATTGATCATCCTCTGTCAAGTGAGACTCAGATTGAGCTCCTTATTGTAAGACTCTTCTTTAAAAACATAATAAAAAGGCCACCACTAAAAGTTGGACCAAGAGACGTAACCCAGGAGGATTGGGTGAACTCCTTATTAAATTTTGTTGTGTTTTTGTTTTGCTTACTGTGATATCTTACTGTTTCAAGTGTCTGTTTATTTTTCAATCTTATCAATCCGTTGCCTAAGATAACATAGACACACACACCAACACAGGAGTCTGTAATACCTTCATTAATTTCCTGAGATCACCTAGGGGTGATTTAAGATCAAGTGGTATCAGGGCTATAGGTTGTTAAGGTTAGACAAGCTTGTGCTGGATTTAGCTGTTGAATGATAACTAGATCAAAGCTCAAATTAGGAAAAGGAGAGTTGGTCGAAACTAATCCTGAAATTTGAAGAGTCTATCCTTAGAAGACAATGTTGGAGGAAGGTTTTGTGGGGCCAGATCCTCAATTTATAGATAGTTTCCTAGCCATAAGGTCCATGGTAGAGGAAATGTATAATGAATTTAGAAAACATAAAGATGAAGATTCATCAGGCTCCAAACAAGATAAAGGAGAAGAAGAGTCTCTCCTCCATGACCACTCAAAAGGCAAGGGGAAAGAAGAAAATTTTCTCACACCTCCTAATAGCCCTGAACATAAAAGGAAGGCATCTTTGATTAAACTAGATGTTAAATTTGATTTACCAATATATGATGGGGAGTTGAATGCATAAAAGCTAGGCAATTGGATCAGACAAATTGATGTTTATTGCAGAGTGTAGAGTATTGATTCAGACAAGAGCAAGATTCAGCTAGCTAGCCTACGCCTTGGAGGCACTACCTTGGTTTGGTGGGAAGGTAGGACCCAATCTGACATGAAGAGACATGGTAAGACTCTTTCTATCTGGAGTGAATTTGTTTCTGTAATCAAAGAGTAGTTCTATCCACTGGCCTACATGTAGCAAGCCATGATGAGCTGGCAAACTCTTCGACAATTAAAAGGGAAAAGTGTACAAGGTTACACCCAAGAATTTAGGAAGAGAGCTTTGATTCTAGGAATCTCATTAGACTCACCTGAGACCATGTTGAAGTACATTGGTGGTCTACACAGCTACATGAGGCACACTATCCTCATGTTTAATCCCACTAGTATAGATGAGGTATCTATTCAAGCTATGCATCTAGAAGCTAGAGGAAAGAATGGGAACCCAAAAGTTGTGGGCTCATCCCAACCCACTACAAGCAAGAATAAGGAGAAAAGAAAATAGAAATGGAAAGAAAGGAAGGCCAACACTGCATAGAAAAGTAAGTCTTCATGCACTCACTGTAATAAGGATGGGCATGATTATGAGCACTGTTGGATTCTGCATCTGAAGCTGAGACGTAAGAAGTTTGAGGGCAAGAAGAAGAAGACTGTTGTAGCTATTTAGAAAGATTGGGGTCGAACTCAGGAGATGAAACAACCATTGCAATCACAGGTATAAAAGGTAAGAATTCTAAAGCATCTACTAGTAATTTTGTACAATCTACTATTGATGAAGACAATGAGAGAAAAAGACATGAGATTTTCTATATTCGAGTTATTTCCAAACATCAAAAGATTGATACTTTGTTTGATAGTGGCTCACAAGTAAATTTAATTTCTAAATAAATTGTAAAGAAGTTGGGATTACTGACTACACCTCACAAGAAACCATACCTATTAGGATGGTTAAGTGATAAAGCACAACTACAAGTGACTAGACAATGCAAACTCAAGTTTTCTTTTGGGTCAACATTTGTAGATGAGGTTGAGTTAGACATAATTCCTTTGGATATATGTAGAATTGTTTTAGGAAGTCCTTACTTGTATGACAGAAAATATATTTTCTATAGAGCTGAGAAAAAGTATCTACTCGTTAAAGATGGAATCGAATACTTTGTAAGAGCTCATAAGCTCAAGAATAATTACACTCTCATAAACTCAAGGCAGATGAAACAAATTATAAATTCATGCAAACATTTTTTACTGATGGTTGTAAAGGAAAAGAAACCTGATAAATCCAATGTATTCGAGTGTTGTGATGCTAAACAATAAGCTGATTTAGAAAAATTTGTTTTAGAGTATGATATATTGTTTCAAGAACCTAAAGGTTTGCCACCCAAAAAGGACATAGTGCATGATATTAATTTGCAGCAAGATGCTCCATTGCCTAACATTGGAATGTACAGGTTGTCCACTTTAGAGAATGTAGAAATCAAGAAGTAGGTGCAGGAGTTGCTTGAGAAGGGTTTCATCAGACCTAGCACATCACCATGTGGATCTCCAATCGTTTTGGTGAGAAAGAAAGATGGATCATGGAGAATGTGCATTGATTACCAAGCACTGAATAAGATAACAATAAAAAATTGTTATACCCTTCCTCGCATAGATGATCTATTAGATCAATTGAAAGAAGCTGTTTATTTTTCCAAGTTAGACTTGCATAGTGGATATCATCAGGTCATAGTTGCCGAACAAGATGCATGGAAGACTTCTTTCAATACAAAGCAAGGATTGTATGAGTGGTTTGTTATGCCTTTTGGCTTAACTAATGCTCCTGCTAATTTCATGACAATAATGAATGATGTACTCAGACCTTTTCTTGATGATTTTGTTATTGTATATCTGGATGACATTTTGATATTTAGAAAAATGTGGGAAGAACATTTAAAGCATGTTAAGTAGACATTAGATGTTTTGAAAAGAGAAAAACTTCATGTTAAACTCTCAAGATGTGAATTTGGCAAAACATCTTTAAATTATTTGGGACATATAGTAGGGGGTGGTGAATTGAAGATAGATCCCTCTAAGGTGGTAGTCATTCTAAACTGGCCTAAACCCAAATATGCTACAGAAGTTAGGAGCTTCTTAGGAGCAGCACAATATCAGAGAAAGTTCATTTCTAACTTTTCAATAATTGCAGCTCCCTTACATGTTTTAACAGGATTGAACAAGGTGTTTCAGTGGGGAGGCAAGCTGCAGAAAGCCTTCGACACCTTGAAAGAAAAGATTAGTACAACACTAGTACTAGCACTACTAGATCTTCAAAGACCATTTGAGATCCAAACAGATGCCAGTGACTATGCCATGGGAGCAGTGTTGATACAAAACAGTAAACCCATATGTTATCATTCTGAGACATTTATTTCTGTAGTAGTTAATTATCCCACATGTGATAAAGAATTGTATACATTAGTACAAAGTGTGAAACAGTGGAAACATTATTTAATGGGAAAAGAAATAGTTATACATATTGATCATCAACCATTTCAACAGCTACACTCCCAAACTAAGTTGCAGCAAGCAAGAAATTATAGATGGATCAGTTTTCTACAAAAGTTTCATTTAGTCATTAGATATAAAAAGGGCATACACGATAAAGTTGTAGATATGTTATCTAGACCCATTATAAATGCATATACTATACTTAAGCATAATTCTGTGTTACTTGAGAGCTACATTGAACAATATGCTCAAGATATAGACTTTAAAGATGTATATGCAACTTTAATTCAAGGCAAATGAGTGGAAGAATTGGATTATCATATTAAGGACCGATTCCTATATCATTGTGGGTAGCTATGCATTCCACAAAATGAAAGAGTAAAGATAATTTGAGAAGCACACACTTCTCTAATATTAGGTCACTTTGGGGTAAGTAAAACAGTTGCACAACTGCAAAGATTTTGTTATTGGCCAAAAATGAACGAGAAACTTTCTAGATATGTAAGCGGGTGTACTATGTGTGCTAAAAGCAAGCCCGACAGTAGAAAACTAGGCTTGTACACTCCATTATCAGTTCCTTCTCATCCTTGGGAAAGTGTTTCCATGGACTTTGTTGGAGGACTGCCTAAATCTAGGAAAGGCCATGATTATCTGCCTAAATCAACAGATCCATCAGGCAGTCCAGGAACAGCTGGAAAAGAGCCAAGCCAAATACAAGGCAAGGCATGACAAGCATCAGATGGAGCATAATTTCCAAGCTGGTGATCAAGTTTGGTTGTATATCAGCAAGGACAGGATGCAAGGTGAAGGTAAAAAGTTGAAACCAATAAGGTATGGACCTTTTAGGATCCTTGAGAAAATTGGTGAGAATGCTTTTCGCCTTGATTTGCCAACTTATATGCACATCTACTCAGTCGTCAATGCAGACAGCTTGAGACTATTTGAACCTTTGTTAATTGAAGACCCTGAAGAAGAGAGTCAATTGCCTTCTATTGGTGACCTGCTACCTGAATATCTTAATAAATTGTAGGAAGACACAATTCTGGATAAGATGGTGAGAACGACGCATAGGGAGATTTTGAGTACCTCAGAATTGGGATCAGGGGTTCAAATCCGAGCAATGCAAAATGGATGGAGATTGGACAGGTGAGAAAGTTGTATCCTCACTTAGTCGATGCTTGAAAACCAACTTTTGGTGGTCCAAAGGCTTTTTCAGTGGTTAGGTCGTGATCCAAATTGGATCCTCAAACAATTCCATGATTGTTAAGAATGGATGACAGAATTAAAGAAATCTTATAGCTATTAGAAATAGCCTCTGAATAATGGTAATTTGCATCCAGCACGGAGCAATGAGGACCTTTGGTCAAAGTGCGCTAATCGTTAGCCCATGGGGACTGTGCATGGCGCAAAAATGGCAGTTGGGAAGCCCAAACCCAGAAATGGACATTATTTCTAATACGTGATTAGCACAAAGTGATAATCGCATATTGCTGGGCAAAACCCCTTGAGAAGGAAAATCCCTGAGTGCTCGGTCACAAGGAAAACTTGAAAACCATGGGAAAAGTGCTAAAACCGATAGGCGAGTCCCGCGCTCAAAACTAGCAGAATATCAAAGGCATTTTTGGCAATAAGTGGGTTTGGCTAGTGACCCAGTGATTCTATACACTGAGTGATGCATGTCCGACAGGGAGAGAGAAAAACCGCTTACATCGCAGACTAACGGTCGAGCAACTCAACCATGCGATATAAGCGAAGACCATAGGATCTGGGAGCTCCAGATCAAAGGGCAGAGGTTCAACCCGATGGATGACCAGACCCGAGGGAGAAATAAGCTATGATGCATAAAGATTTGAAGTCCGATGTGACCAATGAGTAGACAGAATGATCCGTTTCGCAGGCATCTGGGAAATAATGGAAAAAACGACCATTCAGGAAGAACTGACACTCAGTTCGCAAGAAGACAGGTGACCACCTCTCTGTGAAGCGTTACGCAACAATGATGATGCAGGGTAGAGAAGTCCCAGTGGACAGAGGTAGGCGATCCAGAGAGCCAGGAAGCCGAAATGAACAGTTAGGGAATGAACTAGCTTTAAAGCCACGGGCTGACAAAGACAAGATAGAGAGAGACAGTGAGGCAGAGAAGTGGTGAAGAAGCCAAAGGTAGAGAGACATAGAAAGAAAAGGAAAAACTGCAAAGAATAGAGAAGTAGAGCTGACCATCAGAGTAACGGCAGCATTGAGACCAATTGAGGTCAAAATTCAGTAAGGGGAGTCTGTGAACTCTAAGGACTTGGGAATTCCAAGTGCCATCCTACTGATCATACTCTGTCAAGTGAGACTCATATTGAGCTCCTTATTGTGAGAATCTGCATTAAAAACATAATAAAAAGGCCACCACTGAAAGCTGGACCAAGAGACGTAGCCGAGGAGGATTGGGTGAACTCATTAAATTTTGTTGTGTTTCTATTTTGCTTACTGTGATCTCGATCTGTTGCCTAAGATAACATAGACACACACACTAATACATGAGTCTGTAATACCTTCATTAATTTCCTGAGGTCACCTAGGGGTGATTTCAGATCACCTGCAATGACAGAAAATTCTGTCACACAACCAATTCCTTCTTTTGTTGACTAGTGTACCCTTCTGGAGCCGTTCATGTAGTCAGAAAGTGTGTAATGTCTGCAAAGTGATTGTCTATGATGCACACTGCAAAGAGATGCACATCAAGAAATCTGTCCTCTAAATTGGTAGGCTCCTCTCTTGTTTCAATGGGAAACAGATGATTTTTCCCAGCATTCAAATGTCCTGGATTCACAATTACTTCGAAATTGTACTCCTAAAACAACAATATCCATATGCATATCTTCCCCCACAACACTGGCTTCTTGACCAAGTATTTTAATGCAGAATGGTCTGTATACATCTTAAAGTGTCTACCCTGCAAGTAGTGCCTCAACTTCTAGAGCGCATACTGTTACACAAAAATATCATCACCATGATTATTTGCAGTCAGTATGGGTCTATCATCACTTGTACTGTCCTCCTAAGCAAGTCTCAGGCCTCAGCTCTTCAAGTCAAGCTTTGAAATTGAGGGAAAGACATTGAAAATCAATAAAAATATGGTTTCGCACTTTCTCTCACTATTGCCTACGGTCCCGCACCTTCTGTTTACAAAAACTGCGGACCTGGCCGCTCTGTCCCTAAAGGTGTGGGTTCGAACCCCTGTGAAAGTCAAAAAGGCACAAGTTTATCCTAAAAAACTCACTTTGGGTTAATTCTAGATGATTCTAGAAGGAATTTTGACGTGGATTGGTCGCTCTTAGGTGGTTCATGCATCCCAAAAGAGAAGGAGCTAATCCCTTGATGAGAGGAGCTATCCCTTTGAAGGAGGGCTTTATCCCTTTGAAGGAGGACCTAGTAACTTCCCTCCATTGCACTATAAATTTAGGCATTGGGCTGGTTGCTAGAGAGGTTAGAAGTTGAATATTTTTGAGGGTAAATGTTGGTGAAATTAAGTCTTCCTATTTGAGCTTAAGAAGAGAGATCACATACCTTTTTGGTTTCATTGGGAAGAGAGTGAAACTTGTCAAAGTAGAGGAGACTTCTTGCTGGACCCTGGGAGGAGCTTGTACAGCGTCAAGGAACAGGTTGTAAAGTTCTTCTTCTTTTGAATTAATACAATCAAACTCATTTTTCTCAACAAATTGTCTCATGTTATTTGTTTCATGAATTCCTTGACTTTCATGTTAAATATGTTTTATGATATTGGCTTTTCAGGCGCTATTTAATTTGTTTTCTTGTTTGTGTTTGCAAATTCGCAACAAGGGAGCTCATTTGGATCAAAGGGGTGAAGGCTTCCATAAACTTGCGTTGGACCTAAGGTAGGCCCTAAAACACTTGTTTGCCTTTGTTTATAAAAGCATATTTAGAGAAAGATAGTGTGTGATTGGTTTGGAGTATCGACGGCTCCGGTTTCTACTGTTCCTGTATCTATTCCTCAAACATATTTACCACCGTCTGGATCTACGATTCAAACTTCGGTTTAGATGCCTGTAGGACAACCTGGTTCAAGTACGATTGTCACAAGTCAACCACAATTTACTTATCAACCGTACCAGGGACAGTACCAATTCGGTCATGCTGTGCAGCAGCCAGTCTATCAGCAACCTCAACAACCCCAGAATGGTCCGGTTAATCCTGGTTTTCCGGGAGGATACAATATCCCAAATGCAATTCCTATTCCTAGTTTTCCTGGATATCCTCCTCCTGGGGCTGGTCTCATGACCTAGAGTTTTAGGGACCCTAATCGTCAGTTACCGTTTATCGCAACTTTGGATTTGCCTAACTTGTCGCGCCTAACGAACGATCCCATTAGTTATCTTCCGTTTTGGCTACCAATGCCGAATAAGTTTCCTAGTGATATTCCTAAGTTTAAAGGCAAATCAGGAGAGGACCCGTCGAACCATGTGATGACTTATCACCTCTGGTGTGCGTCTAACTCCATTTCAGATGATTCAATCCATCTAAGACTTTTCCAGAGCACTCTAATTGGTCATGCGACCAAGTGGTACATTGAGTTACCACGAGGCACTTTTTATAATTTTAGTCAGTTAGCTACCTCGTTTTTAACTCATTTTCAGTTGCCAGTCATATATGACAATTGCACGGAATTACTAACTTCGTTAAAGCAATCGATGTCCACTTACATTTCAGATCATATTCATGAGTGGAGACGTTGACGGCGTTTAGTGAAGGTTTTTATTCCGGATCAGATCTTGGCTGAGTGGTTTGTAAAATCTTTGTTGCCAAAGATCACTGAAGGTCTTAATGAGCACTTGGCAGCCAAATTCGTGGGAGAACAAGCTAGAGGATTTGTAGGAAGGTGTCCCCCTCATTTATGGGCCCTTACCTCGAATTCTCCACCATCAGCTCGGAGTTCAAGGGCCACCGAATCAATCAGCTCAAGGGCAGCCAAGCAAGTCAAGTTGGACTGCTGTTAACTACAAGTCTTGGGCAGCCAAGCCCCTAACATTTAGGAGGACTGTTGGGTCCTCAAATTGTATAAATAAGAAGGCTTGGGGCCTCATTTTGGTTAGCTAGTTGGTAGTCATTTTTGTAGCTAGTTAGTCATTTCGTTTTAGCCATTAGTTAGCTAGCTTGTAGTTCGATTTTTAGGCCATGGATTAGCTTTGCTTTCAGCTCATTCTCAAGCTCTCCTTATGGACAGTTTTGATGTACTTTTCATTTCTTGATTAATAAAGATGGATCCAGCTTTGCACCAGCTCTAAATCTCTCTTGGGAGGCTGTAGTTCTTGGGGTTGGGCCCATCTCAAGCGCCCAGTACCTCCCTTGTTCATATTTATGTGTCTTTGCTGCATTCTCATAATAAAATCTGTTATTTGGATTTAAATGTTGCGTTGTTGTTTAGGTTGCTTTTGATGATTAGAAAAGGTTTTTAATGTTCAGATTTGCTTGATAGGTTAATCACAGGGAATATATTCAGAAAAAGGCTGCCAAACACCTTGGATCTCACCTCCCCCTTTGTGGAATCATGAGCTGGGACCAATGTGACTTTGCTGCCAACAAAAACACTTTCTTTGCTTCACCATGCAATCATTAGTGTTTGAATCTCATTTGCAGAACTCGATATCAGTTTGGATGCATGTTTAGGTTTATAATCACTTAGTTTCATAATCGTTTCACATGGTTTCACTGCAAATAGACTTTTGTTCATTTCCTTTTCTGTTAGGTCAGATTAGAGTGAAGTAACTAGGTCATAGGTTTTATAACTAGATCTTTGTTTTCTTGCATGACTTTGTTGGTTCAGTTGTAAACACTATGCAGGGCATCTTCATCACCTCCTCGTTCATTTGAGCCTCGTTCAGATCAGCTCCTCCATCACCAAGTCTGTTCCTTCATCTCCCATCTTCTCTTTTGCCAAGTAACCTTACCTTCTTCCCCATTGTTGTCTCAACCACCTTCAAGCCAAGTCAGCTTTCCACATCACCTCACCACTCCATCCATCAGTTCCTGGGTCACTTCAGACCCCCATCCTACCTCCATAACCATCCATGCATCTTCCATCAACCATCCCATTTCAGAACATCCTATAGAAAAATTGCAGACCTTCCTGTAGAAACCCCTGCGTTTCCTGTAGAATCCCCTGCAGACATCCTGTAGGAGGCCACTCACTCGGTTGCTAAGCCTCTGAACGTGAGGAACCTCTGTGGACTGATGCTAAGGATCTCTGGGGACCTCTCCTAGCCTCCCCAACCTTTCCCAAGCTTCCCTTCCTTCCGCATCACATCTGCACAACCAAACCCTAATAAGCACAAAATCACAATCACTCCATCCACTTAAAGAAAAAATATAAAAACATGTCTTTTAAGATGCAAGTAGATTAGATTCATGCATTTTCACTTATTAGAGGTAATGGCATCATTGGTAGAAGTTTCCTTCACATTCTTTGCATCATAGAGGTTAGACTAGTTAAATTAGGGTTTCCTAGGGTTTCCATGTTTTGATTTGCTTTCAGTTCATTTTTGCCAAGTAGATTAGTCTTCTTTGAGCTAGCTTTCGTCCATCATTGATAAAGCTTCTTCTGTGAGCCTATAGAAGTTGGCTTGAGCCCTAGCGGACTTGTGCCAGCTGACCAAGTGACAGCTGCGACAAGAGCTAGTACTTGTGCATACAGCACCGTCGCTTCCAAGTTTGTACGAACTACCGGGTTGATAAAATTAAGAGACAGGAAGCCCCAGGAGTTGTAGCATTATTGCTACAATACTGGAGCTCACCAGGTGCCTGTGGTTAGAAGAACCCATACCAATCACTGACATGCTAATCCATAGGATCACTCGACTTCGGCATTCAAGATTAAATCCAGCCACGAAATTTGGTGGAGAGACAGGTGAGCGCGACCTCGCCCAGCAAATTAAGGACAAATTTAAGCTCGCCAAGAAGCCACGCGGCTACTCCATCTCTACCATAACCAACCTTGTGGTCAAAGTATCCACCCAGATCTTGGCTGGTAAAATCATGAGGAAGTGCCATGTAGATGAGGTGCTGGCACCAATAGTATCATTAGCAGCCCAGTGCACGGAGGGCGTATAGTTCAAATGAGTGCGTTGAACTATAGAGAGGCATAGGATCAGAGAAAAAAATTTCGCTATACATGGCTACTGCTATCCATAGTACTGGTTACATGGGAGTTACCGGAGGATAGTCAGTTTCCTCCAGTCACGGAGGATTTATAGAAGTAGTGAAGTTCACTTCACTATGGGCCACCAAGGACCCTTAAAGGATCAAGGATAGTAAGATATTTTGGATCTTGATGGAGATGAGTATCAGCATAGCCATCAACTGCAAATTGTGGTTGTCACCGACTATCTTCGAATAGTTGGCGGGGTATGTGGAGTTCAAGGTGGACTTCCACTGTGCCTCCATGCAAGTGCGAAATGACCCTGATCAAAAGTGGTATGACCTTCCATTCCTGGCCATAGACGACGCAATCATGGTGGTCCTCGACCACTAGCCAGTAGAGTGGTGCACACCTCAGACTTGGCAGTTGGGTCTAGTAAGTCTGCAGTAAAGCATAAGAAGGAAGAGGCCAGACTAAATATGGAACAGTTGGCCAAAAAAAGGAAGAAAGAGGTTGAGGACAAAGCCAAAGCAGAGAAAACTACCAAAAAGGAGACAAAAGGGAAAGGGGAAGAGGAGGAGTGTGATTCCGAAAAGAGTTAGAAATATCCTTTCCCAGAGACAAGCGACGAAGAGCAGTGATTCGAATAGGGAGGAGCAGACCCAAAGACTACTCTGTTCCGGGTTAAGCACAATAGGGATCAGGAGAAAGTATGGTCACGAAAGAAGTCCAAGGCTGGAAAAACATCCCTTGACCTAATCACCTTGAAAGAAGGTGATTTGAATGACATTGGTGATGTGGTGAGGGATGTGACCATAGAACTGAGGTAGCAGTTTGAGCAGCAACAACAATAGGCCTTGGGTGATATTCAAATGGGTCTGCAAGAGCTATAGATCCATACGTCACAAGTATACACCAGTGTGGAGTGAAGCGGTGCGGTGTCAGCTAGTTTGGTGCCTGGAACTTTAGAGGTAGCAGAAATGGTGTGCATATTGGATCCATAGGCCATAACGTTGCCAGATGGAGTGTTGACTACAAAATCAGAAACTAATAGGGCTACTGTCAATGCCCTCAAGAGAATTGTGCTAAATTTGATTGCGCTTCCAAGTGAAGCCCTTCACACCTTGCAAGATGGTGTGATCATGGAACTTCGAGCTCGGAAACAATGCGCCCTGAATGTTATCATTAAGAAGAAGGTGAACAATGCTCAATTGGTTGTACATAAGAATTCTACCATTGATATTCTTAAGGCCACCACAGAAAAGAATGAGCACTTGACCAAGGTGGTGGTTGAGGCATGTAGGATTGTTCAAGAGCTAGATATTCCTGAAGATGCACCAGTGAATGTGAGAATTTGGAAGCTCATTGCCAGAGTGTATGAAGCGAGAATAGAGCTAGTTAAGGTTTATCTTGAACTAAACCTTGAAATTATAGAGCTTGAGTTGAGGGCCTAGCCTTCGAATCCACCATAGGTTAAAGAGTAGCGCGCGACCATTGTCAACGATGCAGTAACAGCTACAGATGTTGTAGTCAAGGAGTGCACTGCGCTCTTTGAGAAATCGCGTGAAGTAGTCACCAGCCTACAGGAGGATCCCAATGTGTAGAAGCTAGAAACAAAGGCATGGGAGCTGCAGTAGAGATATGATGTCGTTAAAGCGACAACGTGCACCATCGCCATTACAAAAAGGTTAGAGAAGCTGCAAGAAGCAAAGGGGCTTAAAGAACAGGTGGATTCAACTCAGTGCAAGGAGGCAGTACTCAAGGCCAGATTGGGACCTTGGCTAGAGGAAGCTTATGTACACACTGCCTCCATTGAAGGGAAATTGGCCAGTCTGCAGGTGACAAAACAGAAAATATAGGTAGGCATCACGGGGCCAACAATGGGGTAGCTGGTCGAGCAGATGAAGTAGGCAGCAACACAATGCACTGCTGAAGTCAGAGTGTTACAAGTGTAGTTGGGAGGTCTTCACGACAAAATCTCCACGCCAGCAGAGTGACTCGAGGGTGAGTCACTAGATTTGTGTTGGGGGATATTGGGAATGATTCCCTTGGGGTTAAAAGCCCAAGTTTTGGTGCTAAAGGCCCAAGATTTGTATAAAGAATGTAAAGTTTTAGCATTTTGTGGTTGCAGAGTGCGAAGATGTAAATAGTAAGGGTTTCCGCCCTTATTTTAGATAGTTTGTGTCGGCTTGATGAGATCCGCCCTTGGTCCACAGACCATGGGAACGTATAAAAAGGGAGTCTTAGAAGGGTTTAAGACAAGTTTTAGTAGACTTATGAGTAATTTTTTGGGTCTGTGAGGGCTAAGAGTGAAGAGTCTTAGCATAGGAAGAGGCTCTGTAGCTGAGTGCACAGAGGCCTAGGGTAGAAGTCCACAGCTGAGTGCACAGACCCCTGTAGCTGTGTGCACAGGGTAGTCAGAGTCTGTACTAGAAATATGGATTATCAATAAAGAGAAGTATTCTAGAATTACCTGTGTATTTTACTTCTATTAATTGCATGCGATTATGTTACGTTGAACACTGGGTTTATGTTTTAATGTTATTCTGATGCATGAATCTATATGTTTCTCTTTGTTATATGAACGCAAGCAAAGATATATGTTTACATGAAGATAATCATAATTACATGTTAAGTCTACACGAAACTAAGGTAATTTGAGTAAATACAGAAGTAATAGCAATTATAGAGGTGTGTAAGTGCCTAATATATCTATTTATTGTACGCGAAGGATGATAGGAGACCTTTGTGGAGGCTTCAAGGATGAATAAGAGAAGTACTTTGATAAGCCCTAAAGGGCTTATCGTCCTGTGTGAAGGTAGAGAGAGGGTATAAAACGAAATCAAAACCATCTTAGGGTGTAGAAACTTGGTTCCTACATCCCCCCATATTGCTTCGGGTGAGACTTCAGTCTGCTCTCCACGGATTGATGTCAAAAGGGCCAATAGTGTAGGGATTTTCTTGGCTAATTAATGTTGAACCTGGGTCAGGGCCCATTAATCCAACACTAAGTATGGTAAATCATACCATTTCTGGTCTGGATCCTTTCACGCCTGGATGTAGACATGGTGGAAGTCTGCCTTAAACGCATACTCAGATCACTGGTCAAAGACGGTGAAAACCGCGACTTTGTGTTGGTGGCTGCACAAATTCTTCCCTCCATTAGCACCCAAAATACTTTACTTTCCCTAACCCGCTCAGCATCCTTGCTAGCCCATAAAGATGCAATTTTTGTCGCTTCTGGCAAATCTGCCTCAATTGGAGGAAATGGGTTGTCATCTGGCAACTCCCACATGACCAACACAATTGATAGTAAGAGCCATGAGTAATTAAATGCCTTGATGTGGTCTTGTGCCTCCCTGTAGTTCGCAAGGAAATTATTGCACCGGTAGCACACCTAATTGAACTGTACACCCTCCTTGCATTGAGTCATTAATGAAACCATTGGTGTTGGCACCTCATCCACGCGGCACTTTCAGGTGACCTTGTCAGCCAAAATTTCAGTGGCCACCTTCACCATGGGGTCTGTAATGCTTGAAATTGAATACCCGCGTGCATTTTGACAAGTTTGAACTTGTCCTTCATCTTCTCGGTGAGGTTTCACTCACCCATCTTTCTGATAAAAGCCTTGGCCGGATTCAATCCAAAATGAGGTAACAATGTGATCCGATGGATCAACATATCAATGATCAGTATCGGCTCACTCAACCATAAACACCTGTCATGCACAAGACACAACACCTCTTTAATGACTATTAGATTTATCGAGGCGCAATCGTAATGCAACAACCATAGTAGATTCAACCATTCAGGGACTTTTGAGGTCTAAAATGGACCTCCTAAGGAAATTATAAAAAAACATTAGAAATAATAAAATAAGATTAGATTTCATCATCAAATTTTGGAGTGAAAAAAGATAAAACTAATTTTTCAACTCGTATTTTCAACTTATATCACTATGGGTTTACTCACATTTCGAGTGAAAACACTCATTGGATGCATAATTTTATTCCTCATCCAAGGAGTACCCATGTTGCATACTTTCGATAGACCCTGCTACATAAATAATGAGAAATACATGAAAAACATTATTGCAATCACATTTTTTCTTGTATTTCTCAGTTTTCATGTAGTAGGGTCCATCAAAAGTATCTAACACGGGTACTCGTTGGATGAGGAATTAAATTTTGCATCCAACGAGTGCTCTTGCTCAAAATTTGAGTAAACAGTAAGAGAGATAAGTTGAAAATACGTGTTGAAAAAGTAGTTTTATTATTTTTATATTTTAATCTTTGTACTTTTTTACTCTAAAAATGTTGAATCATCCCCCATGGTTGACATCATCATCTTGAATCCTATTTGTTCTTATAAATTTTATTTTAGTTGTACATTTTTCTTAGGAGGCCCATTTTACACCTCAAAATTCCCTAACGAATCCTGCCTTGTTCACCCTGTGAATCCATTCCACCGGCTCCACTACGGTGACACCAGATTCCCTATAGAACACCCTTTTCATAAAAGTATCGGTAGCTGAGGGGGAACTACTCAATGTCCCCCAAGTCCCAATATTCAAGCTTTAGATGTGGGATGCGCGCCAAGCGCAGACCTTCAAAACCTATCTTTTCTGGCAGCAGGGGTGTGTTAAGGAGGAATTGTTCCTCATCGGGGTCCTTCAGGACTTTCACCTTTCCCTAGCATGGAGGGATGTATTTTGGAAACCTGGAAATAGGGTCTACCCCCTCAATATCATTTTCTTTCATGCCCTCCTCAGCCTCCAGGTCTACCACCTTTCCCTTCTCCTGCGTGGTTGGATTTTCTTTTTTATGGGTCTGTGTAGCTGGATGTTTCCTTGTTGACTCACGCGCTGGTAGTGTCTTCTTCTGTTTATATTTCTTTGTGTTGGGGACCTCTCTTGTTGATGTAGGCTTTGGCGTAGGTGACCTCAGTGACTTAGGAACTACTGCGGGAACCTCCATACTCACGACCTCAGGGAAAACTCCCATAGAGGCAATAGACCCTCCAGCACTTGTAGTTTCTATGGGACCTAGTCCTAATATGATTTTGCGAATAAGTTTACAGTCAGACTCAGGATACTGATCGAACACGAGGCTGTCAAGAAACTCCCCAAAGAACGCTCAGTTCATGCACAACAAAAAACACAACTCAGAAATTCTCAGAATGCAAAGTGTTTCTCGTTGGATGGCCATCTATAATTTATAGGAACATTTGAATTCAAATTCGACCATTCCCCCCAAAATTTGCTCATAAATGATAGATTGGTGTCAGATTTCCAAAGATCTCACTCTTAAATTCAACCTTAAATGTTGCCCCCTGGCTCCTCTTAGCCATTTTCTCACTGTCAAATCATGAGTAGTGACAATAACAATCACTTTTTGGCTACACTGCACGGCCTTTCCTCCTATAGCATAGCTCCCTTCGCACTTTTGTTGATACTGTGACACTCTTCCGTCCTGCGCAGACCTCTTGTCGCGCAGCTCTACAACCCGGGCAGTGTAGTTTATAGTCTCATGCCTCCTTGCAGCTGCCTAAAGCACTAAGATTGTACTTCCATAATATAGTCATTTGGCCGGATCCATGGTGTATGGCTTCAATCGACTTCCATTTACCTTTCTTAGAAATGGATCTCCATTCAATTTCACCAGTTGAACAACTCCAACATTGGTAATCTCTTTAATGACATATGGCCCTAGACGATGCATCCGCAATTTTCCTGGAAATTTATCAAACTTGTTGTCATATAATAAAACTAAATCATTTACCTTGAAGGTGCACAATTTGATGAGCTAATCGTGCCATGCCTTCTCACACTCCTTCTGAACTTGTTGATGGAATCCAACCAAAAATATATCTTCCTCAAGATTAGTTAGTTATGTGAGCCTTTCTTCTAAGGCTCTGTGGTTTGCCATTCCTATGAACGCCGCTATCCATAGGCTAGGCACAATGTACTCCATCGGCATCACAGCTTCCACACCATAGACCAGCCAAAAAGGTGTCTGTCCAGCGAACTTCTTACAAGTAGTTCTAAAAGCCCATAGCACCACTAGTACGTGCACGTCCCAATCATTCCTCTGCGCATTTCAAACCTTTGTCAGTGCGTTCTCCAATATATTATTAAATGCTTAAACCATCACATTAGCCTAAGGATGATATGGCATACTATTCTAATGATAAACTTGGAATTCTTTTGTCAGTGCACTGATTGTTTCATTAAGGAAATGTGTATCGCGATCACTCATCAAAATCTTCGGGCAACCAAACCTAGTAATCACATATTTGTTAGATGATCCAAAAATAAATATTATCATAGGCTATTAAGTTAGAATAAAATAATTATTAATTTAAAATATTAAATTGATAATTATTAATCTAGAATATTTAATTATTTAATGGAGACATTTAGAATTAGTATATTTTTGTAAAAGATATGACTCTACAAATGTGTCGTATCTTAGGCTCTATTTTAGGAGAATTCTTAGTAAGTTGTATGAATAGATTTTATTGTAACTGGACACTTTTTATTTCATAAGTGATCCATAATTATAGGTAGTTATGACATTGAGCTTATAAATAGCTCAGTGCAAGAGTGTTTGGTTGTTCGGGTGTAAACTCTTACAAAATTCCAAATGTTTTTTTTGTGTGTGTGTGTGTATGTGTTTTTTTTTTTTTTTTTTTTTTTAATAAAATTACGTGTCTGAGGACACTTCTGCCATTATTGTGGTATCATAGCTTCAATAATTCTGCAGCTACAGCGAGGAGGAAATTCCAGCTCTGCAAGTTTTTGGAAAACTCCATTGAATTGATCAGCAAATAATTAGTATGAAAATTTTCCGATTTTTTGTTCAAAAGAAAAGAAATTTGATTCTTTTATTGATTTTGGATTGTTAAATCTGAAAATAAATTTTTGTCTTATTATCAAAAAATTGTTGTCTCTTGAATTTCTATTATTTTCTCAGCTTCAACACTTTCTCTTTGAATTCTCCCCGCTTCATTTAGTTGGAAATTGGGAAAAAATCGTCCAACCAAACTTAGCACTATCATCTGCAAATTTAAGCCCTCACCATCGTTGTCTAATCCCATCAAATTTTTAATCCATCTCACGGCCAGCCAAAAGGCCAATATTTGGTTTATGGAATTTCAACCATCCCGGGCTTTGAAGTTGTTCAAATACAAAAATTATTGGAAAACGCCTACCAAAATAATTTGATCATGCAGAAATTATCGCCAGTGGAGGTTTCAAGCATAACAGACATTCCCAATAATATTGTTT